>CM059867.1:41881050-43081050 GCA_030490815.1 Acer saccharum
AAAAAAAATTTCATTAGTTTTCAGGTATCATTGTGTGGTTTCACTGATTTTCGAAAATTATGTATTTTTTTTAATTATTTCTCGATAAGATTCACGATAAGACAGTCGAGTACTCAAGTGTGTAAATATATATATATATATATATATGTTAACAAATGTGAATGTACCCAGGAGATTCTTATGACTAATGAGAGTGGGCTTGTACCAGGGTGGATATACGTCAACATGGAACTTTGAACCTTTGAAGTGTGAAAGATATATATCGGTGGACACTGGACACCAATTATATCGCTAGTGATCAGATTTCTTTGTCAATTTTTAACCGATTCTTTTAAAGAGATGTTGGGTGACAAAATCCCTGCTGGTCGGTGACTCAAAGACCACATCTTTGAAAAAAGTATGTTATCTCCTGCCTCCTCCAGTCCTGGTGTCCTGGTCATCACTTCGCCAAAAGCAAAAGCTACAAAGAAACAAATGAAATTAAATGAAAGAATCTTCTTCTGTCTTGCACAAAAGTAATTAAAGTATATCAATCTTGACAAGCCATACTCAAAGTTAATGTTTTCAAACAATTGTTGTCTAAAGCAAGCTGCTTCCACATGAAGTTAAGCATTATACCTTTAAATAAATATAAATATAACTAGTGTATGATATCATAACATCCGTGAATATCGGTCCAATTACATCATACTGCATATACATGTACATGATTTAAATGAAATTATCGTGCAGAGTCGAACCCTAATTTCAACCGACATTTTGATTTTGTAACTGATAAATCATCTTGTAAAGATATAAAACCATTACGATATTAGAACCTATACATTTTGTATATGAATTTAAAAAATTATGGATATAGGTCTCGTAATTTCGAGGGGAATTTTGATTTTACATCGTTACAAAACGGTAAATTATTACATTTGATAAACGTTTTGTAACAATATAGAATCAGTATTCCAAAATTCCATATATTAGAGCATCATAAATTTAAATTAAAACCATTACTATATGTCTATATCCTCTTAAATCTTATACCCACCTTCTCTTCTTTCTCATGACCCATAATTACTTACTACTCTCTCTCTCTCTCTGTCTTCTTTTATATAATCACTCTTTTTTGGCTCCAAATAATGTTATATTCTCTAAAACACACTTATACTCTCAAGTTGATTTCTAGGGTAAATAATGGCGACAATTCGCAGACTGATAGTGGAAGTTGTTGACGCACGCAATCTCTTACCAAAAGACGGGCATGGTACTTCCAGTCCTTACGCTGTGATCGACTACTACGGGCAGGAAAGAAGACACGTACGGTGATTCGTGACTTGAATCCGACATGGAACCAGTTCTTGAGTTCAACGATGGAAAGGAAAACCATCCCAAGTGTTCACAGACATGTTGGAACTGGATTTGTTCCATGATAAAACTATGGTCCCACCAGGAGAAACAATTTTCTTGGAAGAGTTCGCTTGAGTTCCACTCAATTTGTTAATAAAGGTGAAGAGGCCTTGATTTATTATCCTCTTTAGAAGAAGATTTGCTTTCTTGGATACAAGGTGAGATTGGCTTGAAAATTTTTTATGTTGATGAGGCTCCGCCGCCGCCGCCACCACTGGAACCGGTGAAACTGATCCACTGGTAGACCCAGCTGCAGAATCTAATGGGAAACCCGAGTACTACTCCAGCCAACACGGAAGCGGCACCGGCGCCGGCTATGGCTGATGCGGGGTCTGCAGATCAAGCTCCACCGCCAGCTGTAACCTCCGGCTGCCGCCGAAGCGCCGAAAGATGAAGCTGCACCACCACCACCTGCTGAACCGGAGAATGCAGCGGCTGAAGCGGAAAAACAACCGGAAATTGAGCCGTCAGCAGTTCCACCACCATCGCAACCAGAAGAGGGACCACCACAACAGCCAATGCAAGAACAGCATCCCGACTTTGGGATTGATTTCACTACACCAAGGCCGGTGAGATCAGCTTCGGCATCCATACCGGCGGCCAAAGTAGCTCCACAGCCAATTTCAAGAACAATGTCTACGATGTCTATGGCAAGCTACGCGTCGGATCCACCAGATAACATCCCAATCGAACGGTCAACGTTTGATCTTGTGGAGAAGATGCATTACCTTTTTGTACGAGTAGTGAAAGCCAGGTTTTTACCCACCAATGGTAGACCGGTTGTAAAATTAGCGATCTCAAACAGCCGCACCGAATCCAACCCGCCCGTAAACATCGTTTTTCGAGTGGGACCAGTCATTCGCTTTTGGCCGCGACTCTCCTGAATCCTCTTCCATATTAGAAGTCTCGGTTTGGGACCCACCTAGAGGTGACGTGGCTGCCGATGCTAATTTTTTAGGTGGCATTTGCTTCGACGCTACGGAAATTCCATTGCGGGACCCGCCGGACAGCCCTTTGGCCCCACAGTGGTACAGGCTGGAAGGTGGTGGAGCCCAAAGTGGGGACTTGATGCTCGCCACGTGGATCGGAACCCAAGCTGACGAGTCATTTCCTGATGCGTGGAAAACCGACACGGCCGTCATAGTAATTCGAAAGCCAAGGTTTATGTGTCACCTAAATTATGGTACCTTAGAGCCACGGTAATAGCCCAAGATATTTTGTCTCCTGTAACGGCATTAAAAGAAGCTTCGTTTTCTATCAAAGCCCAGTTAGGCTTCCAAGTACAGAAGACAAAAATCTCCGTTACACGTAACGGAACTCCATCTTGGAACGAAGACTTGCTGTTTGTTGCCGCCGAGCCATTCAGTGACCACCTAATATTCATGTTGAAAACCGGCAACCCAAAGGATCGGTAACATTAGGGGTGACAAGAATTCCACTTACAGCTGTTGAAAGGCGAGTCGATGACCGGAAAGTGGCGTCCAGATGGTTGACTTTTGAGGACAACAAAGATGACAGAGAGTGTACAAAGGCAGGGTCCACTTAAGGTTATGTTTTGACGGTGGGGTATCACGTGATGGACGAGGCAGCGCACGTGTGCAGCGACTATCGACCGACGGCGAAGCAGCTATGGAAACCACCGGTTGGGACTGTTGAACTTGGTGTTATTGGGTGCAAGAACTTGTTACCGATGAAAACGGTTAACGGTAAAGGAACAACGGATGCTTACGTGGTAGCTAAGTACGCATCCAAGTGGATTCGGACACGTACGGTTTCAGACAGCTTGGAGCCACGTTGGAATGAACAGTACACGTGGAAGGTATATGATCCTTGTACGGTGTTATCTATTGGAATCTTTGACAGTTTTGAGGTATTTGATGCTGACAATGTTGACAGAGAAGCCGCACCAACACGTCCGGATTTTCGAATGGTAAAGTGCGGATACGTATTTCTACATTAGAAACCAGTAAAGTGTACAAAAATACGTATCCTCTGCTTTTGTTGGGAAACAATGGGACGACTAAACTTGGTGAAATAGATGGCTGTACGGTTCATACGCTCCAGTCCAACGTTGGATTTCTTACACTGTACTCACAGTCTTTGTACCATTGATGCATCATATCAAACCACTCGGGTGGTCCACCAGGAGATGTTGAGGAGCACAGCATGTAAGATCATAGCCGCACACTTGGCAAGATCAGAGCCGCCACTTCGGCAAGATGTGGTCCGTTACATGCTTGATGCGGACACGCAATCTTTTAGTATGCGGAAAGTACGGGTGAATTACTTCCGGATCGTGAACATTCTTGCGGGACTAATTGATATCGTACGGTGGGTGGACAACACACGTGCGTGGAAGAATCCAACGACTACAATACTTGTGCACGCATTATTGGTCATGCTTGTATGGTTCCCTGATTTGATTGTCCCCACATTAGCGTTTTACGTGTTCGTGATCGGCGTGTGGAATTACAGGTTCCGGTCCAGGGTTCCTCTTCCACATTTTGACCGTAAAATGTCTTTGGCCGATACCGCTGAACGCGATGAGCTTGATGAAGAATTCGATATGGTACCAAGCACCAGATCTCCGGAAGTCGTACGTGTCAGGTATGACAAGTTACGGACGCTTGGCGCACGTGTGCAGACGGTGTTGGAGATTTTGCCACGCAAGGTGAGCGTGTGCAAGCATTGGTGACATGGCGGGATCCACGTGCCACGGGGATATTTGTGGGGTTGTGTTTTGTTGTGGCTGTGATTCTCTACTTGGTACCATCAAAAATGGTGGCAATGGCATTTGGGTTCTACTATTTCCGCCATCCGATGTTCCGTGATCGGATGCCATCACCGGCCTTGAACTTCTTTAGGAGGCTTCCTTCACTGTCTGATCGAATCATGTGAGTTGATGGAAGGCATTTCATTCTATACTTCGCTAGGATAATAGCACTCGATCATAATCTTAATTAGCTTCTTCTTTTCTTTTTTCTTTTTTTTTCCTTATTTCGTAATTTGTATTCATATAAAACTTTATTTTGTCAAGCAATTAGTAAATAATTAATAAAATTCTTATATTGCAAAATCAAATTGTGATGGTGACTGTGATGATTGTTTATTTAATAGTTTAGAAATTTTTAGATCAAAATCTACAATTGGTTAAATTTTGGATCTTCAATTCTCTAAAATTAATTTTTCTGTCAAAATAGATTTTTTTAGGGAAAAAAAATAGATTTGTTTACTTTAAGAAATTTGTTGAATAGAACGCAGTAACATTAATAAAAAAATCTCTTGCAAAGACATGGAGTAGACGACCGAATTTACAATTGAATTTGAAATGGACATCCACAACATACAAAACCAAAAAGTGATAGTGGAATACTTGGGTTATCGGCGTGGTGCCAGACAAGTGGACTCTCTCACAAGAGAGAATGATGGTCAAACCATAGGTTGACGTTTGATGTCAAGCGAAGGATGGTGATATCTTTATGGTTGTGTGGATCGTAAAGTGAGTTGGCTTAGAGAGCTTCTCACGTAAGAGTAGTGAAAACTAAAAATTAAGGGTGAATTTATAAGAGCCAAAAATTATTGGTTTATTATTTTTAACCACTAATTTATATTTTACTATTTTTATCACTTTTGACTACTTTTGGATAAAATTACCCTTAAATTTTACTTCACCCTGATATGTAACTTGGTTACATGCCATTTGATTCCAAGTTATATGAAAGTTGATTTTTCAAGTTATAATATGATTAAGTTTTAAATTACATATCAATTGACTTTCAACTTACATGTCAATGATTTCAAATTACATACCAGTTGATTTCTAAATTTTGGGGTAGTGAAGTAAAGACAAATAAAGGACAATCTTGTATTCTTGTCTGTTCAATGCTAAATGTTATAAGTATAATAAAATATAAATTGATGACTAAAAACAAAACCAATAAAAAATTTTTATTACTTCTAGCAATTTCCTCAAAATTAAAACCCTTAGAGAGCTTCTCACGTGAGTAAGGTTATATATATAGATATATATATAGTCTTTATATTGTCAGTTAGTCCTGACATAAATATCTGGACAAAGAATGTCAACCACAATTATGGAGAAGTTTTGACAACTTCATATACTTTGAGTCAAAGTATGTAAATCTAGTGTCCACATACTTCGTCCTAATATATTTATTGTCAGGATGAACTAATAATAGAAAAAAAAAATATATATATATATCATTAAAACTCTTTTCATTTTCTTAAACCCAAATTCTCTTTAAGTACTAATTCAAATATATTTTCAATTCCTTTTTAAGAAAATACAAATTATTGCTAAGTATGAAGATATACTTTGAGTCAAAGTATGTAAATCTAGTGGTCCACATACTTCGTCCTGATATATTTATTGTCAGACGAACTGATAATAGAAAATATATATATATATATATATATCATTAAAAACTCTTTTCATTTTCTTAAACCAAATTCTCTTTTAAATACTAATTTCAAATATATTTTCAATTCCTTTTTAAGAAAATACAAATTGATTGCTAAGTATGGAGAATGAATCAAAATCATCCAAATTGGTTGTGAAGTTTTAAATTAATTATTATTGGTTTCAAAATCAAATCTCCTTAGATTTTTTTTTTTTTTTTTTTTTTTTTTTTTTTTTTTTTTTTTTTTTTTTTTTTTTTTGTTATCAATATCAGTTGTTCTTCAATTTCGTCAAAAACTTTCTACTTTCAAATCAATTGGGACATGGCACCAAAACTTGAATCCCTACCACTTTCACAAACAGAAAATGGATCTCCAACTGAAAAACCTCAAAGCGTAGTGATTTTGTGGACATAAAACATTAAAACAATCAATAAGAAATGGAGGGAGTTGTTTGACATGATGAGAGAAAAAAAATAGAGTCTGATTTTGTAGAATGAAACATAGAAAGAAAAAGTGAGGGAAGAAAAGAACACTGATAGAATTGAAAATAATAATAAATTGATTAAATAACATAATAATATATGTAAGCGTGTGTACTTACAAGAATTTAATACAGCATAATTTTAAAAAGGATATTTTGATATTAAATGGGCTTTATTTACAATTATAAGATTTTTTAAAATTTGATGGGTGTGATTACGAAAAAGATGTATATACAGTTTATAAGGGTTACATATACGCTGCTCCTAACTCAACATTCAGCCTAAGCATTTGGACTTTAAACCAATTTTTGACCACTGCACGTCTGCACATGTTTAGAATCATGTTTATGCATCAGATCTAAGTAAAGCCTATATGCCTTGCATGTGAAAAGATCTTAGTGTATATATCAGGTTGGATCCTTACCTATTACCACTACCACTTCCAAGTTAACGGTTGGGGGTTTGAGTTCAACTATGCATATTCTACAAGCTCTTTATTGTGAGAATAATATCCGGCCATATATAATGTTTGAGCTCAGTATGTCCCATTTAGACCCCTAAACTCTCCCTTTATGAGAATATATCCGGACCGTATGATTGAGCATTAATTTATATATATATAATATATATAATACTTGTTTAGGGCGAAACTTCGGATTTAAGCCTGAACCAGGTTCTGGTCTGGTAGATGTAGATCCAAACACATTCAAATTTTTCACAACAAACCTTGGCCCAGGTGTTTTCGTAATTGGGCTGGACCGGGTAATTCCAACAAGCCTTTGGAAGTCAAGTGATTTTAGAGGGAAATTGCCATTATAGTCTTTGAATAAATCGAGAATCACTGAATGGAAATCCAATACTTCAAAGACAAAATAAAATCTTGCGGACTCTTATTTTCTCCTTAAAATAATAAAATAATAATAATAATAAAAAACTGGTCAAGTCTGTGTTTAGAGATATGACGAGATCAACCGTTACAAGTACGGTTTAAAAAAAAAAAAAACGATTCTAACTATAGGAGAGGTATATTCACAAACTTTAAGATTTTTATAAACAAATACAAAACTTAAATCTTATCACTAACTATTTATTAGATTCAATTTCATGGACTTTTCTTAATCTAATAACATCGGGCAAAATAAAAAATTATTAAAAAAAAATTCATCCAAAGTTGCGAACCCTTCAAATAAAAGTCTAGCTTAAATTCAGATTTGTAGTAACATCAGCATGTCTCTTTCTCATTTGTTTGGGAATCTCATGAGATCATGCACCCAACCACGGTCCAATTTGTATAGTGACATTAGTGGCATTGGAGATTAGGACAGATTATTTTAAAGCACTAACATCAAGTTATCTTTTATTTATTTTAAAATTTATCTTTTTTTAATGTTTTTTTTTTTTTTTTTTTTTTTTTTTTTTAAATTTATCTTTAAAGTTCTGTTCCTATTAGCATATTCGTTCACTTTTCCAAAGAAGAAAAAAAAAAAAAAATTGAACATAACCTCTTAACTCAAGTGTGTTCCTCTCCATTCACATTTGTATTGAAAAGGTTTAAATTAGTAATTTTCTCTCCGATATTATAAGCGGATATAACTTAAAAAAAAAAAAAAAAATTGAGACATAGGTAAGTGCCATTCCAAAAAAAAAAAATTATTGAATGTAATAATCGAAACTTTGTTACAGCATTTCACGTCTTAATATAGACTTTGAGTAGTCAAACAAAATCGATGGAAATCAATCAACTGGAGATATCATCATCATCTTTTATTTCTCTTTAAACTTTATCCTTTGAAACGGATCCTCCTTGTATTCCTCTTGACTTTTTAAATAAATATAAAAATACCCATCTCTCAAATACAAAATCTGAATAAAGACTTTTAATGGATTCATCAATTCGTAGATCTACTTGGATAGATTTATGAGCAGAGATTTTGGAACTTGTGATTCTATTATAAACATTTTTATTACCAGATCATTGACCAAAAAACAAAAACAAAGAATTATTGATTATTAACAGTCAATTGAAAAAAATGTTTGGAAATTAGATCAAGACATTGTGGTGCTTCCCCTCTCAACATCAAACCTCTGAAATCTTTTTCATTCTAGCTTTATATTGAGGAGCATATTTTTAAAATTAAGATCGTTTTCAATTTGATTAGAATGTGATTCTTTAGCGGTAATTAATGACGTGTTGAAAAATTCTTGTTTTAAATGAAGTGTATTTCTATATATAATCAAATTTATGTGTTTTAATTGCTCTTATAGTTATAGGGTAGGTAATTCCATGTAGACCGTCAAATATATTTAGGTTTAGTGATCGGAATAAAGGTGAATCAAGTTTTATTCTATTTATATGTAGGATCCTATAATCTAATTTACACGTTAGGATTCCTAATTAGTAAGAGCTTTTAAATTATAACCTTAATGGTACTGGCCAATTATAAACTCTTTTCGATTTTGAAAAGAAGAAATAAAGATTAAAATTGAATTATATCCAAACGATTCACTAAACTTTTTCTAAAATTTTCAAAATCTAGAAACAAGAAGATAAACTATTTTTTAGAAATATCTATTCTTCTTTTTTAAAGCATTTAGAACTCCACTCATATATTATTTTTGAAAATTGTTTTTGTATTGACTTCTTATAACTTCGGATAAGAATTCCATGTATCTATTGGTTTGTTGATTTTTCGTCCAAAAAAGTTAATGTTTATGGATAGTTTGAACGTGCATGTGAATCCTGTGGGCTGTGACCAACAATTAGCTAAGATCAGATTATGATGCTTTTTACAAGTGTTTCGAAATCCTAATCCATCTTTTATTTTTTATCATGATTAATAATATAATATCTATATCGTATAAAATTGATTAATTATTGAAATATTTTTATTGATAAATTAATAATTAATAATTTATAAAGATATTGACAACATCACTGATGGAGGATCTTGATGGTGATGATGCAACAGACTTTGGAATCTGTTACATTCGAGCATCAATGACACTAAATATTTTTTATTGTGATACGAAAATACAACCCTAAAATTTTAAGTACATTACCCAAAATTAGATAATAAATCAACTAGACTTGAATTTTTTTTTTTTTTTTAAATAATAATAGTAAAAAAAAACACAATTGATCCATATATTAAGAAAGCGTTATACTCAACTTAGATGTACTTTTTAGCGATTAGTGCCAACAACTTGGAATGCAGTAACTTTGAGAAGAAATAATGGGATTAGAACTTGGTAAATTTATTTTTATTATTTATTTGGTAAATTAATTAATCAATAAATATATGGGGGATTGCACAAACATCCCTCGAGATTTGATAAAATTACACAGATATGGCAGTTTTGGCCATATACACACAAACTTCCCTCAACATTAAAAATTGGCACAAACATCCCTGCCCATTAGATTGATCCGTTAGTCAATGGTCAAAAGTGTAAAAAGTCTAAAATACCCTTTATTTTTTATTTAAATAAACTAAATTTTTTAAAAATGATAAAAAATATTAAAAAATATTTTTAGATAACATGAATGTATCTTAAATCTTAAACTTGGATTGAAAATTCATCTTTACAAATAAAATAAAAAGTTTTTTAAAACAATTTAATAATAAATTTTTTAAATTTTAAATTTATTTAAAATCAAGGGGCAATTGCACAAACTAATTTTTCTTTTTTGAAGATGATTTTTTTTTTCTAGCTTTTTGATTTAAAACATTCATATTTTAAAAGATTTTTTAATATTTTTTTATCTTATTTTTGAATTTTTAATTTTTTTAAAATAAAATATAGGTATTTTGGACTTTTCACATATTTGACCATTGACTAACGGATCCATATAACGGTAGGGATGTTTGTGTAACAATTTTCAAATGTTGAGGGAAGTTTGTGCGTATATGGTCAAAACTGCCATATTCGTGCAATTATATCAAACCTCAGGGGATGTTTGTGCAATTCCCCCTAAATATATATAGTAACTTTCTATGATTGATGTCTTACTTTAATTTTAGTAAGGATCTTGATGAAATCACATCGATTTTTATGATTTTGATCTTTTATGTGGGTGATAAGTTCATTGAAATCTACTTATGAATAAAATTTGAGAAATTTTCAAGTATTAGAACTAATTTTTGAATTTTCTTATATTTCTTCTTTTTTTCTGATACCTTTATATTTAACAAAATCGGGATAAATAGTTATAGCGCTTCAAAATTATCAAATTTTATTCATAAATAGATTTCATTAAACTTATAATCCACAAAAAAAATTCAAATCAAAATTCATAAAAATCAGTCCTTGCCGAATTAATGTAATTGATCTTCCACTTGAAAGTTACTATATATATATATATATATTAAGTATGTATTATAATATTTGGATTAGGTTAGGTGGTTTGATAAAATACAATTCACAAACCAACCTAAACCAATTGAATTGCTCAAAAAAACCCAATCAGTTTTTATATTTAACAAAATTAACCAAACCAACCCGCTTAGATTGGTTTAGTTTAGGATGGTTGATCGGTTTAGCGGTTTGAATACCCACCCCTAAGCTTAATTATCCAAATTATTTGATGGTGTGGTATACTTGACAAATTAAGACAGCCAAATAATTAGACTCAACCATTGAAAAAAAAATTATTATTATTATTTTAATCTAAAATTTTGTTCAAATTTATTGCCTAAGGGCCAGTTTGGTATTGCTTTTGAGAAGTTAAAACAACTTATTTTATAATTTTGACATAAAATGATGTTTGGTAAAACTTCCAAAAGTGATTAATTGATAATCTGGCAAGTTTTCATAGTGATTTTGAGAAGTAGGCAGGGTTACTTTTTGAAAGTGATTATGAAATAATCTATTTCAGCATTTAATGAATCTTTTAAAATATCATTATTATCCTTATGAAATCAAATTAAATCATTTATATACCTTATTTCATCTAAAAATTAAAGATTCTAATTAAATATTGATTTGATTTATAAAATCTTTTAAAAATATTTTCATTGTTCTTATGAATTTTTTTTTTCCAATTTAAATATTCTACTTAAATATTGATTTAATATAATAATTAATTAAAAAATGAATATATTCTAAAATCTTGTCTATTTTAGTCATTATAACTAATTTCAGCACTTTTGAAATAAAATTACCAAACATTGTATACTGCTTTTGAATTATACAGTAGTTTTAAAAGTATAATTAACCAAATTTACTGATTAATTTCACAGCTGATTATTCATCCAGCACAGCTAACAGTGATTATTATAAAAGCTACAGCAATACCAAACTGGCCCTAAATATCACTACATCATTGCTTGTGAGTTCAAGTCTGTCCCCTCCCTAAAAACCTGAATTATTGTAACCTATAAGGAAAAAAAAAAAAAAAAAAAAAAAAAAAAAAAAAAAAAAAAAAACCTCTTCATTGCATGATCTACATCGCAATTAATTCCAAATTGGTTTATTAAAAAAATTGTAATTTGTTTTGACAATAGTTTTTTTGATTTTTAATTATTATCACTTTAAAAAGAAAATACCAGTTGTCGAGCAAGAAAATTGGGTATGAAAATGTTCTAAATTAATTTGAAGATTAAATTAATGAAAATTAAGTGTAAGATAATATGAAGAGTAAATCTAAACTGTTTTGTAGTCTTCAACATTTACATCCAGCTCAAACAATACATATCTGTAATCTGATGAGCATGCACGACTCAAAAGTCAAGCTGTCGGTGATTATCTTCCAACTAGCTAATTTAATTAAATACAAATATACAATGATAACTCAGAACATGCATGCATCCCAGTCCAAAAGTATATTATAATTATATTTTATAATAATTTTCTAGAACATTTTTTTTTAAAAAAATAAGGGTGCAACACGAGGAGTCGAGACTTCCCAGGAGGTCACCCATCTTAGTACTGCTCTCGCCCAATAATTTTCTAGAACATTTATTTTGTAATAGAAAACTATTTCTATAACTTTACAAAGCAAAATCCTAAAATTGTTTAAATAAAAGGTTTTGAAATATATTTTTTCTTTCAAACCGTCGTCATTAGAAAGGCATTATTGTATTGGTTATTCTATGGGTTCAAAAATTAAATAACACTTTTTGGGGAGGGTTGTGCAAATAGCACAACATTAATAAGTCTTGTTTTAATAGCACCAAATAGGTGGTGAGACCAAATATCCCCACTTACTCTTTTCCTTTGTATTTTTTTTTCTCGAAAATTCGAGACTTATTCATGAGTTTTCGAGACTTATTGATGCGTCTTGAGACTTAATTCAAGTTGTTTGAAACTTATTCTATTCGACCTCCATCAATGGTGATAGTGACAAGCCGACGATGACGCCATTGCTCCAGAATAGTTGGATCTGGAAGATAGGACGATGTCGAATTGGTTGCGCCATCGGTTTCGTCGTATTTGCAACGGATCGTTGCAGATCTGGCGATGAAGGTTCGAAGACGATTTGGGTTTGGCTTCGTTTCTCTCTCCATACAGCTCGAAACTGAAAATAGATACTTCCGTACAACGGGTGGCGCACGACGGACGTTTTGCCGGTGGTTTTATATCGATCAACTAGCCGGTTCAGCAGTGGCACCTCCATTGAAGCTCCAACAATGGAGGTTTTGGAAAAAGAAGAAGAAAGAAGGTGAAGGAGAGGCACAAGAGAAAAGAAAAGAAGCTAGGGGGTATTTTTGTCCAACCATTTTATTGCTTTTAAAACAAGAGTTATTAAAGTGTGATAGTTTGTACAAATCAAAATTTTAAAAGTGCTTTATACCCCTATTTCCTCTATTTGTATATTAGACCCCCAAAAAAAAAAAAAAGGTTGTGGTTTCTCTTTTTGCTTTTTACGTACGTATTTGACCATGTATTTTTACCATAAACAGCATGATTATATTTTGAAAAGTTTGGCTTATTTATGTCATTTCTGATTTTAATATACGTGGGATTAATTTAACAATTTCAGAGCATCAGTTGTTTTGTTTAGCACCACTTTAATAATGGTGCATTTGATTGAATTTGTTGTAGTATCTATATTTAAAAATTAAGTACTCCCAATATTACTCAAGCTTCCTACACAACTTCAATTATATGATGAAAAGAATGAAATATCATAATGAGAGAAAAACTTCAATGGATAAGCTTACGTATATTGCGGTAACCTTTCAATGAAGAATTTTATTGTAATATAGAAGATTTCTTAAAAAAAAAAAACACTAAACTTTATACTTGATTTAGCCCCGCTCCAACATTAAATCCTTGCTACGCTACCCTGATAGCACATCATGGATTTGGACGGTCCAATATTATTTATCCATAAAATAGGTGATAATTCATAATTTATTATTAAAGTTTCACAATATGTAAATTGTAAATGGTTCAAACTACAGTACGGTTAATCTTTTACTTAATACTAATGCTAGTAAACCCAAAATTTAGTTCCAAAACCAACTCAAATGATGTGGCAAGTGATTTATCTTTACAATATCATTCACCACATCACCTCATGATTTGTGTGATGATGACAACTTATTTACCATATCATTTGGGTTGTATACTATTACTCTTTACTTAAATTTGTGATATCGATATTGTTTATACAAAAAACTGGGTGTGTTAAATGCATTATGAGATAAGCTTTTTATTGACCTAAGCTCAGACTTGGGTAAGCATTTTGCTTTGGTGATATATTTTTTGGGGTTTTACATAAGTTTAGAAAATTATTGATTTGGACTGTGAAATAATCTCTTACTCAGATAGAGCTAATTTCACGGCTTGAAAAAAGACTTACATGATATTTCTCTCAACTATACTCACTTTTACAACTAATTCTCTTTGTATTTTTTCACTTCCTTCCTTTGATACCTTCCTTTATTTATAGCGTTCGTACATTTTGGTGTGATCTTGTTTTTGAGACACATGGGAGCCATGTGTCCATCACCTGCGCCATGATCTTGATGATTCATTAACTCTCATGAAGCTTAGCTCGGCATTTTTATGATCAGCGTGACATTTGTCTTTGTGTTGATCTAAGCTCTTGACACATGTTTCATCAGCTCAAGTTGGACTTTTGCATATATGACCCCTCTTTTCTCTTCTTTCACTTCTTCTTGACTTTCTGATTTGTAGTTAGGCTATGTTTGGGATTGTTTTTGCTTGAGTAATAATAACTTATTTCTCAGTTTTGAGCAAATGGGTGTTTGGTAAACTTCCCAAAAGCACCTATTTTACAATTTGCTTCTCCAATAAGCAACTTTTGAGAAGTTAACTGAGGGTTGCTTTTTGAAGCAGAAGTTAGTTTATTGCTTATGCAATGTCCAAAATACCCTCATTATTTTATTAAAAGACAATATTACCCTTATATTTAATAATAATATACTAATAAAAAAATAATAAAAAAATGAAAAAAAAATAAAATAAAAAATAGAAATTGAACAACGGTGGTGGCCACCACCGGAGTTGGAGGTCGGAGGAGATCCCTCTATGTCCACCACCGACACCGACGTCGCCTCGCAGCTGCCGCCTCCGTGCGTCTCTCTTCCTTGCCGCTGAGTCTCTCTCCGGATCTACCTATTCCGTCGCTGAGTTGGAGGCCGATTCTGTCGCTGTTCCCTCTCGATTTCGTTGCACCAGTGATGGCGACACTCTCAACGGCGAGGGATGAAGGATGACGATCTCTTGATGTCAGCGGTGAGCGGGAGACGGTGGCGGATTTGGAGGTTGAGTTGCAGAGATTCTATTAACAAAGCTTAGTGAGTGAGTTGACTCAGCCGAGTTGACTCACCAACTTAGTGTTAAGATGAGTGAGTTGACTCAGTTATATATATATATATATATATATTTCTGTTTAAATTTCTTATTTATTTCTTTTATATGCTTTATATTTATATTATTAATGATGTCTATTTTAATAATTTTGTTCAATACATTTTCCATCCTTTCAAAAGTTAAGCAATTTTAAAATTTAGTTTACCAAACACTTACCAACTTTTTCTTAAATTGATTATTTCCTAAGTGAAGCTATAAGTAGATTTTTTCTTAAGTAAAACAATCCCAAACATAGTCTAAGTCATATTAGCTTTTAGAAGACTTGATCCTATGATCTATAGGATGTGTAACATATTTCTTTTCAATCTTTTCACGAGCTCAAACACTTACCGAACTGACCTCGAATGTTTATGCACAACAGTTTCCCCCGGGACCTTGATGACAGTAAAATTATTGTCATTACGAGTACTAACATAACTACATAAGTACATAACTTGATTAGGACTATGTCCACGTAGGACTATAAATGATGAGTCTTTTTTGTTTTGATATATGCTTGTTGGGATTTGTCCTTTTTGGATTTTATTAGTGTTTTATTTATCTTTGAAGAAATTTTTATAATTAATCCTTTGAAGCAATAAGCTATTTTTAGAGCAATTTTATAATTTACCCTACTAAAGTAGGTAAGCTCTTTTTAGAGGAATTTTATAATGCACCCTATAATTTTGGGAAATAAGCTCTTTTTAGAGCGATTTTATAATTTACCCTATTTTGGGAGATAAGCTTTGTATCCTCTGAACTTTGAAACATAATTCAAGTTTTACTGTGCATTATTTTTGGGTATCATCCCATTAAACAACCATATTATATTACCCATTTAGGGCCAGTTTGGTATTGCTTATAAAAAGTTAAAATCAGATTATTTTATAATTTTGACATAAATGATGTTTGGTAAAACTTCTAAAAAGTGATTAATTGATAATCTTGTAAGTTTTGACAGTGATTTTGAGAAGTGGGTGGGGGGTTACTTTTTGAAAGTGATTATGAAATAATCTATTTCAGCATTTAATGCATCTTTTAAAATATCATTATTATCCTTATGAAATCAAGTTAAAATCATTTATATACCTTATTTCATCCCAAAATTAAATATTTTATTTAATTATTGATTTGATTTATAAAATCTTTTAAAAATATTTTATTGTTCTTATGGATTTTTTTTTTCCTAATTTAAATATTCTACTTAAATATTGATTTAATATATATAATTAATGAACAAAAATGAAATATGGTCATAAAATAATGTATATTTAGTCATTGTAACTAATCTCAGCATTTTTACAATAAGATTACCAAACATATGTATACTGCTTTTGAGCTATACAGTAGTTTTAAAAATATAATTAACCAAACATCTGCTGATTAACTTCACAGCTGATTATTCCTTCAGCACAGCTAACAGTGATTATTATAAAAGTTACAGCAATACCAAACTGGCCCTTAATCTTTTACTTAATACTAATGCTAGTAAACCCAAAATTTAGTTCCAAAACCAACTCAAATGACATGGCAAGTGATTTATCTTTACAATATCATTCACCACATCACCTCATGATTTGTGTGATGATGACAACGCATTTACCACATCATTTGGGTTGTATACTATTACTCTTTACTTAAATTTGTGATATCGATATTGTTATACAAAAAACTGGGTGTGTTAAATGCATTATGAGATAAGCTTTTTATTGACCTGAGCTCAAACTTGGGTAAGCATTTTGCTTTGGTGATATATTTTTGGGTTTTACATAAGTTTGGAAAATTATTGATTTGGGCTATGAAATAATCTCTTACTCAGATAGAGCTAATTTCACGGCTCGAAAAAAGACTTATATGATATTTCTCTCAACTATACTCACTTTTACAACTAATTCTTTTTGTATTTTTTTCACTTCCTTCCTTTGATACCTTCCTTTATTTATAGTTGTTATACCCTAAAAAAGACTCAAGCCTAACAGAAAGCCTAAGGCCTCAGAGAAGAAGCCCACCAACGAAGGAAACTACACCGGCCCATATAAAAGAAAACCAACAGACCATTCTCAGAAGAGCCGCGTCCAGCCGAAGGACACGAACGTCTTCAGACATGTCACTCGGGCACGTTTATATTATAAAAATGAATCTCCACCGCCTATATCTAAGAAAGAGCTATACTCCCTAAGAACACGTCGAAATCTTCAAACGAGCAGATGTCAAACGATCATTCGGTACGAAATAGGCTCCCGCCCAAGCTACCTAAAGTCTGTCAGCCTAGGACACTCGAGTATGGTTATTCAAACGCGTTTTCGAAGAGTATAAATACAAGGTTTAAAACCCGATAGAAGGAGAGGTTTTTCTGGCGGAGGAAAGAGGACGAGTTTATATTTAAGCTTTGTATCTTCTTTTATTCGGCAGGTTTAATTTCAACTCAAATATAGATCACATTGATACCATACATTAATTGTATTCGACTCCGGCTCTCAGGTTACTAAATTCACACGAAAACAATTGGCGCTAGAAGGAGGGGGTAGAAAACTAACTCCGAAGAAATCTTAACAACAAAGCCCATGAATCCGTCGGACCACGTAAGCAAGGATCCAAGGGGTCTCACCACCTTCACCACCGACCCAGCTATCGAAAATCCAGCCTCGGGGCCTCGGGAATCCAGTGTTCCACAGGTCACTCTAACTCCACCACCATCCGATACACACACCCTCCCGAGTCTTTCACCACAAGGACTGCAGGAAGCAAATGCATATCTACAACAGCTCATGAAAATCATGGGGGGAGTTTTTCAAGTCCCTCTTCTCGTCTATCGCACACCGAGGAGCCAGGCTATTTAGCTCCATACGGCGTACAAATCGAGGACCCTCCCCGAAAAGAGAAGATAGACAAAGGAAAGGCAGTAGCAGAAGAGCGTAACAGGTCACAGTCCTGGTTGGGACACTCAGATGAGGATAGCTCCCGCTCGACTCGGACAAAAAGGAAAGATCCAAGAACAACCAATGAGTTGGAGGAGGAAGAAAGTGTCTCCCACAAGCGATACAATGGCCAGCGAGGTCGGTCGTCCCGAAAGACCGGAACCCCACCTAGATCCAGCGGGTCTCCACTTAAAACAAGCCGAATCCAACAACATAGGAAAAATCCTTCCGCTCGCCGACACCTCCATTTTGATCGATCGCCCGCAAAGGACCCGGAATATATGCAGGAAATACGACAAATCAGAGACGACATGCAAAGGATGGAAAGAAATCACCGCGAGACATGAGGCTCGATACGATCACCTGGCACCCACCATGGACCATTCACGGAGGAGGTTTCAGAAAAGTCTTTCTCAAGGAATTTCAGAATGCCAAATATCGAACAATACACGGAGGAGCGAGACCCAATAGAGCATGTTAGCCGGTTTGTCACCTTGATGGCCACACAGACTCGTGACGACCACCTATTATGCCAAGCATTCCCAGTAACCTTTGGAGATTTAGTGGGAAGTTGGTTTCGACAATTACCCCGAAATAGCATCAGCAGTTCAGTCAACTCAGCCAAGCTTTCACACAACAATTTATGGGAAGCCTCCAACGGAAAAAATCTTTGGCTCATCTTTCAAGTTTAAAGCAAGGGAAGAACGAAACAATCCGAGAATACCTAGCCCGTTTTAACAAGGAAGCAGTTAGGATAGAAGACTTCAATGACATAGCAGCTGTCAACGCCTTCACCAACGGCCTTCAAAACGGTTCTTTTGCATTTCGATTGAGACGACAGAGGCCCTCTACGTATCCAGAATTAGTCGAAATAACGGCTGAATACGCTCGGGCAGAGGAAGAAGAGGTAGCCCAAGGTGGGACCCTGGTGCATGGTGCACGTCCTGAAAGGGGAGAAGGTTTAAGAATTGATACAGCCAAAATAGGACAGAAGGAAAGACGTCCTGATCGAAAAAAAGGAAGTCGAAGGTTCGACACCCAGGATGGGAGAGATTACTTGAAAAGTAAATATTCGGCCTACACCCCGCTCACACGGGATGTAGAAAGCATATTCACTATAGCCTAGGAAAAGGGAATACTTCGTTGGCCTCAGAAGATGAACGCCCCCCCCCCCCCCCCCCCTCCCCCCCCCCCCCCCCCCCCCCCCCCCCCCCCCCCCCCCCCCCCCACACAAACGACCTACAGAGAAATATTGTCGGTTCCACCGTGATCATGGTCATGAAACATCGAAATGCTTCCAACTAAAAGAACATATTGAGAGTCTAATTAAAGAAGGACATCTGAAAGATTACTTGATCAAGAAGGATGATGGCCGAGGATCGAAAACAGACGAAAGAAGAGATCTACCTCAGAAAAGCCCTCGGAAAGGAAGTCCGATTCACACGATTTCGGGAGGACCAAACACTGGTCATAGCAATCGGGAAAGGAAAGCTGAGTTAAGGGAGGTTTCAGGAAAAGAGATCAATCTCACAGAGCATACCCGAAAGAAGTCCAAAGAAGGGTGGAGCCCTATCTCTTTTCGACCCGAGGATGCTGAAGGGTACGACGCTCGTCCCAATGATGCTATAGTTGTGGAGTTACAAATCGGACATAGAGATGTCCGAAGAATCCTGGTCGATAACGGTAGTTCGGTAGATATTCTAAGCGAATCGGTTTTTCAACAATTAGATTTCACGATGAAAGATCTCGAACCGTTTGATGCTCCCCTTAGTGCCTTCGGAGGATCTGAAATACGGCCACTCGGGACAGTGAAACTCCCAGTAGGGGTTGGTCGTTACCCCACCAGGCGAACAGTGATGGTTGAATTTGTAGTGGTTAACATCCCTAAGTGGCCTTACAACGCCCTGATGGGAAGGCCTTTCCTTAACGAAATAAGAGCAATTACAGCTACCTACTGTCTTAAAATAAAATTCCCAACCGAGTTTGGGACGGGTGAAATTAGGGGCTCCCAGGAAACCGCTCGAAAGGCGAACCTTTCAGCATTCATCACCAAAAGAGGAACAGAAGAAGTACTCCAGCTAGACGAACCATCAGCCATTGGGAAGAAGAAGCAAACATTGATCAAACGGGGAATGACCATCGAAAATACGGTCGAGAATCCAACGAAATTCGCTTTGGATCCAAGGGACCCAACCAACAAAGATCAAGAAGAAGAAATTGAGCCAACAGATAATGTTACCCTCAATCAAAGCATGCCCGAGAGAGTAGTTAAAATAGGAAGCCATTTGAACCCTCAATTGAAAGCTAGACTCACAGCTTTCCTGATAGAATATGCCGACGTCTTCACCTGGGACCACGGGGATATGACAGGCATTGATCCGAGTATAATCACCCACAGCCTATCAGTCAGACAAGACGCTCGCCCAGTAACCCAAAAAGAAGGTGTTTTAACTCAGAAAGAAACACAGCAGTTAGGGAAGAAGTAAAAAAGCTTTTGGCAGCCGGATCTATCCGGGAGACAACTTATCCAGAATGGGTTGCCAATGTTGTCTTAGTAAATAAAAAGAACGACACTTGGATGATGTGCGTAGATTTCATGGACCTTAACAAAGTCTGTCCGAAGGATGGTTTTCCTCTCCCGAGGATTGATCGGTTAGTAGATGCTACATCCGGGCACGAATTATTAAGCTTTATGGACGCCTACTCAGGTTATAACCAAGTAAAGATGAACGGCCCGGATGAAGAAAAAACAACGTTCATCACTGACCAAGGATTATACTGTTACAGGGTCATGCCTTTCGGACTTAAAAACGCAGGGGCGACATATCAGCAGTTGGTAAATCGGATGTTTGCTGACCAGATAGGTCGAACAATGGAAGTCTATGTTGACGATATGTTAACAAAAAGCCTGACGGCCGAAGGACACATCGACGCACTCCGACAAACGTTCGCTACCATCAGGCAATTTGGGATGAAATTAAACCCAGTCAAATGCGTTTTCGGTGTCCGAGCAGGGAAATTCCTCGGTTTCGTCGTACATCAGCGAGGCATCGAAGCAAACCCAAACCAAATAGAGACTCTGATTACAATGAAGCCTCCTCGAACTTTGAAGGAATTCCAACGGCTGACCGGATGTCTCGCCGCACTGAGCCGGTTCATATCTAAATCAACGGATAAATGCTTGCCCTTTTTTAAGGCTTTAAAAAAGGGCAAGGCAATAGAGTGGACACAAGAATGCGAGGTAGCTTTCCAGCAACTGAAAATATACCTCAGCACAACACCATTGCTGTCAAAGCCAATCACGGGAGAAAACCTTCTCCTATATCTATCAGTTTCCACAGCAGCGACAAGTTCAGTCCTTGTCCGAATAGAAGAAGAGTCTCAGAGACCAGTATATTATACAAGCCAAGCATTAACTGATCCCCAGACAAGATATTCAGAGGCAGAAAAAATGGCACTAGCACTAATCGTGTCTGCCAGAAAACTTAGGCCATACTTCCAAGCTCATTCTATCACAGTTCTAACTAATTGCCCACTGCGGTAGATTTTACAAAAACCAGAAGTCTCCGGCCGACTGACGAAATAGGCCATAGAATTGGGAGAATTTGATATCGAATATAAACCAAGGTCGTCTATCAAGGGACAAGCCGTATCAGACTTTATAGCGGAATTTTCAGAACCTACAGTCAATATGAGATTGGCCGAAGCCGACGATCTACAAAGTAATTACCCATGAAAACTCCACGTTGACGGATCGTCGAATACACATGGAAGTGGGGCAGGAATGGTAGTAACCACCCCTGAAAATGATCAGATAGAATTTGCTCTCCGTTTCGATTTCAAAGCAACAAACAATCAGGCTGAGTACGAGGCACTCTTAGCAGGAATGAAGGTCGCTACGGCATTAGGGGCCGACCGAATAGAAGTATACAGCGATTCCCAACTAGTCGTCAACCAAATCCTAGACGAATATGAGGCCAAAGAAGAAGGAATGACAGCCTATTTAGCCTTAGCAAAACAAGCCATCAGGCGCTTTAAGACTTTCCGGATCATTCAGATTCCCAGGGCTGAGAACAATCACGCGGACGCACTCTCCAAACTAGCCTCTGCCACTAATGCCATCATCACTAAAACAATCTCGGTAACGCACTTACAATTACCAAGCATCCACTCCGACAATCTGCTGCTAGTCTCTGAAATCGACCCAACAGAAACAAATTGGATGACACTGATCAGATCTTTTCTAATAAACGGTCGAGTCCCAGAGGACAAGGTTGAAGCCAGAAGACTCAGATATCGTTCGGCCAGATATACAATTATTTCTGATGAGTTATACAGAAGAGGTTTCTCAAAAACATTGCAGCGTTATGTAGGACCAACAGAGGCGGAAATAATTTTAAATGAAATTCATGCAGGCATATGTGGCAACCACACGGGCCAACACAGTTTAGCACACAAAGTGATGAGACAGGGATTCTACTGGCCAAAGCTATTCGACGATGCTAAAAGGGTAGCAACGGGTTGTGACAAATGTCAAAGGATAGGAGATAATATCAAGCAACCACCTGAATGGCTCAGAACGATGGTATCGGCACACCCTTTCGACCGTTGGGGAATTGATCTAATCGGCCCAATGCCAACAGCAAAGGGTCGGGCAAAATATGCCATTGTGACAGTAGATTATTTCACAAAATGGGTTGAAGCAAAAGCACTCGTCTGAATAACTGAGGAAAAAACCACGGACTTCATCAGAAAATCGATCATCTACAGGTTTGGTGTTCCAAATGCCATAGTCACAGATAATGGAACACAGTTCGACAACGCCAATTTCCGAAAGTTTTGTGACGAGTGGAATATCAACTGCATGTTTGCTACCCCGGCACACCCACAAACCAACGGACAGGTAGAAGCAATAAATAAAATTATCAAACACAACATCAAAGCTAAACTAGATGTCAGGAAAGGGTGTTGGGTAGATTTATTACCCGAAGTTTTGTGGGCATACAGAACGACTTCAAGAACGTCGACTGGAGAAACCCCATTCGCAATGGCATTTGGAGCCGAAGCAGTCATCCCATCGAAACCGAAGTAGCTTCATCTCGAGTCAGATTTTACGATCAAGACAATAATATCGCTCTTCTGACCTCGGGCCTCGATGATCTGGAGGCACGAAGGGATAGGGCCCAGATCCGGATGGCCGGCCTATCAGCAACGTATTGCCCGACATTATAATAACAAAGTGAAACCAAGACAGTTCCAAGTAAGCGACCTACTTTTACGAAGGATAATGGCCAACACCCGAGATAAGGCTATTGGGACACTCGGCGATAAGTGGGAAGGGCCTTACCAGATAATCGCCATAGTCGGACATGGGGCTTACCGATTAGCAAGACCAGATGGGGGAGTCATACATCGCCCCTGGAACGCCCAGTATTTAAAAGTTTATTATCAGTAAGAAGGTACATATCCGAAGAAAAAAAAAAACAAACAAACACTCGTATAATGTCTTTTGATTTGATAGCCTTCCCGCATCAAATTCTCATGTAGCCCACAGGCACGAGATTATCAAATAAAGTACTATTTTAGAACGTTTTGTGAGAGTATTTTATTATTCAACTCAAAAGCATACAAAAAATGCAAACTTGGCTTACGCCGGCTATCGTTGATCGGATCATTACCGAGTACCTTAAAGCCCGCAGAAAAAGACCAAGTAAAAATTTGATTTTCGAAGGGTATGGCAATACTGGATCATAACCAGGGGCTAAAAATCCATCAGATTAATCAAATCAAAATCCCAAAATATGTTTAAGTATAGAAAGGATAAATTCTCATAAACAAATGGGACAAGTCCCAACGAACATCTTTCTCAAAAGGTCGAAATACTTAAAGAAATGTGGAGCATACATCTTCGCCCGACCACCAACAAAACACAAAAATTCAAACTTTGAACAAAACAAATACTTGTCCAGCACTGTCAAACTGATGCCAAAAAGGTTTACAAAGAAAACAAACAAGTACTCAGCTATCATCACCGGTATCTCCTTGGAAGTCCTTGTCAGTAACTTCAGCTTCTCCCTCTTTTTCCCCTTTATCTTCCTCTTCCAGGATATCATCTTCAAAAAATGGATCATCCTCAGACTCGGAATCTGGACCATAATCAATAAGGGGGTCAAGCCACAGGTTGCCTGGGCACGAACTACCAAAACATTGACGCACCCGAGCCTCCAGATCGATATGAACATCTAACAGGGGCATCTTTTTCCTTTTTCTATCAGACTCCCACCTTGAAACTTGCTTCTTCAAATCTTGCTCGGCTTCCTGCAAATTAAGCCGCATGGACTCATCTATGTGGTCGGCCACAACAGGAAAATCCATAGAGCGAACAAGGGTCTTACACGCATCAACTCCCTTCACAAACTCTTTATGGGCAAACGCCTCGAAAGCGGGAGAGCGCTTGAAAAGACTAATAGCCCGAACACCAAGTTCGGTTTTCGCCGTTTCAAAATCTCTCTCGTACTCCCTAAGACGAAAATTGAGAGAGTCCCTTTGTTTCTCTAGCGCAGCGATTCGACGACCACCTTCTTCATTTTTCCTTTTTTCGGCAGCTGAAGCCTTCTCATGACTGGTCCGAAGGTTGACATTATCAGCTAGAAGCTTCATTCTCTCTTCGGTTAAATTCTTAACTTGGTCGGCCAATTTTTCCCTATCTTTAGCCACCAAGTCACATTTCCTTAAAAACTGAAAAAGAGGACAGGGGGTGCATAGAGGGTCAGTCCAAGAGCCTGAGAAAGACACCATAGGAAAAATAAAAAATCTTACCATGGTCATAAAATGAAGGTTGCGTTGATACTGATCCGTCAGGTCGTCTTTTATAAAAGACTCAAAATCCCCGGTCGGCCCAAAGGAAAGCTCTCCAGACATGACCCAACGCAATGCAACCGAAGGATCCAGGGGATTAGGGTCGGGCAAAGACAGTCCAGTTGCTGCAGCAGGTTTAGGGTGTGTTGACCCTTCACCCCCAAAAAAGCCAGAAAGGCTTGCCGAAGGACGTGGTACATTCCGATCCAAAGACTGATCAGTTAAAATGGGAAAATCACCATCACGAAGAATGGGTGGAGGTTCAGTTGTAACATTTTTTGAAACCCTCTGCTTAGGAAGGGGACCAAGATCTCTAAAGACACTATCAATGGGCTCACTCCCAGTCGGTTCGCTATTTCCTTTCTTGGGTTGCAAAGGAATACTGAGGGTGCGCGTGGTTTTTGGCCCCTTATGAGAAGAAAGCTTCTCTCCCTTCCTTTTCCCAGGACCCCCTGCATGGATTTTTAACCCCCGCGGGGGACCACCAACTTTAAGTTTAGAGGTGGGGGTTGTTACATTGAGAACTAGCCATCACCACATTCGGAGTCGGCATGGGGAAATCAATACTATCGGCCACTTCCGGGTCGTCAGGCGGCGCAATACCCTGCCTTTCGGCCGCCTTCGCATCTTCCTTGCTAACAACTTTTACGCTTTTTAACATGCGCAGAGTTTTTCCAAGAATCGGGTCTAAATCTAAAACTACACCAGCGATTATTAGAACCATTAGAAGGAAAGATGGAAAACTATGTACATAAAGGCGCGTACTTACTATGGTTTCAGTCATTAATCAAGGCTGGGATTAGGCCAAAAGCCTTCAGTTTCTCCGTGGTCACTAGTGTTTTGAAATTCCGGCTATCCATGGCAGTTTGGACCGCCTGTGAAACTCGGTCCGTTTCCTCTTTGGTTAGCTTCGGCTGATCAGTATAGGTACCTGAAAACAGGGACAAATAGGAGTCAAGCCAATTCAAGATACTATACTCGGCTCTAAACATTCTTGGGACTTAAAAGTAAAAATGAATGATACTTACGGGCTTCACAAAAATGACGAGGGATCTCCAAATCCGTCCCGTCCGAACCATCTGAGGGTTTCCTTCCCCAATTCCCTTGGATAAAAAACCAACTCCCCTTCCAGTATTTATTAGAACTCAGAGCACCCCAAATTAACCCATTCTTTTTCGGAACATCTTCTTTGATGGGTAGATCCAATCTTCCTTCCATCCGCTTCCCATCTTCGCCGATGGGCATCCACCTAGAAGGGTGGTAAGAACCCAAATAATATGAACCTGCCTCATTAATAGATTTCCAAAGGATCAATCAATGTTTGATCTCATTGACCGAAGGCTCCCCAAAATTCAAATCACGCCAAAGACAATACAACCCCATTAAATTGCGATACGCATTCGGGGTCAACTGCATGGGTGCGCATTTTACCGAACTCAAGAAGCGGGCTATGAATCCCGAAATAGGCAAAGTCACACCACAACAAAACATGAAGCCATAAATGGCTACACAACCAGGGGGAGGATTCCAAGCAGCATTATCCCCGGGTAAGTGAAATGCGACATCAGTTGGAATGCGAAAAAAGGTCCTATACTCCCTCAGACACCTTTCATCAACGGCATTGTTTTCACAATCCACAAAAGAGGGATTCTCAGGCGAATATCGAACCTGAATGCCACGATGATCCTCGATATCAGACTGAGTAAACTCTCCTTGGTCAGCAAGCAAGGCCCTTGAGTGCTTTGTTCACCATGATGTCAGGATTCAAACAAGCAGCAAAGATTCTGAAAAAAGAAAAAATTGAGATAAATGAACACGCGCGGGAAAACGATAAGTGAGAGCCTTTTTAAAATATCTTCTCAAAAACCCTTTTCTTAGATCTTTGTATAGATCAACCAAAGGCAAAAATCCCCAAATTCGTGCAAAGAGAAAACAAAATCATGAGGAACTTTCAAAACTAAAAGAAACAAGATGGAGAGAAGCCATACCAGAACGGACCGTGAAAAGAAACACCCAGGTCGCCGATGGCCGAATTTCGCCGGAAAATGAAGGAGATTTTCCCTCTTTTCTCTCCGCCTCTTTCCTGATTTCTCTTCTGGTTCTTCTTTCTTTTCTTTCCTTTCTTTCTTTTCTTCTCTCTCACCGATAAAGAAAAATGAAAGCAAAGACTTCCTCTTTGATAAATAAAATCAACACTTATAAGAGAAAAAATAACGTAAATATATGAACACCGGAAATCGAAGCACCGTTCGGCGCAAGCATTAAAAGCGCATGGGGGAAATTAACCGGGAGACGGTGCATGCTCGACACGTGGACAGTGGGAAGCGCAGTCGTCAAATCAAAGACTCAAATCAGACCTCGGTTGAGATCAACTTACGTGCAAAATAAAAAATCTATTTCCTTTGGATGACTGCCGAAGGAATTAGACTTCAAACCTATTTTGGCCAAGTCTTTGTAAAATAGACTCAATCCTGTAAAAATCGGGCAGCAAATGTTCAAAGACAGGATTCATCTCGGGCAGATCCAAGTATTTTCTTATTCATTAATTGAATAAATAAGAAACTGAGGGCCAGCTGTTATACCCTAAAAAAGACTCAAGCCTAATAAAAAGCCTAAGGCCTCAGAGAAGAAGCCCACCAACGAAGGAAACTACACCGGCCCATATAAAAGAAAACCAACAGACCATTCTCAGAAGAGCCGCGTCCAGCCGAAGGACACGAACGTCTTCAGACATGTCACTCGGGCACGTTTATATTATAAAAATGAATCTCCACCGCCTATATCTAAGAAAGAGCTATACTCCCTAAGAACACGTCGAAATCTTCAAACGAGCAGATGTCAAACGATCATTCGGTACGAAATAGGCTCCCGCCCAAGCTACCTAAAGTCTGTCAGCCTAGGACACTCGAGTATGGTTATTCAAACGCATTTTCGAAGAGTATAAATACAAGGTTTAAAACCCGATAGAAGGAGAGGTTTTTCTGGCGGAGGAAAGAGGACGAGTTTATATTTAAGCTTTGTATCTTCTTTTATTCGGCAGGTTTAATTTCAACTCAAATATAGATCACATTGATACCATACATTAATTGTATTCGACTCCGGCTCTCAGGTTACTAAATTCACACGAAAACAATAGTGTTCGTACATTTTGGTGTGATCTTGTTTTTGAGACACATGGGAGCCATGTGTCCATCACCTGCGCCATGATCTTGATGATTCATTAGCTCTCATGAAGCTTAGCTCGGCATTTTTATGATCAGCGTGACATTTGTCTTTGTGTTGATCTAAGCTCTTGACACATGTTTCATCAGCTCAGGTTGGACTTTTGAATATATGACCCCTCTTTTCTCTTCTTTCACTTCTTCTTGACTTGCTGACTTGTAGATGTTTGGGATTGCTTTTCCTTGAGTAATAATAACTTATTTCTCAAGTTTTGAGCAAATGGGTGTTGGTAAACTTCCCAAAAGCACCTATTTTACAATTTGCTTCTCCAATAAGCAACTTTTGAGAAGTTGACTGAGGGTTACTTTTTGAAGCAGAAGCTAGCTTATTGCTTATGCAATATCCAAAATAGCCTCATTATTTTATTAAAAGACAATATTACCCTTATATTTAATAATAATATAATAAAAAAATAAAAAAATGAAAAAATGAAAAAAAAAATAAAAAAAAATAGAAATTGAACAACGGTGGTGGCCACCACCGGAGTTGGAGGCCGGAGGAGATCCCTCCATGTCCACCACCGACACCGACGTCGTCTCGCAGCCGCTGCCTCCGTGCGTCTCTCTTCCTCGCCGCTGAGTCTCTCTCCAGATCTACCTGTTCCGTCGCTGAGTTGGAGGCCGATTTCGTCGCTGTTCCCTCTCGATTTCGTCGCACCAGTGATGGCAACACTCTCAACGGCGAGGGATGAAGGATGACGATCTCTTGATGTCAGCGGTGAGCGGGAGACAGTGGCGGATTTTGAGGTTGAGTTGCAGAGATTCTATTAACAAAGCTTAGTGAGTGAGTTGACTCAGCCGAGTTGACTCACCAACTTAGTGTTAAGATGAGTGAGTTGACTCAGTTATATATATATATATATATATATATATATATATATATATTTTCTGTTTAAATTTCTTATTTATTTCTTTTTATATGCTTTATATTTATATTATTAATGATGTCTATTTTAATAATTTTGTTCAATACATTTTCCATCCTTTCAAAAGTTAAGCAATTTTAAAATTTAGTTTACCAAACAATTACCAACTTTTTCTTAAATTGATTATTTCTTAAGTGAAACTATAAGTAGATTTTTTCTTAAGTAAAACAATCCCAAACGTAGTCTAAGTTATATTAGCTTTTAGAAGACTTGATCCTATGATCTATAGGATGTGTAACATATTTCTTTTCAATCTTTTTCACGAGCTCAAACACTTACCGAACTGACCTCGAATGTTTATGCACAACAGTTTCCCCCGGGACCTTGATGACAGTAAAATTATTGTCATTACGAGTACTAACATAAGTACATAACTTGATTAGGACTATGTCCACGTAGGACTATAAATGATGAGTCTTTTTTGTTTTGATATATGCTTGTTGGGATTTGTCCTTTTTGGATTTTTATTAGTGTTTTATTTAAACAATTCTTCTTTAGGAGATCAATTCTCTTTGAAGAAATTTTTATAATTAATCCTTTGAAGCAATAAGCTATTTTTAGAGCAATTTTATAATTTACCCTACTAAAGTAGGTAAGCTCTTTTTAGAGGAATTTTATAATGTACCCTATAATTTTGGGAAATAAGCTCTTTTTAGAGCGATTTTATAATTTACCCTATTTTGGGAGATAAGCTTTGTATCCTCTGAACTTTGAAACATAATTCAAGTTTTACTGTGCATATTATTTTTGGGTATCATCCCATTAAAACAACCATATTATATTTTGGCTTGAATTATTGATTCAAGTTTTGCTTTGCATATTATTTTTAGGTATCATCCTTTATATATATAATCATGTTAATTTTGAGCTTGAATTATTGATTCCCAAGTTTTGCTTTGCATATTGTTTTGGGTATCATTCCATTTTGGAGATCAATTCTCTTTGGAGACATTTTTATAATTAACCCTTTGAAGTTTTGGAGCAATTTCAAATTAACCTTTTTTGGTTGATCAAATAAATTAAAATGAAATGCTTCATCTGTGGCATTTGTGCAATTGGATTGTTGAATGCTTCGGGCTTCAGATACCAATGTAGGAAATCAGATTAGATGAACTAATTAATTAGAGTGATCTGATCTCAAATGGAGACTTAGTGCGGATGGACCGAGCCTAATTCCTTGATAAACTAAATTGTTCGAATGAATTATTTTGACTTGATTTGAAGATAATTTCGTGGATTTAGCAATTCCTTCCTAACCGTGCATATTGCCTCAGTTTGCCTCAATCCTTCTTGCTTCATATGCATCTTCAGTTCGTGCATATTTGACCTCTTTTTTCTCTTCCCTTATTTCTTTGACAAGTGACAAGTGACATTTATTGTCGGCTCGGGTTGTACTTTTACATATCTGACCTCTTCGATTCTTTCACATCTTCTTGACTTTCTGAGTTGTAGTTAAGTCAGATTAACTTAAGCAGACCCGATTTATAGGACGTGTAACATATATATATATATATATCCTTTCAATCTTTTTCAACGAATTCAAACACTAACCGAACTGACCTCGAATATATATACACAACAGATATATAGACACTCATTTATTAATTAAGGGATAAAACATTGTGACTTGGAACTTTTTAACTTAAACGTCTAATCATTCGTATGCTTTTAATCTACTGATAATTAAGATAATTAGTGAGTTGGCATGTATCCATTTTCTACTCTTAGATTAAGGGGTCGTTTGTTTTTTCCATTTAAAACTTAATGAGTCTGAATCATAACTATTAAGTTGCTTTGTTTGTTTTTTTAAGTGGTCAAACAACTTAAAAGTACCAAAAAACAATTTAAAATAAAAAGTAAAAAATCTTGACTTTTCACTTAATTGCAAATCACTGAATTGCATTAAATACAATCCAAAATCTTTTCTTCCGATACTATCCCCCGTATATAACATATTTTCAATTTCATCATAATTATATATGGTATAGAAACCTTTATTTTAATATATTTTTTATTTTTAAATAGCTTTAAAAATAAAAAAAGAACCCTAATCACTTCTCATATTGGTGTTTAATATCAATACTTTATTATGATATTAAGGTGATGTATTTATATATTATTTTTTTTAGAGTGTTTTGTGTGAGTTTTCCTGCTACCCCTTTCATTTATTGGAAAAAAAAAAAAAAAAAAAAAAAAAAACCTTTCTTTTCTTAGTAAAAATGAAGTTTGTTTGTAATGGAAGAAAAGATCATGATCATATGTGTTCATATATAATTATTAATTTTTGATTGTGTTTATTCCATATTATATGTATAATTGTTTAACATGGATATAAATGTAAAATTACTTATTTTCAAACAATTTTATTTTAAAAAAATAAACATGTTGACAATACATTCAGATGTGAGGAAAAAAAAAAAAAAAAAAAAAACATGTCATTCAAGTTCATATTTTAGTCCCTATTCAGTCTTCAGACAAAAAAATAAACGACCCCTTACTGTAATAGATGGTTAAATGTTGAAGTCCAAAGTTTAAAATAGGTTGATTTAAAGGTTTAAACCAAAGACTATCATTTACAATATACTTTTTGTTAAGTAGTAGCCCAGCTGATTCTGATTTCTGAACATTCCCACACTGAATTGTTACCTTTCTCATCTCAGCATTTTCTATTATTAAAAAGTCATCTGACTAACTACTAGAATTAGTTTTGTTTTGTTGAGAGTTCCTATAAGCTGTACCTAGTTTTTTTTTTTTTTTTTTTTTTTTGATTAAATTATAAGCTGTACCTTGTGTGATGGAATTAGTCTTCTTAAGTAGCTTTATATTTTTTTTTAGCTCATTCATCCCTCCTAACCATTAGATTATAAATAACAAGATAGCAGGATCTTCAAATCACAAATTTAAAAATAAAAAATTCAAGTTGACAGTCTTCTTAAATAGCTTTATATTTTTTTAGCTCATTCACCCCTCAGATTATAAATAACAATATAGCTGGATCTTCAAATCACAAATTTAAAATTAAAAAATTCAAGTTGACAGTCTTCTTAAATAGCTTTATATTTTTTTAGCTCATTCACCCCTCAGATTATAAATAGCAAGATAGCTGGATCTTCAAATCACAAATTTAAAAATAAAAAATTCAAGTTGACAGTCTTCTTAAATAGCTTTATATTTTTATAAATAACAAGATAGCTAGATCTTCAAATCACAAATTTAAAAATAAAAAATTCAAGTTGAATATATTTAATTTTAATTTTTTAAATAAAAAATCGAAAACAAAACTCAAAATGGACAATGATCAGCAACCTACTTTGCCGTCCCGGAAAGATATATGTAAAACAAATGGAATTTAATATCAATGCCCTCTTCCTTGAGTAAATATATTAGTTTATGTTAATTAATTCATAATTTTTTCTTAAAATAAGAAAAACAAATAGAGAATATAATATAAATATTTTGGCCGGATAAATTTTTAATTTTTAATTTTTTTTTTTTTATGATATCAAACTTGTTGGGGTCTGTAACGACCTACCAATATCAAACTACATGAGCGACTTTGATATCTACTCTCACAACGTTATAGAGAAAATTTCACACACTTATTTATAAAATATACACGATAGAACTCATACTCCCCACCACTAATACCTTTCAGGGGCAACGTATACCATTTGAAGTTAAGAGTCTATGTACATTTTTTTGGCCATGTAATTGATTAAATTAAGACCACTATTTGGTTTGATAAGAATTGGAACTTGGAAGAAAGCAGTCAGGTTTGAAATTATTGCCTTTGTCTTGTCTCTTTAAAGTTTAAACTTATTAAACAAAAAGGTATGCCACGTGCATGTTGATTATTATTATTATTATTTTGGTCCATTGTAAGATATCAATATTTTTTTTAATTAAAATAAAGAATGAATTGAGGGTAAATTAAATCAACATCCTGAATATTTAGTATAATTTGCATATATATATATATATATATATATATATATGTACCTTCTTTTTTTTTTTTTTTTTTTTGCATGAAATTATATAGACATTCCTTGACGTTACTTGTCATTCTTTAAGAGTTAAGAGCTCAAGGGAAAATTTGTTCACTTGAATTTTTTATTATTTAATATATAGAAAATGGATAGAGGACAATTAATAATAATAATAATAATAATAATAATAATAATAATTAATTAATTAATTTGGAGATGGAGTGATCTCTATCTCTAGGACAAAAAAAAAAAACAAAAAAAAAAAAAAAAAAAAAAAACAGATGAGATGGAGTGATCTTCTCCAAACTGCTCCTCCATGCGAGGAGTAAAACAATATGATCCTTGTGCGGAGGAGCAAATCCACCACTGGTGTTGGAATAACTCAATTGCTAATGAAGTTATTTATTATTAATTTTTTGGAGAAAAATAATTGTTTTATTTTTTGGGTGTTGATGATAAATTTTGTTTGTGGCTTTGATGATTGTGTTTCGATAAAAAGATGAGTTAGGAAGATATGTTTAGGTGATGAAGATGATGGATTTTGGGTGATGAAGTTAATAAGAGATGTTTGGGTAATGGAGTTTGATGTTTTGGTGATGAAGATGGTTATTGGAATTTGGATATTTGGTGTTTAGGAGTGAGAAAATGAAAGAAAATAATTTAGAAGAAAACAAATGCAAAAATCATTTAAATTTAAAATAATAAAATAGAAGATAAAATAATTAACCAACATATTTTAGTCATCTCACAATGTTAGTTGTGGTCAATACTCAATAGTTAGAGACGACACAAGTTAACTGAGGGTAAAGCCGTAAAGGATGTATGTGTAATTTTTTACAAAAGTTACAAAAGCGTGAAATTGCACTAAATGTCTGGGCTTTATACAATTTGACCATGAATTAATTAAATAAAAAAGGTGTATAAACAGTTTATTTAAGCTATTTCATCATTCTCCATGACTACATGATGATTGAACCGGATTATATAATAAAAAGATGCTTTCTTATTTTTCTAATTGTTTGACTGTTTTTTTAATAAAAGGAACTTGCCAATAAAATATTTTTTTAATTGTTTGACTGTTTTTTTTTTTTTTTTAATAAAAGGAACTTGCCAATAAAATATATATATATATATATATAAATATGCGAGACAAGTAATTTTACAAAATATTGTAGTATATGTTTATAAAATAATCTAAAACTGTTAGCTGCAAAATCAGCTTATATATATTCTCTTATGGTTGTCAAACTCCATTTAAATTGGTGTACATTGATAAATTTAATCCAAACTAATGGAATTTTAATTAATAAGCCTTGATATTCCACAAAATAAAATCAAATTAATTTATATGTATATATTTTTTTATCATATTAAATATAAAGTAAATCCTCTCAAAAAGATTTGAACCAATACCTTTTAGTGTATATTTGGTATAGCTTTTGAAAAGATCAAAAACGCTTTTTTAATGCTAGAAGCTATTTTGAAGTTTTTTTTTTAGTTTTTTGGTAAAACTCAAAACAACTTTTTAAATATATGAATTGTTTTAATTACCCTTTAAAAAAGTCATTTTATGTCTACCTGGAAAAGCCCAAATTTTGGGCTTTTCCAAAAAGCTTTTTTTGAGCTTTTTTTTAAATATATGAATTATCTAAACTACCTTTTATAAATTTTAGATATTCCACCATAACTCTTTCATTATAAATATATTGTAAACACCTTTTTTATAATTCACTTAACCAAAAGCTATTTCTAAAAATACATTGTCAACACCTTTTTTATAATTCGAGACTTATTCATGAGTTTTCGAGACTTATTGATGCGTCTCGAGACTTAATTCAAATTTGTTTGAAACTTATTCTGTTCGACCTCCATCAATGGTGACAGTGACAAGCCGATGATGACGCCAGTTGACTCCGGAGATAGTCGGATCTAGAAGATAGGACGACGTCGAATTGGTTGGCGCCATCGGTTTCGTCGTACTTGCAACGGATCGTTGCAGATCTGGCGATGAAGGTTCGAAGACGATTTGGGTTTGGCTTCGTTTCTCTCTCCATACAGCTCGAAACTGAAAATGGATACTTCCGTTACAACGGGTGGCGCACGACGGACGTTTTGCCGGTGGTTTTATCGATCAACTAGCCGGTCAGCAGTGGCACCTCCATTGAAGCTCCAACAATGGAGGTTTTGGAAAAAAGAAGAAGAAAGAAGGTGAAGGAGAGGCACAAGAGAAAAGAAAAGAAGCTAGGGGGTATTTTTGTCCAAATTCCATTTTTGGTGCTTTTAAAACAAGAGTTATTAAAGTGTGATAGTTGTACAAATCAAAATTTTAAAAGTGCTATATACCCATATTTCCTCTATTTTGTATATTAGACCCCCAAAAAAAAAAAATGGAAAAAGAAGAAGAAAAAGGTTGTGGTTTCTCTTTTGCTTTTTACGTACGTATTTGACCATGTATTTTTACCATGAACAGCATGATTATATATTTGAAAAGTTTGGCTTATTTATGTCATTTTCTGATTTTAATATACGTGGGATTAATTTAACAATTTCAGAGCATCAGTTGTTTTGTTTAGCACCACTTTAATAATGGTGCATTTGATGTTGAAATTTGTTGTAGTATCTATATTTAAAAATTAAGTACTCCCAATATTACTCAAGCTTCCTACACAACTTCAATTATATGATGAAAAGAATGAAATATCATAATAGAGAGAAAAACTTCAATGGGATAAGCTTACGTATATTGCGGTAACCTTTCAATGAAGAATTTTATTGTAATATAGAAGATTTCTTAAAAAAAAAACACTAAACTTTATACTTGATTTAGCCCCGCTCCAACATTAAATCCTTGCTACGCTACCCTGATAGCACATCATGGATTTGGACGGTCCAATATTATTTATCCATAAAATAGGTGATAATTCATAATTTATTATTAAAGTTTCACAATATGTAAATTGTAAATGGTTCAAACTACAGTACGGTTAATCTTTTACTTAATACTAATGCTAGTAAACCCAAAATTTAGTTCCAAAACCAACTCAAATGATGTGGCAAGTGATTTATCTTTACAATATCATTCACCACATCACCTCATGATTTGTGTGATGATGACAACTTATTTACCACATCATTTGGGTTGTATACTATTACTCTTTACTTAAATTTGTGATATCGATATTGTTTATACAAAAAACTGGGTGTGTTAAATGCATTATGAGATAAGCTTTTTATTGACCTAAGCTCAGACTTGGGTAAGCATTTTGCTTTGGTGATATATTTTTTGGGGTTTTACATAAGTTTGGAAAATTATTGATTTGGACTGTGAAATAATCTCTTACTCAGATAGAGCTAATTTCACAGCTCGAAAAAAGACTTATATGATATTTCTCTCAACTATACTCACTTTTACAACTAATTCTCTTTGTATTTTTTTCACTTCCTTCCTTTGATACCTTCCTTTATTTATAGCGTTCGTACATTTTGGTGTGATCTTGTTTTTGAGACACATGGGAGCCATGTGTCCATCACCTGCGCCATGATCTTGATGATTCATTAACTCTCATGAAGCTTAGCTCGGCATTTTTATGATCAGCGTGACATTTGTCTTTGTGTTGATCTAAGCTCTTGACACATGTTTCATCAGCTCAAGTTGGACTTTTGCATATATGACCCCTCTTTTCTCTTTTTTCACTTCTTCTTGACTTTCTGATTTGTAGTTAGGCTATGTTTGGGATTGTTTTTGCTTGAGTAATAATAACTTATTTCTCAAGTTTTGAGCAAATGGGTGTTTGGTAAACTTCCCAAAAGCACCTATTTTACAATTTGCTTCTCCAATAAGCAACTTTTGAGAAGTTAACTGAGGGTTGCTTTTTGAAGCAGAAGCTAGTTTATTGCTTATGCAATGTCCAAAATACCCTCATTATTTTATTAAAAGACAATATTACCCTTATATTTAATAATAATATAATAAAAAATAAAAAAAATAAAAAAATGAAAAATAAAATAAAATAAAAAATAGAAATTGAACAACGGTGGTGGCCACCACCGGAGTTGGAGGTCGGAGGAGATCCCTCCATGTCCACCACCGACACCGATGTCGCCTCGCAGCTGCCGCCTCCGTGCGTCTCTCTTCCTCGCCTCTGAGTCTCTCTCCGGATCTACCTATTCCGTCGCTGAGTTGGAGGCCGATTCTGTCGCTGTTCCCTCTCGATTTCGTTGCACCAGTGATGGCGACACTCTCAACGGCGAGGGATGAAGGATGACGATCTCTTGATGTCAGCGGTGAGCGGGAGACGGTGGCGGATTTGGAGGTTGAGTTGCAGAGATTCTATTAACAAAGCTTAGTGAGTGAGTTGACTCAGTCGAGTTGACTCACCAACTTAGTGTTAAGATGAGTGAGTTGACTCAGTTATATATATATATATATTTTTTTTTTTTTTTCTGTTTAAATTTCTTATTTATTTCTTTTTATATGCTTTATGTTTATATTATTAATGATGTCTATTTTAATAATTTTGTTCAATACATTTTCCATCCTTTCAAAAGTTAAGCAATTTTAAAATTTAGTTTACCAAACACTTACCAACTATTTCTTAAATTGATTATTTCCTAAGTGAAGCTATAAGTAGATTTTTTCTTAAGTAAAACAATCCCAAACATAGTCTAAGTCATATTAGCTTTTAGAAGACTTGATCCTATGATCTATAGGATGTGTAACATATTTCTTTTCAATCTTTTTCACGAGCTCAAACACTTACCGAACTGACCTCGAATGTTTATGCACAACAGTTTCCCTCGGGACCTTGATGACAGTAAAATTATTGTCATTACGAGTACTAACATAACTACATAAGTACATAACTTGATTAGGACTATGTCCACGTAGGACTATAAATGATGAGTCTTTTTTGTTTTGATATATGCTTGTTGGGATTTGTCCTTTTTGGATTTTTATTAGTGTTTTATTTAAACAATTCTTCTTTAGGAGATCAATTCTCTTTGAAGAAATTTTTATAATTAATCCTTTGAAGCAATAAGCTATTTTTAGAGCAATTTTATAATTTACCCTACTAAAGTAGGTAAGCTCTTTTTAGAGGAATTTTATAATGCACCCTATAATTTTGGGAAATAAGCTCTTTTTAGAGCGATTTTATAATTTACCCTATTTTGGGAGATAAGCTTTGTACCCTCTGAACTTTGAAACATAATTCAAGTTTTACTGTGCATATTATTTTTGGGTATCATCCCATTAAAACAACCATATTATATTTTGGCTTGAATTATTGATTCAAGTTTTGCTTTGCATATTATTTTTAGGTATCATCCTTTATATATATAATCATGTTAATTTTGAGCTTGAATTATTGATTCCCAAGTTTTGCTTTGCATATTGTTTTGGGTATCATTCCATTTTGGATTTTTTTAAAAATAATTCTCCTTTTGGAGATCAATTCTCTTTGGAGACATTTTTATAATTAACCCTTTGAAGTTTTGGAGCAATTTCAAATTAACCTTTTTTGGTTGATCAAATAAATTAAAATGAAATGCTTCATCTGTGGCATTTGTGCAATTGGATTGTTGAATGCTTCGGGCTTCAGATACCAATGTAGGAAATCAGATTAGATGAACTAATTAATTAGAGTGATCTGATCTCAAATGGAGACTTAGTGCGGATGGACTGAGCCTAATTCCTTGTTAAACTAAATTGTTCGAATGAATTATTTTGACTTGATTTGAAGATAATTTCGTGGATTTAGCAATTCCTTCCTAACCATGCATATTGCCTCAGTGTTAATTTAGAAGAAAACAAATGCAAAAATCATTTAAATTTAAAATAATAAAATAAAAGATAAAATAATTAACCAACATATTTTAGTCATCTCACAATGTTAGTTGTGGTCAATACTCAATAGTTAGAGACGACACAAGTTAACTGAGGGTAAAGCCGTAAAGGATGTATGTGTAATTTTTTACAAAAGTTACAAAAGCGTGAAATTGCACTAAATGTCTGGGCTTTATACAATTTAACAATGAATTAATTAAATAAAAAAGGTGTATAAACAGTTTATTTAAGCTATTTCATCATTCTCCATGACTACATGTTTTACTAGCATTCATTTATTTAATATGTATTTTGAAAAATAAAAATGTATTAAAAAATTGGTTTTGGTGATGTCTCATTCTCTCGTGATGATTGAACCGGATTATATAATAAAAAGATGCTTTCTTATTTTTCTAATTGTTTGACTGTTTTTTTTAATAAAAGGAACTTGCCAATAAAATATTTTTTTAATTGTTTGACTGTTTTTTTTTTTTTTTTTTAATAAAAGGAACTTGCCAATAAAATATATATATATATATATGCGAGACAAGTAATTTTACAAAATATTGTAGTATATGTTTATAAAATAATCTAAAACTGTTAGCTGCAAAATCAGCTTATATATATTCTCTTATGGTTGTCAAACTCCATTTAAATTGGTGTACATTGATAAATTTAATCCAAACTAATGGAATTTTAATTAATAAGCCTTGATATTCCACAAAATACAATCAAATTAATTTATATGTATATATTTTTTTATCATATTAAATATAAAGTAAATCCTCTCAAAAAGATTTGAACCAATACCTTTTAGTGTATATTTGGTATGGCTTTTGAAAAGATCAAAAACGCTTTTTTAATGCTAGAAGCTATTTTGAAGTTTTTTTTTTAGTTTTTTGGTAAAACTCAAAACAAATTTTTTAATTTATGAATTGTTTCAATTACCTTTTAAAAAAGTCATTTTATGTCTACCTTGGGCTTTTCCAAAAAGCTTTTTTTTAGCTTTTTTAAAACATATGAATTATCTTAACTACCCTTTATAAATTTTAGATATTCCACCATAACTCTTTCATTATAAATACATTGTAAACACCTTTTTTATAATTCACTTATACCAAAAGCTATTTCTAAAAATACATTATTAACACCTTTTTTATAATTTACACAGCCAAAAGTCTTTTTTGTTAGAAGCTCTACTCATTAGAAGCTCTACTACAAAAAGATCCACTCTAGAAGCTCTACTTGAAAAATCATACCAAAACACTCTTACACACAAAAAGAAAAAGTCTTACAAGCTTAATTAATAGCTTGTGATATTAGCTATCATAAGAATTTAGGGTGTATTTGGTATGACTTTTCAAATCTAGAGTAGATCTTTTACAATTAGAGCTTTGAACAAAAAGGTATATGTTGTTTGGTATTCAATTAAATGAGTACTTTTAAGTTAGTAGATTGTTTGACAATTTATCTTCAAAAGAGCTTTTGATTGTCATAAATACAAAACATGGTATAGATAAATTATTTAAGTTTTGTAATAAAAGAGGTACATGGTCACTGATATGTGTGTTTATTTCTATTTATGGAAATAAATTGGTTGTTAACCTGTGTCTTAAGGTTAACACTACCCAACATTAAAATAGTTTTTGGTGTGTATTTTGTATGACTTTTCTTTTGGCCAAAAGTTTATTTTTATTATTATTATTAATATTAAAAGCCATTTTGAGGTCTTTTTCGGTTTTTTGACAAATCTCAAAAAGAGCCTTTTTTATATTGAAAAAGCTATTTTATATCTATTTGGAGAAGTCAAAAATTTGGGCTTCTCCCAAAAAGGTTTTTTTTTTTTTTTTTTTTTTTTCTTTTTGGAGCTTTCTAAGCTTTTTTTTGAGCTTTTTTTTTAATAAGGATATATTGATTAATTACCCTCTAGGAAACTTAAATATTTCATTATGTGCCTCTTTTATTACAAATCTTAAACACTTTATCTATACCATTTTTAATATTTTATGACGATCAAAAACTCTTTTGAAGATATATTGTCAAACCATCGACTAACTTAAAAATATTTATTTAATTAAATACTAAACAACATACAACTATTTGTTAAAAGCTCTAATACACCCTTAATATTAAAAAAGCTATTTTGGAGATTTGCAAACAATCAAAAAAGACCTCAGCTTTTAACCAAAAAAAAAAAAAACCTTTTAGCCAAAAGAAACGCCATACTAAACGTACAGTTAATGTATGAATGCATTCATCTAAACTTCACAACTTAAAAATGGATCGAATTAGAATTCAGATATTTTCGTTTACAATTAATTAAAATTAAGATTATATTGGATCAAGATTCAACAAAATTAATGATCTATTCACTAATGTGAGCAAACTGTGACCGATTATGCCGCATTGCAACTCCCTCTCTCTCTCTCTCTCTTTCATTTGTTAGAGTAATGCTAAACATCTTATATTTGTATCCTAACCAATGATGTAAAATTAGATTCATATACATGTGACATGTTAAATAAATTATTGTTAATGTGTATTTAATTACCAATTATCACAAATGAGATATAAAAGGGATTCAAATCACAAATGAGATATAAAAGACATGATAGGGGTTGAGGTGTCCCAATTTGGTATGTTAGACATAAATTGGGACACCATTTTTGGAAAGGTAATTTGAATCCATATAAAAGATGTGATGTCTAATATTATTAGATTTGTTAACACATGAACATCACCTCTTAGTAAAGGTAGTTGTACACCTCCCTTCCACAGTTCCACATTAGCAGTGGTAGGGGTTCAAATCACATCATGCGTATTTTATAAGTATGTGTGGAGAATTTTCTTCCTGATTTGAAGGATTAAATATTTGGACCATACATGTATTGTTTGAGCTCAGCAGATCTCGACAACCCTCCTTAGAATGTAAAGATAATAATGCAAAATCACAATGTTGATATTACAATAAATTTTGACATCAAATAGATCACAAGTAAACTTGTTAATTACCGAAAATGTGAGTGGTCCAAATATGTATACCACAACTAGTGTTTTAGTAAACACTAGGCACTAGTCGGGCGGAGACCCAACGTCTAGCGTCTAAACCGATTAGTCGGCGATTAATCAATCAATGAATTTTTTTATTTTTATTTTTAATTTTCCTACATGAAAATCCAATTACAAACAAATTCCAATGATTAAATCCAAACAAAATTGTCTAAAAAGTTCTCTATTTTCTAATGTTAAATTGTCTAAATCTGCTATAGAGACATGTAGTGGGGTCATATTTAGTTTAGGTGGTGGGCAGTTGTATAAAACACCAACTGATCATCAAACTCCGCAAAGTGTGTGAGAGCAAAAAATATATATATATATATATATAAAATCCCAATTATTTCTCGTCTCCAAACACCAAACCCATTTGTCTTCTTTTAATTATCTTCAACCTCACAATAATTTTCCTCACCATAAAACCAAAAAGAAAAAAAAAAAAAAAATGGGTTCATCATGAGAAACTCAGATGACTCCAACCCAAATATTTGATATGTTAAAGCTACAAATTGTTAAAGCTCAGCATTATTAAGTTTCCATGTCAAAACTGACTTGCTGACTCAGCAATGCCTTATCATCAAATTCTGTTTTAAAAAGTCAGAGTTCATTTTTGCTCGCTCCCCTTAAATGGAGGTGAGCATTACCCCCCCAACTGAATGCCAAGTGTCTCTGAGTTAACCCAGGGTTAACAAATATCTACACTAATAGAAATTTCATTAAATAAATTAGGGTAATTAGGTAAATTTGATTAAAAAAACTTAAATTAACTTTTTTTAACAATTATTCAGATAAAAAAAAGGGAAATGCTATCTACCTTTCTCATTTACCTTTCCCACTCATTGTTTGACACGTATATACTTTTTCATTTAATAAAAAGCTCTCACTTTTTCCTACAAAGCTTGTTTACGACTTTACCCTTTATTAATGAAATGATAAAAACAACCATCAAGGATAAAAACGTAAACAAGCTTTGTAGGAAAAAGTGAGAGCTTTTTATTAAATGAAAAAGTGTACACGTGTCAAACAATGAGTGGGAAAGACAAATGAGAAAGGTAGATAGCATTCCTCAAAAAAAAAATTCAAATCAACACCAGAAACGATCTGCAAAATCCGCACCAGTTCAACTTCTCAAACACCAGATAAAAAAAATAAGAAAATAAAAAAATAAAAAATAAAAATAAATCCAACACCAGAAACCATCTACCAAAACCACACCCACCATTGCTTCACATCCAACCACCACCACCACCACCCCAAAACGAAACCCAACCTCGGTCTCTCACCACCGAAAATCAATCACCATGAAATCAATCCATGCAAACCCTGCCGCCAAACCGGAACCCAGTCACACTCGCAGCCGACGAACCCTACCCACCAACCCACCTCGAATCCTCGCCTAAACCACCAAATCCATCTCTTTATAAAAAAATTTGAATATGTAATATATAAACATCATCATCGACCTAAATCATCATCATCATTGACCCAAATCATCATCTCCCACATCCATATCTTCTTCAATCAATAACATCAGAAACAAACTCATTTAACCAAACTTCAATCACAACAATACCCACAATAATCCTAAAATCTGACAAAAATCCCAATTTTTTAGACAAACCCACTTTACAAAAACCTCAAAACTCTCAGAAAAACCTAAACTTGACACACACCCACTTCACAAAAAATCAACTAAAACCCCAACAACATCCACAAAACAGCAATAAGAAGAAGAAGCATCAGCAGTTTTGTGAGCATCAGCAAGCCAGAAGCAGACCTGAGATGCGTGCAGATCAATGAGAAGAAGAAGCATCAGCAGTTTGGTGATGGTGGTGAGAAGGAGAAGGAGCAATAAGATTGTAGTAGACTTGTTCGCCGACACAGTAGATGAAGAAGACGAACAAGGAAGATGAAATATCTGGGATTGGGTTGTGTTGAATTGAAGAACAAGGAAGGAGAAAGAAATGGTTTTAGTTTTTTTTTTTTTTTTTTTTTTTTTTTTTTGAACTTTAATTAAAACAGAGGTAAAATTGGTAAGATAATATTTGTTAACTCTTGGTTTATTTAGGTACACTTGGCATTCAGTTGGGTGGGGGGTAATGCTCACCCCCAGTTAAGGGGGGTGAGCAAAAATGAACTCAAAGTTGGAGAGGTTCCTTACTCAAGCTTCTCATTGTAGATATTTTACACTTTCCTTTATTATTTCCAGTATTCCAGTGACTCAGTGAGGAGAGAAAAACTTCAGTGGGACAGTCCCACTGACGTGGATATGGGACCGTCCAATCAGAGCACGCCACAAGTGTGCAATAAGTGTGCCACATATTCTCCCAATGTATATGTGATGTGCTCTGATTGGACGGTCCCATATCCACGTCAGTGGGACCGTCCCACTGAAGTTTTTCTCCAGTGAGGATTGTACTCACATCCAATAAAAGATCTTCTTGTAATTGTTTCAATCAACAGAACAGAAATATATAAAATAAAATAAAAAGACTCTCAGATCTACTTTCTTTCTCTAGACTAAGATCTACTTTCTCTCTCCAAATTGTTCTTCAATATTAGCTCATAATCTCATATTCTCCTCAACTTTTTCATGATGAAGACGCAAACCTCTTCGCTATGCAACCGACGAGTGCCTCAGTCCTGCCGATGGTTCTCAAATCAGTATTGGAGCTTGACTTGTTAGAAATAATTGCCAAGGCTGGTCCTGGTGCTCACTTGTCACCGTCCCCTGCGGCCGGCACTTCTCAGTTTGACATTTATTTTATTTTATTTTTTATTTATTTATTTATTTATTTTTTAGTAATGCTGCTTTGTCCAAATTTGGTGTCTAAATCTGATGTCCAAATTTAGGTAATATAACATTACACTTTATTTTTTATTTTTTTTAAAATTTTTTTTTTTTTTTTTTTACGGCTATGCGAAGTCAACCACTTTGACTCTGTCTAGCCTATTTAATCGGCGATTTGACCGATTAATCGGACTCTGACTAATATGACCGACTAGACCGATTTTTAGAACACTGCCACCACACCAAAGAGAAATCTTACTTATATAATTGTAATACCGCTTAGAATATGTTCTATATTGAGAAGTTGTAAAATTATTCAGATAACTACGAGAAGCAAAAAATAAATTGACTGCTATTTCCTTTGAAACGTTTCCACTTAATAATAAAGTCAATGGATTTCAAATTCCAAAAATAAAAATAAAAAAATTAATTGATGTTTCAAAATATATATATTAATGGAAATAATAAATAAATAAACAAAACAGAAAAAAGTAAAGGTGAAGATGAACTTTCTATAAATGCCACCTCTATCCTCTACATCTCTTCCAGTCCAAACTGCAACTTCACATTTTAAGGAGACTCTCTCTCTCTCTCTCTCTCTGTGTGATAATATATTTTGGTTTCTGGGTTTTCACTGTAAGTCCTGAGCTCTCTCTCTTATCAATCATTCCATGTTTTTTCTTGTTATATGCATTTATATGTAGTTTTTGTACTCTGCTTCTTAAATGGATGCTCTGTTTGTTTACTGAGAAAAATGAAGGAAAAAAAGAAGAAACCAACGAATATTTGATTGTTTTTATACTTCTTGAGACTGCCCAGAACTTGAATTTTCTTGTTTTACAATCATCCATTGTGTGTCTGCTTGCGTGTTTACAAATATTTGATTGTTTCTCAACTGTCAAATAAGGACTAATTGCACAAACGTCCCTTGAGTTTAGGCATAATTGCATATATATGGAATTTTTACCCATAATTATACAAACATCCCCTGTAATTAGTTGACTTCGTTAAATCTAACCATTGACCACAATTTTAACCAAAAAATGACCAAAGTGCCCCTAGTTACCTATTTTATTATTAATTATATATATACTTTATTTTTTTTTTGACAATTTATATATATACTTAAAATAATAATTATATAAAATACTTAATTTATTTATTTAACAATTTTTATAATCCATTTTTTAATCCATTTTTTTACATTTTTATAATCCATTTTTTTAAATAAATAAATTAAGTATTATATATAATTATTATTTTTAAGTATATATGTAATTATTTTTTTAAGTATATATATAATTATTTTTTTAAGTATATATATAAATTGTCAAAAAAAAGTATATATATAATTAATTATAAAATAGGTAACTAGGGGCACTTTAGTCATTTTTGGTTAAAATTATGGTCAATGGTTAGATTTAACAAAGTCAACTAATTACAGGGGATGTTTATGCAACTATAGGTAAAAATTCCATATATATATGCAATTATGCCTAAAATCAGGGGACGTTTGTGCAATTAGTCCGTCAAATAATTGTCTCCTCTGCAATTCTCTGTTCCATGACAACAGTAGTTTGATTCATTTCTTCGAAGATAATCTAAAGTTCACATATTTTTATATAGTAATGCTACTATACACTAATACACTGATACTTGAATGCTTTAAAAAGTCTTGATATAGATACTTTTCTCCAACCATCTTTTTCTAACTTTTCAAATTTGATATTAACATTTTTTTTTTTTTTTTGTTGAGAAATATGTTATTACCTTATATGTTTTTGTTTAATATTCTCTCTATTATGCTAATTGCCAGCTTATATTTATCTGAGATTTCGCATTTACATGTTTTTGTTCTTATCTTTCTACATGTTAATTGCCAGATTTTATACAATGTTTCTTACTTCAAATGGGATTTGCAACTAATCTTTATAAAATGTTTCTTACTTATGTGAAAGAAAATTTGTGATTTCAGGAAAAAAAAAAAAAAAAAAAAAAAAGGAAAGCAAAAATGGCTAGTAGAATTCCAATCTTGTTGATGGGGCTGCTGCTCTTATGTTGCTTGGCAGAAGCTGAGTACGTGAAATACAAAGACTCGAAACAACCGTTAAATGTTAGAATAAAGGACTTAATGAGCAGGATGACTCTGGAGGAGAAAGTAGGCCAGATGACACAGATTGATCGCACCGTTGCATCAGCTAAGGTCATGAAGAAATACTTCATAGGTAAACAAACATCAATCAATCCTCACAATACTTTTTGTCTATTCAATGGAGTTATTATAAATTTTCATGTGGAGGGTTTTGAAAGGGATTCAATTTCTTCTGACAGGTAGTGTTTTGAGTGGAGGAGGGAGTGTTCCAGCTCCAAAAGCCTCTGCAGAGACTTGGATTGATATGGTGAATGATTTTCAAAATGGTTCTTTGTCTACAAGACTTGGGATTCCAATGATTTATGGGATCGATGCTGTTCATGGCCACAACAATGTCTACAAGGCCACAATCTTTCCTCACAATGTTGGCCTTGGAGCTACAAGGCAAGTAGATTCATTCATATCCGCGTCTACGCTAATGTATCCTCCATGTTTGTTTGCTCAATTTGTTTGTGATGATGAATCAGGGACCCTGAGCTTGTTAAGAGGATTGGAGCTGCAACTGCACTTGAAGTTAGAGCAACCGGCATTCCATATGTTTTTGCACCTTGTATTGCGGTAAGTACTTATTGAATTCAATTGATAATTGACATCAAAATGAGTAATTGGTCATGACTCTATATACATCTTTTTTTTACAGGTTTGCAGGGATCCGAGATGGGGTCGATGCTACGAAAGCTACAGTGAAGATCACAAGATCGTTCAAGCAATGACTGAGATTGTACCGGGACTACAAGGAGACATTCCTGCTGGCTCTCGAAAGGGTGTTCCTTTTGTCTCTGGAAAGTGAGTCTGTCTTTGATACTTCTTCTCTAGAATTATGCAGTCTATATATATCTGCTCTTATCATTTTCTGTGCTGGTCCCTCCAAGAGTTAGAAGAGAAGTCACATTTTGCTGCCTTTGATGTGTGACAAAAGTTCTTGGATTGGGATCCAATATCTTGTTTCATTTTGTTGATGATTATGATTGAGATTTTAATGAATGTGTTGTTCAGAATATGACCTTGCTGACTACTATCATGGCCATTGGAAAGTGACGGGATTGGACTTTTCTTCTTGTGTGTTGTGTCTGGCTTGGTGGTGTGGACCAACATTGCCACTTATAATATCAATCGACCAAAAACAAGATGCAATCAACAGGACACTAACCCATTTTTTTTTTTCATTCTTCAAAGTTTGACAATGTCAAGTGCCAACTAATATATTAGTTGTCACATGTTACATCGCTATTGAGCTCCTTCAATTAAGTTGACGTATTTTGGGTCATAGGTAAAGAAAACTTCTATGAAACCCAAAGTAGACAATATATATTTGACAAGTCTAGACGCTAGACAGAATATCATACCGGTGCTCCTACTATGGGGTGGAGGGGTTTGGTAAGAGCATTGTGTGAGGAATAGATTTAAGATAGTGTCCAATTTCTTTTAAGCATTAACAAGTTATTGGTGGTCCCAGGATACTATTATCCAGTCAACCATAAATCAATTGCAAACAAAACACAGTATTTTTTTATAATGTTTTTTCTGCATTATAGTATTGTAAATTTCCAAGTTGAGTCTAGCTCATTTTAGTTTTAAGAAAGTAGAATAGTAATAATCATCAAATGATAGAATTCTTTGCAATGTTATCATTTATATATGGTTTTGGAAACTTTATTGCACTGAAAACCATTTGTCATGGTACTAAGGCCAATGTATGATTGGGTTTTTTTTTTTTTTTTTTTGCACAGGACAAAGGTTGCAGCTTGTGCTAAGCATTTTGTGGGTGATGGTGGAACAACAGAAGGCATAAATGAGAACAACACTGTGATAGACAGACATGGTTTGCTCAGCATACACATGCCAGCCTACTATAACTCTATTATCAAGGGTGTCTCAACAATCATGGTTTCCTTCTCTAGCTGGAACGGAATTAAGATGCATGCTAACCGTGATCTTGTCACTGGATTTCTAAAGAATACTCTCCGTTTCCGGGTAAAAAAATTGATTGTTTTGCACCTTTAACTGAGCTTTCTCATTAATTATACATCAACAATTAAATTAACTGAGAGTTGATCATGTAAATTGGTTCAGGGCTTTGTTATCTCAGATTGGGAGGGAATTGACAGGATCACAACTCCACCTCATGCTAATTATTCATATTCCATTGAATCAGGAATCAAGGCTGGCATTGACATGGTCAGTCATCAGTGTCTTGAGTACATAATATATTTTATTAGATTTTTATCATTTTTGATAAATTTGAAGATCCTATCTTTGTTGTGTTTGTGCCCAGATCATGGTTCCAATGAACTACACAGAATTCATCGATGGTCTAACCTCCCAGGTGAAGAAAAACATCATTCCTATGAGCAGAATTGATGACGCAGTGAAGAGAATTCTGAGAGTCAAGTTTTCGATGGGTCTATTTGAGGATCCACTAGCAGATAAAAGCCTTGTTGATCAGATTGGAAGTCAAGTTAGTGATTATATGATTAATTAATCTTGTAATTTCATGTTTGCTTGAAAGATTATTAATCAACCATCTGTATGTCACTTGAGCAGGAGCATAGAGAATTGGCTAGAGAAGCTGTGAGGAAGTCACTTGTGCTATTAAAGAATGGTGAATCGGCAGATGAGCCATTGCTTCCTCTTCCTAAAAAATCATCAAAAATACTAGTAGCCGGAAGCCATGCTGACAATTTGGGTTATCAGTGTGGTGGTTGGACAATTGAATGGCAGGGACTTAGTGGCAACAACCTCACGAGTGGTAAATAAACAACTCTGAAATTAATAGAACTTGATATCTTTTTCCAGTATGAAAAATATATTGCTTATAAGAACCTTTCATTCTAATGAGCAGGTACTACAATCCTCACTGCAATTAAAAATACTGTTGATCCTCAAACTGAAGTTGTCTACGTGGAGAATCCGGATTCCAACTATGTGAAGTCGAACAATTTCTCGTATGCCATCGTTGTAGTTGGCGAGCATCCGTATGCAGAGACGTTTGGAGACAGCTTGAACTTGACGATCCCTGAACCTGGACCAAGCACCATTTATAATGTGTGTGGAGCTGTAAAATGTGTGGTGGTCGTAATATCTGGACGTCCAGTTGTGATGCAACCATATATTCCTTTAATGGATGCTCTTGTGGCTGCTTGGCTACCAGGAAGTGAAGGTCAAGGTGTTGCAGATGTTCTGTTTGGTGACTATGGTTTCACCGGCAAGCTTTCTCGAACATGGTTCAAGACTGTTGATCAGCTGCCTATGAATGTTGGAGATCCGCATTATGATCCCCTCTTCCCATTTGGGTTTGGTCTCACTACCAAATCTTTCCAAAAAAACTAAGTGTGTCTATTATTGGGAGTTGACTTGTTTGAAGCCATTCCAATTATTTATCCTTGAAATTGGCATTTGTTAGTAATTACAACAGAAGTATTCAAATAAAAACAAGGAGATTATGTAGATGTGGAAAGAGGATTACATCAAATAATTAAACACTTGCCACTGGATCTATCTAGCTATTTTCTTTGCATACAACAAGGCTTTCAACTTTCATTTATCATCTAAACACAATTTTTAAGTCAAATTAATTAATATGCGGTTGTTCAGGTGGAAAGAGGATTATGCAGATTGTGGTAACAATCAAATGTGGAAAAGTAATTGGAGCTTGACAATAAAACCAACAATTTAAACAACTTGTTTTAACGCAACCAAAATGTTCAACATATTCACATTAATTGATTATTGACAAGCCACACATTTCAAATCACAAAAACAAAACACAATCGAGAAGTGATATAATATCAAAATAAAGCATAAAAATTAAAGAGTGCTGAATACACCATCTAAGAATAAAAAAATAAAAAATAAAAAAAATAAAAAAATAAAAAAATAAAAACTTTTGTTTGCTATATGTTAAGTAGAAGGACAAAGAGTCAAAGACTATATACATTATGTATATTTATGATCTTTGGTTGATCTTTACCAAGAATAATAGATGTTCCAGAAGAACTAATATTTTATTACAAAGTGAAAAAAAAATTACATAAATATACTTGGTATTTACTCGATCCAGAAGATCTATGACCAGAGAAATTATTTTAAGTCAATATATTAAAAATATTTTACATGATTTTTGTCTCATGCCAGAAGCATGTGTTATTTTATAGTTTATTTTATCATAAGATGAAAGTATACAAACGAAGTTAAATAGCTTAAAGCATATCTGGGTGGGGGGGAGGTGAATAGGTTTTTACGCCTTCTTCAATCCCTTGAACAAACTTTTGTTTGTCTCTCAAGGTAGCCTTACATACAACACATAAACCATAAATCCATACATAGACATGATAAGCATATGATCATATAAGCATAGTCTATGAAAATCAATTAGTTGTATGAGGTAAAAGAACACATAAACACAACAACAAAGAATACTTGTATTCCAATAAATGTTCAATGTATTACAAGTATAATCAAATAATACTATACACAAGAAATACAATATACAAAAGAATTATATTTACAAGTAAGATCAAATGACTAAGATCATAAATCACACTTTACAAAATCTTGTTTCAATATACATCACAAGTGAATAATATGCAACAAGATAACAACATACACATATACAAATATAAGAGATAGAGATAGGAAGAATTAACACAAGAGATTTTTTAACGTGGTAAAACCTCCAAGGAGGAAACATCCACGGGTTGAACTACAACCATTGGGTACTTATATATATTGGAAGGTAAATTAGAAATTCCACAAAGTGACCAATCTTTAGCTCACCCAACCTAGTAGAGTCTATGTCTACCCAACCCTATTGGAAAGTATGAAATCCCTCAATGATGCGGAGCCACCATATATTGGACAACATACAAAACCAACATCGATGGAAGATTAGAAATTCCTCAAGAGTGCATACACATCTCATGTACCCCGCTCTTTTGGAGTCTATGTCTATCCATACGCCTAGGCCTACCAACATATAAGCCAACTCCCTATCCAAGGCACTCATGCCTCTAGGGAGTCTGCCATGCATGACTATCCGAGTCTTTCCGACTCTAGCCATGACTTCTTGCTTGCCTATCCGAGTCCTCCCGACTCTAGACAAGTCTTCTTGCTTGGCTATTCGAGTTATCCCAACTCTAACCAAGACTTCATGCTTTTTATAAGGACTTCCTAGTGTGATCATGTGAATGCAAATGATACAAACAATCAATATAACGTAGAACATATGATTAATACATTCCATGGTACAACTAAACCTAAACATGTGATAACACAATCAATAAAAGTCTAGATGCAAAACTAGAATAAAACCTAGAGCAAGTGTAAACACCTAACACATAAAACTCATAGTTTCATTCACAAATAAAACACTTGAACAATACATATTCATGAAGCACAAGTTCAAGATGCTATAAACATACAATAAAATGTTAGAATCATAAAATCAAATCAATGAATATTCTAGCCAAAGATTTAGAGCAAGGATTAAAAGATAAATCAATTGAATCCAAGATTGCTCTACAAACACACACTACTACAAAAAATGCAAAAGAAATCGGTTTTTGAAATTTTTAAAACCGATCACTTTTTGAGTGATTTAGAAAAAAAGCGCAAAAGACATCGGTTTTTAACCGATGTAAAACAAGAGAAAAGAAATCGGTTTTACTTAAAACTGATTTAAAAACCTAGGAGAAAAGACATCGGTTTTAGTTAAAACCGATTTAATAAACTTGATGTAAAATTGATGTATTACAAAAAATAATCTCACCGTCGCCGGCCGGCCACCGCCACCGGTCAACCCACCTATGATAATAATGACAATTAATTGTCATTATGAGGAATCGAACTTGCAACCTCAAAGTCAAAGTGATAAGCCTTTACCGCCTGACTACAAGATTGGATATGTTAACAATTGCACAATATATATATATATATATATATATATATATATATATACATATAACCTATATGAGTTGTTAGGAAAAAAACAAAAAAACAAAAAAACAAAAAAAAAAAAAAAAAACTTGTTTGATAAATTTAAATTTACTCAACTAATCAAAATTCTAATTTATACTACAAACATATATATATTAAATAAATTTTATTGGTGGGTTTATTTTTTATTTCATTTTTATTGTGTGGTTTTGTGTTCTGCTAGAGATATTTTTGTGCAAACTTTTTCCCTAAAACTGTATCTTTTGGCAACGAAATAATTTTTTTCATCCATGCTAGGTTTTTTGATTTTTCGATACGAATCCAACGGTATAAAGAACATAAAATTATGGGTGGTATTTTGAAAGTTATGATCAATTATTCAGTCAAAGGTCAGAAGTGATTTGGAGATATTTTTGTGCAAACTTTTTCCTTAAAACTGTATCTTTTGGCAACAAAATAATTTTTTTTGTCCATGGTGGATTCTTTGATTTTTTGATACGAATCCAACGGTATAAAGAACGTAAAATTCCGGGTGGTATTTTGAAAGTTATGATCAATTATTCATGAGTACTGAAAGGTCAATCGATTGGAGATATTTTTGTGTAAAATATTTCCTTAAAACTGTATCTTTTGGCAAGGAAATAATTTTTTTTTTCCATGGTGGATTCTTTGATTTTTCGATACGAATCCAACGGTATAAAGAACGTAAAATTACGGGTGGTATTTTGAAAGTTATGATCAATTTTTCAGTCAAAGTTCAGAATTGGAGATATTTTTGTGCAAACTCTTTCCTTAAAACTGTATCTTTTGGCAAGGAAATAAATTTTTTTGTCCATGTTGAATTCTTCAATTTTTTGATACGAATCCAACAGTATAAAGAACGTTAAATTCCGGGCGGTATTTTGAAAGTTATGATCAATTATTCATGAGTACTCAAAGGTCAAGCGATTGGAGATATTTTTGTATAAACTGTTTCCTTAAAACTGTATCTTTTGGCAAGGAAATAATTTTTTTTTTCAAGGTGGATTCTTTGATTTTTTTTATACGAATCCAACAGTATAAAGAACGTAAAATTCCGGGTGGTATTTTGAAACTTATGATCAATTTTTCAGTCAAAGGTCAGAATTGGAGATATTTTTGTGCAAACTCTTTCCTTAAAACTGTATCTTTTGGCAAGGAAATAAATTTTTTTGTCCATGTTGGATTCTTCAATTTTTTGATACGAATCCAACGGTATAAAGAACGTTAAATTCTGGGCAGTTTTTTGAAAGTTATGATCAATTATTCATGAGTACTCAAAGGTCAAGCGATTGGAGATATTTTTGTGTAAACTGTTTCCTTAAAACTGTATCTTTTGGCAAGGAAATAATTTTTTTTTTCTATGGTGGATTCTTCGATTTTTCGATATGAATCCAACGGTATAAAGAACGTAAAATTCCGGGTGGTATTTTGAAACTTATGATCAATTTTTCAGTCAAATGTCAGAATTGAAGCGATTGGAGATATTTTTGTGCAAACTTTTTCCTTAAAACTGTATCTTTTGGCAACAAAATAATTTTTTTTGTCCATGTTGAGTTCTTCAATTTTTCGATATGAATCCAACGGTATAAAGAACGTTAAATTCCGGGTGGTATTTTGAAAGTTATGATCAATTATTCATGAGTACTCAAAGGTCAATCGATTGGAGATATTTTTGTGTAAAATGTTTCCTTAAAAATATATCTTTTGGCAAGGAAATAATTTTTTTTTTCCATGGTGGATTCTTCGATTTTTCGATACGAATCCAATGGTATAAAGAATGTAAAATTCCGGGTGGTATTTTGAAAGTTATGATCAATTATTCAGTCAAAGGTCAGAATTGGAGATATTTTTGTTCAAACTCTTTCCTTAAAACTGTATCTTTTGGCAAGGAAATAAATTTTTTTGTCCATGTTGGATTCTTCAATTTTTTGATACGGATCCAACGGTATAAAGAACGTTAAATTCCGGGCGCTATTTTGAAAGTTATGATCAATTACTCATGAGTACTCAAAGGTCAAGCGATTGGAGATATTTTTGTGTAAACTGTTTCATTAAAACTGTATCTTTTGGCAAGGAAATAATTTTTTTTTTCCATGGTGGATTCTTCAATTTTTCGATACGAATCCAACGGTATAAAGAACGTAAAATTCCAGTTGGTATTTTGAAAGTTATGATCAATTATTCAGTCAAATGTCAGAAGCGATTGGAGATATTTTTGTGTAAACTTTTTCCTTAAAACTGTATCTTTTGGCAAGGAAATAATTTTTTTTTTTCCTTTGTGATTCTTCAATTTTTCGATATGAATCCAACGGTATAAAGAACGTAAAATTACGGGCGATATTTTGGAAGTTATGATGAATTATTCAGTCAAAGGTCAGAAGCGATTGGAGATATTTTTGTGCAAACTTTTTCCTCAAAACTGTATCTTTTGGCAACAAAATAATTTTTTTTGTCCATGGTGGATTCTTTGATTTTTTGATATGAATCCAATGGTATAAGGAACGTAAAATTCCGGGTGGTATTTTGAAAGTTATGATCAATTATTTAGTCAAAGGTCATAATTGAAGCGATTAGCTAGAGATATTTTTGTGTAAACTCTTTCCTTAAAACTGTATCTTTTGGCAAGGAAATAATTTTTTTTGTCTATGTTGGGTTCTTCAATTTTTCGATATGAATCCAACGGTATAAAGAACGTAAAATTCTGGGCGGTATTTTGAAAGTTATGATCAATTATTCAGTCAAAGGTCAGAAGCGATTCGTGAATCCGCGAGTGAGCTGTTTTCATCGCTCATTTTCTCACTTTTTCAAATCGATTTTTGGAATATTTTCTGATTTAAAAGTGTTTGTTTGCATGTCTACTTTCTTGTGTCAAAAGTTGAGCAAATAACGTTGAGTATTTTTAGAGATGCGCACTTGAATGTGGACATAGGTCAAATTTGCATTGCAGAATTTTTCTTTTGAATTTACATCGGTTTTTATAAAAATTGATGTCTAAACGCTTGCTTTTAATATCGGTTTTTATAAAAACCGTTGTCTTTTCAACGCAAAATTAAAGACATCGGTTTTTATAAAAACCGATGTCTAAACGTTTTTTTTTAATATCGGTTTTCTTAAAAACCGATGTCTTTTGAAATTGTAATTTTTAAGACATCGGTTTTTATAAAAACCAATGTCTAAAAGTTTTTTTAAAATCGGTTACCAAAAACCGATTTCTTTTAGTGATTTCTAGTGATGTCTTTAAGCATTTTTGTAGTAGTGACATACAAATACAATAATCCTAGATTTCATCAATCAAAGGATCAAAAAACATTTCAAGGTTATTTATCACAAAATTGATTCAATCAAGTCACAAACAACCTAAGATATCAACCTAATCACAATACAACTCACAATCATGTGAAAAACCTAGAATCAAAGAAACTAGTTTACATATGTCTCTAATTAGACTTTTGATTAGGATTCATTATGAAGCTATCTTTCTCTATAGCATTCATAAAACCTACACATACATATAGAAGAAGAAACCCCAAGGTAATTGAAGGTTATAAAAGAAGAAATCCCAAAGATATGAACACTACCTTGGATTCTCGAGTTGGTTCGGATTTCAGTGTGCAACCACCAGAAATATCGATCAAACAGCTTCCAAATCACTTGGAAAAGGTAGAGGACTCGATTACAAACAATCTCCAACTTGAATCACTTAATTTCGAGTTCGTATAAGAAAGTTATGATGATTTGAAGATGAGAATAATTTGAGAGAAATTCTAGACGGGATTTCACACTTTTTCTTCTTGAAATCAAATGGGAGGGAATTTGGGTATTTAAAAGGAAGGAGAGAGAAGAGAGATATTGGCCAATCAAAATAGGCCACATCAGCCTAGGCCCATGTGGGGCACATGGGCCACATAGGAACAGAGGGCTGGTCTGGCCATGGGCCCCAGGGCCTCCACACGGGGTGGCCTAGCTTGGCCACTTGGCCTCGCTAGCTTCTCCCGCGCACCTCTAGCGTTCTTCAGCCGTATTCGGGCATCCGAACTCCGAATTTGAATCCGTTTTTGGATTACAAACCATGACTCCCTCACGCACAATGATGACTACGAAACTTTGACAAATGGTTGAGAATTCATCTCGGAAAACGACAACGAACACAACTCAATAAATGAGAACGAAAAGTAGCGTAGCTACATTGTTTGGACTTAAAACTAAATGAATAAGTAACCAAAATGACCGGAACTCAATAGAGAATCATAAAAGATCATGTTCAAGTCCAAATACAAAAATATGGAAACAAATAACCACAAAATCACTCACGTATGCCTTTCCTAGACATAGTCCTAACACATGCAAATTCCAATGATTATCAAATTAAAGCTAATGCATGAGCATACATTACAAAGTGTGTGAAAGTGGTATATAAATGATATTCAATCATGAAGGAACACAAAAGAATGCCATGTGTGTGTGCCCCTAGCCTTGTAAGAGAAATGAGGTCTTATATACCTTTGTAGACCGATGAAGCACATTTCTCCTTGAAGCCGGCATCTTGCATGAATTGTGGCCAAGACTTTCTTTGACGTCTTGAATCTTCAAAACTTAGACTACTAAACATTACAAGAAAAACACGTTTTGATATGGAATACATGCCAAGACACACAAAAAACCTAACATAAGATCATATGCTTAATATGACAAATGTTATGAACTAAAAGTTCAATTCATTTCATTTTAAAGAAAATGATGAATTGTGATATTGAAATATTTATATGGATATCAATTTCATAAATAAAAATTATTTTTTGTACTAAATGTTCCTGAAGGACATAAGACGATATAAGTAAGTACTTAAAGGACAATATGATAGAATAAATGAGGTTATGTAGAAAATTACGATGATGCAAAAGATTTTCTCAAAGAATAAAATCTTAATTTTCTCGTCGTTAGGGGGAGAATTATCATTAATTAATAAACAACGTGAAATTACATGGCTTACATCATCTTGTGATTTGCATAGTACGCAAATAATTTTTCAGATGATTTAAAAAAAATAATAAAATTACATTCTGCCAATATAGAAACCCGAGTGGTTGTTCCTACAGAACAATTTATGAAATGACTGCAAAAATCATCTATTAATAAAAGATAATTTAGTTCAAATGATAAGGTTCTCTAGAAGTAGAATTTGAAATATCATAATAATACTCGAGTCAAAAATAAATCATCATCATCAAAGGTTCCAGAAGAGTTAGTCTCACAAGTGAAAAATAAAATCCTGATGATACATATAGAAATGTTAAATCCCCCTTATGAGACTATTTAAGTAGAAAATAGAAAGATCTCAAATGTCCCAGTAGAGACACATACCAAAAATAAAGAGATTATATTTCTCCGAAAGGAATATTTGTATAAAAAGGTATATATACTGAACATTAAAGAGATTTCAATAACCCCTGAAGAGGCACCTGGATTATGAAATGTAAATCAATTATATTGATAATATGGATATTGAGATCATATATTACTCTGCATATTATGGAAATTATGATGATGGTCTTAAACTATAAATTGTACATATGTTGACATAATTGTGAAAAATAAAAGGCAGAGTTATATTTAGTTTAAATTTTAAAATTTTTGACCTGTAGTCCAATGTTTGATGACAACAAATTTATTGAATATAATTATTTTTTTCGTACAAATTAAGATAAAAGGTTTACTGCAAAAACCTAGTTTGACAAAGAATAAAAATCCTATAAGGCCTGAAGTAAGTAGTTCGATACTACATTTTGTATATATTGAATTTAATAAAACAAAATGCATGTAGTGCATACGCCTTTGTGAATATTGTGTTGAAAGAATCAACAAATTTGATTCCAAAAAAGTATATGTTGATTGTTTGAGACTTATTAATACTCCTGACGAGTTTACAAATTATACTTTTATAATGAATAATTCCTAAGTTGAAAAATCATGGAAAATAATATTTAGTCTCGATTAATGGCCGGGTTGAGAGTTTTTTCAATTATCATAAAAATACATGAATCAACATATATAAGTAAAGGTCCTGAAGTACTTTTTTATGGATAAAACTTATTGGATTGATACCTCGATACTTATTTTATAAAATTAAAGTAAAGTATGATCCTCCCTCATTCTCGAAAAAGATAATGAAGAACCTTTTGGTCTTGAAGTACCAAATCTATATTCAAATGGTGTTTTAAAACAACATTATGGTGTATATGATAAGTTGCACCAATTTGAAAAGCAACTATAGTAAAGTTCTTCATATATTATCTCTAAAAGGTTAGGTTGGGATCAGGGGCGTAACCAGGATTAAACACTAGGGTGGGTTAGAAATTTTTTTTTTTTCGATCATTAACATTATGAAAAAAAAAAATTTGTTAGCTGGATATTGTCATATTGGAATACACTTTTCAGGATCACGTTCATAATGAGAAGTATTGATGTGAGATAGAGTTTGAGTATCATCATTTGGAGTTTTGGATCTTTTAGTCTTGGGGGGATCTTGAATTTGAAGTGTAAACATCACATGGGGCATTTGGCCTACTTGATGACTCACCGTCATCTTTTTTATCTAAATAATGGAATAAGTTTCTTTTTTGCATTACGACCTATATAAATAAAAAAGACACAAAAATAAGTCATTAAATTAATTCTTATTTTATTACTTATATATACGTCAAGAAATAAAAAATTACTTACATATATAATGTTCTTATATTATAATATTAGTCGATTTATTCGAAATATAAAAATACAATGTTAAAGGAAATCTAATTCATTACTTTTTTTTTTTTTTTTTTTAAAAGAAGTATAATTTATTTAATTATTAGTTTAGTTTAGTTATGATGGAGCATTCACGTCACATAAAAAAAATATATATATATTCTCTTATATTACTATTTACTAACAAATCTAAAAACAAAAGAATAATTAAAAATAATAATAATAATAACAAGCATGTATCTAAATTTCAACCAAAACAAAAAGAAATTTATTAAACAATAATGTTAATTTGTAAATTAAAATTAGAATAACAAATAATTAGATTAATCCTAAAATTTAATTAAAAACAAAATATTTAAATTTACAATATTTATAAAAATATACCTAATTGGAAGATGAATTATTGATGTTAATAGAGAGGTTTGACTAAAATTTGAAGAAAGATGAGAGAGAAAAGAATTATTAAAGAAAAAGAAAAAAAATTGAAATCAATGTTGCATTTCGCCTTGAGACTCGTGACGTGAGTGAAGTACTAAAAGTAGATAAAAGTCCAGCACCAGATATATATAATATATAACTGTTGCTACTTGCCTATTTCCTAGTCCTACTCCTACATGGTTTCACTGATTTCAATATTAATTCCTAGCCCAGCCCAAGGTCCGTCCCTGGCTAGGATGGATATAAATATTTTTAATAGACCAGAAGTGTTAACGGAAAATTGTCATTGGGGTGAATTTCCAATTAACAATTCTTTATGACTGAAATCGGGGTAGATCGCAGTCAGAGAGATATCACGTAGTTCGATATCTATGGTTTCTCAGTAAAGCAAATTAAACACAATGATGGTGAAACAAAATAATATAGAAATAAGATCACTCATAACACATTTTATTGATAATAAACATGTGATGAGAGTACAGTGGATCTTTTCGGTGGTTATGGTAGAAAGGTTAAAACATAGTTGGTGATGGAGATGGCGATGGAGATCTCGTGCATGTCGATACGTGGAAAAAAGAATACTGTAGGGTTTTGGACTCAAGTTGCCCTCCCTTTCTGTATGGTAATATGTTGTATATATACCTCCCGTTACTTGTTGTGCACCCCCTTAAATTCGGTCCAGTGACCTAGTGATTTTCGGGGCGTTCCATGGCGATTGGCAAGAAGATCGTAGGATTGATTCAAGGAATCAAGCGATCCCTTTTTTGGCGGAATTTGATAGAGTTGACTTTGCTTTCAAATAGAACTCTTGAGTGGTGGGAATGAGTCAGTCTCCTTATCATTAAAACGTCGTCGTTTTACTGCCTTTCTTTATAGCTTGATCTTGGCATTCCTGCTCTTACCTTGATAGTCTGTTAATCTGATACTCTTGCTGCTTGGTTGGCCGGCTCTAGGAAGGATCGGGGTACATAGGCATCCCACCTCCTATTGGATCATGGTATCGGGATACCAGGTCGGTGTGGTAGCGGGGTACTAGGATTCTGTAGTAGTGGTGTCCTTGGTAAATTGGCTTCTGTGTTTCCTAGTTCCTAGGAGTTTAGGAACCCTTGATCTTGATCTGAACTAATAGAAGGCATACCCGATCAATTTTGCGGCGGGGTACCAGGAGGCTCTTCTATGATGTCTTTCTACCTAAAATATTCCCAAGTGTGGATGTAAAATTCTTCTTTAAGCCCCTACCATTTTTGGCGGTTAATAGAAGTCCCCCCTGACTTGAACACCGGTACCTTGTTGGGGTTAGAGTTAGGATTCCAAGATACATGAAGGATTTTAGTCTTTCTATCTAGCTAGTTTCCACTATCTTGGAGGAAATCCTCCTTCAGCACACTCATAATAAATGAGCAATCCACGTGTCAAGCCCTGAATGGTCCACTTATTTGAATGGGCCGTTTTTTGGCATGATTTTCTAAAACCACCTCTTGCATGTCTCCGGTAATTAATTACCGTTTCCTTACCTATTCCGGTAACCACCTACCTTCCTCTATAAATAACCCAACCTTCTTCCTTCTTCCTTCTTCTCACACCGAATTCAAATTTCAAAAGCAAAACCTAACTTTCTCTTTCTAAATTATTCTCCTTTCCAGCAACCTTCCAAACTTCCTTCTTCTTCTTCTTCCTCTTCCTCTTTTCGCAATGGCGACTTCATCAGACCTTCCTACAACTTCACAAGAACCTTATCCAACTTCACCAAATCCTCGTCCAACTTCTCCAAACCCTCCTGATAGCCTCGATGACTTCCTAGATTTGGAGAAGGTTGACTCAGAAGAGAGCTCCCAATCGCAGAGGGGGAAAAAGAAAGGCCATGAGGAAGGCAACATTGCTGGTGGTAGCAATCCATCTCAACGTCGCCGTTCGACCAGGAATCCCACAATTGGGTCATGCTTCAACAACAAACCTGAGGACCCGGTTCAAATCATCGATGAAGAGGACGACGAGGATGTCGAAGATGAGAGGGATGGTACTCCGACTGTTGATTCCACGGAAGTACTTATTGGTCCTCTTTCCTCTTTTCATGGTGGCCTGATCATCCCGGATTCCGTTTGCACCGTCGACACCTTGGCTCGCTTAAGGAGGGACTATAGGATTCCTGATACCATCACCCTTTCTCTCCCTCATCGGGGTTATGATGTGTACACCCTTCCTCCAGGTCACCTTCTCATTCATGTAGCCACCTTCGAGTGCGAGGTTAGGCTTCCTCTTAATCCCACCTTTCGTAGGGCACTTGTTGCTCTGGAGCTGGCCCCCTTACAAATCTCATCGGGGTTCTGGAAGCACTTGACGGGGTTCCTAGTGCTCTAAAAAGAGCAGTGTGAGAAGGACGATGTGATGAGGGAACCTAGCTTTGATGAGCTCCGGTATATCTTCCAGGTAGCAAACTTGGTGCCCAGGGGCTAGTTTTACCTAAGAGCATTTAATAAGATGAAATTCATTATGCCCGAGACAAACGTGAAGTATAACTAGCCCTGGAAGAACGAATGGGTCGTGGTAGAAGGATATTGGGGCCACTCAGTACATATCAGGGGAACTGAGTATTCGGTCCCAACCCAATTTACCAAGAGGGATAAATGGGACAAGGGGACAATCTTCGCAGAGTCCAAGGGGGTCCTTAAGAGGATCTAGGAGAGGAATTACATGAATATGAAGTACCCCTCCAACGATGCCTATGAAAGAGCTAGGTTGGACTGGTATCTCAAGATCTCCATAACTCATCCGGGTATGTGATTCTGCACTTTTTGTTGTTTTCTCTTCTTTTTTTTTTTTGGTGCTGACCCTTCTTCTAGCAGTTTCTACTACTCCTCATCTACCTCCTTCTCCTACTTTTTCAGGACTGGGATTCTCGGATTCCATCCAACCAATTCTTTTGTTCTTTCTCCTACTTCTGGTGCTGGAGCTGGCGCTGCGTCTGGGTCTAAATTACTCGTATTAACCCCTCATCCAGCTTCAGTGAGGTTGCTTCCATTATCTCATGCTCCTCTTCCCACCCAAATTCCAGTACGCCCGACCCTGGGTGAGATGTTGGCATGGGTTGCCAAGGCTCGGGGTTTGCTAGTCCAAACCCAAAGGCAAGCTCCTAGTGTTGTTGCTATCAGGCCTGCTATAGTAGCTTCTCCACCTCCTCCTCCTTCAACGATACCTGCCTAGCTCCTAACTAGGGTAGAAAGAGAGGGAGAGAGAGAAAAGTGTTGCTACTGCGGCCACTCCTCATACTGATTTTCCCTCTAGATTCGGGTCGCAGGATTATAACCAGGAGGAGATATTATCTAGGTTCATTGTTGCTTGTCTTGGGGGAGGCCTACAATCGATGTCCTCTTTGCCTGCAGTCGATGTCCTCATTGCCTTCAGATATCCTAGTCATCAAAGGAGCTTCTCTGCTCACTGAGTTACAAACCTTGATCTTCTAGCTTGCTTGGTATATTTTTTTAGAAGATACTTATTATTTTCTTCTCTTTGTAGGGTTTTAAATTTTCTTTGGCCGTGGGGCAGCAGGTAACAGCTTTGAAGGAGGACAATCTCATAATCCAAATATAGCTGGAGGAGGCCAAAGATGATCTGACTCGAGCTGAGCAGAGTGTAACTTCCTTGATCTAGTCTGCAACTGAAGTTGAAACCGGTAGGCAGGATGCCTTGGTGGAGTTAGAGCAGATGAAATGTGCCCTAGACATTGAAACGGTCAGGTCGACACGCCGCCGTGTAGAGAGAGAAAGTGTGAAGGTGGAGAAGGCTGTGCTCCTGAATGAGAACCGACTTTTACGGGGTTCACTGAGTATCTCGGAAGCCAGGGTGGATTCCTCTTTTGTAGATGGATACTTTACTGTCTCCTATGAGGTCGCCAAGGCTCTTTCTCCTCCCTTTGACCTACAGGCTGCCTTTAATTGGGACCGGGATCAAATTATGGCCAAGGCTGCTCAATTTCCAGATGCTGATCCCAAACCAGGAGGGTCCTTCTCAAGCAGCTACCATCCCAGATCTCCCACTACATCAGGGATATGATTTGCCTACTATTGACCCGGTAGAAACATCTGAGAAGGGGGTTCAAGATCCTCCTGCTACTTAAGAGAGCCAGACACAGGATTCTGCGTATCCTACTGAGATTGTTTCAGTGGAAGAGAAAGATGCTCCTGCTGAAGCCAGGGTACCAGACACTGGGGAGGTCCAAGCTAATATAGGAGCCGTGGTTGTTGGGGAAGTAGATGCAGCCAGCCAGAGCAAGGAGGCAGAGGAGAAAGGGGATGCATGACTTATTTTTTATATATTTTTTCTTTACATTCATACATATCATTTTTTGTAGCCCGGAAATGAGGGTTGGGCACCCTGGTTGATCAAAGGGAAGTCTCTCTTTTCTGCAACTATACTGTCTTACTTGTTTTATAATATACCTTGGTAGGATATAATGCTTGCATGCTTACCTATAACCCAAATATAACTTACTTAGGATGCTGTCAGTACTTATTTGTCTTGCCTTGGAGGAAACCAACCTTCTATCATTTTTGAAAACTATTTGGACGATAGTCCCCTTGTAAGACTTGGTAAAGATTTTGCAAGTAATTTTAACCAAGTATTGGTTGATCTTGGCAAGAGCATATCGATCCCAGTAGGAGGCCAAGGTTGCTTAGATACTCTAATCAGGACATTGTAAGTCCAGATACTTGATAATCCCTGCATAGGGAATCCTGGCGTTGAACCAACCCTGATAAGCAACCCAGCTCACTTCTGTCATGAAAATTTTTCATACGTATGCATGGCGAAGTAAGGTATCAGGTATCCTAATAAGGTATCCTGATCCTTTGGCGATCTGTCCTGGTAGGCAACTAATGCCACTTTAGTACCAGGTTTTCATATGTGTGTATGGCGAAGTAAGATATTAGATATCCTGATAAGGTATCCTGATCCTTTGGCAATCTGTCTTGGTAGGCAACTAAGTCCATTTTAGCAACAAGTTTTCATATATGTGTATAGCGAAGTAAGATATCAAGTATCCTGATCCTTTGGCGATCTGTCCTAGTAGGCAACCAAGGCCACTTTTGCACCAGGTTTTCCTAGAGAGGGGTATTCCCTGTCCGAGGCTTCAGGAGGTCCGTATAAGTTCTCCTAGTCTTGAGGATGTGGTGAGCAGCTAGGGCCACGAATTCGGATCCTTAATCTAGTAGGCGACTACACCACTTAGGCATTTATGCACCAGATCCTTCCTAGAGGAGGATATACCCCGACCAAGGCAACAAGAGTACCATGTGGCTTTTCCTGGTCTTGAGGCGATTAATTATGGCAAAATTTGCAAGGCGAACTCAGGAAAATCATGTAGGAGAAAAAATTGACTTTTATTGAATTTCTCAAGTGATACAAAGCAAATTCAGGGTACATATTTATTGAATTTCTTCAAACTCTAAGGGTAAAACCTTTTGAGGTGATCGGCATTCCAAGTGTGGTCTACCAGGTAACCATCCATATCATCCAGTTTGTAAGCCCCATTTCGAATCACCATTTTTATCAAGTAAGGACCTTCCCAGTTGGGAGCTAGTACCCCATCAGACCTTTTTTGGGTATTCTGAGTTACCTTCATGAGGATCAAGTCTCTTTCTTTAAAGTTTCGAGTCTTCACCATTCTATTGAAACATCGGGCTATCTTGCTCTGGTAGGCTGCTACCCATTCTACAGCCCTATATTGCTTCTCCACGAGGAGGTCTAGACTGGCTCTCAACTTTATTTCATTGTCCTCTGGTTCAAAGTGTTTGACCCTAAAAGATGTCAACCTATGTTCGATGGGTAAGACTGCTTATGTTCCAGAAGCCAGAGAGTTGAGGGTTTCCCCAGTTGTAGTCCTCTTGGTAGTTCGATATGCCCATAACACATTTGGGAGTTCTTCCGCCCACTTTCCTTTCCTCTGTTGAAGCTTCTTCTTCAAGAGTTTTTAGATGGTCTTGTTAGTAGCTTCCACCAATCCATTAGTCTGAGGATGAGCCACTGATGCAAAAACAAAAACACAATATTCACAACACAAAACACAAAAATGACACATATGTGTCCACACCCTCAAACCTAAACTCAACATTGTCCTCAATGTTGAAAAATTGAAGCACATGGACAAAGAGTTCATGATTTAGAAATTCGGAAACAAACATACTAACACATATGTACAACTAAACACAATTAGAAACAAAAATAACAAAAATACCATGTGAAGAAGTTTCTAAAAATAGAGGAAAACATTTCGAGAAAAACTGTCATCTTTTGAATTCGAACAATGTCTGCTTTTCAATGCATATTTTTAACGATACTCCATATAACTAGTTCAAATTTTGATACAAGAATATAGATATGCAAATGAACACTTTTCATGAAGAAAACATTTTAAAATTCAATTTGGAAAAGTGTGCAAACAGACGTTGAAAACAGGTCACGTGCAGAATTTTGAAAACAGGGCATGCTTGTGACCTTTGGTCGAAGAAATACTCATAACTTTTAAACCGCCGCCCGGAACTTTACATTCTTTATACCGTTGGAACCGTATCAAAACAATGATGAACAAAACATAGGCAGAAAAATTTATTTCTTCACCAATTAGTACATTTTTTAAGAAACATTTCACCTCAAAAATTCAAAATAGGGCATCTTCACAAGGTTTGAAAAACAACAATAAAAATAAAAACAAAAATACAACTATATCATATATAAACAATCCTAATATCTACAACTAACATGTAAACACATATATACAATCCTAATATCCACCACTAATCACATTACAAAAACCAATCCTAATCACTAGGCAAAAACAACCACTTCACACTCTTAAGCTAAGCAAAACATATCAACTTGAAGTGAAAGCTTAAAAGTAAGAGATTGGACCTTCGATTTCGCATTCGTAGGATTGTGTGGCTTCATGGTTTGGTGTATTGTGCATGGTGTGTGTGGCGGGTTTGTGCAGCAAGTTTATGTAGCGGGTTTATTCCCGCGGCACGAAGTCGTAGACAACTTTCTGGAATCTTCTGCGGCTTCACACGTTCTGTGCAGCGGGATCTTTCCCACGGACTTGAAGTCGCGGTGCACTCCGCGGGTTCCTTTCTTCTAGTTTGCGGCTTCTTTCCTGCGGCCTCATCCCACGGATGCATTTCTTCCTCTTGATTCCATGCCCTGCACACACAAAATTCACACCAAAAACCACAAGCACATGCTATACAAGTTTATAAGTTAAGAGCCTAAACCCCCAAACCTATCTTCTTACATGCATCTCATAGCACATTTGCAATATGGTGAGTGGATAATTAAAAGACTCAAGACTCTAAAAACAAAACTAAACCTAAAAACTAACAAAAATCCTAAAAATGAGCTTCCTCTAGAAGCAATAGCACATGCATGTGCAAGCATACAATAAAATGTTCATACATGTAATGAAACACGTAATTCACTCGAAAAGCAATCATGCAATTTATGGAAGTTCGAAGGTATTTTCAATTGAACATGACTTTCACCGCGGTTTTTCACTACCCACACCTTACCACTAGGTGTATCATTCCTTGCAACAAAAGGAGACTCTTTGGATTGGTCTAGCTTGTCATTACGGACCCAAACTTTCCTCACTTTTCTCACTCTCCTCCTAAGCATGCTTCTATTTTTGCAATATTCAACGTATTTGGCACATTGGATCTTTTTGTGACCCCTAATAGAGTAAAAATAGCATATAGGAGCAAAGTTAGAAAGACTACCTTTGTCGTCCTTCACCGTTGCTTCGGCTTGCTTGTGGACAACCTTCGGAAGGCTTGCTCCACATTGGGTAGTGCGGGGCTTCTTGGTTGATTTTCTCTTGGCCCCCTCCTTTTTCAAAGCCTTGATTTGAGGTTTGGCTTTGTCCAACTCCACGATGTAGTCACATATCATGACTTGTGCTACCTTCAAGGCATTGTCTTTCTTGATGAGTTCATCACTCATAGCCTCTAATGCCTTGTCCTTCCTTTCGGCTTCCATTTGCATCATTCTCGCTTTACGAGCGAAATCTTGTTCTTGTTCTTGTTCTTCCACCAATTTTTAGAGCTCTTGTGCATTCTTCTTTTCTAAGTCTCCCTCCTTCTCAAGCATATCGGCCTTAAGTATGTAGTCTACATTAAGGCTTATCAACTCTGCAATCTCCTTAACCAAGTCCACTTCTTTTCCCTCCTTTTCTAGCCTTAGCTCTTCTTCGAACTTGAGTAAAACTTCACCCAGGTCGCCTTCCGAGCTATCTGAGGACTCGACTGGTTGGGTCGCCTCTTTCCTTCCCTTTTCTTGCCTTAGCTCCTTTTCAATTCTGAGCTCTTCTTCAACAGTGAGACAAGAGAAAGGTTTGGTTGCCTTATGGAGTTGTTGTGGATCTTCCTTGGCTTGTTCTTCGGAGCCCTTCACACATTGTTCCAACTGACTTCTACACCTTTCTGTGCATTCTTCTATGTTAAGTAACCGTTGGTCAATTGTATGTTGGTATGCTTCTTCATCAAAGTTTTCCCATTCGTGGTTCCATTCTTGATCATTGCTCGCTTGATTGTTGTAGTGTTCGTAAGGATACATGGATGGTACCTTTGGCATCCCCGACCATGGCTCTCCTTGCGGAACAAAGTCCGTGTGTCCATTCCACCCCAAAGATGGATAAACTGGTACCGGTGCCTGCCTAGAGTGTGACATGAAAATTACCATTTTCCCATTCAATTCGGCCAATTGACTAATCAATGCTGAATTACCACTTTTCATATTGATCTAAAATATGAAACAACCAAACAACACACGATCAAATCGAACAAGATAGAATATGAACAATAAAAATAAAAATAAAAATAAAAATAACAAAAATGACTAAAAATGACTAAAACAAAGACTAGACCTACGAAACGTATACTATGCCTTCCCCGGTAGCGGCGCCAAAAACTTGATGCGCCACAGGATAGTTCTATAAACTATCGTAAATGATGGGGCGTGTCGATGTTTATCCGCAAGTGCACAGATCGTTACGATCGCGTAGCAGCAAGTACGGTTCGTTCCACAGGGAAAGTATGGTACACGTAAGTCGGTTCTACGTCTATTGACACGCCCCGGAACGGTTCTAATAAAGTATCCCCGGCGGCGCCAATAACTTGATCGACGCACGCAGGACACGCGATAGTTCTATAAACTATCGTAAAATAAATGGGGCGTGTATGTTTATCCGCAAGCGCACGGATCGTTACGATCGCATAGCGGCAAGTACGGTTCGTTCCACAGGGAATTTGTGAGGTACCTTTTATCGGTTTTAGTCTTATACGTTATATATACTAATTACACTAATTACAACATATTTACATGCAAAAAAAGTAAATGGTGAAGATGGCAAGTAAGCAATTAAACAAAAATTATGCTAAGATGCAATAAAAGTAAAGGAGGATGGCAAGTAAGCAATTAAACTAACTAATCTCTAAATTAACTAAGATGGCAATTTAACTAAATTACACTACATCAATTATAACTAATTAAACTACAACTACACTAAAATGTTTTTAATCTAAATTACATTAACTAACTAAACTAACTAACTAATTAATTACCATCTAATGCAATGGTCTTGCAAAAGTGGTAATGAGACTTTGGATGTTGGGATATTGGTGTACAAGTGCAATTATCCAATTAATTAGTTGATTTCTATTAACCTAGGATAGTCTAAAACCATTAATAAAGACACATGCATTAATAATCATTCATGCATGATCTAAATTGTATTACATGCTTATGAATTTGTTAATTCAAACAACACATATATGAATTAAAGCTCAAGATAGAAAATCAACTCATATCATAGATAATATACAAAGTACACCAAATCCCAACATCAATACTTAGTTAAATAAAATAACTAAGGTGGTGTGGATGGTGAGAATTTACATTACAATAAACTAAACTAAGCTAAACTAACTACTTCTAAGCTAATCTAGACTATTTGTGAGCTATTTGGACATTTGGGAGGTGTGGTTTTTGTGCACAAAAGAGGTATATTTATAGAGGAAGTGATTTGGGCATGGTTTGGGGTGTGAAAAGACCAGAATACCCCTGTAAAATATCTTCATTTCAGCTCGGATGGGGTCTGGCAGGTTCATGCGGCGGGATATGTCTAACCGCACGAACTGGCCAGAATCTTGGCTAGCTTGGACGGCGGGAAATGTCTAGCCACACGAACTAGCCAGAATCTTGGCGACTTCATGTTGGCGGGCTCTTTCCAGCGGCACGAACTAGCCCGTTCGTTGGCGAGCTTGGATGGCGGGACATATCTAGCCTTCTAGAAGGTCTGAACTAGATATGGTGCTCAGCGGGTTCATGCTCCCCTGCTCGGCGGGTTCATTCCAGCCACACGAACCAACCGTGGTCTTCTTCACTATTCACAGAATCTTCAATAAAGTCCTGAATTTTACACTTTTACCCCTGAATTGTCCAAAATGACAATTATGCCCCTGAACTTTCCTATTTACCTGAAACACTTATTTTATCCGTTAAATACCCAGTTTTACCCGAGAACAAGCACAAAAAGATAGGAAAATGGGGCGCTAAATGTGAACATTTGGAGCGCAATCATCTATGTTATAGGCAAGCTATTTACACTAATTACAAGCAAGAAAATAAAAGGAGACGGTGGCAAGCGATTATCTAAACTAATGATGGCTAGGATGGAAATTACACTATGCGTATCCGATGGTCACGGATACGTAATCTCTAATTACAACGGTAAAGTAAAGATGCGATCACTAGACAACTAATTAATTTAAACTAATTATATTAGCAACTAAATAAGCAAGTAAATTAATTAACACTAAGTCACTATAATTAAATTACACTAATTAACTACAACTAACTTAACTAACTAATTCTTGCAAGGTTATGCAAGAGCAAGGATAAATGAAAAAGGATATTATCAATTGATCACAATTAAGTTCTCTAGTTCTATGGCATAGGTAATTCAACAACTACCACTCTAAATATTATCAACTATGATTATAGAATGACAATAATAGAGGAATTACACCCTAGAACATAAGACTAGTCAATAAGCATGATCATGTACTTACTAACCAAATCTTCTCCAATATAGCTAATCAAATGTTATTAATCAAGATTACATGCTACTAATTCGTCAATCAACAACATGCATCTATTCAATCTAATTCAATTCAACATTTAATAGCTAAATATGGATATATAAAGGTAGAGATCAATTAATTACAATAATAAGTCATATGAAAATCAACCCCTCAACATAAAGATTATTATACACATACATGTTACATGAATCACAAATAATGGAAAGAAGTAATAGATAGAAGTAACCACAAGATGGTAATCTTCTTGTCTTCAATGAAGCTCACATGCAACCATGTAGTGTGTGTTTAAGTTATCTAAGCTATTCTAATGTAATTCTAAGCTATTGGGTGTAATTTGGTCTAAGAGGATGTGTATTTGGATATTAGAGAGAGTGTTTTAGGTTACAAGAGGTTGTATATATATAGGGTACTATTTTGGGAAGGTTTGGACGTGCAAAATTCCAAGGTCGGTTGTCCCGGCGGGTTCAGAACACCAGACTCGCAGGTTCTTGGCCGCCGTCGGAAGTTGCCGGGCATATTTGGACATTGGCCGCGAGCTTGGACCTTCTGGATTGCGGGAAAGAAGCCGCTGTATGAAACCGCGGAGTTCCAGCGGTTTTGGACGAGTTTGGGCGGCCAAGAACCCGCTGGAAGTGAGCTTGAAGCTTGCACCATCAATGGAGTTTGGTGGACTTGGATGGGAGGCAAAACTTGTGCATGGAATGCCCAAAGTGGGTCCATCGTGACCGGGAAGTGGAGAGCCATCGATCTGGGCAGGAAACAACCAGAAAAACTGTCGAAAAGTGGTCAAAAATGGCCGGGTCAGTCGCCGGGTCACGACCAGGTCGTCGGGTCTGAACCGGGTCGAGCTGACCCGGTTGCATGAAGAAGACGACCTGACATCATGCTGACGTCAAGCGTGACGCAATCCCTCCCTAAATGACGTCGTTCTGCGCTTGTGACATGGCGCTCTGCTGTGCTTTGTGCGGCATTTTACTGTTTGCACCCCTGAACTTTCCCCTATTCACGGAATGGTCAATATTTCTCTGAATATTGCATTTTAGCCCCTAATTTCTCCATAATTACCATAATGCCCCTGAATTTCTCTAATTACCTGAAACACTTATTTACACCCTATTAAATACACAAAAAATGCTCGAAAACGAATACAAAAGATAGGAAAATGGAGCGCTAAATGTGAACATTCGGAGTGCAATCACGCGTCCTCGTGGAAGTCACAGTACTTGTATCGATTTCTCTGGTCAGTCAGGATCTTCAAGGGACTGGGCTTTTTGAGCAAACCTTTGTCGCGGATGGCGAGGTATATGGTCTCTGGGGATGCATTGAGAGGGGTGTAATGGTTGTACCAGTCCTCTTCCCCCGCTATCTGTTCTACCTCTCTTGGTGGAGGCATGGTTCTAGGAGGGGTTCTCCTTACGGGATACCTATCCCGATGTTAGGAAGGAGGTGGTGGCCTGTAGATAGACCGGTTCGAAGGATGATTCTAGAACTTCTTTACAGGTGAGGGCTTTGGAGCCTTTTTCTTTGGACGTTTGGCTGATCGGGCTTCATCATGCTCGAACTTGACCCGGAACTGTTCGTCTATGTCCACCTATTCCAATGCCCTGTCATAGGTCTCTTGGTAAGTTTCAGGTGGATGCTTGGCAAATGACCAGAACAATCTGCTAACCCACAGGTTCCTTCTGAAATTTGCCAAGGTCTCCTTCTCGGTAAACACTCTCATTTGGATCACTTCTTTATGGAACTTCTCTACATAGGATCTCAGTGTCTCACCCCGCTCCTGGATCATGTATTGGAGTAAGATGGGGTCCTTGGGACAAGGCTTGATCCCTTGAAATTGAGCACAAAAATTTGTAGTAAGCTTTGTAAAAGAATCAACACTACTTGGAGGTAACTTTCTGAACCAGGTCTTGGCATAGTCTGTCAGAGTAGAAGGGAACATCCTGGACATCGTTGACCGGGTAGTATTCTGGACCTCCATCTGGTGGACAAAACTCTCCTTGTGGCTCATGGGGTCTTCCGATCCAGAGTATTTCTCTACCGGAATCTTGAATTTAGAGAAGGGTGCATTCATTTCCCCCAAAGGATTCTTGTTTTCCCTTCCTTAGCTCCTCGAGTTCCTTTGCCATTTTGGCCATTTGATCTTCAAGGCATTTGGACCCATCGTGCCTGGATCGAGCTATTGAGCCTTCATTATCCGAAGTTTTGGATACCACAGTTGCCTCCTTGCGCTCCTCCTTCTGAGGTCGGGTACCTCGCGGGTTTCTCCTGGGCCAGGTACTTCCACCAACATCGGGCTGTGGAGCCCTCTTCTCTGCTACTGGTTTAGTCGATGGCTGGTTCTTTCTGAGGGAATGTTAAACGTTGACTTCACCTGTCGGGGTCTAAAATCTCCAAGATGACATGGAACTGGCAGTGACGATTCGAGTCTATCAAAAATTGGTTCCTAGATACTAGGTCCAGCTTCTCCTACGAGCCTGGGTGCTTCGAAGGGTATCCCTTGGGCGATCATCTAGAGGCGAATGCTTTCCACATAGGCAGCAACGTGCTATTCCATAGTATCCCACCGCGGGGTCTTGGGGCACGGAGCCCACATTAGGTGGAGGAATCGGTGCCAGGATATGGCTTCTCGTTCCCCTTCTTTTCCCTTGGTTTCTCTGAGTGGAAGTGAGGGAATGGGGTCCAGATGGGTCGGGCTACCCCTGAGAGGATTGAAGTCTCATCTTCTGTGTCTTCTAGGTAGAGCTAGGTAGTTTTTGTAAATGATATGGGAGTGCTCCCCACAAAAGACGCCAAAAGTGTTAACGGAAAATTGTCACTAGGGTGAATTTCCAATTAACAATTCTTTATGACTAAAATCAGGGTAGATCGCAGTCGGAGAGATATCATGTAGTAAAGCAGATTAAACACAATGATGGTGAAACAAAATAATAGAGCAATAAGATCACACATAGCACATTTTATTGATAATAAACACGTGATAAGAGTGCAGTGGATCTTTTTGATGGTTATGGCAGAAAGGTTAAAACATAGTTAGTGATGGAGATCTCGTGCATGTCGATTAGTGGAAAAAAGAATACTGTAGGGTTTTGGACTTAAGTTGCCCTCCCTTTTTTGTATGGTAATATGTTGTATATATACCTCTCATTACTTGTTGTGCACTCCCTTAAATTTTTGTCCAGTGACCTAGTGATTTTCAGGGCGTTCCATGGTGATTGACGAGAAGATCGTAGGATTGATTTAAGGAATCAAGCAATCCCTTTTTTGACGGAATTTGATAGAGTTGACTTTGCTTTCAAATAGAACTCTTGAGTGGCGGGAATGAGTCAGTCTCCTTATCATTAAAACGTTGTCGTTTTACTACCTTTCTTTGTAGCTTAATCTTGGCATTCCTGCTCTTACCTTGATAGTCTGTTAATCTGATACTCTTGCTGCTGCTTAATTTCATCTAAACTCAAGGAAATTTTGTGCAATTAACTCATATAGAGGGTAAATCAATATCCCAAAAAATATAAATAGTCAATAGAAATATGAACAGTTGCTAGAAATCTGAACAGTTGCTATACCCTAATCGCCAAATTCAACCCCGCCTCGCCGGTCTCGAAGGTACGCTCGTCATTTCTCTCCTATTTTCTGGCTTTCTTCTAGTTCGCTATTTCTTATTGTCGGTTTGTTGCAGGGATGAGATATATTCGACCCCTAAATCTCTTTCAACATCTTACATCAGCCGTCAAACAATACAAAAAGATCAGGTTGCTAGGCATTGATCATGCCCAATTTAAAACAGAGTTAGCTGTATTGAAGATAGCAGATGAGAAGGATTGCATAATCCGCCCCTTCGATTGCATCAACAACTGTCCTGTCAATGAATTTGGTGATTTATTTGATCATTTATGGTATGATTTTACATAAATGTAAGCAAGGTAAAATAATGATGGTGGAGAGATAATGACAGTATTATTTTAAATTGTTGTTTTTTAACAAACATTAAAACAATAAAAATAATACCTATGTAAAAATAATACCTTAAATAATAAATAATAAATAATAAATGTTATTTATTATCTCTATCATCGTTATCCTATGTACAAGTGGTATGCATGCATTAATCTCTCTCTCTCCATCATTATTATCTCATCTTGCTTGTATGCTTTTTTTTTTTCACATTTATGTAATAATACCTTAAATAATAAATAATTAATGTTATTTTTTAAAATAACATTAAAACAATAAAAAATAAGAATGCTTTATACAAGTGGTATGTATGCATCAATTAGGATAATAAAACTAGAACAAACGATAGAAAACTGTGTACATGTAGCATGCATGCACTAATCTCCCTCTCTAACTGAGCTTTCTCATTTGTTATACGTCAACAATTAAATTAACTGAGAGTTGATCATGTAAATTAGTTCAAGGCTTTGTTATCTCATATTGGGAGGGAATTGAAAGGATCACATCTCCATCTCATGCTAATTATTCATATTCCATTGAAATTAACAGGAATCAATGTTGGCATTAACATGGTCAGTCATCAGTTTTTGGAGTACATAATATATTTTATCAGATTTTAACATTTTTGATAAGTTTGAAGATCCTATCTTTGTTGTTTTTGTGCCTAAATCATGGTTGCAATGAACTACACAAAATTCATCAATGGTCTAACCTCCCAGGTAAAGAAAAACATCATTCCCATGAGCATAATTGATGATGCAGTGAAGAGAATTCTGAGAGTCAAGTTTGCGATGGGTCTATTTGAGGATCCACTAGTAAATAAAAGCCTTGTTGACCAGCTTGGAAGTCAAGTTAGTGATTATATGATTAATTAATCTTGTAATTTCATGTTGCTTGAAAGATTATTAATTAACCATCTGCATGTCACTTGACCAGGAGCATAGAGAATTGGCTAGGGAAGCTGTAAAGAACTCACTTGTGCTATTAAAGAATGGTGAATTAACTGATGAGCCATTGCTTCCTCTTCCTAAGAAATCATCAAAAAAACTAGTAGCTGGAAGCCACGCTGACAATTTGGGTTATCAATGTGGTGGTTGGACAATTGAATGGCAGAGACTTAGTGGAATATATATTGCTTATAAGAACCTTTCATTCTAATGAGCAGGTACTACAATCCTCACTGCAATTAAAAATATTATTGATCCTCAAACTGAAGTTCTTTACGAGGAGAATCTGAATTCCAACTACGTGAAGTCGAACAATTTCTCGTATTCCATCGTTGTAGTAGGTGAGCATCAGTATGCAGAGACATTTGGTGACAGCTTGAACTTGACAATCCCTGAACCTGGACCAAGCATCATTTGTGTGGAGCTATGAAATGTGTGGTGGTTGTAATATCTGGACGTCCAGTTGTACGATGCAACCACATATTCCTTTAATGGATGCTCTTGTGGCTGCTTGGCTACCGGGAAATGAAGGTCAAGGTGTTATAGATGTTATGTTTAGGGACTATGGTTTCATTGGCAAGCTTTCTCGGACATGGTTCAGAACTGTTGATCAGCTGCCTATGAATGTTGGAGATCCTCATTACGATCCCCTCTTCCTATTTGGGTTTGGTCTCACTACCAAACCTTTCCAAAACAACTAAGTATGTTTGTTATTGGGAATTAACTAGTTTGAAGCCATTTCAATTATTTATCCTTGAAGTTGGAGTTTGTTAGTAATTGCTAAGGAAGTAATAAAATAAAAACAAGGATCATAAGATGATAGTGTTTTTACAAGGACTTCTCTTCTTTGCATACAACAAGGCTTTTAGCTTTCATTTATCATCTAAACACAATATTTAAGTCAAATTAATTAATATGCAGTTGTTTAGGTGGAAAGTTGATTATGCAAATTGTGGTAACAATCAAATGGGGAAAGCTAATTGGAGCTTCACAATAAAACCAACAATTTAAACAACATATTTTAATGCAACCAAAATGTTCAACATATTCACATTAGTTGATTATTGACAAGCCACACACCACAATCACGAACGAGAACTACCAACTCTGAACACTGTTGATGGTGATTTTTTGGAGGTCAATTGGTCAACAAGTTTGATTAATAAAACCTGCAAAAAAACGTAATAAAAACATGAATAACGAAGAAAACAATTTAGGTGGTAAAACTCCGGGGATAGAGAAACATCCGCGGGTCGTCGCTTGGTGACTGAGATACGAATTCACTATGAAAAAGTAGTTTACAGCCTCTAGTCTCTCTCTCATTCAAGATTCTAATAATCTCCCTTACAATGATTTTACAGGTATATTTATATGGTATCCTTAGGGTTTCTTGAACCCTGGCATACAAGTAGAAGACTTGTAAAGTTGTGTTTAGGACTCTTCTTTCCTATTTGGTGCCGTCACACATTTAATCTAGACATTTCAGAGCCTAATTAAGACCCCTAATATCTCGGAGAGGATCTGTTTGTTTCCTTGTTGGAGTAAACTTCTCTTCTGGTTTATGTATTTAGGTTGGTCTCTAACTGCCTATTTTGACCGAGTAAGCCATGCTTATGGAAGACAAATCTAGATATTGACATTTCCTATTTTGGTTGAGTAAAGTCAGTCAAACAGAGTTCTTGTCAAGGCTAACTCAGTTGAGCATATTCTTTGAGGATTCCCTTGGTGACATGTCTGTATTTGGTGACACGTCGCTCGTCGGTGTCGTTTCCATTGACTGTTTGACTTTTATCGATGTGGCATGGCTGGTCTTCCACTTTTCTCAATCTATTCAGATGACTTGTCACTTAGGCAAATTTTACATTTAACAAACACAAACCTTGCATTCGAACAATGTAAGGTTTATGATTTGTATTGACTTAATTCCATTGCAAAACACTCTATGATTGTATTAGTTGTTGCTTAGGACATTATTTGAAGAAAGGAAGCTTAAAAAGTGAAGAGCAACGTCTAGTGCACAAGTCGTCTTCAAGAGGTGAAAAGCGTCAAAGGTAAATCTTGACTTCCATCCTCTTGCAAGGCGTTAGCGCACACACACACAATTCATACATGTGTGTCCCTGCATCATGGTTCAAACATTTGGTATAACACATTCACACACTTCATAGCATGCTCATGCATTGATCTTGTATTGACAAACATTGTGAAATTGCATGCTTTGTGACTATCTCTTTGATATGGCATGTTTGTGTGAATATGTGTTTATTTGTTTTCGTATTTTGTGTTTAGGACTTGAACATGTTCTTATTTGATGCCTTATTGAGTTCCGGTCGTTTCGGTTACTCATTCATAAGGTTTCGAGTCCAAACGACTTAGCTATGCTACTTTGCGTTCTCATTCGTTGAGTTGACTTCATCATCATTTTCTGAGATGATTTCTCAACCATTTTTCAAATTTTTATAGTCGTAGTCATGTGTGAGGGAGTCACGGTTCGTAATCCGAAAACAGATTCGAAATCGGAGTTCGGATACCCAAGATACGGCTGAAGAACGTGAGGGAGCGCGCGAGAGGCAAGCATGGCCAAAGGCCATGCATTGGCCACCACGTGTGGAGCCCGTGGGACCCACGGCCAGAGCACCCCTCTGGTCCCGTGTGGCCCACGCGCTCCCCACGGGGTGCTGATGTGGCAGCCTCTGATTGGCTCCCGTCATCCTCTCTCTTCTCCATCTCTTTTCCCTCCATTTATATTCGAAATCCCGAGCAGAATTCTCTACAATTTTTGATTTCTTATTTGGATCATATCTCTCTCATTTCAACTCCGAATTGAGTGATTCAAAAGCCAAAATTGTTGGTCTTGAAGAGAGCTACAAACCCCAAGCATTTTCAGAGCCATTTGAGTTTTTCATTTTTCCCAGTGATCTGATTTCAGTACGAGACTCAATTTTTGTATGTGAAACTTCTTCTTCTCACTTCATCTTTTGATCATCTCTTTTAATCTTCCTAATTGATAGATGATATGTGTTTAGAATGTTGTTAGATCATATTCTAGGGGTGGTTGATCTATTGATTGTTGAGTTTTAGCCATTTGATTTCAATTGAACATATATTACTAAACTTGACCTATCTTGACATTGATTCTAGAAATACTTTTTGTTCTTAAGCTTGATTGTTGATTTCTAGGTTTTTGTCACATGTTCATGAACTAGGATTTTTGATTGTGCTATCTACCATTTAAATCTAGTTCTTGTTTGGATTGAATATGTTGTGGATTTCAAGTGTTAACTTGTTCACTTGATTTCAAAGCTAGTTTTGTGATTTCTATTGAAAACTTGTTACTCTAGCTTTGATTGACATGTTTAGGTTTCTAGATATTTTTGTGAATGATTTTGAATGTCTAATCTAGATCTCTAATCACATGTTCATAAGAATTAGCTATATTTGCTTGTGAGCTTGATTTGTGCAAATCTAATTCTTCATAGAGTGTGTTTGATCTACTTGCTCTACTTGCTCTATTTGCTTGTGTTTGCATCATTTGCATCACTTAGATCATTGCCTTGTGAAAGGTTGAAGTCTCTTGCAAAGTGAGTGAAGCTTTGTCTTGAGCAAGAAGTCTTGGCTAGGAAAGTGTTCCGGATAGCCAAGCAAGAAGCCTTGATTAGAGTTGGGAGGACTCGGATAGTCAAGCAAGAAATCTTCCTAGAGACGTGAGCGTCTTGGATAGGAAGTTGCTTTCTAGAGGTGTAGGATACATCTCGGATAGGAAGTAGGCTTGGTAGTTCACTTGCCCGAGGGTAGATTAGGAGGTGATAGCTTGAGCGGATATCATGTGTTGATAGCTTGAGTGTGTAAGTCCTTTTCATATAGTGGATTGCTTTGCCGGTGGTTGTGGTATCAACCCGTGGATGTTTCCTCTTTGAGGTTTTACCACGTAAAAACACTTGTTTTCATTTTTGTTTTTACTTATCTTTTTCTTCCATATCTTACATTGATTGCATATCTTGTAAATTGATTATCTCTTGTATTAGTGAAATCAATTCATTTGCTAAATCTAATCAAGTGTGCATTTTCTTTGTTATATTCCGCATCATTTTTAATATTGGAAGAATTTGAGTAAATACCTATTCACCCCCTCTCTAGGTATATTTTACACTATATTGCTTAAGGGAATTTCAAACAACCAACTTCAAACTCTAACATGCATCTTCAAACATCAAAATGGTTTGCAACAACGGATGTGAAACACCTTTAAGATGGTAGGGAACAACCTTTTGTATCGCTCCCCACAGACGGCGTCCAACTGTTGATGCAAGAAAATCGACATCGCACCAAGGAGTAGTGGAGGGGTCTCGAAGCCCCTCTAATGATGTTGATGCTCTCTAAAGGATAGTATGAAAAGGAGTTTCTTAGGAGAAGTTCTATATAAAATATGCTCCTAGTATTGTTAGAAGGATTCCACTAATGAACTCCTTCTGCATATCAAGGTTTTTCCAGACCTAAGTTAAATTACCTCTCCTCAAAGTGGTAGTGGGATTATATAGCCTTTTCACCATCTTTAAAGTAAGGTTGACTTCTTTGGTTGCTTACGTCATCTCCTTTATTGGAGATCTTCTCCGGTGATCTTGTCACCACCAGTGGCGACTCAACAGTATTAGTGGCCTTAGGCGAAAACCTTGAATGAGGCCTTATATATTGAAATCAAGAGCAAACAATTAAATAACTAAAATAATGAACAAAAACAGGAATAATAAAAAATTTAAAATATAACTAATTTAGAAAATTTTAGAAAAATAAAACTTGGAAAAGAATTATTTTTTTTAACCATGTTGCCTTCAAAGAATTTAGATTATAGATATTCAACTTTCAATGCGGTGAGTGAGTGAATTTGAAATCAAGTTTAAGTGAATACATATAGTATCAGTATCGACGACTATAAAATTAATATATATAAAAAAAAAATATGAATAAGATGAATAATGTTAAATTATAATGTTGGTTAATGATTTTGATGAAGTGTTTTGATTTAGAAAAATATATATGGATTTTTTTTTTTTTTTTTTTTTTTTTTTTTTTTTTGAACTAGGACCATGTTTGTTTGGATGAAATGGAATGGAAAGAAAGTCATTTCATTCGTTTGGTTTGTTAAAATGCAATGGAATGGTGATTTCATTGGAATGGGGATTCCACCATTTTGGTGGAATAGACATTCCATCCAAAAACAAAAAACCAATGGAATGTCCATTCCATTCCAAACTAAAATTTATATTCCATAAATACCCTCATATGCCCAACTCCATTCCAAAAATACCCTCCTTTCCAAAAATAATATATTATTATTATATATTATATTAATGATATATAAATATATAATATATATATAATATATTATATTATATATAAATATATATAATAATATTTATATATATTATTATGTAATATGTATTATATTATTATTATAACAATAATGCTGCATATCCCACCTAAAATCCTATTTTTTTCATCCCAACACATGTGGCACTTGAAATATCAAATGGTGATTGCATACATGTGATAGGTGAGATAAAACATCATTAATGTGTATCTATTCACAATTTGACACCTCACATGCCATATGTGTTAAGATGAAAAATATGGGATTTTAAGTGGGATGTTTAGCATTATTCTTATTATTATTATTATTATTATTATATATATATATTATATGTTATATATTATAATAATATACTTATATATTTTATTATTATTATCCATAATATATTATGTTATTATGAATGTTTTATAATTAGTGGTATTTTGGTCAAAATACAGTTAAGTCTATTCCATTCCGTTGTTAACCAAACAAAATAATATTGATTCAGAGACTAATTCTAAAGTTTCAACCAAACAAAAAACTTAGTTTTTCCTTTCCTTTCTATTCCTATTCTCATTCCTATTACCATTCATATTACAATTCCACCATGTAATCAAACGTAACCTAGGAAACTATTAATTTGTAGATTTTTTTTTGGATTTATAAAAAAAAATACGTTAGAAGTTTTTTTTTTTTTTTTTTTTTTTGAATGAAAAAACGAAACATTAAGCGCAAAAGAACAAACACTCTGGACTCAGGTCCATCCAGAGACACTCTCTAGCAGAAGAAAAGGCTGAGGAAGCCAGGTTGGTAGCCAGAGCATTACCCAACACGGGAACACTCGACCACTTACAGCAACCCACTTCAACTAACAAAGCCTTAATGTCTTTCACTAAAAGACTGACATCCCCTATCGAAGAATTCACAGAATTCAGGGAAGAGATTACATTCGAGGAACAGAACTCAGCTATCCTAATAGATAAATTACAGGATTTGGCCAGCATGAGACCCTCGCGAAGTGCCAATAATTGGCACATATCAACACCAAACAACCCCAACAACTGGGAGGAACGAGCAACAATGATTTTCCCTTTCTCATCTCTAATTGTCACCCCCACCCCAACAGACCAGGAGTCTTTACGTCTAGCCGCACTGGTATTGAGCTTAAGCTAGCCAGGAGGGGGAGCTATCCAATCGGTGAAAGGTTGACGGGGAGGCACCACAGGCTGAGTAGGAGAAGCACATTTGGAGTTCTGAAATTCCGCGAAGAAATCCGTCGACCAAGAGAAAACCGATACAGGATCCCTTTCTTTGCCGACGTTCAACAAGGCGTTGCGATCCTCCCAAATAGCCCAGGCCAACACGCAGAGAAAGCTGAAATCCGAAGCTTTCACAAGAGAGGACAGCTTTTGAAACATATCCAGTGCCGAGAGATGCCTGTATCTAGCCAGAAGGTGACCAAACGGAGAAGCACCCCAGATCTTCCTAACCGATTTACAACCAAAGATACCATGACTTGCAGACTCCACAGCCCGGTTGCACCTAGAACAGGAAGGGGAGGGGACAATCTTGCATTTCCACAGATTCTCTAAGGAGGGAATGGCATTATGGCAAGCTCTCCAGATGAATATTCTGATCTTCGGGGGAACATCCAAACTCCAAACTTTAGACCACCAGGACCGCATGGAGGAGGGATCAGACATTGAAGAATCGGAGATGCCCTGAATAGCCAAATTATAGCCACTGCTGACTGAATACTCGCCATTCTTATCAAAATGCCAGCGCAGAAAATCTTGACCACCTAAGCTGCTAACAGGGAGGGAGATGACTGCTTCGATGTCAACCGGGAGCAACAGATTACGAAGCGTTTCCACATCCCAACCATTACTGAATCTGTTCATAAGATCAGCTGCTCTGACATCAGACCCGGGATCCTGAGTAATAAGTTTAAAGGAGGAGGGACGGGGGATCCATTTGTCCTTAAAAATTCTGATTTTCTCTCCGTCACCGACCGCCCATCTCAACCCTTTATCAAGCAACTGCCTTCCCCAGACAATGCTGCGCCAGACATGAGAACAGCCCGATTTGGCTGAAGCATCCAGAAAATCCCCTTTTCTAAAGTACTTAGCTCTGAGAACCCGGGCCGCCAACGAGTCCGGATTTGTGACAACCCGCCAGGCTTGTTTCGCAAGAAGAGCTTGATTGAAAAGGATAAGATTTTTGAAACCCAACCCCCCACAATTCTTGGGAAGACAGAGCTTCTCCCAACTGATCCAGCTGATTTTCCGTTTACCGTCTTTGGACCCCCACCAAAATTTCGAGACCATAGAGCTAAGCTCCTTACACAGACCAAAGGGAAGCTTAAACAAACTCATACAGTACGTAGGGATAGACTGAGCAACAGCTTTGATTAAGACCTCCTTGCCGCCAAACGAGATCATATCCCCTTTCCATCCACGAAGCTTCTTCCAGACCTTCTCCTTCACACTGTTGAAGAGGATCTGTTTATTTCGGCCAACCAAGGTTGGGAGACCCAGATAAATGTCCTGAGTATTGCTATTACTAATCTCAAACTGCCGTTGAATGGCCCTTTTCAGAGAACCTTCAACATTCGGACTGAAAGTAATTTTTGACTTCTGAAGGTTTACTTGCTGACCTGAACCCCGTTCATAAACCCCCAGAATCCTACGAATATGGGAGGCACTGGAGCTTGAGGCTTTGCAAAACAATATACTATCATCCGCGAACAGTAAGTGACTAATAAGGGGACCTCCCCTGCAGCATTTCGAGCCCAAAATCCTCCCATTTTTTTCTGCACTAGAAATAAGGCGGGAGAAAGCTTCCGCACAAAGCAAAAAAAGGAACGGAGAGAGAGGGCAGCCTTGCCTCAACCCTCTAGAAGGAGTAACTGAACACACAGCTTTGCCATTAAGCAGGAAGGCAAGGTTAGACGAAAAGAGACAGTCCATTATCAGCTCAATACGATTCCGAGGGAAGTCCATTTTTTCCATGACCGCCCCGAGAAAGGACCATTCTACCCTATCATAAGCCTTGCTCATGTCTAACTTGAGGGCCATCTAACCTTTACGACCTGATTTCTTCTTTGCAAGGGAGTGGAGAGCCTCGAAAGCGACTAAAACATTGTCAAAAATCTGCCTCCCTTGGACGAAAGCTGACTGATATGGAGAGATAATTTTCGGCAAGTTAGGTTGGAGTCTGGCTGCAAGAGCTTTCGTGATTATCTTGTAAATTACGCTGCACAAGGAGATGGGCCTAAACTCACGGAGAGAAGACGGTCTGCCCACTTTGGGAATCAAGACAACATTAGTGTCATTGAAATCCCGAATAGACTCCTCCCCATTCAGGATTTTGAGGCACACATTCGTAACTTCCACTCCAATTGATCCCCAGAATTTCTGAAAAAAGATGGCTCGAAAGCCATCCGGTCCGGGCGCCTTCGTGGGACTTAAACTGAACACTACATTTCTAACCTCCTCCGCTGAGAAACTCGAGCTTAAATCCTCCCTGATGCCATCCTCCAACTTCGTACATATAGGATCCGTTGCTTCATTGATATTTTGAGAGGAAGGATTTGAAGATTGGAAAATGGAAACAAAATACTTCCTAACTACCTCAACCATTCCATCTTCAGTATCTTGAGTTCTGCCTTCAGAGTCTATAAGACTAATGATTTTGTTCTTCTTTTTTCTAGCCGTGGCTCTCGCGTGGAAGAACTTCGAATTACGGTCTCCCGCCTGAAGCCATTCGGCTCGAGACCTCTGCCGCTAATAGAGCTCCTCACTGTCACTCAGGCTCTCAACCTCCTTCTCAAGCTTTCTGATTGAGATCATGACCCCCGGTTTCCCACTGCGTTTATACAGATTCTCAATCTCTTGTTGCTTCTTGAAAATCATTAGACGAATGTTGCCAAACCTGCCCTTGCTCCACTTACTCAATTGAGAGGCACACCGATCCAGTTTCTTTTTGAGGTCGACCCCTGAGGTGGAAGGACTGGAATCCAGCCATGCTGCTTTCACAACACTACCAAAATCTTTCTCTTTGAGCCAGAATGGCTCGAAACGAAACGAAACGAACTACTGGGCCCGCTGGGACTGAAATTGCTTGGAGAACAGTCGATCAGGACAGGACGATGATCAGAAGAATTGAATCCCAAATGTACAACCCGGGAATTCTGGAAGTAATCCCTCCACTGAACATCCGCTAAAAACCTATCTAATCTTTCCTGTATATTATTAACCCCATCCCTCCTATTGTTCCAAGTAAGCTTGGGACCCGAGAACCCCAAATCAATTAAGTCACAATCATCAACGGCTTGACGGAACTGAAGCATACCAACAAAAGACTTCTCAGACCCACCTTCTTTCTCGCTAGCTGACAACAACTCGTTGAAATCACCCCCACATAGCCAAGGGAGACTATCCACACTTCTAAGACGTCTAAGTAGGGCCCAAGAATTGGCTCTCTTACCAGCCACCGGATCACCTTAGAACCCAGAGAACCGCCAAACGAAACCATCTTCAGAACACACCATGGCATCGATATGACCCGGGGAGAACGAAAGGACCGAAATCTTCAAATTGTCTGACCAAAAGAGCATGAGGCCTCCGCTTCTACCACTACAATCCACACTAAACCCATTAGAAAAACCTAACTGATCCTTAACCTTACTAACCCTACTCCCCTGAATTTTAGTTTCTGAGAGGAAGATTAGATCGAGGGAATGTTTTTTGTGCAACCTTCGCAAGGCCGCCAACGCTCGGGGATTCCCCAGATCCCGAACGTTCCAGGTAAGGCCTATCATTGTTCCTGGCGGGCCTGGACCTCAGGCTCCACCGATATAGATAAATCCGAAATCGGACCGGTCATTCTTCCTTTCTTCATATCTCTTCCCTCATCTGCTTTGTCAAAATCCACCTTTCTTTTACATTGATGGGCTACCTCCTTACCTTTCGAAATAGGAACCTGCTTCCCAGTAGTCCTAGGGGATTTTATTTTGGGACGGTTGGATATGGGGGATTTCAATTTACTCGCCCCCGCTCCATTTTTAATTCCCGCTGGAGAGAGGCTCTGCCTTTTGATTACAAGTTTGGACTGTTTACTGACCTCCAACATCCTCTGAAGAGGACTCGAGATCTTCCCTCTGATCTGTCTCTGCTGACCTTCCCTCGCTATCCTCTTCCAGTTCCTGGACGTCTTACTTTTAGAAATTTCACACTTACTACTTTCTGTATGATTAACCTGGCTATCTATAACTGAAACTGGTATGGGCTCTTGCGGTGGATCTGTCGACATTAATTGGGCCTAAACTTGATTAGGAAGAGACTCTGGCCCAGTCAACTCCTTAGAGGCTTGTTTCTCTCTTAACTGACTAACCCCTGATGAACCAGATTCAGGCCCAATCCGAGGCCCATCTATGACCATCTTCTCCACTTGTTGGACACCCACTTCAACTCCCACAGATAGGGTTTCTGGGCGATTCCCCGCCGTCAGCTTCTTCACAACCAGGGCGGTGCCTGCTGATTCACCATCTTGGGACAGTAAGGAGCCTGGTTTCAGATTAGACGAGCCACCCCCCGGTACCTCTGGGGACCATCCCACCGTTCTCTCCCTTTCAGAGGAGCTTCCACTCCATGCCGGTTGGAATCTAGAACTGGTTTTCTCAGATAAAGGGGCTTTTAGCCAGGAGCCAAACTTGGGAGATGACCCACTCAAAACCCCTGATCGAGCTTCTTCATCAAGACAATCTTTCACCACATGGCCAAGTTTTCCACAGACGAAGCAAAAATCAGGCAACCTTTCATACTTCAAACCTACCACCACTATATTGTCGGATTTATCAAGCTTCAATCGAAGCCATCTCTTCAACGGTTTAGAAATGTCTATATCGACTTTAACCCTAATGAACTTGCCCCAACATTCTTTGGACTCAACCGGAATCTCAATAACTCCTCCTATCTGTTCCGCCAACCATTTCGCCGATCTACGATTCATACAGCTAATAGGAATGTCGTGTATCTGGACCCAAAACTCAGCTCTACTAAACTTCAAATTTTTAATGTCACCAAAACCCACTGGTTTCTCTAGAACTATAAGACTTTTACCAAAATGCCACGGCCCTCTTTGCCAAAACCGATTCCTGTCTACTCTATTCACAAAGTAGAACATAAAAGTGTTTTCACCTATTAGCTCTATCTCAACACTACCAAAGGGGCTCCACAGTTGATCAATCAGACCCCTAAAGGCCTCTCGATTCACTTTCTTGTTCGACAGAACTCTGCCTACCAAGCATCGCTCCACATCTTTGACTCCATCTTGTTGGACTTCATCCGTCGCCTCCAGAATGGCTCCATCTTCCTCTGCTAATGAGAGGTTCTCATACAGATCTGCTAACTCCATCGAAAACTAGCTCAGAAACCTAACACGAACAGCACTCGAGAAACTATCTACCCAGAGGGACCCACTACTTTCACACTTTCCTACTCAGAGAGAGAAAAGAGGAGAGACACTTTTCCTTAATGATATTGTGATGTTAGAAGTTTTTTTTAGAAATCAAATAATATAGAAGTTGAAGTTGTTGATTAATAAAAATAAATAAAATTTATTAAAAATAATTTGTTTCCTTATCTTTAGCCAGATTTTAGTCAGCCCCCAAGATTTATCTATAGGTAATAAAATAATTTAAAAAGTTTAAGGCCTTAATACGGTTGTTTAAGTTGCCTAATGGTTAAGACGGCCCTGTCACCTCCTTCGGAGTGTGCTTGGCAACCTTGGCCGCTTACGTCATCTCTTGTGTTGGAGATCTCCTTAGGAGGCCTTGTCACCACCTTTGGAGTGTGCTCGGCAACCTTGTTTGGAATGAGCTTTGCTCTCCTTGTCTTACATTGGTCCTTTAATTTATTTATTTTTAAAATTTTTTTTTAAGGCTGTACTTCATTACACGTCATAGTTGATCTTATTTGTATTTTTAATAAATTATTAATTCATAAATTAAAGTTTAAAAATATATTTTAACAAAATATTTCATAAATTTGTTATTTTATAATTTAATTGAAATTATTAATTTATCACAAATCCGGATCCATAAATTCTTTTTAAGTAAAACTATTCTATCCAAATTTAGTACTCAAATGATGTGGCAGTATCCATTCATTTTTAAATTAAGCAAATCTAATACAATCTAAATTAATGGATAGAGTGATGCTATATTATTTGGACACCAGATTTTGACACTAAATTTTGGTAAAATAACATTACTCCTTTATATATATATATATATATATATATATATGTATACAAAATAAATTATTGAGTATTAAATTACAGAGATTATGTTCTATATTGAGAAGTTGTAAAATTATTCAGATAACTATGAGAAGCAAATAATAAATTGACCGCTATTTCCTTTGAAATGTTTCCACTTAATAATAAAGTTAATGGATATTTCAATTTCCAAAAATAAAAATAAAAAAATTAATGGATATTTCAAAATATATTTATTAATGGAAATAATAAATAAATACACAAAAAAAAAAGGAAAAAAAAAAAAAAAACGGTAAATATGAACTTTCTATAAATGCCACCTCTATCCTCTATTTCTCTTCCAGTCCAAACTGCAACTTCACATTTTAAGGAGACTCTCTCTCTCTCTCTCTCTGATAATATATTTTGGTTTCTGGGTTTTCACTGTAAGTCCTGAGCTCTCTCTCTTATCAATCATTCCATGTTTTTTCTTGTTATATGCATTTATGTGTAGTTTGTGTACTCTGCTTCTTAAATGGATACTCTGTTTGTTTACTTAGACAAATGAAGGGAAAAAAAAAAAAAAAGAAAAAAAAAAAGGAAACCAACGAATATTAGATTGTTTTTGTACTTCTTGAGACTGCTCAGAACTTGAATTTTCCTGTTTTACAATTATCCATTGTGTGTCTGCTTGCGTATTTACAAATATTTGATTGTTTCTCATCTGTCAAATAATTGTCTCCTCTGCAATTATCTGTTCCATGACAACAGTAGTTTGTTTCATTTCTTCGAAGATAAGCTAAAGTTTAGATTGATTTATTTATTTATTTATTTATATATATAGTAATGCTACTTGAATGCTTTAAAAAGTCTTGATATAGATACTTATACTTCAACCATCTTTTTCTAACTTCTCAAATTTGATATTAACATTTTTTTTTTTTTTTTTTTTTTTGAGAAATATGTTATTACCTTACATGTTTTTGTTCTAGTACTCTCTCTATTATGCTAATTGCCAGCTTATATTTATCTGAGATGCATTTATATGTTTTTGTTCTTGTCTTTCTACATGTTAATTGCCAGATTTTATACAATGTTTCTTACTATGTGAATGAAAATTTGTGATTTCAGGAAAAAAAAAAAAAAAAAAAAAAAAGGAAAGCAAAAATGGCTAGTAGAATTCCAATCTTGTTGATGGGACTGCTGCTCTTATGTTGCTTGGCAGAAGCTGAGTACGTGAAATACAAAGACTCAAAACAACCGTTAAATGTTCGAATAAAGGACTTAATGAGCAGGATGACTCTGGAGGAGAAAGTAGGCCAGATGATACAGATTGATCGCACCGTTGCATCAGCTAAGGTCATGAAGAAATACTTCATAGGTAAACAAACATCAATCAATCCTCACAATACTTTTTGTCTATTCAATGGAGTTTTTTCAAATTTTCATGTCGAGGGTTTTGAAAGGGATTCAATTTCTTCTGACAGGTAGTATTTTGAGTGGAGGAGGGAGTGTTCCAGCTCCAAAAGCCTCTGCAGAGACTTGGATTGATATGGTGAATGATTTTCAAAATGGTTCTTTGTCTACAAGACTTGGGATTCCAATGATTTATGGGATTGATGCTGTTCATGGCCACAACAATGTCTACAAGGCCACAATCTTTCCTCACAATGTTGGCCTTGGAGCTACAAGGCAAGTAGATTCAGATTTGTGTCTACGCTAATGTATCCTCCATGTTTGTTTGCTCAATTTGTTTGTGATGATCAATCAGGGACCCTGAGCTTGTTAAGAGGATTGGAGCTGCAACTGCACTTGAAGTTAGAGCAACCGGCATTCCATATGTTTTTGCACCTTGTATTGCGGTAAGTACTTATGGAATTCAATTGATAATTGACATCAAAATGAGTAATTGGTCATGACTCTATATACTTCTTCTTCTGTTTTACAGGTTTGCAGGGATCCGAGATGGGGTCGATGCTACGAAAGCTACAGTGAAGATCACAAGATCGTTCAAGCAATGACTGAGATGGTACCGGGACTACAAGGAGACATTCCTGCTGGCTCTCGAAAGGGTGTTCCTTTTGTCTCTGGAAAGTGAGTCTGTCTTTGATACTTCTTCTCTAGAATTATGCAGTCCTATATATATATCTGCTCTTATCATTTTCTGTGCTGGTCCCTCCAAGCTAGAGTTAGAAGAAAAGTTACATTTGGAAAGTAGAATAGTAATAATCATCAAATGATTGAATTCTTTGCAATGTTATCATTTATATATGGTTTTGGAAACTTTATTGTACTGAAAACCATTTGTCGTGGTGCTAATGGCCAATGTATGATGGGTTTTTTTTTTTTTTTTGCACAGGACAAAGGTTGCAGCTTGTGCTAAGCATTTTGTGGGTGATGGTGGAACAACAGAAGGCATAAATGAGAACAACACTGTGATAGACAGACATGGTTTGCTCAGCATACACATGCCAGCCTACTATAACTCTATTATCAAGGGTGTCTCAACAATCATGGTTTCCTACTCTAGCTGGAACGGAATTAAGATGCATGCTAACCGTGATCTTGTCACTGGATTTCTAAAGAATACTCTCCGTTTCCGGGTAAAAAAATTGATCGTTTTGCACCTTTAACTGAGCTTTCTCATTAGTTATACATCAACAATTAAATTAACTAAGAGTTGATCATGTAAATTGGTTCAGGGCTTTGTTATCTCAGATTGGGAGGGAATTGACAGGATCACAACTCCATCTCATGCTAATTATTCATATTCCATTGAATCAGGAATCAAGGCTGGCATTGACATGGTCAGTCATCGGTGTCTTAAGTACATAATATATTTTATTAGATTTTTATCATTTTTGATAAATTTGAAGATCCTATCTTTGTTGTGTTTGTGCCCAGATCATGGTTCCAATGAACTACACAGAATTCATCGATGGTCTAACCTCCCAAGTGAAGAAAAACATCATTCCCATGAGCAGAATTGATGATGCAGTGAAGAGAATTCTGAGAGTCAAGTTTGCGATGGGTCTATTTGAGGATCCACTAGGAGATAAAAGCCTTGTTGACCACCTTGGAAGTCAAGTTAGTGATTATATGATTAATTAATATTGTAATTTCATGTTGCTTGAAAGATTATTAATCAACCATATGTATGTCACTTGAGTAGGAGCATAGAGAATTGGCTAGAGAAGCTGTGAGGAAGTCACTTGTGCTATTAAAGAACGGTGAATCAGCTGATGAGCCATTGCTTCCTCTTCCTAAAAAATCATCAAAAATACTAGTAGCTGGAAGCCATGCTGACAATTTGGGTTATCAATGTGGTGGTTGGACAATTGAATGGCAGGGACTTAGTAGCAACAACCTCACAAGTGGTAAATAAACAACTCTTAAATTAATGGAACTTGATATCTTTTTCCAATATGAAATATATATTGCTTATAAGAACCTTTCATTCTAATGAGCAGGTACTACAATCCTCACTGCAATTAAAAATACCATTGATCCTCAAACTAAAGTTGTCTACGTGGAGAATCCGGATTCCAACTACGTGAAGTCAAACAATTTCTCGTATGCCATCGTTGTAGTAGGCGAGCATCCGTATGCAGAGACGTTTGGTGACAGCTTGAACTTGACGATCCCTGAACCTGGACCAAGCACCATTTATAATGTGTGTGGAGCTGTAAAATGTGTGGTGGTCGTAATATCTGGACGTCCAGTTGTGATGCAACCACATATTCCTTTAATGGATGCTCTTGTGGCTGCTTGGCTACCGGGAAGTGAAGGTCAAGGTGTTGCAGATGTTCTGTTTGGGGACTATGGTTTCACTGGCAAGCTTTCTCGAACATGGTTCAGGACTGTTGATCAGCTGCCTATGAATGTTGGAGATCCTCATTATGATCCCCTCTTCCCATTTGGGTTTGGTCTCACTACCAAACCTTTCCAAAACAACTAAGAATGTCTGTTATTGGGAGTTGACTAGTTTGAAGCCATTCCAATTATTTACCCTTTAAATTGGTGTTTGTTAGTAATTACTACGGAAGTAATCAAATAAAAACAAGGAGATTATGCAGATTGTGGAAAAAAGATTATATCAAATAATTAAACACTTGCCACCAGATCTGTCTAGCTATCTTCTTTGCAAACAACAAGGCTTTCAGCTTTCATTTATCATCTAAACACAATTTTTAAGTCAAATTAATTAATATATAGTTGTTCAGGTGGAAAGAAGATTATGCAGATTGTGGTAACAATCAAATGTAGAAAAGTAATTGGAGCTTGACAATAAAACCAAGAATTTAAACAACTTGTTTTAATGCAACCAAAGTGTTCAACATATTCACATTAATCGATTATTGACAAGCCACACACCAAAAATCACGAAAACGAAACACGATCGAGAACCACCAACTTTGAACACAAACCTTGCACTTGAACAACCAACTTTGAACTCAAACACGCATCATCAAACTTCAAAATGGTTTGCAACAACGAATGTGAAACACCTTTGAGATGGTAGGGAACAACATTTTGTATCACTCCCCACAGACGGCACCGACTATTGATGTAAGAAAATCGACATCGCACCAAGGAGTAGTGGAGGGGTCTCGAAGCCCCTCTAATGATAGTAAGAGGACTCTTGATGCTCTCCAAAGGTTAGTAAGTAAAAGAGTTTCTTAGGAGAAGTTCTTTAGAAAGTAATGCTCCTAGTATTTTTAGAAGGATTCCACTAATGAACTCCTCCTGCATATCAAGGTTTTTCTAGACCTAAGTTAAATTACCTCTCCAGCTCTCCTCAAAGTGGTAGGGGGATTATATAGCCTTTACCATCTTTAGAGGGAACTTAGCTTCCTTGGTCGCTTACTTCATCTCCTCTATTGGAAATCTTCTCCGGTGACCTTGTCACCATCCAGGGGCGGCTCAACAATATTAGTGGCCTTAAGCAAAAACTTTGAATGAGGCCTTATATATTGAAATCAAGAGCAAACAATCAAATAACTAAAATAATGAACAAAAACAGTAATAATAAAAAATTTAAAATAGAATAACTAATTTAGAAAATTTTAGAAAAATAAAACCTGGAAAGAATTATTTTTTTAACCATGTTGCCTTTAAAGAATTTAGATTATAGATATTCAACTTTCAATGCAGTGAATGAGTGAATTTGAAACTAAGTGAAGTGAAAACAGATGGTATCAGTATCAATGAGTATAAAATTAGTAGAAAAAAAAAATATGAATAAGATGAAGTGTTTTTTTTTTTTTTTTTTTTTTTTTTTTGGTTGGAAACTATTAATTTGTAGATTTGTTTTGGATTTATAAAAAAATACGTTAGAAGTTTTTTTTTTTTTTTTTAAGAAATCAAATAATATAGAAGTTGAATTTTTTTTTTTTTTTTTTTTTTTTTTTTTTTTTTTTTTTTTGAAGTAAAAGTAGAAGTTGAAGTTGTTGATTAATAAAAAGAAATAAAATTTATTACAAATAATTTGTTTCTTTATCTTTAGGAGGCCTTATCATTTATAGCTAGATTTTAGTCGACCCACAAGATTTATCTACGGGTAATAAAAAAATTAAAAAAGTTTAAGGCCTTAGACGGTTGTTTAAGTTGCCTAATGGTTAAGCCGGACGTGTCACTAGACATCACCTTTGGAGTGTGCTTGGCAACCTTGATCACTTACATCAATCATCTCCTATGTCCTATGTTGGAGATCTCCTTTGGTGGCCTTGTCACCACCTTTGGAGTGTGCTCAGCAACCTTGGTCATTTACGTCATCCCCTCTATTGGAGATCTTTTTTGGTGGCCTAGTCACCACCTTTGGAATATGTTAGGCCACCTTTACAATTTTTTGTAAAAGTTACAAAAGCATGAAATTGCACTAAATATCCGGGCTTTATGCAATTTACCCATGAATTAATTAAATAAAAGGATGTATTAACAATTTATTTAAGCTATTTCATCATTGGTCATGTCATTTATTTAAAGAGTAATGTTACTCTTTAAATAAATGACATGGCATTGTCACCATCATCTGGTGGTCAAATGATGTGGCAACACCATAATCAATTTATTTAAATCATGTAAATTTAATACAATTTAAATGAATGGATTATAATGATAACACATAATTTGATATCAAATTTGGACAAAGTAGTATTATTGTTATTTAAAATGTATTTTGAAAAAAAAAAAATTTTAAAAGTGGTTTTAGTGATGTCTCGTAATGATTGAACCGGGTTAGATAATAAACGATGCTTTCTTATTTTTCTAATTAATTGTTTGACTGTTTTTTTTTTTTTTTTTTTTTTTCTTCTTTTTAAAGGAACTTGCCAATAAAATATATATACGAGACAAGTAATTTTACAAAATATTGTAATATATGCTTAAAAATAATCTAAAACTGTTAGCTGCAAAATCAGCTTATATATATTCTCTTAAGGTTGTCAAACTCCATTTAAATTGGTGTAAATTGATAAATTTAATCCAAACTAATGGAATTTTAATTAATAAGCCTTGATATTCCACAAAATACAATCAAATTAATTTATATGTATATATATTTTTATCATATTAAATATAAAGCAAATCCTCTAAATAAGATTTGAACCAAGACCTTTTACTCACAAAAATAAAAAGTCTTACCAACTTAATTAATAGCTTGTGATATGAGTTATTATAAGTTTTTCATGTATGAATGCATTCATCTGAATTCTGAACTTCAACTTAAAAATGGATCGAATTAGAATTCAGATCTTTTCAGTTTTCATTGAATTGCAATCAATCACAATTGAGATTAAATTGGATCAAGATTCAACAAAATTAATGATCTATTACATAGAGAGGTTCTTAGTACAGTCCCTCATGTGAGCAACTGTGACCGATTATGCCATGTTGCAACTTTCTCTCTCTTTCATTTGTTGGAGTAATGCTAAACATCTTATATTTGTATCCTAGACGATGATTTAAAAATTGGATTCATATAAATGTGACACGTTAAATAAATCTTTGTTAATGTGTATTTAATTACCAATTATCACATATGAGATACAAAAGATGTGATGTGTAATATTATTTAATTTTTTAACACATGCACATCACTTGTTAGTAGAGGTGGTTGTGCGTCTCCTTTCTACATTAGTGGTGGTAGGGGTTCAAATCTCATTATGCGTATTTTACAAGTATACGTGGAGATTTTTTTTTTTATTATTTTTTTTTGGTAATCCTTGTTGGAATGTGATGATAATAATGCAAAATCACAAATGCATTTATGCTTAGTATTTTCCCTATTACATAATACCAAAAAATAATCTATCTTAATTTATTTTATTTTTTTTAAGTATTACAATAAATTTTGACATCAACTAGATCACAAGTAAACTTGATATTTACACATATTAAAAATATTGAATGCATATTATTTTCTTTAATTTAAACATATATTTTTACTTCTTTTTTTTTTTTTTTTCTGAAGTTGTTTGCCATCGGTAGGATTCAAGTCGCTGACTTGGGAGTTATTTGCCCAAGCCCCAAGCTCGTCCATCTACCAGCTAAGCTATGCCCCAGGGGGCATATTTTTACTCATTTATTCAATTGGAATTTGAGATTCAATAAATAAACTTAACCAAATTGATGCACATCACTTCTTAGCAGAGATGCTAGTAGACATGGCATTGGTTCGGTTCGAACTGGCAAACCAAACCGAAAAAACTAAAACCGAAATCGGAACCAATTTTTTGGTTTTCGAATCGGAATCGGAACCGAACCAGGAATCAGTAACAGGGCGCTTTCAGTTCCGGTTCCGGTTCCAATTTTTTAGGAATTTACTTCCACAATGGTGGTGAGGGTTCGAGTCCCACTATACGCATTTAAAAATAAAAATAATAATAAAAAAAAATTAACCAAATGGATAAAGATTCAATAAAGATACATTTAACTAACCAAAAATTAAATTGATTGTAGTTAACTCTTTAAATAAATACCATTCTTAATGATTGTTTTTGGCTGGATTATTTTCCTCCATGCGTGGAGAATGGAGATGATAGTGCTGGATGACTACACAATACCCATCCCAGTGATTTTGTTTTGGTTTGTTAGAGCATCTCCGATGCATGCTAAACCACTGTGTCAATACTATATTTTAGCACAAAGTAAAAAAAAAAAAAAAAAAAAAACATACTCCAATGCAATGCTAAAAGCTGTGCCAAATTTAACATATGTTAAAAACTGTGCCAAATTTGGCACAGTGTACAGCATATGCCAAATTTGGCACAGCAATAAATGCAGCCGTATTTGTTGACTTTTTAATTTTAAATAATAAAAATTTAACAAATTTGGTAGGGAAAATTGAGATTGAAACAATTCTAAAAAAATATTCAATGCATTGGTTGTATTTATTAACTTTTATAATTTTAAATAATTAAAAACTAAAAAATAGCATATCAAATTAAATTTTATATTAGAATACAATGCTAAAATGATGTGTCAAATATAACATTTTACTATATTTCGCGCCAAATTTAGCATTGGCATTGACATTTGCATTGGAGATGGTCTTAGTTCCTTTTTAAAATAATAATAATAATAATAATAAAATTCATTATTCTTTTTTTTTTTTAAAAGATCATTGTACTTTTTTAAATTTTAAATAAAAAATGGAGTTTGATTAATTTCTTTGCAATTCTCTGTTCCATGACAACAGTAGTTTGATTCATTTCTTCGAAGATAATCTAAAGTTCTGATTTTTTTAAGTAATGCCACTATACACTGATACTTGAATGCTTTAAAAAGTCTCGATATAGATACTTACACTTTTCTTCAACCATCTTTTTCTAATTTCTCAAATTTGATATCAACTTTTTTTTTATTGAGAAATATGTTATTACATTATATGTTTTTGTTCTTATCTCTTCTATATGTTAATTGCCAGATTATATTTATCTGAGATTTCCATTATATTAATTGGATTTGCAATTAATATTTTACATATTCTGGTTTCTATGTGAAGGAAAATTTGTGGTTTCAGGAAAAAACAAAGAACAAAATGGCTGCTCTTATGTTGCTTGGCAGGAGCTGAGTACATGAAATGCAAAGACTCGAAACAGTCGTTGACACAGATGACACAGATTGACCGCACCGTTGCATCAGCTGAGGTAAACATAAATCCTCACAACACCTTTTGTTTATTCAATTGAGTTTTTCTTGTAGAGGGTTTTTGAAGGGATTCAATTTCTTCTTGCAGGGAGTATTTTGAGTGGAGGAGGGAGTGTTCCAGCTCCAAAGGCATCTGCAGAGACTTGGTTGATATGGTGAATGACTTTCCAAATGGTTCTTTGTCTACAAGACTATGGATTCCAATGATTTATGGGATTAATGCCTACAAGGCCACAATCTTTCCTCACAATGTTGGCCTTGGAGCTACAAGGCAAGTAGATTCATTCATATCCTTGTCTACGCTAATGTATCCTCCATGTTTGTTTGCTCAATTTGTTTGTGATGATCAATCAAGGACCCTGAACTTGTTAAGAGGATTGGAGCTGCAACTGCACTTGAAGTTAGAGCAACCGGCATTCCATATGTTTTTGCACCTTGTATCGCGGTAAGCACTTATCGAATTCCAACTGATAATTGACATCAAAATGAGTAATTGGTGACTCTATATACTTTGTTTTTTTAACAGGTTTGCAGGGATCCAAGATGGGGTCGATGCTACGAAAGCTACAGCGAAGATCACAAGATCGTTCAAGAAATGACTGAGATTGTACCAGGACTACAAGGAGACCTTCCTGCTGGCTCTCGAAAAGGTGTTCCTTTTGTCTCTGGAAAGTAAGTCTTTGTCTTTGAAACTTCTTCTCTAGAATTATGCTCTTATCATTATCTGTGCTGGTCCATTCAAGAGTTAGAAAAGTTACATTTTGCTGCTTTTGATGTGCGACAAAAGTTCTTGGATTGAGATCCAATATCTTGTTTCATTTTGTAGATGATCATGAATTCATGATTGAGATTTTAATTTAAGTGTTGTTCATAGAATGACCTTGCTGACTACTAACAAGGCCATCCATGGCCATTGGAAAGTGATGGGATTGGACTTTTCTTCTTGTGTGTTGTGTCTGGCTGGCTGAAGGCTTGGTGGTGTGGACCAACATTGCCACTTATAATATTTTTATTATAAACCCACGTTTTTATGAAACAAGATAAACCCATATTTTTATTTAGGGAAATTATTATTCTCTCCCCTGTAGTTTGCTGTATTCTCCAGTCTCCCCCCTCTAGTTTCAAAATTCTCCAATTTCCCCCCTCCCATGCACAAATACAACCAATCTCACCACATAAAAATAGGCATTGGAGGGGGAAAATTGGAGAATTTTAAAATTAGAAGGGGGAGACTGGAGAATACGGCAAACTACAGGGGGAGAATGATAATTTCCCCTTTATTTATCCTTCAAAAGTGTCGTCTAATATATTAGTTGTCACTTGTTATATCCTAAGTCCTAACGCATGAGATTCTATTGTACTTCCTCAATTAAGTAGACATATTTTGGGACATGGGCAAAGAAAACTTCTATGAAATCAAAAGTAGACTATATATTTGACGGGTCTAGACGCTAAACGGAATATCATATTGATCAGGGGTGGAGGCATTTGATAAATAGCTTAGACTATAGCCCAGGCTAACTTTTTTGAAATTTTTTTAAAGTTAATACATATATAATTACATTTACTTCACTTATATTATAGTGTAATAATTATATTTACTGCTATTATATTAGATTCTTACGAAATTACCCTTACTTTACAATTCTATTTACCAAACTAACCTAACTAAACACAAAAAAGTAAAACACATTAGAGTATCAGACACAAACAATATACAACTTCTGAAAGCTAAACACATTCCAAGCAGACAAAGTTTCACCTCTCTCAAAATTTCTTGCAAATTGTAAGGTTGTCTATATGGAAAAAGAGATTACGGATACCATTGACTTAGATTCCATATATAATAGATCGGGATTCCATATATAATAGATCAGTTCGATGCTATGAAACCTCATAAGAAAAAATTGAGATAGTCCGTGACTATATTTGAATTACATGTTTGTTTCTTATTCAGTCGTTATCGTTTAAAAAGTTTATGTATTTTGTTTAGAATATGAATTTTGAGGAGTAAGGTTCATTATGTCCCATTTTATATAAGTGTGTATTTAATTTTCAATTAATATAATTTTTTTTTTTTAAATGAGTAGGTTACCCTACCATAACATCCTGGCTTCGCCCCTGATACTGGTGCTTTTATGAGGTGGAGGGGTTTGGTAAGAGATTAGTGTAGGGAATAGATTTAAGATAATGTCAAGTTTCTTTTAAGCATTAACAAGTTATTGGTGGTCCCAGGATATTATTAACCGGTCAACCATTGATAATTGATAATTGATGATAGGGTGCCGATATTGATACCCATAAAACTTATTAGTACACCCATATTTTATTATAGAGCTTCTTTTGACAATTCAATTTTTTTTTTCTTTTACACTTCTTTTCTAAAGACACTTCATTCTCAAAATTTAAATTTAAAAAAATTAAAGACACTTCCTTTTATTCCAAGATTATCCTTTTTATCTTTTAACACTCCTATTCTAAATACACTCCATTTTAAAAAATATATTTCTAAAGACACTCCATTTTAATTTAATAAAAGTTAGGACAAACCATTGTAGCCTTTAGATTCATCCAAGAGAAGTAATCTTTTTTGAATTAAATTATTAAAAAAAGAAATCATCACTCATAAATCATTAGATTAAATATTACATATTAAACACTCTCTCATAAATTTTTAATTACCTTATTAAACTCTCGATATATTGTTCATAACGAGCCCTTTTCTGCTCGTAGTAGCTGATTAGTATCTTTCACGGGCTTTTAAAGGCCCGTTATAAACGATTTTACCAAACCAATTTTATCACGGGCTTTTAATTGCTCATAGTGAATAATGGTTTTCCAACACAGGCCTTCCAAGCCCGTAGTGAATGGTCTGTAATGGATAGACAGTTTTCTTGTAGTGTGTGAAGATGCTTGTTTTAATTGTTCTTGAATTTTATTTTATTTTAAAAAGATTTTTATTTCTTAATATTCGTGGGTAATTTTTCCTCTATATTTTTAATTTTAAAATAAACACTCTGAGGGCATTTTTGACTTTTCACGCAATAAGGTTATTCTAATGTTATATTTAACACGCAACGTTGTTTAGGGGAGGTTTGTGTAATAAACGGAAAGGTCTCAATGTGTGTAATTTCATCTAAACTCAAGGAAAGTTTGTGCAATTAACCCATATATAGGGTAAATTAATATCCCAAAAAATATATATAGAAAATAGAAATATGAATAGTTCTAGAAATCTGAACAGTTGCTATACCCTAATCGCCGAATTAAACCCCGTCTCGCCGATCTCGAAGGTATACTCGTCATTTCTCTCTCATTTTCTGGCTTTCTTCTAGTTCGCTATTTCTTATTGCCGGTTTGTTGTAGGGATGAGATATATTCGACCCTTAAATCTCTTTCAACATCTTACATCAGCCGGCAAACAATACAAAAAGGTCAAGTTGCTAGGCGTTGATCATGCCCAATTTAAAACAGGGTTAGCTATATTGGGGATGGGGGATCGAGAAAGGTTGCATAATCTGCCCCTTCAGTTGCATCAACAACTGTCCTATCAATGAATTTGGTGATTTACTTGATCAAGTTGTTACAGATTCTAACATTGAGATCGACGGATTCATGTTTGGCGACCCTCAACCTGGAAGGAAAAAATCAGTTAATGAACCCATAAGACATCTGTCATACTACTAGTTCTTCTTCTTCCTTCTTAATACTAAAAAAATGTTTGTATATTGCCTGCCACATGCACTTGCAATTTATTGAAACTCCATTTGGAAATATGTCTCAATCCCACCATTTCATATGCTTAGGTTGACTTTATATAAGTCTCTATATGCTATATAATTTGATATTGTACAATGAGAACATGATTCATTTCAAATATAAGGGACTAAAAATGAGGTGATAAAAACTATAGTCAACAATGACAAGTTTATTAGTAGTAGTTCATGTGTGTAATTTCATCTAACCTCAAGGAAAGTTTGTGCAATTAACTCATATAAAGGATAAATTAATATTCCAAAAAATATAAATAGAAATCTGAATAGTTGCTATACCATAATCGTCGAATTCAACCTTGCCTCGCTGGTCTCGAAGGTATGCTCGTCATTTCTCTCTCATTTTTTGGCTTTCTTCTAGTTCGCTATTTCTTATTGTCAGTTTGTTGCAAGGATGAGATATATTCGACCCCTAAATCTCTTTCAACATCTTACATCAATCGGCAAACAATACAAAAAGATTATGTTGCTAGGCGTTAATGATGCCCAATTTAAAACAGAGTTAGCTGTATTGGAGATGGGGGATCGAGAAAGATTGCATAATCAATCCCTTTGGTTGCATCAACAACTGTCCTGCCAATGAATTTGGTAATTTACTTTCAAGTTGTTATAGATTCTGACATTAAGATCGACGAATTGCATTCGGCGACCCTCAACCTGGAAGTAAAAAATCAACAAATGAACCCATAAGACATCTGCCATACTACTGGTTCTTCTTCTTCCTTCTTAATACTAAAAAATGCTTGTATATTGCCTGCCACATGCCTTTGCAATTATTGAAACTTCATTTAGAAATATGTCTCAATCCTACCATTTCATATGCTTAGGTTGACTATATGCAAGTCTCTATGTGCTATATAATTTGATATTGTACACTGAGAACATGAATCATTTAAAATATAAGGGACTAAAAATGAGTTGATAAAAACTATAGTCAGCAAGGACAAGTTTATTAGCAGTAGTTCATGTGTGTAATTTCATCTAAACTCAAGGAAAGTTTGTGCAATTAACCCATATAGAGGGTAAATTAATATCCCAAAAATATAAATAGAAAATAGAAATTTGAACAGTTGCTATACCATAATAGACTCAAGAAAAAGAAATAAGGCACATGACAGATTTGAGATTCAAAACATAATAGACTAATGATTAATACATTAGAAAACTTACCAAGTCTATTAATATCTCCCCAATCTCTTCAATGCTTTTTCCCCGCCTCCTCAGAACATCAAGATGCTCGGCATTAGTATTTTCAAAGCTGTATTTTGAAAATCCTATCTATGTAGGACCTTTATCAATGCCCAAAAGATTGATGGTTTTGTAAAGATGAATGGGGTTTTTTTTTTTTTTTGCAGACATATTTTTAGATACGTGGCTAGCACTCTTTAGTGACTCTCGCAATAGGACGAGGTCGGAGAGTAGCACAACGGTAAGTAAAGTTCGTTCCCATAGGGATCAAGTGATCGATTATCGAAATTGATTAGCCTAGATGCTATTCAAACAATCAATAAAATGGGTTTTCAAATCAAGTAAATTTAAACTAAATTAATTAAAGGACTAATGTTAAAGCAAAAATGAAATAACACGAAAATAAACTCGAATGTGATAATGGAGAGAAATATGCTAGGACTTGACTACACCCCACCCTATATTGACTTCCGTTTTAGACTCAATTACTCACCCAAAACATACACATGCAATTTATAGATTCATGCACCCTAATATTAACCTACAATCTTGGTCAAGTAAAGTAGGTATACCCAAAACATACCCAAGCTTATCTTTTGATTAATCGGAATATACGAATTGAGTTCATTAAGAACATTGGTGCACTAAACGAATCCTATACGCTAGCCTAAGTAGGTCTACTTTTCTAGACATGCATAGAGGGCATTTTATCGAACACGTGGTGTGCTTCTCCGGTCGGTACATAACACACCACAAAATTCATTCAAAAGGAGATCAATCAATTGATAGCTTTAAGCACATTAAAACATCCATACAAACTACAAGTTGCACATAAATGGGTAAATAAGAATCAATATAAATATATAGTCATGGGTGGGGTTTCATCAAATCCTAGTACTAAATGTTTAGCTCATATCACAAAATGTAGTCATACAATAAATATGCTCAAAAGAATACATGGCTATAATAAAGAAAATGAAAGAGAATAAAGTAATAGAATAAACTATAGAGTAGCTCCTCCTCCTTTGCTCTTCCTCTTCCAAGCTCTTTCTTCAACTCTCTTTTGCCAAAAAGATGAAGTGATGGTGGTTGTGGTAAAATGGAAGTGATGGGTGTGTTTGGATGTTAGGGAGATATGGAATCTTGGTGGGTTTCTAAGGATGGAGATGGTGATGTAAGAGGAATGTGTAAAGGTGAGGTCTTGGTGACTATTCTTGGGTGAGAGAGCTTTTTTTTTTTTTTTTTTTTTGTCTAAAAATATCAAAGGTTTATATAGAGGAAAGAATTAGGTCAAGGGCAAGGAGGTAAAATCTTGATTTTTAACATATTTTGGGTAAAAATGCGAGCTTGGGGCGACCGGGGGCAACTTGGATGCTCTTTGGTTGAAGAATACTGTTGAAAACCTGAGAGAAAAGCGACCTTGAGGGGCGAGCTTGGTGAGCTCACCCTAAGGTCGCATCTCTCTTGGGTGAAGTTTTCCAGCTTCGTGCACCGTTACGAAAACATCCATAACTTCCTCTAGAGAACTCGGAATCGTGATCCGTAAAAAGCATTGGAAAGTATACTCGTGGGGCTTTCCAGAAATAGGTCATATGAAATGTAGTTCAATCGAAGGAGGGAGATATGGCCCCCAAAAGTTGAAAGCTCTGTACTAAGATTTCCAATTTCAGCCATTTAACCTCCAAAACTTTTCAATTATGCTCAACACCTTATTTTAGAGCATACAACCTACACAACACTCACAAAACGCATTATATACAAAAACACACTCGTCAACGAGTACAAAATCTAGGAAATTGGGACCTCAAATAGGTATGTAAATCATCCAATCAATACGAAAATGTGTTTAATTAGGCACTGCGGTTTAAAGAATCTCATTGTTCTTCTGTTTTGAAGGTTTAGGGGTTTAGGTTTTGGAGACGTAGGTTGCAAAATGCGTTTTGTAAATAGTGAGATAAGTTAGGGTTTTGGGGGGTGCGTTGAGAAAGGGTCTGGGTGGGGAGAAAGGGTCTAGGGTGGGGTGTGGTGCGTTGAGAAAGGGTCTGGTATTCTTTCCTCCATAACTGATAAACACTTGAAGATTAGAAAGAAAAAATTGAAATTATTCTTGTAATAACCATAATTTCTTTTTTTTTTTTTCGATCTGAAAGAGTCTATTTGTAGACTCAATTCGTTGGTATTTTAAAATTAACCAATAAATAGTGAACTTAACTTTGGAATATCATAAAGAAAATTTACTATACAAAAGGGAAACAAAAACAAATCAACAAATAATAATCGTCGAATTAATATCCCAAAAAATATAAATAGAAATATGAACAGTTGCTATACCCCTAATCGTCGAAATCAACCCCGCCTCGCCTGTCTCGAAGGTATGCTCATCATTTCTCTCTCATTTTCTGGCTTTCTTCTAGTTCACTATTTCTTATTGTCGGTTTGTTGTAGGGATGAGATATATTTGACCCCTAAATCTCTTTCAACTTCTTACATCAGTCGGCAAACAATACAGAAAGATTAGGTTGCTAGGCGTTCATCATGCCCAATTTAAAACTAGGTTAGCTATATTGGAGATGGGGGATCAAGAAGGATTGCAAAATCCGCCCCTTCGGTTACATCAACAACTGTCTTGTCAATGAATTTAGTGATTTACTTGATCAAGTTATTTATGTTATGATTTTACATAAATGTGCAAAAAGGAAAGAGCATGCAAGCAAGGTAAGATAATGTGGTGGAGAGATAATAACGGTATTATTTAACATAAATGTAAATTATTGTTTTTTGACTAACATTAAAACAATAAAAATAATACCTATGTAAAATAATACCTTAAATAATAAATAATAAATAATAAATATTATTTATTATCTCCACCATCATTATCCTGTGTACAAATGGTATGCATGCATTAATCTCTCTCTCTATCATTATTATCTCATCTTGCTTGTATGCTTCTTCTTTTTTCACATTTATGTAAAATAATGCCTTAAATAATAAATAATTAATTTTATTTTTTTAAATAACATTGAAACAATAAAAATAAGAATGCTCTATACAAGTGGTATGTATGCATCAAGTAGGATAATAAAAGTAGAACAAACGATAGAAGAGTGTATACAAGTGGCATGCATGCATTAATCTCTCTCTCTCCACCATCTAACTGAGCTTTCTCATTTGTTATACATCAACAATTAAATTAATTGAGAGTTGATCATGTAAATTAGTTCGGGGCTTTGTTATCTCAAATTGGGAGGGAATTGAAATGATCACAACTCCATCTCATGCTAATTATTCATATTCCTTTGAAACAGGAATCAAGGCTGGCATTAACATGGTCAGTCATCAGTGTCTAGCATACACAAGGCTAGCCGGCCCTAGGCATAGGCCGACGAGGCGGCCACTTAGGGCCCCCAAATTCAATTTATTGTGTATTCTATCTTTAGGCCCGAGTTGAGTTTTTTTTTTTTTTTTTTTTTTTTTTTTTTTTTTTTAACCCACATGTTAATTATCATTTAAAAGGCCCACCAAAGAAATATTTATATACAACTCATATGTATTGTTTGTTAAAAAAAAAATGACCATTAGAGAAACAGAATCATTATGCTTTTTTTTTTTTAAAGACAAAATCATTATACTTACCCCACCACAACATATCAAATTGTAAATTGCCATTCATCGTATTAGACATTCGAAATTTTTTAGGGTTATTTACTTCTTTGGCACTTGACAGCTCTCAGCTCTGTTCTTGGCTTCTTACGAAATTGGGAATTAGTGGGAAAGTAATTGTTCTTGGATTGGAATTTGGAAGCTCTCTTCTTGAAATCAATCGTAGTTGTTTTAGAATGTAATTTAACACCTCTTTTCCTTCTTATTCTTCTTTTAATATGAAAAACCACTTTTTGTTTTTCTATTTTAAGTTTTGTTAGAATTTTGTATGTATTATGTATTATGGAACCCAGAAGTAAGGATTCACGAACCTAACTACCCAATAGAAAAAATTGTTCTTGAATTTTTCTGTATGCATTGCTAGAATTGTTCTTGAATTTTGTATGTATTATGTTAGAATTTTGTATGTATTATATATATGGAACCCAGAAATCAGGAACCCGGAAGTCAGGATTTAGGGGCCTCAATTTTTTAGTTCACCTTGGGCCCCCAAAATTTCAAGACCGGCCCTGGGCATACATATTATATTTTATTAGATTTCATCATTTTTGATAAGTTTGAAGATCCTATCTTTGTTGTTTTTGTGCCCAGATCATGGTTGCAATGAACTACACATAATTCATCAATGGTTTAACCTCCTAGGTGAAGAAAAACATCATTCCTATGATCAGAATTGATGATGCAGTGAAGAGAATTCTGAGAGTCAAGTTTGCGATGGGTCTATTTGAGGATCCACTAGCAAATAAAATCCTTGTTGACCAGCTTGGAAGTCAAGTTAGTGATTATATGATTAATTAATCTTGTAATTTCATGTTGCTTGAAAGATTATTAATCAACCATCTGTATGTCTCTTGAGCAGGAGCATAGAGAATTGGCTAGAGAAGCAGTAAGGAAGTCACTTGTGCTAATAAAGAATGGTGAATCAACTGATAAGCCATTGCTTCCTCTTCCTAAGAAATCATCAAAAAACACTAGTAGCTGGAAGCCATGCTGACAATTTGGGTTATCAGTGTGGTGGTTGGACAATTGAATGGCAGGGAATTAGTGGAATATATATTGCTTATAAGAACCTTTCATTCTAATGAGCAGGTACTACAATCCTCACTGCAATTAAAAATATTGTTGATCCTCAAACTGAAGTTGTCTACGAGGAGAATCCGAATTCCAACTATGTGAAGTCGAACAATTTCTCGTATTCCATCATTGTAGTAGGTGAGCATCAGTATGCAGAGACGTTTGGTGATAGCTTGAACTTGACAATCTTAAACCTGGACCAAACACCATTTATAATATGTGTGGAGCTGCGAAATGTGTGGTGTTGTAATATTTAGACGTCCAATTGCAACCACATATTCCTTTAATGGATGCTCTTGTGGCTGCTTGGCTACCGGGAAGTGAAGGTCAAGCTGTTGCAGATATTCTGTTTAGGGACTATGGTTTCACCTGTAAGCTTTCTCGAACATGGTTCAAGACTGTTGGAGATCCTCATTACGATCCCCTCTTCTAATTTGGGTTTGGTCTCACTACCAAACCTTTCCAAAACAACTAAGTGTGTCTATTATTGGGAGTTAACTAGTTTGAAGCCATTCCAATTACTTATCCTTGTAATTGGAGTTTGTTAGTAATTGCTAAGGAAGTAATAAAACAAAAACAAGGATTAGAAGATGATAGTGTTTTAAAAACGACTTCTCTTCTTTGCATACAACAAGGCTTTCAACTTTCATTTATCATCTAAACACAATATTTAAGTCAAATTAATTAATATGCAGTTGTTTAGGTGGAAAGATGATTATGTAGATTGTGGTAACAATCAAATGAGGAAAGCTAATTGGAGCTTGACAATAAAACCAACAATTTAAACAACTTATTTTAATGCAACCAAAATGTTCAACATATTCACATTAATTGATTATTGACAAGCCACACACCACAAATCACGAACAAGAACCACTAACTTTGAACACTGTTGACGGTGATTTCTTGGAGGTCAACCGATCAACAAGTTTAATTAATAAAACTTGCAAACAAACGTAATAAAAACATGAACAAGGGAGAAAACAAATTACGTGGTAAAACTCCGACAATGGAGAAAAATCCACGGGTCGTCGCTTGGCGACTAAGAAACGAATTCACTATGAAAAATCAATTTACAGCCTCTGGTCTCTCTCTCTCTCTCTCTCTCTCAAGATTCTAATAATCTCCCTTACAATGATTTTTACAGGTATATTTATATGGTATCCCTAGGGTTTCTTGAACCCTGGCGTACAAGTAGAAGGCTGTAGAGTTGTGTTTAGGACTCTTCTTTCCTGTTTGGTGTTGTCACGTATTTAATGTAGACATTTCAAAGCCTAATTAGGACCCCTGATATCTCGGAGAGGATATGTTTGTTTCCTTGTTTGAGTGAACTTCTCTTCTGGTTTCTGTATTTAGGTTGGTCTATAACTTTGTTTTGGCTGAGTAAGCCTTGCTTATGGAAGATAAATCCTGATATGGACATTTCCTATTTTTGCTGAGTAGAGTCGATTGAATAGAGTCCTTGTCAAGGCTAACTCAATTGAGCAGATTCTTTAAGGATTCCTTTGGTCACGTGTATGTATTTGGTGACATGTCGCTCGTCAACATCCTTTCCATTGATTGTTTGACTTTTACCAACGTGGCATGGCTGGTCTTCTGCTTTTCTCAATCTATTCGGATGACGTGTCACTTGGGTGAATTTTACATATAACAAACACAAACCTTGCACTCGAACAACCAACTTCGAACTCAAACATGCATCTTCAAACTTCAAAATGTTTTGCAACAACGTATGTGAAACACCTTTGAGATGGTAGGGAACAACCTTTTGTATCGCTCCCTATAGACGATGGCCGACTATTGACGTAAGAAAATCGACATCGCACCAAGGAGTAGTGGAGGGGTCTCGAAGCCCCTCTAATGATAGTAAAAGGAGTCTTGATGCTCTCCAAAGGATAGTATGAAAAAGAGTATCTTAAGAGAAGTTATGTAGAAAATATGCTCCTAGTATTTTTAGAAGGATTCCACTAATGAACTTCTTTTGTATATCAAGGTTTTTCCAGACCTGAGTTAAATTACCTCTCCTCAAAGTGGTAGGGGGATTATATAACCTTTTCACTGTCTTTAGAGTAAACTTGGCTTCCTTGGTCGCTTACGTCATCTCTTCTATTGGAGATCTTCTCTGGTGACCTTGTCACCACCAGTGGCGGCTCAACAGTATTAGTGGCATTAGGTGAAAACCTTGAATGAGGCCTTTTATATTGAAATCAAGAGTAAACAATCAAATAACTAAAATAATGAACAAAAATAGGAATAATAAAAAATTTAAAATAGAACTAATTTAGAAAAATTTAGAAAAATAAAACTTGGAAAAGAATTATTTTTTAACCATGTTGCCTTCAAACAATTTAGATTATAGATATTCAACTTTCAATGCACTAAGTGAGTAAATTTGAAATCATGTTAAGTGATAATAAGATGAATAATGTTAAATTATAACGTTGATTAATGATTTTGATGAAGTGTTTTGATTTAGAAAAATATTTACGGTATTTTTTTATTTTTATTTTAAACTAGGAAATTATTAATTTGTAGATTCTTTTTGGATTTATAAAAAAATACGTTATAAGTTTTTTTTAGAAATAAAATAATATAGAAGTTGAAGTTGTTGAATAATAAAAAGAAATAAAATTTATTAAAAATAATTTGTTTCCTTATCTTTAGCCAGATTTTAGTCAGCCCCCAAGATTTATCTATAGGTAATAAAATAATTAAAAAAAGTTTAAGGCCTTAATACGGTTGTTTAAGTTGCCTAATGGTTAAGACGGCCCTGTCACCTCCTTTGTAGTGTGCTTGGCAACCTTGGCCACTTACGTCATCTCCTGTGTTGGGAATCTCCTTTGGTGACCTTGTCACCACCTTTGGAGTGTGCTCGGCAACCTTGTTTGGAATGAGCTTTGCTCTCCTTGTCTTACATTGGTCCTTTTAATTTATTTTTTTTATTTATTTTTAAGACTATTTTTCCCCCAAACAAAGTTATTACCTTATATGTTTTTGTTCTAATCCTTTGAAAAAAAAAAAAAAAAAAAAAAAATTCTTTTTTTAGAATAAACGGGCTAGGCTAAGTCAACAACTTTAACTCCGTCTAGCCGATTGAATCGGCGATTTAACTGATTAATCGATCTCCAACTAATATGACCGACTAGACCGATTTTTCGAACACTGACCACGACACCAAAGAGAAATCTTACTTAATTTATAAGTAATTGTAATACCACTCAATCCAGGTTTATCATAACAAAAGATGCTGATGTAATTTCTAATTACTAGGTCATCCCATGATTAAGATACCAAATATGTATAAATCAACTGTGGTAATATTTTATAAAAATATTGAATGCATATTATTTTCTTTAATTTAAACATATATTTTTACTCATTTATTCAATTGAGATTTGAGATTCAATATATAAACTTAATCAAATGGATAAAGATTCATTGTGTCTTACAAACTAATCTACTAAAGATACATTTAACTAATCAAAAATTAAATTGATTGTAGTTACCTATTAAATAAAAACCATTCTTAATTATTTTTTTTGCTGGATTGTTTTCCTCCTTGCGTGAAGAAGGTAGTGCTGGATGATTATCCATCCTAGTGTTTTTGTTATGGTTTGTTAGTTCCTTTTTTAAAAATAAATAAATAAATAAATAAAATTCATTATTCTTTCAAAAAAAAAAAAATCATTGTAATTTTATTCATTTAATAAAATAAAAAATACAATGTATTAAATCAAACTCAAACTCATATAGTGTACTTCATTACACGTTATAGTCGATCTTATTTGTATTTGTTAATAAATTCTTAATTTATAAATTAAAGTTTAAAAATATATTTTAACAAAATATTTCATAAATTTGTTAGTTTATAATTTAATTGAAATTATTAATTTATCACAAATCCAGATCCATAAATTCTTTTTGAGTAATGCTACTCTATCCAAATTTAGTGCTCAAATGATGTGGCAATATCCATTCATTTAAATCAAACAAATCTAATACAATCTAAATTAATGAATATAGTGATGCCACGTTATTTGGACACCGGATTTTGACACTAAATTTTGGTAAAGTAACATTACTCCTTTATATATATATACACACACACAAAATAAATTATTGAGTATTAAATTACAAAGATTATGTTCTATATTGAGAAGTCGTAAAATTATTGATCAGATAACTATGGCTAGTAGAATTCTAATCTTGTTGATGGGGCTGCTGCTCTTATGTTGCTTGGCAGAAGCTGAGTACGTGAAATACAAAGACTCGAAACAACCGTTAAATGTTAGAATAAAGGACTTAATGAGCAGGATGACTCTGGAGGAGAAAGTAGGCCAGATGACACAGATTGATCGCAGCGTTGCATCAGCTGAGGTCATGAAGAAATACTTCATAGGTAAACAAACATCAATCAATCCTCACAATATTTTTTGTCTATTCAATGGAGTTTTTTCAAATTTTCATGTGGAGGGTTTTGAAAGGGATTCAATTTCTTCTGACAGGTGGTAGTTTGAGTGGAGGAGGGAGTGTTCCAGCTCCAAAAGCCTCTGCAGAGACTTGGATTGATATGGTGAATGATTTTCAAAATGGTTCTTTGTCTACAAGACTTGGGATTCCAATGATTTATGGGATTGATGCTGTTCATGGCCACAACAATGTCTACAAGGCCACAATCTTTCCTCACAATGTTGGCCTTGGAGCTACAAGGCAAGTAGATTCAGATTTGTGTCTACGCTAATGTATCCTCCATGTTTGTTTGCTCAATCTGTTTGTGATGATGAATCAGGGACCCTGAGCTTGTTAAGAGGATTGGAGCTGCAACTGCACTTGAAGTTAGAGCAACCGGCATTCCATATGTTTTTGCACCTTGTATTGCGGTGAGTACTTATCAAATTCAATTGATAATTGACATCAAAATGAGTAATTGGTCATGACTCTATATACTTCTTCTTCTGTTTTACAGGTTTGCAGGGATCCGAGATGGGGTCGATGCTACGAAAGCTACAGTGAAGATCACAAGATCGTTCAAGCAATGACTGAGATTGTACCGGGACTACAAGGAGACATTCCTGCTGGCTCTCGAAAGGGTGTTCCTTTTGTCTCTGGAAAGTGAGTCTGTCTTTGATACTTCTTCTCTAGAATTATGCAGTCCTATATATATATCTGCTCTTATCATTTTCTGTGCTGGTCCCTCCAAGAGTTAGAAGAAAAGTTACATTTTGAAAGTAGAATAGTAATAATCATCAAATGATTGAATTCTTTGCAATGTTATCATTTATATATGGTTTTGGAAACTTTATTGTACTGAAAACCATTTGTCGTGGTACTAATGGCCAATGTATGATTGATTTTTTATTTTATTTTTTTGCACAGGACAAAGGTTGCAGCTTCTGCTAAGTATTTTGTGGGTGATGGTGGAACAACAGAAGGCATAAATGAGAACAACACTGTGATAGACAGACATGGTTTGCTCAGCATACACATGCCAGCCTACTATAACTCTATTATCAAGGGTGTCTCAACAATCTTGGTTTCCTACTCTAGCTTGAACGGAATTAAGATGCATGCGAACCGTGATCTTATCACTGGATTTCTAAAGAATACTCTCCGTTTCCGGGTAAAAAAATTGATCGTTTTACACCTTTAACTGAACTTTCTCATTAGTTATACATCAACAATTAAATTAATTGAGAGTTGATCATGTAAATTGGTTCAGGGCTTTGTTATATCAGATTGGGAGGGAATTGACAGGATCACAACTCCATCTCATGCTAATTATTCATATTCCATTGAATCAGCAATCAAGGCCGGCATTGACATGGTCAGTCATCAGTGTCTTGAGTACATAATATATTTTATCAGATTTTTATCATTTTTGATAAGTTTGAAGATCCTATCTTTGTTGTGTTTGTGCCCAGATCATGGTTCCAATGAACTACACAGAATTCATCGATGGTCTAACCTCCCAGGTGAAGAAAAACATCATTCCCATGAGCAGAATTGATGATGCAGTGAAGAGAATTCTGAGAGTCAAGTTTGTGATGGGTCTATTTGAGGATCCACTAGCAGATAAAAGCCTTGTTGACCACCTTGGAAGTCAAGTTAGTGATTATATGATTAATTAATCATGTAATTTCATGTTGCTTGAAAGATTATTAATCAACCATATCTATGTCACTTGAGCAGGAGCATAGAGAATTAGCTAGAGAAGCTGTGAGGAAGTCACTTGTGCTATTAAAGAACGGTGAATCAGCTGATGAGCCATTGCTTCCTCTTCCTAAAAAATCTTCAAAAATACTAGTAGCTGGAAGCCATGCTGACAATTTGGGTTATCAGTGTGGTGGTTGGACAATTGAATGGCAGGGACTTAGTGGCAACAACCTCACAAGTGGTAAATAAACAACTCTGAAATTAATGGAACTTGATATCTTTTTCCAATATGAAATATATATTGCTTATAAGAACCTTTCATTCTAATGAGCAGGTACTACAATCCTCACTGCAATTAAAAATACTGTTGATCCTCAAACTGAAGTTGTCTACGTGGAGAATCCGGATTCCAACTACGTGAAGTCGAACAATTTCTCGTATGCCATCGTTGTAGTAGGCGAGCATCAATATGCAGAGACGTTTGGTGACAGCTTGAACTTGACGATCCCTGAACCTGGACCAAGCACCATTTATAATGTGTGTGGAGCTGTAAAATGTGTGGTGGTCATAATATCTGGACGTCCAGTTGTGATGCAACCACATATTCCTTTAATGGATGCTCTTGTGGCTGCTTGGCTACCGGGAAGTGAAGGTCAAGGTGTTGCAGATGTTCTGTTTGGGGACTATGGTTTCACTGGCAAGCTTTCTCGGACATGGTTCAAGACTGTTGATCAGCTACCTATGAATGTTGGAGATCCTCATTATGATCCCCTCTTCCCATTTGGGTTTGGTCTCACTACCAAACCTTTCCAAAACAACTAAGAATGTCTGTTATTGGGAGTTGACTAGTTTGAAGCCATTCCAATTATTTATCCTTTAAATTGGTGTTTGTTACTGGTGTAGCGGAAGCTTACGAGAAAAACCTGCAAAACAACAATAAGAAACAACTTACTAATAACATTCAACTTCGCGCACGAAGGATTGTTAAAAGGCTTCAATTACGATGAGTAACTGGAAATTGAGAAGCAATTCTTTGGTATTTTTATTAATCTGAAAAACTGAATGGCCAATTCGGCCTACATCAATATTTAAAGCAAACAAATCATAAACCTAATCGAATTCCTTGGAAAGCAAGAAAAACGACTTAAAAACGGAAAATTACCAAAAAAGGTAAAAAACAAGTTTAAAGCAAAAACTAATTCTACTGAGAATCCTAAACACTCCAAAATTGACGAAAGTCGATTCGGAATTGGAAAACTGAATTTAATGTGAAAACGAAACTTTCCTAAAACGGTAAAAACGGCAACTTCAAGGCCTAAACGATGGAATTCACCTAAAAAAGGACGTGCTTATGCAGCAAAGCTTCGTAGTTGTTCCGGAAACGCCAAAACGCATCAACTGTTAAAATTTCAAGTCATTCTGATTCCGTCGCCCGGGTTTGGTCTTACTTGGTTTGTTTCAAATCCCACCCCTCCATGTATTCCATAGCCAAGGCTGCTACATCAGTTAGTGTTACCATATTAGATATGATATGATTTGATATGGTACATTTCCTATATGGTGTATTTCCTATATTAGATATGATATGATTTGATATGGTATATTTCCTATATGGTGTATTTCCTATATGGTTTATTTCTTATTAGTTCCTGTTTTGAATCCCTTGTATAGACTATATATAGGCTTCATATTGTACAGAATAATTATTCAGTGAAATACAATTCTTTCTCAAATTATATCATGGTATCAGAGCTATGGTAATTTAGTTCTAATTTTTTTTTCTCCTGTCTCTGAATCCGGTGTTTCGCACGTGTTTTAGACGTTCTTCGTCAGACACATCATCGTGTTTACACGCACACCATCGATCCAAGCTCTCAATCTTTACTGGTTCGTTTCATTCACAACCTATTTTGGTGATTCTATTTCTATTTTGGTTGTGATTCGGTGATCATTATTTTATTTTATTTATTTGGTACTTTTGATCTGTATCTTTATTTCATGGCCATAGAGAATTCTTGGAAGTTGGACGTATCCCAACCCATTCAAATTATTTTGGATGGACCTAATTATGTGTTATGGGCTCAAGCGATGCAAAGTTTTCTTAAAGGGCGTAAATTGTGGCGATATGTTACCGGAGATATTACGATGCCTACTCTCGCCAAGTCTGAGACAGATGATACCAAAGATATTACAACGCCTACTCTAGCCACCTCTGAGACAGATGATAAGTATAAAGAATGACTTGATGATTGGGAAAGTAAACATCATCATATCATCACATGGTTCCGCAACACATCGATTCAATCTATCAACCTTCAGTTTGGCATATTTGACTCAGCCAAATTTCTTTGGGACTTCTTAGCTCAACGGTACACTTCCTCTGATCTTTCACATCAATATCATTTATTGCGTACCCTTCACCAGTTACGACAGGAACCTGGTCAGTCTATTGCTGATTTCCACTCCAAGATGCAATTTCTATGGGATTAGCTAGCACTGTCTGAACCTACTTGGAAGAATAATTCTGATGCCGTCCAATTCACAGTTTATAGAGATCATCAGCGCCTGATATAGTTTCTCATGGCTTTGACTGATGCATTCGAGCCCACTCGTGCATCTCTTCTTCATCGTCATCAACTGCCCACTCTTGACCACGCTGTTTCTGAATTAATATCAGAAGAGACTCGACTTGCCACCCTTCAGACTCAGCGCACAGATACTGTTTTGGCTACTCACTCTCATCAATCATCCCACCAGCGATTGTTTTGTAAATATTGTCGCCAGTCGGGCCACCTTATTCTTCAATGTCCCATCAGACGTTGCAAACATTGTCAAAAGGTTAGACCAGGACACTTCAATGATACTTGTCCCACCAATCCTGATAAGAAGGGATCTTCTACAAAACCCAAGGTTGCCTTCTTCAAGAATTCTAACGGCAATCAACAATTTTCTGCTGCCACAACTGATGACACTCGGGGTACTGTTGCTTCTGATTCACCGTCTTCTTCATTCTCTATCCATGATCTCGAGTCCATGCTTCAACAAATTCTATCCAAATCTGGTAATCCTTCTATTTCCGCATCATCAATATCATCAGGTACTCTTTCTTGGTATTTTGATTCTGCATGTTGTAATCATATGACATCTGATCATACTTTATTATCGGAAAAAATCGTCATCTTCTAAATTACCTGTCATTTACACTGCTGACAGTTCTTCTATACATGTTTAGCATGTATGTGATATTTCTATAGCAAGTCTCTCTGTGTCTAATGCTTATTTTATTCCTAAGCTTACACTAAATTTACTTTCTGTGGGTCAATTATGTGAACTTGGATTTGATGTCATTTTTACTTCTTCTGGTTGTCGTGTGTAGGATCCGCAAACGGGACAGACTCTTGGGATAGGCCATAAAGTTGGACGCTTGTTTGAGCTCATTAGTCTTCATCTACCTTCTTGAGTCTTCTCACCTTATCGGTCTACTGCTTCTGTTTCTTCATTGAGTCTTTGGCACTCATGGTTAGGCATGTTTCATTTAGTCGTTTGCGTTCTTTAATCAGTAGTGGACATTTAGGCTCTGTAACTGATGAACATGTTGGTTGCCTATCATGTCAACTTGCAAAACAAACTGCTCTACCTTTTAATAATAGTGATTCTGTTTCTCATGCACCTTTTGATTTGGTTCATTCTGATATTTGGGGACCCTCACCCACCACTACTATAGGGGGATCCAGATACTTTGTTATTTTTGTTGATGATTATTCCTGATATACATGGCTTTATCTCATGCATAATAGGTCCGAGCTACCAAAAATTTACTGTGATTTTGCTACAATGATTAAAACTCAGTTTTCTCAATCTATCAAAATTTTTCATACTGATAATGCCATGGAGTATAGGGATGCAACATTTTTAAATTTCTTAAGTCAAAATGGAACCATTTGTCATAGATCATGTCCTGGAACATCCTAACAAAATGGGCATGCTGAACGCAAACACAGACACATACTTGAAATTGTTCGTGCACTTCTTATCTCTTCATCATGTCCTGAACGTTTTTTGGGGGATGCTGCATTGACTGCAGTATACACGATTAATCGTGTTCCTTCCCTGGTCATACAAAAGCAAACTGCAAACACCTTTTGAACGACTTTATGGCACACCTTCAAATTATCAAAATCTTAAAGTTTTTGGATATGCATGTTTCGTTCTTCTTCAACCTCATGAACATACCAAGTTAGAACCACGGGCTTGTTTGTGTTGTTTTCTTGGATACGGCATTGAACATAAAGGTTATAGATGTTGGGATCCTATCTCGAATCGTCTTTGTATCTCTCGTCATGTTATCTTTTGGGAACATAAAATGTTTTTGTCCATGTCAAAATTTCACATTTCGCACACTTCACCTAATAGATTTTTCATAGATATCACTATTCCTTTGTTTCCTGATGACATTGATCCAAGTACGTCTTTTAAGGCTCAAATAGGTGCTTCTGACAATATCTTGCCAACTCCAGAGTTGTCTGACTTGTCTGCTGATCTTGTACTAGAGTCATCTCATTCTTCTCCACCTCTTATTCATCGGTCTAATCGGGTAAGGGAACCATCTGTCAAACTTCGAGATTTTCATTGTTTCTCCACTATTCTTTCCTTATATGAGCCTCAATCTTATAAAGAGGCCAGTTCTAACCCTGTTTGGCAGCAAGCTATGGCAGAAGAATTACAGGCTCTTGAAAAGACTCACACTTGGGATTTGGTTGATCTTCCTGTGAACAAAACGGCAGTAGGGTGCAAATGGGTATATAAGATCAAAACTAAATCTAATGGTTCCGTTGAACGACATAAAGCACGTCTTGTAGCAAAGGGTTTTACACAAGAGTATGGGATTGATTACGAGGAGACATTTGCTCCAGTTGCCAGACTTACCTCTGTTCGGAGCTTATTAGCAGTTGCAGCAGTACGACAGTGGAAATTATTTCAGATGGATGTGGAGAATGCTTTTCTTAATGGTGATCTTACTGAGGAGGTATACATGAAACATCCTCCAAGGTATGTACATCCTCTACACAAGGTGTGCAGACTTGGTCGAGCATTGTATGGTCTCAAACAAGCTTCTAGGGCCTGGCTTGCAAAATTCTCTTCCATTGTTATGCAATTTGGTTTCACATCTAGCTCTTATGATTCTGCATTATTTCTACGCAAGACTGACCATGGTTGTATCATCTTGCTACTTTATATGGATGACATGATTATTACAGGCGATGACCTTATCGGCATTTCTAATCTTAAAGATTTCCTTCAACAACATTTTGAAATGAAAGATCTTAGGAATCTTAGTTATTTCCTTGGTCTTGAGGTTTATTCTGACTTTGACGGGTACTATCTTTCTCAGGTGAAGTATGTTTCTGATCTTCATGCTCGAGCAGGGTTATCTGACAATAAGACGACTGCTAGTCCTCTAGAGGCCAATGCTAAATTAACACCTATGGAGGGCACACCACTTAGTGATCCTACTCTCTATTGACAACTTGTTGGTAGTCTTGTTTATTTAACGGTTACTCGACCAGATATTACATTTGCTGTGCATATAGTCAGTCAATTTATGTCTGCTCCACACTCCACTCATTTTGCGGCTCTTCTTCACATTCTACGTTATTTGAAAGGTACTATGTTTCATGGTCTTCATTTTTCTACTCATTCATCTTTGGAATTACATGCTTATTCAGATGCTGACTGGGCCGGTGACCTTACTGATCGACGATCTACCACTGGATTTTGCTTCTTTCTTGGGGATTCCTTAATTTCCTAGCGTAGCAAGAAACAAACTGTTACAGCAAGATCCAGTACTGAAGCTGAATATCGTGCAATTGCTGATGCTACTCAAGAACTTCTTTGGTTACATTGGTTACTTGAAGATATAGGGATCTATCATACCACCGCTACTCTTCTTCATTGTGACAATCAAAGTGCTATTCAGAATGCTCATAATGATGTATTTCATGAGCGCACTAAACATATTGAGATTGATTGTCATTTTGTTCGCCAACATGTCAATCAAGGTGTTGTTAAACTTCTCTCAATCACCTCTATTGATCAGCCCGCAGATATCTTCACCAAAGCTCATTATCCTAGTCGTTTCCGCGACTTAGTTTCCAAACTCAAGCTTGCTTCCATCTCGCCATCTTGAGTTTGCAGGGGGGATGTTACCATATTTGATATGATATGATTTGATATGGTATATTTCCTATATGGTGTATTTCCTATATTATATATGATATGATTTGATATGGTATATTTCCTATATGGTGTATTTCTTATTACTTCTTGTTTTGAATCCCTTGTATAGACTATATATAGGCTTCATATTGTACAGAATAATTATTCAGTGAAATACAATTCTTTCTCAAATTCTATCAGTTAGTAATTACTACGGAAGAAATCAAATAAAAACAAGGAGATTATGCAGATTGTGGAAAGAAGATTATATCAAATAATTAAACACTTGCCACTGGATCTGTCTAGCTATCTTCTTTGCATACAACAAGGCTTTCAGATTCTGACATTAAGATCGACGAATGAACCCATAAGACATTTGTCATACTACTGGTTCTTCTTCTTCCTTCTTAATACTAAAAAATGCTTGTATATTGCCTACCACATGCCTTTGCAATTTATTGAAACTTCATTTAGAAATATGTCTCAATCCTACCATTTCATATGCTCAGTTTGACTATATACAAGTCTCTATGTGCTATATAATTTGATATTGTACACTGAGAACATGATTCATTTAAAATATAAGGGACTAAAAATGAGTTGATAAAAACTATAGTCAACAATGACAAGTTTATTAGCAGTAATTCATGTGTGTAATTTCATCTAAACTCAAGGAAAGTTTGTGCAATTAACCCATATAGAGGGTAAATTAATATCCCAAAAAGTATAAATAGAAAATAGAAATCTGAACAGTTGCTATACCATAATAGACTCAAGAAAAAGGAATAAGGCACATGATAGATTTGAGATTCAAAATACAATAGACTAATGATTAATACATTAGAAAACTTACCAAGTCTATTAATATCTCCCCAATCTCTTCAATGCTTTTTCCCCGCCTCCTCAGAACATCAAGATGCTCGGCATTAGTATTTTCAAAGCTGTATTTTGACAATCCTGTCAATGTAGGACCTTCATCAATGCCCAGAAGATTGATGGTTCTATAGAGATGAATGGGGTTTCTTTTTTTTGCAGACATATTTTTAGATACAAAAATGTGTTTAATTAGGCACTGTGGTTTAAAGAATCTCATTGTTGGATTAATTTTTTTCTTCTCCTAGGGTTTTCTCTAAACCCTAACGTGGAAGCGGTTGGGTTTTTTTAAGGTTTACGGCCGGCTTGATTTTTTCTCCCTTTCGACGTTCGTTTTCTTTTCCTTATGGATCAAGAGGAGATTTCTAAGCTTTGTGCTTCCCTTTCTATTCATGGTACGGAAGAAAAACTGTGGAGTGTCCAAGAAACTTTGAAGGAATCGGCGGGTAGGAAACTTGACTTGTGTTTGGTCGGTAAGATTTTAACTAATAAGCATGTCAATAGAGAGGCCTTTCGGGCGGTTATTCCAAAAATCTGGCAGACTAACTTAGAGGTAGAAGTGGTGCAGGACAATACGTTCCTTTTCTATTTTGTAATCAAGGGGACAGATTCAGAGTTCTAGCGGGTGGTCCGTGGAGTTTTGATAATAGTCTCTTGGTGCTAGAGAAGTTATCTGGTACTGGAGATATTGCAAGGTTAGGGTTTAACAAGGTGGTGTTCTGGGTTCAGATCCCGAATGCTCCTTTGCTTTGTATGACTAAAGAGATGGGTGAGTTCCTAGGTCAACTTATTGGAGAGTTGGTCGATATTGATGTGGGGGTTACAGGTGAATGCTTTGGGAAGTACTTGCGTCTCAAGGTGGCTATTAATATATCTAAACCGTTAAAGAGATTCTTGAGGTTAGAATTGGTTAAGGGGGAAGAATCTATTCTTCTTCTTCGGTATGAGAAGCTTCCGATATACTGTTTCCATTGTGGTTTTATTGGCCATTCTCACCAAGAATGTTCCAATAAAAAAGGGGATGATGTTAAAGTTTCTAATAGGGAGTTTGATTTTGGTCCTTGGCTTAGAGCTTCTAGCCCACCAGGTCAAAATAAAACTGTCGAATAGAAATTCTTTCGTGGGGGGAAGCAGCAGGATAGGAATGGGGGAGTTCGGAGTTCGGAGTTCAGAGAACCCTTCTGAGGTTCCAGGTGGTAATGGTAGTCAGTGGAGATTGCAGGCTGAGAGTGATGGGTTCGGGGACTTGGCCAGATCGTCAAAAGCGATTAATATCTCACATCCAATGGAGGAGTTGACCGTCTGTTCTATGGGAGTGCATTCGGAAGAGACGACTGCAACAACTGACTCTCTTTCTGGAAAGACAAATGGTGGAAAGGCTAACAGTGGTAAGCAGAAGGCTTTAGTGGAGTTTTTAAATGATAGTCAATGTAGGTTGGAAGCTTCCGAACCTATGAATTTTGTTGATACTATTTCTGGTAGTTTGCATGGCTCGGTAAAGGTGAATGACATAGTATCCAAGGAAAAGGTGGTTCACAATGTATCGGTTGCCAAAGCTTCAATTTCTGCTACTACTGATTCCGAACCGATCAAGAGCAAGGGAAAATGTAAGAGATGGGCGAGAGAAGGCGGACGACCAGTGTCTGAATTTTCTGGTGAGCCGATGGGAGATAGAAAAAGATTCTGTGATGATGGGGTGACTATTACTGGTTCGGTTTTGAAGAAACAAAGGTTGGATGTTGCTTTTGACTCTGAGTCAATTGAGATATTGGCGAGTAGGGAGGGTTCCCCGGCTTGCCAGACTCAATGAAAACCTTATTCTGGAATGCTCGGGGTCTTGGAGGAGGCCGAACGTTCCGTGTCCTACAATCGCTTTCGCAGGATCATCGTCCGGATATAGTTTTCTTGATGGAAACAATTTGTGACCATAAATCTATGGAGGTCATTAGAGTTAGGTTGGGTTTTGGTGCGAAATTGGTGGTTGATCGTGTGGGCAATAGTGGTGGTTTATGTCTTTTATGGAGTGTGAATGTTGACGTCTCTTTGTTGTCGTATTCCCGTTTTCATATTGATACCGTTGTTACATCTCATAATCATAAAAGGTGGAGATTAACTGGGTTTTATGGAAATCCGATTTCGAGTCAAAGGTGTCACAGATGGACTTTGTTAAGAAGATTGGCTGGGTTATCTTCGCTCCCTTGGTTAGTGGGAGGAGATTTTAATGAAATTCTGGTCTTATCTGAAAAGAATGGTGGGGGTGGTCGACAAGAATCTCTTATGGAAAATTTCAGAAATGCTCTTGAAGATTGTGGTCCCAAGGATTTAGGTTTTTTGGGTTCTAAATTTACTTGCAATAATAGGCGAAACCCCGCTGATTTAGTTCAAGAAAGGCTCGATAGGTGTGTGGCTAATGAGTCTTGGTTTGCTATTTTCCAAGCTCACTCTGTGAAACATCTTGACTTTTGGAATTCTGATCATAGACCTATTGTTTTGGATTTGCTGGACAATTTGGATATGCGTAGTGGGGGTCGCCGATTCCATTACGAAAATGTGTGGGTTGAGAAGGAAGATTTTACAAGCTTAGTGTAGGACTCTTGGGCGAAGGCTGCTGGTGATAGTCCTTTGACTACAGTTGTCAACCGGTTGGCCAATTATGCAGGTATTTTTCAGAGGTGGAATCAGTTGAGTAAGAATAGTGCAGCAAAGTGTGTGGTAGAAAAGAAAAAGGAGCTGGCTGAGTGTAGGGAGGTTGCTGGGGGGAGACGTTAGAAGATTGTTTCTCAGGTTGCTTGATGCTTTATTGAAGGAGGAGGAGATTTTTTGGCGCCAGCAGTCTCAGGTTACTTGGCTTAGAGAGGGAGATCGAAATACCAAATATTTCCATGCTAAGGCTACTGCTAGAAGGAAGCGTAATCTTATTCTTGGTTTGTTTGATGAGAGGGGCACTTGGTCGACATCGGAGGATGAGATAGAAGGGATTATTGGCGATTATTTCTCTTCTCTTTATGCTAGTACCAAGCCTTCCAGTGCGATGTTGGATGCTGCGCTTGATTCTGTGGAGACAGGACTACCATCTAACATGAAGGATTTTCTTGATGTTCGCTTTACTGCGGAGGAGGTCAAGAAAGCTTTATTTCAGATGAGCCCTTCGAAGGCTCCGGGGGAGGATGGATTTTCTGCAGGTTTTTTCCAAAAATTCTGGTATGTGGTTGGTGAGGACGTTACAAAGCTTTGTCTGGATTGTCTTAATGAGGGCCGTTCCATTGGGATTATTAATCATTCTTTGTTATGTTTGATTCCGAAGGTGAAAAATGTGGTTCGTATGGATGAACTGAGACCTATTAGTTTGTGTAACGTGGTTTATAAATGTGTGTCAAAAGCTTTGGCAAACCATCTCCGTACGGTGCTTGACAGTGTCATCGTAGATACGCAAAGTGCATTTATTCCTGGTAGGTCGATTACGGACAATGCTATGGTGGGTTTTGAGTGCTCATATGCTCTCAAGCGGAAGGTGAATGGTAAAAAAAAAAAAAAAAAGGGATTTAGGTCCCTTAAATTGGATATGTCCAAGGCGTATGATAAGGTGGAGTGGTGTTTTGTTGAGGGTATGATGAGACGCATGGGTTTTTTGGATTCTTGGATTGCGAAAATTATGGACTGTGTTTCTTCCGTGTCCTATTCTTTCATCCTTAATGGGAAGGTCAAAGGTTTTGTGAAGCCAACTAAGGGGCTCAGACAGGGTGATCCCCTATTTTCGTATTTGTTCCTCATTTATGCTGAAGACCTGTCTAGTTTGATTGCAGCTGTTGAGAGACAAGGTCTTTATTCGAGTTTCAGGTGTAATAGATTTGGTCCTAAAATCACCAACTTATTTTTTGCGGATGATAGTCTTTTGTTCACTAGGGCTTCTCTTGAGGAATGTGTTCTTATTAAGAAGTTGCTTCACGATTATTCGTTAGCTTCCGGCCAATGTATTAATTTTCATAAGTCTACCGTTTGCTTTAACAAACAAATTACTGGTCCTCTCAGGCGTGATATGGCTGCTGTGTTAGGGATGGAGGTGGTTGAGCATCATGAGAAATATTTGGGCTTCCCTTGCATCACCAGTAAAAGCAAGAGGGCTCTTTTTGAGAGTTTAAAGGAGAGAATTTGGAAAAAATTGCAAAGTTAGACAAATCGCCTCTTTTCCAGTGGTGGTAGGGAGGTTCTCATCAAGGCCGTCATTTAATCGATTCATGTGTATACTATGAATCTGTTCAAGCTTCCGATTTTTTTCATTTCTGATTTGCATCGTATGTGTGCTAAGTTTTGGTAGGGCGGTGGTGGTGGTCAGCGTAAGATGCATTGGTGTTCTTGGGATTTTTTGTGCAAGGCGCGTGGTGAGGGGGGTTTCAGTTTTAGAGATTTGGGGGCTTTCAATAAAGCCTTGCTAGCTAAGCAAGGTTGGCGTATTCTTCTCAAGCCTAATTCTCTTGTTGCTAGGGTCTTCAAGAGTTGTTATTTTCCTGATTCGGGTTTTTTGGAGGCTCCAATTTCTAAAACTAGCTCTTATTTATGGAATAGTCTTCTTTGGGGGAGAGACTTAATTGAGCAGGGCTACAGAATTCGGATTGGTAATGGCTGGTCTACTTTTATTTATAAGGATAGGTGGATTCTGCGTCCGTCTTCCTTTCGTGTTTTTTCTCCTCCGGTTCTTAGTGAATGGGCTACAGTCGACGAACTTATGTCGTCCCCTTTTTCTTGGAATGAGCCTCTGATTCGGCAGTGTTTTTTCAAAGAGGAGGCTGATATCATTTTAGGTATTCCTTTGAGCAGTTCTGATTTACCCGACAGTCTGTCCTGGCATTATGATCGGTTGGGTGTTTTCTCGGTCAAGAGTGGTTATTGGCTCGCCAAATCTATTTCCTCTTATCCTAGTTGTTCTGGCTTGAGTTCCTCGATTTCTTGGTGGAAATTTTTCTGGAAACTGAATCTCCCTTCCAAGGTTAAAAATTTCTTGTGGAGAGCTTGTAATGGGTGGCTTCCTACGAGGACTATTTTGGTTGCTCGGGGTATGAATTTGGATGCTGTCTATCATGTCTATGGCCATAGAGAAGAATCGGTTCTGCACGCCCTTTGGCATTGCTCTGCTCTGAAAAACGTCAGAAATGGTTTTATTTTATCTGGTAATGGTCGGGCTTTGGATTCTTCTTCTTTCTTTGATTTTGTTATGTCTTGCAAGGTTAGAGTTGGTCAAGAGGATTTTGAGCTTCTCTGTGTAATCTAGTGGAGGATTTGGTATAGAAGAAACAAATTGCTTCACTCTTCTGAGCTGATCGCTGATTGAGAAATCTTAGTTTGGGCTTCACATTTTTTGAGGGACTTTCATTGTGCAAGTTTATCGCAGAGGGATATTCCAGTCAAGCAGCGATTGTCTTCTAGGTGGATAGCTCCTCGGGAAGGCTTTTTCAAGATTAATACTGATGCGGCTTTGTGTAGTAAAAGTTCGTCTTCTGGTTTAGGTGTGGTGATTCGCGACAGTCAGGGTTGTGTTATGGCTTCTTTGTGTCTTCATTTTGGGGTGTGTCTAGATCCCCAGATTGCTGAAGCTTTGGCGATCCTTAGAGGTTTGCGACTGGCTTTGGAGACGGGGCTTGTTCCTGCTTTGTTGGAGTCTGATGCTAAGGCTGTAGTGGATTTGTTGGGTTCTAATTTGGTTTCTAGTTCTGAGATTGGTGTGGTTATCCACGATATTAAGGCTATTTTAGATCCTTCTTTTTTTAGTTCTATTTTTTTTGTTCCTAGAGAGGCTAATAAGGTTGCTCATAGTCTTGCTAAGTTAGGTGTTGGTCATGTTGGCGAGTCTGTTTGGTTGGAAGATTGTCCGCTGTCTGTGGAGAGTCTGGTGTTGGGCGATTGCCCAACTGAAGTGTAGTTCTTTTCCGTTAATGAATTCCTTCTTTTTTTTAAAAAAAAAAAAAAAAGAATCTCATTGTTCTTCTGTTTTGAAGATTAAGGGGTTTAGATTTTGGAGACGTAGGTTGCAAGATGCGTTTTGTAAATAGTGAGATAAGGTAGGGTTTTGGGGGGTGCGTTGAGAAAGGGTCTAGGTGGGGAGAAAGGGTCTGGGGTGTGGTTGGGTGCATTGAGAAAAGGTCTGGTATTCTTTCCTCCATAACTGATAAACACCTGAAGATCAAAAAGAAAAAATTGAAATTAATCTTGTAATAACCATAATTTCTTTTTATTTTTTGTGATCTGAAAGAGTCTATTTGTAGACTCAATTCATTGGTATTTTAAAATTAACCAATAAATTGTGAACTTAACTTTGGAATATCATAAAGAAAATTTATTATACAAAAGGGAAACAAAAACAAATCAACAAATAATAATCGTTGAATTAATATCCCAAAAAATATAAATCGAAATATGAACAGATGTTATACCCCTAATCATCGAAATCAACCCCGCCTCACCGGTCTCGAAGGTATGCTCGTCAGTTCTCTCTCATTTTCTAGCTTTCTTCTAGTTCGCTATTTCTTATTGTCGGTTTGTTGCAAGGATGAGATATATTTGACCCCTAAATCTCTTTCAACTTCTTACATCAGTCGGCAAACAATATGGAAAGATTAGGTTGCTAGGCGTTGATCATGCCCAATTTAAAACAAGGTTAGCTATATTGGAGATGGGGGATCAAGAAGGATTGTAAAATCCACCCCTTCGGTTACATCAACAACTGTCCTGTCAATGAATTTGGTGATTTACTTGATCAAGTTATTTATGTTATGATTTTACATAAATGTGAAAAAAGGAAAGAGCATGCAAATAAGGTAAGATAATGTGGTGGAAAGATAATAACGGTATTATTTAACATAAATGTAAATTATTGTTTTTTGACTAACATTAAAATAATAAAAATAATACCTATGTAAAATAATACCTTAAATAATAAATAATAAATAATAAATAATTACTGTTATTTATTATCTACACCATCATTATCATGTGTACAAGTGGTATGCATGCATTAATCTCTCTCTCTCCATCATTGTTATCTCATCTTGTTTGTATGCTCTTTTTTTTTCACATTTATGTAAAATAATGCCTTAAATAATAAATAATTAATGTTATTTTTTTAAATAACATTGAAACAATAAAAATAAGAATGCTCTGTACAAGTGGTATGTATGCATCAAGTAGGATAATAAAAGTAGAACAAACGATAGAAGGGTGTATACAAGTGGCATGCATGCATTAATCTCTCTCTCCACCATCTAACTGAGCTTTCTCATTTGTTATACATCAACAATTAAATTAATTGAGAGTTGATCATGTAAATTAGTTTGGGGCTTTGTTATCTCAGATTGGGAGGGAATTGAAATGATCACAACTTCATCTCATGCTAATTATTCATATTCCTTTGAAATAGGAATCAAGGCTGGCATTGACATGGTCAGTCATCAGTGTCTGCCATACACAAGGCCGGCCGGCCTGACGCGCCCAGAACGGTCTATAATAGAGTATCCCCGGTGGCGCCAACAACTTGGTCGGCGCACACGGGACACATGATAGTTCTCTAAACTATCGTAAAATAAATGGGGCGCGTATGTTTTTCCGCAAGTACACGGATCGTTACGATCGCATAGCGGCAAGTACGGTTCGTTCCACAGGGAGATGGATTTGTTAACTGTATCTAGTTCTAGTGTTTATTAAAGCAATGTAAAAAGGAAAGCGGTTGTGTGTGTGCAGAAATGTAAATTAATTAACTAAGGTAGAAATGTAGCCGGGTGTCTTGGCTATCTAATTAATCTACTCCTAATTAAGTTAATCTACTCCTAAAGGCAAGACACCCTAGCTACGAAAATAATGGTGGCTTGGAGAAAAACAAGATATATAACACATATGGGAAATCGGTTTACCAAACACAATATGCAAATCTATGTCGATTGTTTAGCATGTAAATTCAATTAATTCAGTAAAGGGTTCGTTCTCTTGATTAGGGAAATTGCCCCGGAATCTTGATTAGGGAATTCCCGAAATCATGTCATCACTTTCCAACCGAAAGAGTGATTGTGTCTAGGGTTTAGACCCATTAAGCACAAGAACTATGAACCAAAGCTAAAGTGGCATAATTATGCACACACAAGCTATTTCCATTCCTTAAAGCTAATTGTCAAGATTATGCAAGTAATGGTTATCCAAACACAATCTCAACTCTTAATCACTCTAAACACATACATAGGGAATCATACATCAACATACATAAACAAATGAGATATTTGATTACAACTACTCCTAATCATTTAGTTAATCTACTCCTAATCTCATTCATCATACATATCAATATATAATCATCCATACACATGAATATAACAAAAAGAGCTTAATCACTATACATCTAAGGAATGAATCAATACCAAATCAAAGCATAAGAACAATCATACATATATTAACATAAGTGTAGGTTACAATATTCCCAAATGGGTTATACATCAATAGAAATACAAAGATGAGCAAAGGGATTACCCTTGAAGACAAGCCTCCAAAGCTCTCCCTATCTATGAACATCTATGGCTTGCACACAAGCCTCCTATCTTTGCATCTCTACTCTCCATGGAAGGCTTGGAGTTGCTCTCTCTCTTTTGGTGTGTAAGAGCAAAAGCTCTAATGTTTGTTGGTTGGTTGGTCACCGGTTGAAAGAGAGGCAAAAGGGATGTATATATATGGTGGCAAGTTTTGGGCATGAATGGGGTGTGAAAAGACTGAAATGCCCCTGAAAATATCATGATTTTGGCTCGGACAGGGGTAAGGCGGGTTCGTGCGGCGGGCAATGTCTAGCTACACGAGCCAGCCTTGGTCTTGGCGAGCTTGGACGGCGGGTTATGTCCAGCCGCACGAGCTAGCGGGAATCTAGGAGGGTTTGGTTCCGCGGGCAATGTCTAGCCACACGAACTAGCCAGAATCTTGGCGGGTTCATGCGACGGGACATGTCTAGCCTTCCCGAAGGTCTGAGCTAGCCTTGGTCCTCGGCGGGTTCATGCTCTCCTGCTAGGCGGGTTCATTCCAGCCGCATAAACCAGCCTTGGACTTCTTCACACAAAATTGCCCTATTTTGCCCCCATTTGGTACAAACACCTTCTATATGGGATATTTACCTGCACATAGCTAAAACACATATTATATACACAAAAGTGCTCGGAAACGAACACAAAAGATAGGAAAAGGGAGCGCTAAATGTGAACATTTGGAGCGCGATCACGGCCCTGGGCATAGGCCGACGAGGCAGCTGCCTAGGGTCCCCATTTTCCAAAGGCCCCCAAATTCAGTTTATTGTGTATTTTATCTTTAGGCCCAAGTTGAGTTTTTTTGTTTTCGAAAAAAAAAAAAAAAAAAAAAAAAAAAAAACCCACATGTCAATTATCATTTAAAAGGCCCACTAAAGAAATATTTATATACAGCCCATATGTATTGTTTGTTAAAAAAAAAATGTCCATTAAAGAAACAAAATCATTATGCTTACCCCACCACAACATATCAAATTGTAAATTGCAATTCATTGTATTAGAAATTTGAAATTTTTTAGGGTTATTTACTTCTTTGGCACTTGGCAGCTCTCAGACTTATTCTTGGCTTCTTACGAAATTGGGAATTAGTGGGAAAGTAATTGTTCTTAGATTGGAATTTGGAAGCTCTCTTTTTGAAATCAATCGTAGTTGTTTTAGAATGTAATTTGACACCTCTTTTCCTTCTTCTTCTTCTTCTTTTAATCTGAAAAAACCACTTTTTATTTTTCTATTTTAAGTTTTGTTAGAATTTTGTATGTATTATGTATTATGGAACCCAGAAGTAAGAATTCAGGAAACCAACTACCCAATAGAAAAAATTGTTCTTGAATTTTTTATGTATTATGTTAGAATTTCGTTTTTCTATTTTAGTTTTGTTAGAATTTTGTATGTATTATATATATGGAACCCGGAAGTCCGGAACCCGAAAGTTGGGATTTGGGGGCCTCAATTTTTAGTTCGCCTTGGGCCCCCAAAATCTCAAGACCGGCCCCGGGCATACATAATATATTTTATCAGATTTTTATCATTTTTGATAAGTTTGAAGATCCTATCTTTGTTGTGTTTGTGCCCAGATCATGGTTCCAATGAACTACACAGAATTGATCGATGGTCTAACCTCCCAGGTGAAGAAAAAAATCATTCCCATGAGCAGAATTGATGATGCAATGAAGAGAATTCTGAGAGTCAAGTTTGTGATGGGTCTATTTGAGGATCCACTAGCAGATAAAAGCCTTGTTGACCAATGGTTGGTATCCATTTGCTTCGGCAACATAGAACTCAACGAGCACCCTCATGGAAAGGGCTACACACCTTGGTTGTGAAGCCACCCAATGTTGGAAAGGGCTACGTCATTGTGATGAGTGAAAGCCGCCATGAGGTGTATATGTTTATGTTAGAAAAATCAAAGATGTGTTGAATTGAATCATAAAAAAAAAAAAAAATCTTTGATTCAAGCCTTAATAAAAAAAAATTAAAAAAAATAATAAAAGGCTTTTGGAGTATAGTTGAATAATCAAATGAGCTCGGGTTAACAAATAGAAATGGGTTGACGAGCCACATGCACACACACGCTCACATGTTGAAATCTATTCTCTTTATAAGCAAAATTTCGGATGATAACCGGTTTGACCTTTTTATGGAAAGGCCTAAGATGAATAGATGTTGAAATTGTATGCATGCTTGATTATCAAACTACTTCTTTTCATATGCTTGAAGCAAAATCTTCACACACTCACTTTTGCTTAATTAGTATTTGTGATACTTTAGCAATTTTTGATGACATATGAGAGTGATTGAAAATCTTGATGTAACTCTCTTAGATATGTGAAGCTTATTTGCAAATCTAATAAAAATTGCTTGTGATGTGATTGTGTGGTGATTTTTGTGAACATTTGTCTATCTTGATTTTAGATGAGGCACTTGTCAAGGGGGAGCATAATATGCTAAATTCTTGTTCTCTTTTATGACATGTTCACATGTTCTTCAAGGTTGTTAATTGTTGGCATTATTCTTATTTTTGATAAATCATGAAGATGCTATGATAAATTCTTACTTGCATGGTGATTTATTAAATATAGTGTTTTGCCTTTGTATATGTTTATTGGTTTCTTATTTGTTTCTTTGTTTCCTCTCACTTTGTTTTTAGTTTGTTTTGTGTTGCAAGATTATGGGTAAAGCAAAGAAGGTTGGTGGAAACACTTCTTCATCTCCCATTGCCAAGTCCAAACCTACAATTTCTTCCAAAATTTCCAAAGGTAACAAAGTTGATGAAGTGGGAATTTTTGGGTGCAAAAAGATAATTCAAGAAAGGGGTATTGACTTGGACTCTTGTATTGGATCATATGTCTATGATGTGCTTAAGAGTAGGAATTGGATTTCATGGGTCAACATGTTAGGAATATCTAATGAGACCATTGTTAGAGAATTTTATAATGCTTACAAATCCGGTTCTACTGTGACAAGTGCTACTCTTGGCATAAGGAAAGTTGTCTTTAGAGTTTGCCCTAGGAAGGTTAATGAATTTCTTAACTTGTCCGATGACATTGAATCGGAATTCCTTGATGTTGATGTCTTGGAAAACCTTGATTTAATGGGTAAGACTCTATGTGATGATGATGATTTTGTGTGGGGGAAACGTGCTTTTATTAGGCAAGGTGAGCTAACAAAAATTAGTGCTTTTTGGCATTTATTTGTATGCTCCAATCTTGTTGTTTCTACTAATGCTTCGGAGCTTAATAGAGACAAGATTAAGATTGTATATGCCTTGGTTACTAACCAACCTATAAACCTTGGTGAATTGCTTGTGGAGCAAATTCAAATTGCGGCTTGTACTAGTCGTTTGGACAAGAAATTGGCTTTTCCGGGGTTTATAACTCAATTGTGCTTAGCTAAAGGTGTGAGGAATCTTGATGGTGATGTTATGCTTCCTCCCTTAGAGAAGTTGAGTGAGAAACGTATGGCAACCATGTCGTACAAGGACAAGGGAAAGTCTAATGATGTACTTAGGCTTTTTGGTGATTCTCTTGATTCTAACCATGTCCCTATCTCACCCGCTCTTCCTAGTTGGGCTTTAAAATTGAGGAAAGAGGTTGAAGAATCTCATAGGTTGATTGAGGCGTCACAAAGGAAGATTGAAGACCTTAGTGCAAAGCTTGTTGCTCAAGATGAGAGGATCAAAGAGTTGGAAGGAAAATCAACTCCAACAAGGCAATATGTGAGATCCGCACACCGTTCTTCTTTCCTTGGTGGCACAAGTGGCTAGAGAGCTTCATGAGGTATAATTTCTTACTCTTTCCCTTTGGCTTCATATCATGTCAAAAAGGGGGAGAAATATGAGAAACACAACCATTATTCGTTCAAGTTGCCGGCTTTTAAGAGTTTCGGACATTATCGGTCTACAAAGGTATTCAAAGACCTCTTATCTCTTACAAGGCTAGGCACACACTCACACATATCATTTTTGTGTGTCCCTTCATGATTTTATTTCATTTACATTTCACTTTCACACACTTGGCAAAATATGCTCATGCATTCACATTTAGTTAATAAACTTTGTGTTTTGCATTTTCTAGGACTATGTCCGGAAACTAGCATATGTGTGTGTATTTGTGTTTGTATGTTTCCGTATTTTGTGTTTAGGACTTGAACATGTTCTTATTCAATGCCTTATTGAGTTCCGGTCGTTTCGGTTACTCATTCATAAGGTTTCGAGTCCAAACGTGTTGACTATGCCACTTTACGTTCTCTTACGTTGTGTTGACTTCATCGATGATTTCCGAGATGATTTCTCAACCGTTTTTCAAAGTTGTATAATCGTTATCGTGCATGAGAGAGTCACAGTTCGTAATCCGAAAGCAGATTCGAATTCAGAGTTCGGACGCCCGAGATACAGGCCGACGAACCGAGGGAGCGCGCGAGAGGACAGCCCAGGCCGTGGGCCACAAGGGCTGGCCGTGGTTGAGGCCGTGGGTCCCATGGCCTGGAGCAGCCTCTGCTCCCGTGTGGGCCACGCGCCCCCCACGGCCAGGGGGTGATGTGGCACCATGTGGTTGGCCGGTTTCCTCCTTCTCTCTCCTCCTATTTCTTCCCTCTCTCTCTCCATTTTGAAAATTTAAGAAGAAAAATTTCAGTTTCCCGTCTAGAGTTCTCTCCAATTTTTCCAAACTTCAAAACACCATATCTTCCTCATCCGGAGTCGGATTTGAGTGATTCAAGTTGGAGAGTGTTTGTATTTTAGTCCTCTAACATCTCCAAGTGGTTTGGTGGCTGATTGATTGTGATTTCAGTGGTTGGACACTGAATTTCGCACCAGCTGCAGAATCCAAGGTTTGAGTCTCAACTTTGGGATTTCTTGTTATTTCACCTTCCATTTGCTTGAGGTTTCTTCTTCTATATCTATGTTATTGTTTTATAAAAGCTATTTGAAAAGGTAGCTTGATTATCATTCTAATTGAAACTCAATTTGTGGACTTATGTTGACTAGATTTTATGATTCTAGGTTTTACATTTGTTTGTGAGTTGTATTGTGATTAGAATGGCATCTTAGGTTGTTTGATACTTAATTGAATTAATTTTGTGTTAAAATGACTTTGAGATTTGATTTGGTCCTTTGATTAGTGAAATCTAGGATTTGTGTATTTTTATGTGATTTAGAGAATATAGGTTTTGATTGATGTAAATCTCAAAACTTTGCTCTATATTTTTTGTCTAGTATATTGATTGATTTTAATCTCATATATCTAGCCTTTGATTGTATATTGATAGCATCTTGAATTTGTACTTAATGAACATTTTGTGATTCAAGTGTTATGTGTGTGAATGAGACTTTGAGTATATGTGTTAGGTGTTTCACATGCTTAGATTTCTATTCATGTATTTTTGCATCTAGACTTGATTTATTGTGTTTTCACATGTTTAGGTCTATTTGTGCCATAGAATGTATTGATCACATATTCTATGATGTATTGATTGTTTGCATCATTTGCATTCACATGATCACACTAGGAAGTCCTTGTAAAAGGCATGAAGTCTTGCTTAGAGTCGGGATGACTCAGATAGCCAAGCAAGAAGTCTTGCCTAGAGTCGGGATGACTCGGATAGGTAAGCAAGGAGTCATGGCTAGAGTCGGGAGGACTCGGATAGTCATGCATGGGAGGCTCCCTAGAGGCAAGAGTGCCTTGGATAGGGAGTTGGCTATTGTATTGGTAGGCCTAGGCGTATGGTTAGACATAGAGTCCGATAGAGCGGGGTACACAGGAGGTGTATGCACTCTTGAGGAATTTCTAATCTACCATCGATGTTGGTTGAGTGTGTTGTCCAATATATGGTGGTTCCGCATCATTGAGGGATTTCATACTTTCCAATAGAGTTGGGTAGGCTTAGACTTCACTAGGTTGGGTGAGCTAAAGATTGGTCACTTTGTGAATGTTCTATGTTTACTTTCCAATAATATAGTACCCAATGGTTGTAGTTCAACCCGTGGATGTTTCCTCCTTGGAGGTTTTACCACGTTAAAAAATCCCTTGTGTTAATTCTTTCTATCTCTTTCTCTTATATTTTAATTGTATATTTTATTGTCTTGATTCATAATATCCTCATGTGATATATTGTGAGCAAGTCTTTGTATAGTGTGATTAGTATATTCATTTTTTAGATCAATTTGTATCTTTGATTCTTTTATATATTGTAATCTTTGTATAGTGACATTTTGATCACTCTTGTAACACATTGAACATCTTATGAAATACAAGCTTATTTTGTTGTTATGTTTATTTGCTATTTTACCTCACATGACTTGTTGAAATACTTAGACATTTCTCTTATGATTGTAACATCGTATTGTCTATGTATGTCTTCCTTGGCTTATTGTGTTGTGTGTAAGGCTACCTTGAGGGACAAACGAATGTTTGTTCAAGGGTTTGAAAAAAGGTGTAAAAACCTATTCACCCCCCCCCCCCCCCCCCCCCCCTCTAGGTATGCTTTAAGCAATTTAACTTCGTTTGTGTACATTCACAAACCTTTCCAAAACAACTAAGCGTGTCTGTTATTGGGAGTTAACTAGTTTGAAACTATTCCAATTATTTATCCTTGAAATTGGAGTTTGTTAGTAATTGCTAAGGAAGTAATCAAATAAAAACAAGGATTAAAAGATGATAGTGTTTTAAAAACGACTTCTCTTCTTCGCATACAACAAGGCTTTCAGCTTTCATTTATCATCTAAACACAATATTTAAGTCAAATTAATTAATATGCAGTTGTTTAGGTGGAAAGATGATTATGTAGATTGTGGTAACAATCAAATGAGGAAAGCTAATTGGAGCTTGACAATAAAACCAACAATTTAAACAACTTATTTTAATGCAACCAAAATGTTCAACATATTCACATTAATTGATTATTGACAAGCCACACACCACAAATCACGAACGAGAACCACCAACTTTGAACACTGTTGACGGTGATTTCTTGGAGGTCAACCGGTCAACGAGTTTAATTAATAAAACCTGCAAACAAACGTAATAAAAACATGAATAACGGAGAAAACAAATTATGTGGTAAAACTCCGGCAACGGAGAAAAATCCACGGGTCGTCGCTTGGCGACTAAGAAACGAATTCACTATGAAAAATCAGTTTATAGCCTCTGGTCTCTCTCTCTCTCTCAAGATTCTAATAATCTCCCTTACAATGATTTTTATAGGTATATTTATATGGTATCCCTAGGGTTTCTTGAACCCTGGCATACAAGTAGAAGGTTGTAGAGTTGTGTTTAGGACTCTTCTTTCTTGTTTGGTGCTGTCACGTATTTAATGTAGACGTTTTAGAGTCTAATTAGGACCCCTGATATCTCGGAGAGGATATGTTTGTTTCCTTGTTGGAGTGAACTTCTCTTCTGGTTTCTGTATTTAGGTTGGTCTATAACTCTATTTTGGCTGAGTAAGCCTTGCTTATGGAAGATAAATCCTGATATGGACATTTCCTATTTTTGCTGAGTAGAGTCGGTCAAATAGAGTCCTTGTCAAGGCTAACTCAGTTGAGCAGATTCTTTAAGGATTCCCTTGGTCACGTGTCTGTATTTGGTAACATGTCGCTTGTCAACGTCCTTTCCATTGATTGTTTGACTTTTACCAACGTGGCATGGCTGGTCTTCCGCTTTTCTCAATCTATTCGGATGACATGTCACTTGGGCGAATTTTACATATAACAAACACAAACCTTGCACTCAAGCAACCAACTTCGAACTCAAACATGCATCTTCAAACTTCAAAATGGTTTGCAACAACGTATGTGAAACACCTTTGAGATGGTAGGGAACAACCTTTTGTATCGCTCCCTACAGACGACGGCCGATTGTTGATGCAAGAAAATCGACATCGCACCAAGAAGTAGTGGAGGGGTCTCGAAGCCCCTCTAATGATAGTAAGAGAAGTCTTAATGCTCTCCAAAGGATAGTATGAAAAAGAGTATCTTAGACCATCTTCAATGCATATGCCAATGTCAATGCTAAATTTGACACAAAAAAGAGTAAAATGTTATATTTGGCACATCAATTTAGCATTGTGCTCCAATGCACAATCATATTTAAAATGTTATTTTTATTATTTTATTAATTAAAATTATAAAAGTAAACACTTACTATTAATGTATTCATTATTTCTTTTAATATTTCAATGTAAAGTTCCATTAATGCATTAATTATTTCATTTAAAATATATATATAATGGTATTTTTGTAATTAAAAAATAAGCATTTATTGCTGTGCCAAATTTGGCATATGCTATATTGTGTGCCAAATTTGGCACACAATATAGTATATGCCAAATTTGGCACATCATTTGGCACTGCATTGGAGGACGATTTTTACACCATGTGCTAAATTTTAGCATTGGCACAATTATTTGGTACAGCATTGGAGATGCTCTTAGGAGAAGTTCTATAGAAAATATGCTCCTAGTATTTTTAGAAGGATTCCACTAATGAACTTCTTCTGCATATCAAGGTTTTTCCAGACCTGAGTTAAATTACCTCTCCTCAAAGTGGTAGGGGGATTATATAGCCTTTTCACCATCTTTAGAGTAAGCTTGGCTTCCTTGGTCGCTTACGTCATCTCCTCTATTGGAGATCTTCTCCGGTGACCTTGTCACCACCGGTGGCGGCTCAACAGTATTAGTGGCCTTAGGCGAAAACCTTGAATGAGGCCTTATATATTGAAATCAAGAGTAAACAATCAAATAACTAAAATAATGAACAAAAACAAGAATGATAAAAAATTTAAAATAGAACTAATTTAGAAAAATTTAGAAAAATAAAACTTGGAAAAGAATTATTTTTTTAACCATGTTTCCTTCAAACCATTTAGATTATAGATATTCAACTTTCAATGCATTGAGTGAGTGAATTTGAAATCAAGTTAAGTGAAAACAGATAGTATAAAAATATGGATAAGATGAATAATGTTAAATTATAACGTTGATTAATGATTTTGATGAAGTGTTTTGATTTAGAAAAATATTTACGGTTTTTTTTTTTTTTTTTTTTTTTGAAACTAGGAAACTATTAATTTGTAGATTTTTTTTGGATTTATTTAGAAATCAAATAATATAGAAGTTGAAGTTGTTGATTAATAAAAAGAAATAAAATTTATTAAAAATAATCTGTTTCATTATCTTTAGCCAGATTTTAATCAGCCCCCAAGATTTATCTATAGGTAATAAAATAATTAAAAATTTTAAGGCCTTAAGACGGCTGTTTTAGTTGCCTAATGGTTAAGACGGCCATGTCACCTCCTTTGGAGTGTGCTTATCAACCTTTCCAAAACAACTAAGTGTTTTTGTTATTGGGAGTTAACTAGTTTGAAGAAGGAAGCCATCAAATAAAAACAAGGATCAGAAGATGATAGTGTTTTTACAAGGACTTCTCTTCTTTGCATACATCAAGGCTCTTAGCTTTCATTTATCATCTAAACACAATTTTTTAAGTCAAATTAATATGCAGTTCTTCCGGTGGAAAGAAGATTATGTAGATTGTGGTTACAATTAAATGTTGAAAATTAATAATTGGAGATTGACAATAAAGCCAATAATTTAAACTTGTTTTAATGCAACCAAAATGTTTAATAATGTTCACATAATAATGGATTATTGAAAATCACCATTTTCTTTTTACATCCGTTTTTAACAAGATTTTTAAAGGGTAGAAACAAAACCATCTAGTATTTGAGATCACAGCCCTGAGCATTAAGCAACCACAAGGGTAGAAGACATTTGGTACAAATAGGAAAAAAGCCAAGCAGAATAGTTTTATTCATCACAGAAAGTATAAAGGTGTTTTGGTCATCATCACAGCAAGTATTTAAGGTGTTTAATTTACACAAGAGTACAAAAAGAAAACATTACATGAGCAAATTCTCTACGATAGTGATATATTATCAGCCGCAGCCGCAGCCTCAGTTTCATCTGTGTGCTTCTGAGTCTGGGCATTACTCTTCTTCAGCTTCCTTAATCTGTCTCATAATGTCTTCCTTTTCCTCTATCAGAGCCTTTATGTTGCCATTAATCTTCTCCAACTTCTGCTTTAGCTTGCCAAGGTCCTGACTCTTGTTCTTTACGTCAAATTTTCTTTTTTTCACGCTCTTCTTGTCTTCTTCTTTCTCTTTGCTGTTTTCTACTTTCTCGTTCTGCTTCTTCTCCTCCTCTTTAACTTCTGCTTCTTTCACAACTTCTGCTATTGGAATCTCCCTGGAGGTTACTTCAACCTCGTCTTTCTTCTGCTCTTTCTTGTCTTTGTCTTTGTCGTCTTTCTTTTTCTCCTCCTTTTTATTTCCTTCCTTCTTTTCATCTTCATCATGCTTTCCCTTGTTGGCTTCATCCTTGTGCTCCTTCGGCTTCTCCTTATCTTTCTTCGTCTTCGTCTTCTTCTCTTCTTTCTCCCCATCACCATTCTTTTTCTTCTTCTCTTTGTTCTTCTTCTTCTCTACATTCTGCTCATCACCATGTTCTGTTTCCTCATCTTCTCCATCCTTATGCTTCTTATCTTTCTTCTCCTTACCTTTCTTCGTCTTCTCCTCTTTTTTATCCCCATCTTCATCATTTTTCTTCTTCTCCTTCTTCTTAGTGTCTTCTTCCCCTACTTTTTCATCACCCTTCTCATCCTTGTCTTTCTTCTCTTTTTTCTCTTTGCCTTTCTTCACCTTCTCCTCACCTGTCTTCTTCTTCTTCTCATCTTCTCCATCTTTATCTTTGTCATCTTTTCCCTCACTTTCTTCATCTTTGTGCTTCTTTGCTTTCTTCTCCTTACCTTTCTTCATCTTCCCGTCTTCTTGCTCCTTATTTTCCTCTTTCTTCTTGTTCTTCTTTTTCTCTGTCCCCTCTTCATCTCCGTCTTTGGCTTTTTCCTTGTGTTCTTCCTCTACGTTTTCCTTTTTCTTCTGCACTTCATCCTTCTCCTTCAATTCTCTATCTTTATGCTGATTCTTCTCTTCATGCTTATTTTCCTCTCCTTTTTGTTTTTCTTTCTCTTCTTCTTCGGTTAAGCCTTCACGCTCGTCCTTCGTTTCTTTTTTATCTTTCTTCTTCTTCTCCTCTTTTTCTTTACCTTTCTTCTCTTTCTTCTCCTTATTTTTCTCTTCCTTTTTCTTGGTCTTTCCACCTTCAGTGTCTTCTGGCTCGTCATCTACAACATCTTCACACGTTTCTTTTTTATCTTTCTTCTTCTTCTCCTCTTTTTCTTTGCCTTTCTTCTCTTTCTTCTCCTTATTTTTCTCTTCTTTTTTCTTGGTCTCTCCACCTTCATTGTCTTCTGTCTCTTCACCTACAACATCTTCACACTCTTTTTCTTTCTTCTTTTTCTTCTCACCCTTGTCTTTTTTCTCTTTCTTTTTCGGCTCTTCATCTTCATCCTTCTTCTTCTCTTTCTCCTTTCCTTTCTCCTTCAACTCTTTCTCCTTTTTCTTTGATTTATTGTCATCCTTGTCTTCAAGTTTTTCCTCCTTGCCCTTGTGTTTTTGCTTTTCCTTCTCAACCGATTTGGTCTTCAATTCAACTTCAACCTCAGCCTTCGGTTGTTTCTCATCATTAGAATCTAAATCCTTGGCCTTGATTTGTACATGCAATTCTTCCTTTGACACCTTTGATTCTTCCCCAACAAAGGATTCGGATTTGTCTTTCATCTTTGGAGTCTTTATCGAAATCTGAAAGATTCAACGAGACAATATGATTAGGCTTTAAATAATCTGAATTCAAAAGAACCAATAACAATAAATATCAATGCTCTAAACATAACAGACTCAATAACACAATTACATAGTGCTGTAATGGATACATAATCAACACTCCACAGTGCTTGTAATGACTGCATTATAACTGAAAACGAGTTTAATCTTTCACTGTTAATATAAATTGAAAAAATGCATTCCACACTAAGATGAGCTCTGGCTAAAAAGTATAAGATCCCAACATTTTTCACTCACCGATGAACAGGAAACATGGAGGGAACACTAAAATGACAGAAATCTGTGTCGAAATTATTTGAATTACACGACAATCTACAATGCAAGCATATATATATAAACCTATAAAGAAGCAAAGCAAAGACCACACAAATGCACAACTTTTTCAAAGCAATTACTACAAGTTTCTTCAAAACAGTTTAATTACCACTCTCCTCCTTCACAGCCATTAAATAATTAACTAAGTAATTCACTGAATTCATCATTCCTTTTCGAACATGATTTTACAGTTTTTTTTTTTTAACAAAATGTTGTGGCACCAAAAATTCCATATACAATCACATTTGTGCAACATCCTGAGACTATTTTCTATATATTTACACAAAGAACAAAAGAAAAATCATCCAAAATGAAAAGAACATTATTTGATCATGCTTTCTGGGTCAAAAAATTTGAAAACATATACGAAGATACAGAAGATTGAGCTATCTATCTATGGTACCAAAAAACTAATGACTTGATTTGATTTTTTTTTTTTCTTTTTCTTTTTCTCCATAAAAATTGGATCGAAAAATATCATAATACCCTGATTTAAATTCTATAAATAACCTGTTCGCACAAAATTTTCAGTCTAGAAACCCTATATTGACTGTTCACTAACCAACAGTAAATTCAATCAACGCAATGAATATCCCAGATCAATTTACAGAAACAAAACCAAACCCACATGTGCAAGATCATTCATCAAACATGGAATCACAAGATTATCATTTTTTTATAAAAAAAAAAAAAAATGTTAAAAGAGATCGGTACCTTACTTTTATTTTTGTTTGGTTTGAGACAAGATCAGAAGAAGAAGTGAAACTGATGTCGAGAGAGGTCTTCAGTTTGGATGTTGTGTCTGAAAATGATGATGAAGTTAAAGCAAGCGCGTTTGGATATTTATAGAACCGCTTCGATTGTGTCTGTCACCTTTGACACGGTCACGACCTATACACGTAAACAATTTTGGACTTGTGTGGTGTCGGTCCATTCGTCGTAAGAGATTTCCTACGTGCACTGCGGGCATTTTATCAGTATTTCTTTGATTCTTTTTCTTATATAAATCGATGAGTTTTTTTTTTTTGTTTTCCTTAGTTCTTAAGATTTCCGGTGGAGCCTGGCAGCCTGGCGACCGACATGTTAAAGAATTTTGGAACTAAACCGACCCAAAACAAAAAATAAAAATAATGCTACAATTCCTACCTTTCCAATGCCACTACAAATGTCAGCTTATGTGGCATTACTTAATCAACTGTCAACTAACATTCACTTGATGTTTAATTAATTTTCATTAAACCTATGTATTTTTTTATAATTTTATTTTGATCCCAACACAAACAATACATTGGTTTAGATCGTAAACGACTCTTCATCTCCTATCCTCTACCATTGTGACTCAATAACCAAAACTTCACCTCTTGCTCCATGCCTGGACATCTCCATCAATGTTGGTCAAAGAATCAAATTAGGTGACTTTTTTTTTTTTAATTTTTCTATTTGTATTCAATAGTTTTAGTAGTTGAGAAGTTTTTTTCGTTTTTTTTTTTCAATAACGTGTTTCGTGAATTGTTTGAATTTTTTTTTTCCTAAATTTGCACATCTCAAAGTGAAAGAAATTACAAACACCGATCTAGAAACACTGTTAGATCTTCTTTTTTTCTTTTTCTTTTTTTCTTTTTCTTTTTTCAATTACAAATTATCACTGCTCTAGAAAAACTGATAGAGGTTTTTTTACAATTACTAAGAAACAAATTTACATTCACGTGGTAGAATGACTCCGAGTGTATACAAATGTTCGATTCCTGTTTGTTGGTTTTTTTTATATATATAAATAAAATAGCAAAAATAAAACAAACAAGAAAAGATAAATTTGTCATATTTTTTTTTATCAAATATTTTAGTATTTCAAATTATATCTATAAGGTGTTTGATGAATTGTTTGAACCAACTTTTTGTTTCTTTTGGTAGAAAATTTGAATAGATTGAGAAAGCAATCAAATTTTATTAAAATTTAGCATCATATTTAGTTTATTTATAAAAAAAAATAAATAAATAAAAAATCATAATGAAAGTTAAAGATGCTATGTATATATTCATATTCCTCCAAAATATGGTTTTACAAGAGTAGATGCATATACAACTAATAATTAAATAACTAACATTAATAAAATGAGTTAGTCTTGAGGAGAGAAAAAATATATACATATATAGTTTAGCTCGGATTACAAATATTTTTAGGTCTGCCGCTAATCACCATGTAGTTTGTATTATTCACCAAAATATGCCATATAGTTTCATTTTTAGCAAAACAAACAGCATGTTTTTTTTTTTTTTTAAGTATTAGCCAAAACCACATTATTTTAAGTTTTATTAACATTTCTAACCAAATATATATCATTTTACCTTTATATTCAAATATAAACAGATAAAGAAAAAAATTTAAAAATTAATTAAAAATAAAATGTAATTTAAAATTATAGATTTTTTTTATTAAAAAAAAAAAATGTACTCCACCATTCATCATGAAATTGACTGTAGATATTAAAGTATGACGAAAAACTTAAAAATAAAAATAAATAAATAAATAAATAAAATCTAGTGGAGATCCACCCTCATTCATCGCCGAGAACCACCTTCTACCAACCACACCCAATCGATTTGCACCAAAATCCCACCAAACCCAAAAACCCAAACCACCTAAATGGCCACCCCTCATCGCTTAACCCGAACCCTCATCGCCATCGAACCCCACAAACCCCAGCCACGAATCCAGCCCCATAAACCCTATTCATTGGGCCATAGCGAATGGACGAGACTCTAACAGTGCACACAGTCGTTGCGAATCCTCCCATTTTCGTGATGGCTCGCCACCACTTCCATCTCCAACCCACACAAGCACCACCACTTGCAACCCACACACACCACATAGTCACCACCATGAGCTCTCTCAATCTCTCCAAAGTGGGCTTGCCCGGTGAGCTTTACCTCTACGTTTTATCAAATGCTAAATCAAACCTTCTAGTTTGAACAATCAACAAAAAAACTTCTACCATTAGTTGACTTTATTTAAATCAAATATGATAATTTAAATCATTTATTATAAATTGAATAAAAATAAAAATATATACTAATAAATGTATTGAAAAAAATCATGTTAATATTATAAATAAAAAATAACAAATTAAATCTATAAATTAAAAAAAAAAAAATTTAAGATAAAAACCAAATAATATTTGATATAAGAAACAAAAACTATGGAGAAGACATACACATTACCAAGATGAATATATGTCTTTGAGTATCTCATCCATATATATTTTTATATTTTTAAATATATATATATATATTAATGATTCTATTGCTTTATTATAGTATATTTTTAAATACTTACTTTTTTATTAAAAGAAATTTTTATTTTTTATTTTTGAACATATTTTTAGTGTATATTTTTTTTCATGATTTTTTAGTTCAGTTATAGAAAAAAAATGACTTAAATAACCATATTTCATTAGATTTAATTAAAGTTAACTAATGGTAGGAAATTGTTTGCTAATTGTTCAAATTAGAGGATTTGATATGGCATTTGATCAATAGCCAAGGGTTATTTACGGTTCTTCCTTTAATTTTTAAGTTCCACCCTATCCTCGGACCCATGAAAGTCCTACGTGGGCCTATACACTAATACACCCGTCAATGGGTTTAGACATGATAGGCGTATGCTGGAACGTACAAGGGATGGGGAACCCTCGTACGTTCGGAGCCTTGAAAAGGCTTATAAAGAAAGTTTCCCCGGATTGGGTATTCCTGTATGAAACAAAGCTTCATAGCAGCAAGACATGATCTTAGGTGATGGAAATAACTGATGGCCGAGCACGGGCCACCCGACCCATTTGACACCTCTGCCAAGCTGGATGGACAGTGTTCCAGCTTTGCTTAAGTGGAACGGTGGTCCATGTGACCATGTGAATCTTAAATTAGAAGTAAATAAAGCCTTATAAAACGCCTGATTATTAAATTTTTTAAAAATAATAAAATAAAAATTATTGTTGCATCCGACTCCCGCAACTTTTTTTTTTTTTTTTTTTTTTTGGCTTTGGGTTCGGGATGCGGACAATCTTTACCTTTTTAATGACACAAATACCCTTATTACACGCTAATTACAAAGTCACAATTCACAGTTTCACACTATCACCATGAATCACACCGCATTGTCTGCCGTTTGAATGAAATTTCAAAGCTCTCTTTCTCAAAATAAAATAAAAAGAATGCAATTTCGAAACATATTGTCTGTTCAACAAAACTGGAAAAAATTTCCCTTTTTTTTTTTTTTTTACTAATACTACTAAAATGTTTAACACATTCATCTACTATTTTTCATCATAAATTAAAAATATTGAGACCATATAAAAAATATTTATTAATAGAGATATTAATTTATACTAAATAACCCTTTCTTTTAATAAATTAATAATTATTCAATTATGAAGATATTAACAATATCACCTAGAATTTTTACGAAACTTGGAGCCTTTTAAAGGCAAGAAATCACTCAAAACATCACTGAAACTAAATAATTTCTTGTTTCGATACAAAAATACAATTCAAAACTTTTATATGCATTACAAAAAAATTAGAGATGAAATCAAATTAAAATTTGATTTTAAGAAAAAGCAAGGAACAATATATTGATATATATATATATATATATATATATATGTATATACATTATAGTCAATCTTATTATTATAAGGATAACAAAATTATCTACGGATACGAATATCCATCGTAAGGATCCACTTCATTTAGAATGGGGATGTATACTAATATATTAGGGACAGAGTGGGGATGTACACAATTCTAATATTCATTTTATTTTCGGATATAAAAATATATATCGTCTATAGATATCCATCCTCATCTAGCTCTATTATCAATTTTAATATTTTATAAATATAAAGAAAATATTAAGTAATTATTAACTCTAATTATATAAGTTATTTTATATATATTTTTCCTATGATGTTGCTTGATTATCTCACGAAAGAATGAAAATATTAATGAGTTTTTTATTTTGTTGGAGAATTTAAGTTGTGAAGTTGTATTTGATTTGATTTTCTTTAATTTAATTTACTTTATTTGCACTTTTTTTTTAAATATGTTATTCGAATTTTAATGGATGTATTTGTGTGCAATTTCTATGTTAAGCTTCACAATACAATATTTAGTGGAGTTATCTAAAATATTCAATTTGATAAAAAAATAAATAAATAAATAAATAAATAAATAAAAAATTGAAATATTTTTCAAGATTTTTTTTTCTCCTTTTATATAACATAAAATGTATCATTAATTTATTATAGATGTTAATTACATTTTTCTTATATAAAGTATAAAGATTTATATATTTTTTTATTGAATACCAGGATAGACAGAATGTGGATGGATATTCCTACTTCAATTCGAGAATTCTCCAAATCCACTCCGCTTACCTATAAATGGGATGAATATATATATACAGTCTTTTTATTATCAGTTCGAAATGATAAAAGTTATATCAGTTCTTTGTATGTGAGCCACTGGATTTAAATACTTTGACTTTTCTGTATGCACTTGTCAGTCAAAGTATTTAAATCCAGTGGCCCACATACAAGGAACTGATATAACTTTTGTCAGTTCGAACTGATAATAGAATTTCTGTATATATATATATCAAACGGATATAGAGATGGATATTGGTCAGATCCATTGCCATATCTTTCTTCTATGTAATATTTGTTAAATTATAAATTTATGATCTAAGTGGAACCACATATTTTTACGAGGGAATAACATAAATGTATTATCATATAATTTAATCAAATTTATTAATTTATCTTATTGGTTCAAGTTGAAAGGGACAAAATTTATTATATGAAAGAGATTATATTTCATCGAGTACTAATTTGTTCTTATTAATTTCAGTTTTAAGAAATATTTTTTTAAGAGAAATTACCGAAGCTTCATTTATTGAAAACAAAATTTTCATTTTTAAGAATAGTTGATAGAAAACCGCGTTTGAATGTGTAAGGGTAAAATAGACATTTTAGAACTATTTCTTCGTCATTCAAGATAAAACCAAACCGGAAAATAATGCGCCATTGTTAGAAACCAAAACCATTATTTCATACAACACATGTATCTACACTCGTTATACTATTACGATCTAAACCGTAGAAACAAAATAAGTCACATGAATTTACGGTCCAGATCTTATTACATCTCTGAAATGCACGGCACATGATGCAGTCTCAAAAAGCCTTCTTCACTATCTCTCTTTCTCTTTTTTTCTCTTCCATTTTTCAACACAAAACGCGAACGCGAAATCTTTCTCTGTCTCTTTCTCTTTCTCTATCAGAAGAAACCCTAAAAGGCCTGGTTTTGTTTTTCTTCTAAGGTAAAACCAGGTCTTAAACGATTTGATTATATATTTAAAAAAAAAAAAAATTTAACAACCACATTGGATTAATTTGGATCCAGTTAATTACATTGTAGTTGATCGTTATATTCAAATTGTTGATCGGGGTTTTTCTCGAGGATTTCTTCTTCAATCTCCTTCGACAATGAACGACCTTTTAACGGTAACATTTCAGCTCACATTCTTCTTTTAAATTATATTTTACATATAATTGTATTTTTTGTTTTGTTTTGTCTTGTTTTGTTTGTTCGCAAGTGGTTTTGTTTTGATCTATAAGTTCGATCAGTATAGCTGGATTGGATTCATTGGATCGTGTCTGATCACAATTGAAAATTATGAATTTGAGCTTTCTTTGTTTTATTTATTTATATATCCTGTTGTTTTTGTTTGTTTGGTGTTGGAGTTCACATTTTTTGTTTGATTCCTGAGAAATAATGTAGGAAAATTTAATGGAACTGAAGTAATTCAAAATCTGATTCCTGGGAAAAATACAAGAGTTTGTTTTTTTTTTTTTTTTTTTTTTTTTTTTTTTTTTTTTTTTTTTGAATTAATTACTTGGAGTACTCAAGTTTTAAGTTTGATCAGATATATTTTTAGTCAAAGATTAGTTTGGGTAATAGATGGCTAGCGACATTTTCGGGGGGTATATTGATAAACTTAAACTATGAATTTATTATGGATTTAGTTGTACATCTGAGAAGCTAAGCAACGAATTGTTTATTTATCAGACTGGTTTTTCGATGGTATAGACGCAAGCTTGATCTTTGTCGATCCACTCTTTGGTTGTTAATGGAAGACCTTCATCCTATGTAGAATTTGCCATACGATTCGGGTTAATATTAAATATTCGTAGCTGGATTAGTTTTATTGGATTGTGAGCCTTGTAGATTAAGTGAGAAAATCAACGAATTATGAATGTCCATTGTTTGGTGTGCGCCCACACAAAGAAAAGGAAAAGACAATGAACTTTAGATGGTTTTAGGGTGAATTTTTCTTGTGTAAATTAATGAATTACTTGAAGTTTATAATGTCACAGTAACACAAACAAACTGGTTATAAATCAGGTTTTTATCAAGAATTACTGTACCAGAAGAATAGAATAGTTAAAAAAGAAAAAAATAATAAGAAGAAGAATATAATAGTTAATCTGAAAAAGGAAAAAGAATATTCTACTTAGAATAGTGGATTTTGGTCAGGCTATAAAATTAGCACGCATCAATATTTTAGTGCCAATACGTATTTGCATTACTTAGTGTTCTGTATAATGACATTGATGATATTGACTGATATATGTACCTCATGCTGATCTCGAAGTCAAATTTATGAGGTGGGTTTTTGGAAGATTGGATGCTTTTCATTTATACAGACCATCTGCAATTTCATCTAGCTCATTAGGGATTTAAATATTTAATGTACAGATTTGGAGTCCTTATGAATGTAAGTAAACATGTGATAGGAGTAACCAACAAATTGGGTTGTTTATTAATCTTTTTCCATAATTTTTTGTTGGCAACAAATTCCTTGTTTTTGGCTATAATGCTTCGTAGAAGATGCCATGCTGTTAGGATTAACATTTAAGGTTTGGTTGGATGAGTCTTGCTTTTATTAACTTGATGACGATAACAGGAATCTTTTGAGATCCCTCGGCGTCAGGATTCTAGAGGGGGAGATATCGAGTTAGGGATACAAAATTCTGCAGATTTGGGCTTGGAAAATTTCTTTAAAAAGGTGTGTTCCACTTCTTACTATTTTTGTTTTTTTGTGCAAGACTGAAGAAATGTCAATGCCGTTACATTCTTTTGTATTTTTTAGTCCTTTCATATCATATCATATGTTGTATATAAGTATTCTGTGTAGGATCATATAAACAAGTTAATGGTTAATCCATATTAAGTCTTATGATGTCATACCACATCCGTGTTTTCTTTTTTGGCAGGTTCAAGAGATTGACAAACAAAATGAGAAGCTGGAGAAACTACTCAAAAAGCTCCAGGTACAGAAATTTCTTCCCATTCAACTTATGGTTGCCAGCATAATTATCTAGTCATCCATGTTTATCGAGATCTCTTTCATGGAATTTTATTTTCTTAGTAATGTCTGCTTATTATTGTCAGAAACTTATATTTTTGAATGGGTTAATATTGATTGGATGAATGTACAGTTCAGAACTCAGAAAAATAGCTTAATAGAGTGCAAGTCCAATTTGTAAATTAATAATTCTTCTTATGTTTACTTTTACAATTCTCACACGTGATTTCTAGTACTTCTCACATGTTATTAAGTTGCCTTTTTCGGCAAAGTTCCTTTTATTCATTTTTATAAGCTCACTAGATATAACCCTTTCTAATACCATGTTAGAATTTAATGTTTTGGAATGGGTTAATATTAATTGGATCATTGTACAATCCAAAAACCAAGCTTATTAGGATGCAAGTCCAGTTTATTAACCACTCTTCTTATGTTTACTTTTCAATGTGGGATTTTGTTCTCACACGCGATTTCCAATCATTATCATTCGTCTGCTAATCTTGAATGTAGGATGCACACGAGGAGTCGAAGACTGTCACCAAGGCTCCTGCCATGAAAGGTAATTTGTAAACGCCCGCATTTTTCTAAACATTTCATTGGGGGGTGCTGGGTGCATGTTTCTTTTATGGATATTCAATTTGCTTCCTTTTTAATCTTCCGTAATTATCAAGTAAAACATTTATGCTTTAGAAGAAGATATCAAAATCACTCTTGAAAAAATTGTACAGATATTGGATATTAGATTACACTCTGTATTACCATACATATTATTAAATGTACTTGACAAGTTTGTGGTTCTAACATTGCAATAGGAAGAGAATTCAGTGAGCACAAATCAAAATTAAGTCAATGAAACTTGGCCACCTAAGTACACATGGACGGTGACTAAATGGAAGTTGTCTGGGCATTATATATGTACAAAGTTTTGAAGTTTACTATACATAAAACACTTATGCTGGTTTAAATTGAAAAGACCCAGAGGACCTTAAATTATTCATACCACAAGCCGAAAACTACTTTCTGGAAGCCATTAATAACATATGTCTGCATTTGATAGATGTATGTCAGTAACATTCACCCCCAACGTGGGTGTGGGGTGGGTGGGTGAACCTCACACAAATCTCCGGTGTCCAAAATTTGAATAGCCTATATTTCCCATGGTTTTGTTGCCTTTTAGGATGGGAATCCATTGCTTTCTTATTTTCTTATATCCATCAACTTTTTAATCCAACACTTATATGGATTTTCTTTTTTTAGAGAAACACTTTGATGAATTATAATAATGTTTATATAATGGTTTTATGTCGTCATGATTAGCAATCAAGCAGCGAATGCAGAAAGATGTTGACGAAGTTGGGAAAATTTCTCGTCTTATGAAAACGAAAATTGAAGAACTAGATAGAGAGGTGTGTATACTTGCTGTTTTTATTATAGTGCTTTGTGGTCCTCCGATTGCTTAGATGTCTTTTTGTTTTTCTGGTCCAGAATTTAGCTAATAGGCAGAAGCCTGGGTGTGGAAAAGGAACTGGTGTGGATCGATCAAGAACGGCAACAACTCTGTAAGTTCAACTCCTGCTTCTTTTTTCTTTTTGTTCTTTGTGCTCCTCAAACTAAGCTTTTATGAGATGAATCTCCAATATTTGTTCTGAAGTTTTCTTGAGTTTTGTAATAGACCGAAAAAAGACCTTGAGGATGAATGGGAGCTCTATCCTTATGATGTAAAATAGTTAGACAAATAAATGAAAGGCTAGTATCTGAACAATTTATGGAGTTTAAAATCTACATGATAATATGAGCCAATCACATTATTGAACACTTCTATATTTTTGTGTATAATGGAGTTTAAATTATGGGGCAACCATAACTGACTTGTTGAACTTAACTATTATGTTTCATTGCAGTTCCTTGAAAAAGAAGTTGAAAGACAAAATGGCTGAATTTCAGGTAGTTCAGATATAAAGGCTTTTGGATGACAGTCCTTTACCTGTAAACAGTTTTGGGGATGAGCTCTTCTGGTGTTTTGTATTTTATCAAAGTAATAGTTTTTGAACTTTTTGGCAGATTCTAAGGGAAAACATCCATCAAGAGTATCGAGAGGTTGTTGAGAGGCGTGTTTATACAGGTTTGATTCCCTTCACTTGCTACTTATGATTGGTTATATAATCTACAATTCTGCATATGATGATCTGGAGTTTCCATGGTATGATATGAAGCTAATTTTTCTTTTTATCTTTTTGGTATTTCCTGATTGCAATGGTTTTAGTAACCGGCGAAAGAGCTGATGAAGAGGTAAATTTCTTTGTTTTTAATTTTTTTATTTTATTTTTATGAAAGAAAATTCAAGTAAATCTAAATTCATGGAAGATCATATCTCACTGTTTAAAGTGTTACAGACAATTGACAGATTGATCGAGACTGGAAACAGTGAGCAAATATTCCAGAAAGCAGTCCAGGAACAAGGGCGAGGGCAGGTTTGCTCCTTTTTTCCTTATTCAATGCTTCCACTTGAACTACTTCTAGGACATCGACTTGATTATTATTATTATTATTATTTTCTTAATTTACATTTAGGCGGAAGGGGAGTGTGTGATTTAGGTATTAGTGGCAGTAAGTTGTTATTAATAAAATATTTAACAATTAAACTTGGTAATGGATAGTGGATTATATACAATTTATTTTTTGGCAGGTAATAGACACCCTGGCTGAAATTCAAGAACGCCATGATGCTGTTAGAGATTTAGAAAAGAAGCTTCTTGATTTACAACAGGTATTTCATTAATTTATTGCATTGATGTAAATTGATCCATCAAAATATCGCAAATGGCTTGAAGATTCGAAGTGTTCGATAAGCCACTGCAAGTGGATCTGATCTGAATAAGATCAAACAGCTTACAGTGGCGGCAAGAGAACATATTCTATATTCTGTCTGTTAATCACTTTGTCTTGTGTAGATCTTTCTGGATATGGCGGTGTTGGTGGATGCACAGGGAGAAATGCTTGACAACATAGAGACTCAGGTAAAATAGAACTCAATCGTGTTGCATAATTCATTCTTGATTCAAAATCTCTGCATGATCATTAAATCTACATTAAGAAAAAATGATAATCTGGACTGGAAATTCCTTAACAGGAGGTTCGATGAGTAAATAAATGTCAAGTGACCCGTTTATGTTCTTTTTCCTCTTTTTTAAGGTGTCAAGTGCTGTAGACCATGTGCAATCGGGAAATACCGCCCTCCAAAAGGCAAAGAAACTACAGAAAAATTCCAGGAAATGGATGTGCATTGCTATTATCATTCTTCTCGTCATCATCATGATCATAGTCGTCGGCGTGATCAAGCCATGGCAAACCAAGAAAGGAGCTTAGCTGCTGCCATTTGTTTATGTATGTATAAATATAATGAATGATTTCTTGAATATTTTTTGAACCTTTCCTGGCAACTCCTGTTTATCACTTAGAGTTTCATCGTTCCAAACCCAATTTCCCTTTTTATACATTTTTTTTTTTATAAATATATATTATTCAATCAAACCTGGATTCTTGCCAGGTAATTGTAGTATGATAATGATTACATAACATTTTAAATGAAATATACATATTTTTTATATTCTTTGATATATTTGAAGTAACATATTCATTTGGTTGGAATGGACAAGCATATGAGATTTTTAACTGAAATTATACAATCCACCCAATGTTAGTGGTCAACGGTTAGCCTTAACCTTTGACTCTTAACGGCAGCTACAATTCCAGTCAAAAATCTCATATACATGCAATTACACTAACACTGTGTTTGGTATGAGGGAAAGATGGAGGAAGGGAGGGCTCCAATCCCTTATTTGGTTGAAGGGAGAAAAGAGGGGAGAGGAGAGAAAGGAGAGATCCTCCTTCTAGACCCACCATATTGGATCCGTCCAATGATAGACGGATAACAATGGAGAGAGAGTGAAAGGGGGGGCAAAGACAAAATGCCCTCTAATTTCATACCCTCCAATTTTTTAAAGGGCAATATAGTAATTTTATAAATTATATACCAATCCATCCATTCAATTCTCTTTTCAATACCAAACAATATGAAAAATAGATGTTCCCCATCCCTCCTACTCTCTCCCCCTCTTAATTCATCTATCCCTCTTACTCTTTCTCCCTCCTACCAAAAATAGTGTAAAAGTCCGAGGATTTTTGTACAATTTGCCCGGAATTAAAACACCCTTAACATTAGTAAACAAATTGGCTTGGTCAAAAAGTTTAAAATTCATCAAAATAATTTTTCCTGAAAGTTTAATCGCTCGGATAAGAAACTTTGGTCATAGACAGATAACTAAATACTCCAAACAAACAAACAAACAAAAAGGTGTTAAGAGTATTGCTAAAAAAATGTTCTCTTTATCATTGACATTTTCCCAAAACAAAATTTACACTCTGACAAGAAATGCAGTTCACAAGATACTTGAAAATTCTCAGTACCTCAAGATCACAACATTGAATTTCAGATGGAAAGTATGCGAGTCCAGCATCCTCAATCGTACAACTTTCCATGTAATGAAACATCTTCACTTTCCTTGAGAAGACGAGGTGTTCCTGATACTGCTATATGGCCTGTTATCATCTTGTTCTGACTGCATCGATCTTTTTTTCTCACATGTTCAAAAAGTTTTGAATTTTGATGTATGAACGTATACATATAATTTTCTGTAATTGGAGAATTTCTCGAATCTACTCAAAAAGAATAAATTTAAATACCTTATTTTCTCTCGAGCACTAAACCGGAACTTTGAATAAAAAATTACCTTAACATATTACCTTGTGTCCCAAAAATTCACTCCAGAAAAGATTCTGGAACTGAATGCCACCATTGATGATAAAACCAAGAGATATTTGCGTGTCCAATTTTTAGTCATTAGGATCCCATTCATCATCACGATCAAAGGGTAAAGCCGTACTACTTTTGCTACCATCATCATCAGATTCAGGTAGTTCAGTTGTATCACTTTCATATTCTGCTAAATCACTGTCATTATTTCTACCATCCGTTGCTTCCACGGATCCAGCTTCTTGACTTCGCTTCATCCATGTGGGGCACTCATCTTCACCTCCATACAAAATTCGGCCATCATTACTTTTCAGTTGATCTGGAACCTTGACAGACAAAGTCCTACAAGAGCATTCGGGGAATGGGTGTGATAAGAATGATACTGGTTTTGAAAACAAGGATTGCCTAATAAGACCATCTTCACCCAAGCTTTTGTTCAGATGATCCTTCACTGAAAGCGTCCAATTATGCTTGGGATGGTACATATTCTCACGAGTGATGTTGAATAGTTTTGCAACTACTTCTCTGTATGAAGAACAAAAATAAGATGTCAGAAAAGTGATATCAAGACGCTCAAGTCAACCTTTATCTAGTGTTAAAGCATATATCTCACTAAAAAGAAGTAGGCAAGTCCAAAAGAACCAAGTCAATATGACAGAAGATGACTAACTAAGACTAGCAAGTAGCAACTTTACATTTATCTCAAGAAAGATGAAATAATAAAGATCATGATTGCTTCTTCAGGAAAGTAGCAATTACTTTCTAAACTAAAAGTAGATGAAACCTTGAAGGAACTTGACTATCAAGAATTACTACAGATCTAAAAATGTTTTGGTTGTATGTGCTTGTGTAAAGTACATCCATGAAATCAGCAATGCTCATCTTACCTGTCTGGTCTATATGTTCTAGAAGAAGGGCTCTCATAAAGCCGCTGTCCCATGACCAAGCTTGCAAAATCTGGCCATCTACTACCATCATTGTGAAATCCAGGAAAAAAAGCATCAGCTTCCACAGATATGATGTAATCAAGAGCATCCCAGAGCAACCTGTGAGCTTGCATCCTCAGATTCATAGCTGAAGGATTTGGCTCTTTGTCAGTCTCAGTGATCCAACCATACCACCCTTCTTTTTCATGTCGATAAATTGGTCTATCTGGAGGTGGAGGAAGAGGCCGAGGCCGAGGACCGGCCTTATTCCACTCTTCTTTAAGTTGTTTCTCACTTTTGGAAGGAGGTTGGTGGTAAAGATCTTCAGGAAGAGATGTTTCAGGACCAACCAAGTCAGATAACTCTTTCTTGCTGCACAAGGAAGTGCTATCTACTAAATTGGAGAACATGCCACGCAGAGGGATCAAAACACGTTGACCACCAAAGGTTTCAGAACCTGCCAGGTATATAATTGTTTTAGGAGGATAACCCATCGCACGAAGGAGAAGTCCAACCTGAAGAAGTTTCAATGTAAAAATTTCCTATCAATTATGATGTTCTATATGAATATGGATTTCCAAAGAGACTGACAGAAACCAAAAAATAAATCTTAAAGAGTTATCAGCATGGTCCAGATAACTAAAATATACCAGCCAAGGCTAGAAGTACTACAACTTGTTACATTCATCATTAGGAAGTGGAAGTTTAATGCTTCACATACCTCTTCGGGCATGAGGGGACATGAACCATTTTCTCTAAGCAAATGCGACTCTATGCTTAGTTTTTCATTAACAATCCCTTGTTTGATCATCTGCGCCCTTCGATATTGTATGAGTTCAGTGTGAACATCCTAGAAGAAGCACCAGGTTGTAAGATGAAGTCAGCAAAATTACAAAAACCTGAATAAGTTGATTCATTCTTCCTTAGATATTTTGAGGCAGAATCCTCAACTGAATACTCAAAAAGGAAAAAGGAGCATTTCAAATACTAGTTTGCTTTCCATTTTAATGCAACAAAGGAAAGTAGTACAAATAGGAGACAGAATAAAAAACAAGCATCGTTTATTCTTGAAAGTCAAAAGAAGAAGAAAAGGCGCAATTAACCTGAAAAAGTTCTGCACAACCATGATATGCCAAGGTGTCTCGTAGTAAGCCAGGATGATAAGCTAGGAAAGGTTGTCCCCATGCTCTTAACCTGAAAAGAAGATTAGAAAACTCAGATACATATAAGCAGGCAAGCATTTCAGTCATATCTGAAAGCAAGGACGTCATTAAGTTTAAATATTCTAAACACAGCCTCATTGGCTAGTTGAAGCCCCTTAATTTCCACATGCATAAAAATCAGGTCACTTTTCTCTTTAAAAAACTGCCATCAGATACATTTTAACAGCAAAACAATTGTGTCCCTCAGGCAATAAAGCAAGCAGTTAGTTTATACCTCCCCACCATTCTTCGGCCAAGAATCTGAATTTCAGAACGAAACTGGAGTGCATGGAAGGAAACCCTGCATCGAAGCCTCTGCAGCTCTGACATGCTAGGCGGGAGAATTGACTGCAAAGAAGATGAGTTATTTTTACAGGATTCTTTGATTTCTTTTTAAAAGTAAAAGAATTGCAAAAAGAATAGGAAAGCTAGATTTTACCAAAAACACAACAATGTAACACTAACATAATAGATCACAATGAAGGCATCCATACTTAACTTTCAATTCCCCAAGTTTTAGCTAAACCATTAGCTACTTCAAATAAAAACCATTAAGAATGTCAATCAAAACAATCTTGAGAACTAAAATAAATGAAACCAAAGAGTAAAAGCACCTAATGCTTACTAAATTCTTCATCAAGCCAGCAAGAAGGTAAATTTTATCAGTAACAATAATAATAGACCACAATTTCACCCATTAAATTCATTACCCTTTGTGCATAAGGCAGAAGAGTGTTTACTTCCTAAGATAAATAGCCTATACATGCAAATATTTGAGGAAAGATTGCCCTAGAATTCTGTAAGGTTGACATTAATTCATTTATTTTGTCACTATTTTCCATCTTATTGAATTTATTTCATATGGGATGCATCGTAACATGTATACCTTTAGAAGAGGACTCTCAACCAGGGGAACTACAGAAAAAAGTAAATAAACCCACAGAACATGAATCAACAACTTTTGCTTTACACACCAAGGAAAAACTTGAAAAATCACATGTAACCTAACGACATCGATGGCACCTCCCATAGAAAAGGATTCCGATTCATAGTTGACAAATAGAAATTAAAGACAAAAGATATGAGAAGAATAAAAGACCTGTTCTATGGAAAATATTAGACAATGCTAGTAGAAGACTCAACATCAACCATATGCAAAGTAAAATGCTGCACAAAGTTCAAAGCACTGCACACTTAATATATAAATCTCAGACAGGTATTCTGCACTTCTACTACATTCAAAAAGTATGTATAACTATAATAATTGAAACTCATATATAAATCCCAACAAAGAAAAGAACATTATTGGCAGGATTTTTCACTAAATTATTTATGATTTATGATGTCACCCTACCTGGAGGCATCCTCCATCTGTAAGAATCAATCCAATAACTTTGTCTTTCTTTAACTTTGGTAAAATTTCTTGTATATAATAATTTGGAGAAGTGGAACTTCTTGGCTTAAAAATTGGGAATTCATTCCTCTTCCGAGCTTCCTTCAAATTTTCAGGGAGGCTCTTCACAATAATTACATCACTTGTGAGTGATGCTATGAATTGCTCCTCGTCATAGAGATAGGAAAAACTCTTGAACTTATAACTGTGTGACAGTAAAAAGGGAAAAAATTATATATATGTTATGGTTTGCTACAATAATAAACATTCATTTAAACAAATGATTAGGACAGCTAGTGTAAATTACCTGATGCCTTTTGAGCGAAGACTTTCTTGAATCTCTGGAATCACGAGAGTAGCATTTAATAGCCTGGATATGGTGACAAGATCACAGATCTAGAAAATTAACAAAAATGTTATGAACTCCCTGTAGAAATAATAACAAATATAACTTTAGTACATCAAACAAATCATACCGAAGATCTTATCTTCTCAAACCCTCCAAAAACTTTTGCATATATGAAACCATTGTTGTTTTCATTTGGAGCTGTAGAAAAGTAGAGGATAAGCTGAAGATGTATAGTTGAAGCTCTGAAATTATTGATAACAAAGAGAAAAACAAAAGAATGAAGATGCGTCTTACTCAATTAAAAATCAAATCAGAAGATTTTTTTTTTTTTTTAATAAAAGAAGAATTTTGGCATTTTTTTTTTTTTCTTTTGCTAGTTTGTCTTAAAATATTAGACATATCATACAGGATGCAACATCATGTCATCATGAAAAGAACACTTAAAATGAAAAGTGAGTTTTAATAACAGCAATGTCTTAAAATTAATTGAGATGTACCATTCTTCCCATAGAACCTAATAGAAATATTACAAGGTCATATCTTATAAATTAAAAGATAGCATGACTTGAAGATATTAAAGACCCGTGTTAATGCCTTCTTTCAATCACATTCAACGTTTTCAAGGCAGGACAACAGCTGTTTAATGTACAACATCTTGTACTTCAAATATTGAAAAAGTCAAGCTATATGAAAAGCAGCATAAAAAGATAAATGAAGAAAATATTTACAAAATTTAATTAAATCACATAAAGGAGTAAGCCTAAACCTAGTAAATAACAGTAACATCTCACTAATCGACTCAACAAGCCTTCGTGTCAATACATGGGTCAAGAACACATATCCATTATGACAATTTAGCTTTACTACTGCAAAATTAAGTGCTGCCTCTCTAGAATAACCAATTATCTCATGTAACTACCTCCTAAAAAGGGCCACATCTACACAATTTTCTATAAGAAACAAACTGTGGTAACTTAACAACTTACGGTATATCAATAGGCACATTGACATAAGTTAAAATTTAAAATTAATCTCACAACCAAGAAACTAAAAACAACAGCCACCTAGAAACCTCTTAAGAGCACAAATCCAATTGTTTTTCACACTAATCCATTTCACATTTCCACCTTAAAAATTAGTACTGCAAATTGCAAAAGAATAAATAACAGAGCAAAATAAATAAATTTTACAAAGCTTGAAGAGAACCCTTTACCAGGATGGTTGATTCTTGGGTTAGCATAAGGCTGCAAAGGCTCCAAGGACTTCACATCCCCCCATAGCTTCTTGTTTCTACTTTGCTGTAACATCAAAATAAGACAATAGCTTACACATCAGCTAAACATACCATGCATGCAATCGCATACATTATACACCTAGACGACATAAATAAAGACAAATATGATCTGAAGCTGACCTGGGGACCCAATACAGAATCAAAATCATGTCTAAGACCATCCATTGAACTATACTGCTCCAAACCCATACCAGAAAACTTTGTGATTGAAAGGTGCACCACCAGAGATCCCACTGACATACCCAGCACAAAAAGGGCTATCAATTTCATCTTCGATTTGATGATCACCATCTTGTCTCATCAAGCAAAATAAATAAAAATCCAAAATTGAAATTCAAAACCAACCCCTGCATTACAAATTCAATAAGCAAACATAAAAAAAAAAAAAATCAAATCTCGAAACATAACAACAATAAATCCAAGAAATCCATGAATTGTGAGAGAAAATGGAATCGAAGTACCTGAAAAACATAATCCTTTTTAAGTTAAAAGAATCTGAACACAATTAAGTGTAAGATTCGGGTTCAAAACTTGATTTAGTGGGGAAGCAAACATGGGTGACGAGGTGATGGGGAGATTGTGAATCCGATACGATGAAGAAAAGAGTTGAAAAGAGAGAGACTGATGTGGGTTGTTTGGGAGTGGAGAGAAAAGTTTCTCGAGATATCAAGGGAAAGTGTTTTCCGGGAAAACGTAATTCAGGAAGGTGTTGAGTCTGTTGACTGCAAGATTTTATTTTTTATTAATTTATTATTAGTGTTGTCTCACAACAGATTAGTAGATTACTACCACAAGCAAAGTTGTATACCATTTTAATATAAAAAATTATATACGGTTTTATATCTAATTCAATTTACACAAATTCACCCTTAAAAATAAAAATTATAAATATTTCTTCAAGAAATGAGATACAATATATTTTCTTATGATTGAATTGTATCCAAAATCAGTTTTTGAATATATTTTTACAAATGTAAGCAAGAATATATTTATAGAATTTGTTAAAATAAAAAACATGAAAAAGCTAATTTTGTTATTTCCATTGATTAATCTTACATTGAAATCAATTTTTAAAGTTTCCTGCTCCACGGGTCCAGAATTTAGAAAAGATCTCCACTGGTTGAATAAATTTTTTTCAAAGTTTTTTGTTACCTGGGGTGGATCTATAATTAAGAAAATGTTTAAGGTTTGTATATAATTTTTCTTCAATAATTCTACTTTACCCGAATTTAGTATCCAAATTTAAAGTTCAAATGATGTGGATAGTTGATTTCTCTATATTAGAATTTGATGATTTAAATCATTAGGTTTTATTGATACTACATCATTTGGGCTCCAAATTTAGACACCAAATTTATGCAAATAGCACTACTCTTTTTTCTTTAGGTAGGTGTGTAATTGTAAGAATACTTAAGGTCGCTATATAACTAAGGGGCCATCCTGTAAGCGTTTTTCAGTTGTTGTTTTTTGAAAATAAAAATGAAAATGAAAATGAAAACAGTGTTTTTGGTTTCAGTTTCGAAATTTGAAAACGTGTTCGGTAGCATATACTGAAATCCGTATTTTAAAAATGAAAACGGGAATTACGCGTTTGTTAGGTTAACTGAAAACTATCGAAATTTGCAATATCAATTTTTACATTTTGTTTAATATTATAACAATTATAAACAAATTGATTAAATAATTAACCAATAACATTTTTGTAATGTAATTTATAAATTAAACAAAATTAACACAACACAAATTGATCCAGATTAGTTGAAGAGGAAGAGGAAGAAGAAGAAGAAGAAGACCATATCGGCGGTGAGGGCGAGAGGCGAAGCAGATCGACGGCAAGCAGCGAGAGAGATCAGTTCGACGGCGAGCGACGAGAGGCGAAGGCAGATCGACGGTGAGAACGGCGGCGAGCGGAGGAGGAGGAAGAGCTGTGAAGGAAGAAAGATTATGAAGATAGGAAGAGAAGAGAAGATACTGATCCAGATACGTTCAAGAGAAAAAAAAATTGAAAAACAAAGAAAACATCTTCTTCTTTTCTTTTTCTTTTTTTCAAATTTTCCACTTTTAACACTGGTTTTGTTTTTCATTTTGTTTTTGTATTTTGAAAATGAAATGAAAAACGGTTAACGAACACGAATTCGAAATCGTTTTTGGAAAACAAAAACGAAAACAGACTGAAAAATGGTTACATGACAGGCCCTAATATTTTATTTGATTGAGTCCACCATGTCCCAAATTACGTTTCAAAGTCTTAGAAGCCTCCACTGCATACCAGACTCTATGGTGTCTTAGAGTTGCCACAAAACTATGTCACCCCAAGTCGTCATACTCGCGAGAGAGGTGATCTTGCATGCTAGCTTTTTTCAATGTGGGGTGAGGTTGCCCCTCCACCCATTTGTCAGGTGAGTTTTACACCGGTATAAACTCGCTCCCGCCAAATTATATCCTAATAGTTGGAGGATTCTGGTAGCCACATTGGTCCTTTTCCAGACCACACTTCACTCTGATCCTACTCTGGTCGAATTTCAATATTTGAATTGTCTAAAGTCGAGTCCTTGACCTGGCTGGTGGCATTTCGCTCCCCAATCAAAGAAATTAATTTTAAAGTTTTCCTCTAACCAGAAAGACTAGAAAAAGAAGTGGTTCCTAGCTTCTAGGGATTTGGGTCAGTTCTTATAAGTAGACTCTTGCATGATCTTAGTCCTTTCACTCTTTATTTTCGGACCAGGTTTGATGCTTTTATTTATTTGAGTTGAAAATGACGTCGTGGTTACTGTTAGCTCTTGAAACTCTTTCATTTTTTTTAATTTTTTTTTTTTAACATTTAACTTTCTAGCTCATTGGTCTTTAGTTCCCATATTGCGTGATGAGGAGTAGTGTCGTATCCGAGAGGTTTTTTCTGTTCCTTTATCTCTTTGAGATTGCAAGGCCCTGTTGGACCCTCAACGTCTCCTCAAATTTGGGTTTACGTCCAACTATTTTTTTTGGAGAAGGTATGACCTGATACTAACATATATATATACATATATACATATATACATATATATATATATATATATATATATACATACATACATACATACATACATAAATTTTACTCATGTGGTAACTTGTCTCGGGTTCAAGTTCAATGTCTAAGAGAAGGGGCTCAACAAATGATGATAAAGATAGGTGACTAGCTTGAGAGTCGTTCTTATGCATGCGGTCTCAGCCCGAAGATCTCTAACTTCTTCTCCTCATCCTACTGCAGGTGCCAAGATGGTTAGTCTTGGTCTAAAGGGCTCTTCAAGTGGGTTTGCTGCTTATGCTGGCGGGCTTAAGGGACTGGTTTGGAATTCGGGTTCACATTTAAACAATGTGTTGCTATTTTGAGATATATGCCCGACATATTCTCATGGGACCAAACAAAAACATCAGCATATTCTTTTAAAAAAACTTTCTAGCTCAACTCGAGCCTTCATTGAAAGTGTAGAGCCGATCTTGACCACTTTGCTTGGGTCACCTTCTCTTATTTGGTAACTCATCGATCGGTTTTACCATTTGCGGTTGTAGAACGATTTGGGAGTCTAGCCTTGTCATTTTGTCATCATTTGTAACTCAAAGATCTAGGACAACAATCTGAAAGTTTTCTTGAACCAAGATAACATAGCATTTCCTTACTGACTCCTAATCTCTATGGTTCTTCTCAATCTACTTGCCTGCTGGAATCTAAATCTTGTTGTGGTATAGTGAAATTCCTGCCTTGGAAGTAACCAAGAAGTGTTTGCCTAATATAACTGAATAAACGCTCGGGGCGCCTACAACTATAAATGTTATAAACCCAGCACTCTCACATGAGCTTTCCTGTAGTCATTTGGCAAAAAATCATGGAAGTAAACCATAGCATGCATACTCTTAAGTTTCGAATAAAGTCCTTGATGGTATTCTCCTTGTCGTAGACTCCTAAATTGATCATCTCTTTGTGGAACCTATCATTATATTCTTTCAGGGAAGAACTTGCACATTAGGTTTTTACTTGCTCATCGCACCTCCATGAGTCCTTTATAGAGTCATATGTGCGTCATAAGGTTAGAGTGTCCTTCGTATAATGCAATTTGGGGCATCTAGAATCTCCGATGCATTGTGGTTTCTCAAATCTTAGCAATAAGAGGAGATTGAAGTTTAGTGAGCAGATCAATACTACGATTCTCACCAAGGTTTACTTACAGGGCTTGTATTTTCTCTTCAAACCTCCAAAGGTAATCATGAAGGTGATGGGGTTGGCGAGGATCCTTAACATGTAAGTCGCACAGCGAAAAGTGATCAAAATCAGTTTGATAAGAATGATAGGTTTTAAAATTTTATCATCTTTTGAGGTATTTTGTATACACGAATATGAGGAAGAGATTTGTTTTCATACATTTGAAGAACACTACATTTTCTTTTCAATCCTTCACCACTAAGCCTTCCGAGCTATGTCCCGCGATCTAGCAACTGTATGTGTGGGCACGTCACGAATTTCGGGAGCAGTTGAATGAAGGCTTGAGAGATCCAGAAGACAACCCCTTGCTTCCTTGCTTAAGTTCAGTCACCTTAGGAGCCAAAGAAAAAAAAATCTTTTTCTTTTTTCTCTCTCCTTGCTGCACCACTCTAGTCTCTCTAGGGTTTCGATTAGTTGGTTTTTCCTGATAAGTATATCTTATATACTAGGATTCTAGGGTTTAGTAAACCAAGTCAAAATAGGATTCTAAATCATTTTTAATTCGGTCACCACTAGGGTTTGAACCTTTGACCTCTTTAGAGTAAATAAAAATAATCACTTATTATTTTATTCTTTTGCTCTTATCAAGGTTCGAACTTAAAAACTCCATATAACAATTAATAATTCTTAATTATTAATATGTTAATTAAATAACCATATTATTTAATAATATTTAACTCATCAATTAAATAATATATTAATTAAATAATCACATCATTTAATTAATTCCCAAAATATATTTAAGTTACTTTCGTAACATAATTAATTGGACCATCAAATTCTCTATGAGCCTTATTACTATCAATCGTAAAGGGCTAGCAAGGGGACCTAATGGACACACAGTTTTAAGCTCCAATAATACTTAGAAAAATTAATTAAACTCTTTAATTAATATTTCACTATTATTAACGTCGGAGTTATTCCACTAAAAACCCAAGGTTGTACTCTCGTAACTGTAGATGTTTTACACAATCAAATAATTAGTGTCCATCAATATAGCTATTACATATGGTATGATCCTCCACAAGTAGTTCATAATTAGAGCTAGGTTATAAAGTCTGTTATACCTCTCTAATTATATTTTTTCATTTAAGTACCATTGATTCTCTAATGAATGATTATATCCTTCATTCCTTTACGGAAGAAGGAGAGCGCTCTTAATCATTCAAGTCTCAAATCAACCCGTATAGGAACTACTCATCTACTTCTCTCAAGAAGAAGTGGATTCCACTATTGTGTGCACAGCTTCCCAGCCACAAGCCAAACTGTGATTCTAAGATACGGAGTTATTGATCGGGAATGCTACTCCAGTCTCACCCATGGTATTTCAAGAAACACGATCTAACTCAAAGAAGTAAGTAAGACACTTAGGATTTAGATCACCCATATACAACCATCATTTGTTGATATATATGAATTTTTTCAACTAACGAATCTTAGTGATAGATTCATATAGATCGTGGCCCAGTTTTATAAGATCACATCATATAAGGTGCCTCCATCCTCATATCACCATATGAGTAGTCTAGGATAAGACCACCGTACATTATGGAATGGACCGCAACTATAGATTAACCACAAATAAAGTACCTAGCTTTATTTGCTTTCTATGAACTCTTTAGATTGCATGTCTCAAAATGAATTCCTCTGTATATGACATTCTTATACTCAGTTTGAGATCACATCTAACAATCTTTGATGTTTAGCACATATAATATAAACGTATGAGTCATGTTAATTGAATGAAATAACTACTTTTTTTATTAATGCATTTATAACATTTACTAATTACAAGCTTTATGGCATAAATCCTAACACAACCTTGGTCTCTCGATGGGTCTGGCGAGGATCGTTCACATCGGTCTCTCCCACACGCTTCTAGGTGCGAGGTTTAGCTTATAAATGGTGTCTCGTATCTCCAATCGATAACTCCTTCAGTCGAGTCCTTGGACGGGTCTCAGAGCTACTGTGTTGGCTCTCTACTAGGACCGAGTGGTCGTCTTTACCTTATGCTCGCTCCGACCTCGGGTCTCATTACCATAAGGGGCTTGTTGATGCTCTCGAGCCATGTCATCGCCATATGCTCTCAAACCTTCGTTATCTTGAAGATCTTCCTCATTTTGGTGTGTTTTGTGAGAGGGATCTTGCTCACATCCTTCCTCCTAGGGAACGACTTGGCTCGACTTTATTTTCCAAGCGTAGCCTTGGTAAGCTTTCAACATGGTTGTTTCCTCCATGAAGAGGTGGTACCTTTTCGGTCAAGGATAGAATTCAGTTGCGTAACTCTTCATTTTCTCGTGCTAAGGAGTCCATCTCGCTCTGAGTGCTCCCCCTTCTTGCTGCCTTGCTTGCACATCTCATTTCGTGAATGGTCTCTTGACCTTCTAGTTCATTACTTGTGGTTCGATATACTTCTGATCTCAGCTGGTTCCCGTTTGAGAACCATGTACACATTAGGTTTCAGTAACCATTTTGGGAATCAAAGTGAGGCTTTCAATTCGTTTCCCATAGACAGCGCTAGATGTTGATACCTAAAAAGTACCAACGATCAAGATTGAGTATTTGTAGGGGTCACATTCTACCAAAGTGTTTAAGTCGGTAAATGATTCCGAATTAATGCTTTGAGGGAAAGTTAGAGTTGTATGTTGTGTTTGAACGTATTAAGGTATTACCAAAAAAGGGAAACGCCAAAGGTGTCAGCATTGTTGCCGACCAAGTCCCTTCGACGTTCAAGCTAAAAACTGTAAAACTTAGAGAAAGTTGTAATCGCTTTTTGTATTAATTTTTAGCCTACCTCAAATTGGTGTACCAATACACTTTATATAGGACTAGATCCGTTGGACCATGGAGATGCATGTCATCATCGACGCTTCCATTGCTGAGACATTTGTCTTGAAGTGGCATGGCTTTGAAACCCACGAGTATCGGTTCTGTTTCGACAACTATGCATCTAATGCACCGTTGTGTCGGGCATGATGGTTTTGGCTCGTACCAGATTTATTAGTGAGGGTCCGAGGTGAGCTTCCTTGAAAAAGGTAAGGCGTGGAATGTGACTCCATCCATACAAGATTGTGAGACAAACCGTTCTTGAGGTGATCCGAATCGAGCGACTTATATCTATTGTCAGGTCGAGGTGAGCAACACTTCCCTTGGATTAGGTGATCATCACTTCGATCCTCATTAAGGATTGAGGTGAACATCTACCTTGGGTTGATGTGTTACCTAGATGATTAGCTTACTTCATGGATGATGATTAAGGTTTGACCACCGCGATAGGTACACATGTGACGTTGGATTTTGGACCTAACATAAATATTAACTTTTTGTTGTCATGTTTTTTTATTACATTTTTTGGTGTGTTGAAGTATTATTTTAATTAAATTTCACTATTTAAAGTACATAAATTAGATGTTCATTAAAGAATTTTCTTTCAGTAAAATGGTGGTTTTCTTCTACATCAACAACTCTATAAACAAAGTGGATCTTGTGATACATCAAAAATCTTCAGCAAAAAAGAACTTAAGAAGGCAACCAATAACTTTGATGAGAAAAGAATCGTTGGTAAATGAGGTTATGGGACAATATACAAAGGCTTTTTAGTAGACAATAACCTGGTGGTAATAAAGAAATCAAGGATAGTAGATCAAAGCCAAATTGAGCAATTCATCAATTAGATAACAATATTGTTACAAATTAACCGTAGAAATGTGGTGAAGCTATTGGGTTGTTGTTTAGAGGTAGAAGTCTCTTTACTAGTTTATCAATATGTTACAAATGACACCCTTTTTGACCATATCCATAAGAAAGACAAGGCACCTACCATTTCTTGGGAGACACGGGTAAGGGTAGCAGTAGAAACTGCTCTGCACTCAGCAACTACTACTCCAATTATCCATAGAGATGTGAAGTCTACTAGTATACTCTTAGATGATAACTTCATTGCAAAAGTGTCAGATTTTAGAGCCTCAAAGTTGATTCCAATACTCATAACTCATAAGGGCATACATAATTAGATTTCATATAGTTTAGACGGCAATGTTTGCTTTAAGGAATGGAATCCATGATATTTTTATCAAAATCCTATTAATCATGAGTTTATGTGATAAGTGATGTGATTTTGACAATTCACATGCCACAACTTTTTGGCATAAATTTAAACAAAAGTTTTGGACAGCTTAACATTACTGTATTTAAAGTAGGTTTTTTTTTTTTTTTTTTTTTTTTTTTTTTTTTTTAACATTTATCAAAAAGAATGATGCTGGAAACACTCTCTCAACTCACTCTCTCTTCATATAATGACATATGGACATCATTAATTTTTACACAATAATCATTAAACCTTTATAAATGGCCCAATTTATCTTTTTATTTACAATGAAAACCAATACTTAACTTTCAAAATTACCCTTCTTCTTTAACTTTAACAAACTGTCATTTAATATCATTTTTTAAAATATATAAAAAAATAATTTCAAGTCAACAACTCTACAACTTCTCTCTCTCTTTTTTAAGAAAAAAACTTCCTTTCTTTTTCTTGACCATGTGTGTATAAAACCAGATTGAATTGCTCTTATATTTCATTTTACCAAATTTTTATACCAAAAAACAGTTGCAGAATATTTGTACAAAAACACTATTAAGTCTACATCTTTTCATTTGAGAAAGTGCTTCCGATTTTTGAATATCTACACAACATATATAAGAAAAATTAGCGAATTTTAATATGAAATGAGAAATATTTTCTTATGTCACTCACTGGTTAAAAAAATAATTATATATCCATATGGTTTTAATAATTTATACATGTAAAACAATCTAATAATTAGAAGTACTATATATTGATAATCGTGAATTTTTTTTATCTATTGGTAGGTTTTATTGATCGCATTTGATTTTCCACACAGTAATGCAGTATTTTTATATATCTAATATATTTTTTTTAATGATATTAAATGATAATTTGTTAAAGTTAAAGAAGAAGAGCAATTTTGGAAGTTAGTTGTTGATTTGTATTGTAAATAAAAAGATAAATGATGTCATTATAAAGGCTCAACGTTTAATGTGTAAAATTTAATAATGGCCACATATCAACATTCTAGGCTTTCTAACACTTCTAAAAACAATTAAATTAAATTAAAATACTATATAAAAAATAATTCTATTTTTTTATTTGTTTTTACTTGGATAATGTTTTATTATTTAAAAATATTGTTTAAAAGAAGATGTAATAATTATATTAAAAATATAAATTAATTTTTTTAGTTAAAATAATTAAAAAATAATAATTATAAGAAAAAGGTTTAACTAGTGGCCTTTAGAGAAGGTTTCGTTGGGGGAGACGACCTTTAGCAAGGAGACCTCTTTTAATGGAGTCAACCTCTGTCAATAGAGGAAACAGATTTGTGAATCGCGATGAAGAAGGCCTTCACCTCCTTTAGCTTCGCATGCAATGGAGGAGGAGGAGGCCTCCCCTGCAAAGGAGGTGGCGAGCCTCCTCTGGTGGTAGAAGAGGCCCCCGCCTCCTCTTGTTGCTGCAAACATTTGGACAGATGTCAAGATAACAAAATAATTTCGGTTTTGTTTGATTTATTGATTTGGAAATTGTCAACAAAAACCAAATCAATGTTTAAATGTTTACTCAAATAAAGAAACCAAACCAAACATAATATATGTATAATTATGCAATTGTTTTGATGAAATTTGCATGGATATTTAATTATTCGTTATGATAACGTAGTTACGAATACTTCCTATAAGAGTTGTAAAATTATTAGAAATATAATTGAATTTGATTTATTTTACACTTTCAAAAGAAAAAAAAAATTCTTACCTTAATAGGGTTAAGTACATTTTTATGGCATTTAGGACACCAACCTATTTAAAAGATAATTGTGATTGCTTTTATTTGAAGATAAAGATGTTAATAAATGGAAATTGACACCAACAGTGTGTTTGTTTTCCATCAGTCTCAAATTAATTTCAGTTCCCAATTGCATCAGAGAATAACAAAAATGGTATATCACACAAATCCTGTATATATGTTTCTACAAATTAAAAGTTCGAACAAATAATCAATGCTGTTTAAACACACCAATTCCACCAATGACAGAGATTCACGTATACATTTGAACCTTGACACAACTTCTCCTGAGCCACAACTCATACATAGTCATGTAAAATGCATCATACTCAACTAGTGGAAAGTGCCATTGAAAATGTTTACGCACCTTTAACACATTCCTTTGTAAGGTCGAATATTCTTTAGAGCTTCTTCCTTTAAGGATTTTCTTCATCAATGGAAGATCTTCTTGTTCAACAATCATTGAGAAGCTCTTCCAGTTTATAATGTCTGCAAATGGGAGATGATGGTAATCGGCAATGATCACCGGAACACAACCATAAAATAGTGAATCGGCAACATGAGCTGTGTTTACTTCATAGCCTTCAACATGGAGACAGAACTTGCTTCGAAGTTGCTCTTCGACAATATTACTAACCCATTCGGAGTGGACTAAGATCTCAGAGTCATTTCCCCAAACTCGATGTACCTTTTCGTGTGCTTGGGAGTTATTGCTTCCGGCAAAGAATGCAAGCTTCTTCCTAAAGTTTCATTTCTCCAGGAGAGAGACAAGTTGCAATCAATCTTGATAAATATAGTAACTATAAGATATTGCTAACATGCTTGAATAATCGAAAACTCTTTATGTATGTTTATTTTTAGCATACCATGAAGCAAATCCATGTTTAAAATCTAACAAGAAAGGTTAGCTGATCTAATTATCTGTCATATGTTTTTCCATGTTATAATTGTTAAAAAAATGTTGTGTAAATTGCTATATAATTAAATAAATAGAAGATAAAATAAAAAAACACAGTGAAGTAGTTGGTAGTTTATAGAAAAACCTTCACAATTTTGCAGTATCTTTATTAGAAGTTCTCTTTGAAGTCGAGGCTAGTGTTTGACACTATGTCCTTAAGGCGATTTACGCCTGCCCACTGGTGCTATAGGTCAATCGGCGCTCGCCTTCTAGGATACAACGACTTCTCTGTCTTGTGGTAGTAGCACTTCAAAACCACAAGCACACCACAAACAATATGCATAACTCTTTCTCAATGACCAAAAGACTCAATACTCAATGCAGTGATTTTATGAAATTTTCTAGATCGTTTAGAATGAATGAATGACTTCTAATTTATAGATACAAAGTGCCTTTTGAAAGGTCATGATTTAAATGAAAAGTTGTATCTGTTCAGGATCATGTCTTTTCTATTTCAAAAAACATTTCTCCTTGAAACTTTGTGTCTGTTCAAAATTACACATATCCTTTTCTAACAATTACACCTTTCAAATTCATGTGGTTTTAATTGCTGAAAACAATTTTTCATTCATATCAAATATGATTTCTCAAACAAATAAACATTAAATATTTATTGTTTTTGTATCATATTTCCAACAATAATTGCAGAAATTTTGAATGATGAGATTGGATCAACAACTCTCGTTGCTCATGTTTTGTATTCTCAATTTGAATTAGAATTTTTCCGGTACGAAATTAAAAAGAAACAGCTATTGAAAATGATATATACCTTTCTAATGAAGCAAGATTTGGGGGATCCTCATGTCTTGGCCAAATATGTGGCATAGATGCATCCTTATGATGAATGTATGCTGAATCGTAGCAGTTTGCAGAGCACAGAACTTTAATGGCATTCAGCTTCACATAAGTTGTCGCTAATGTGACTTGCTTACCGATGGAATGACAAGTAACATAAAAATGATCAGCTCCACCAGTCTGATTCCAATAAGGGTACTTTTGACTGATGTTCAAGACGTAATCTCTGACAAAATATTGGATACCTGGTACATCAATCCTCTGGTTAACCCGCATATTTGCAACTGATAAAGGCATAAAGAAAAGATCTGCCATTTTGGGATCATTTGTGATGAAGTGGTTTTTCGTAAGGACCTGCTTAAAGTAATGCTCACTTGAATAATTACCCTTAGTCTCAAGATCTTTGGGCATGAGTATATTTCCATATGGATCGTCTTGGCTGATAGGATATACATATATCTTAAAGCTTCTATTCATTTCTTTATAGTCTTCTTGAAAGATATCACCGTCATGGTAAACCTCAATGTCATTCACGGAGTTTCCTGAACCACAATAACCAACAGTTTTTAGAAGCCGAAAATAGTAAATGGAAGTTTCTTGAATTTCCTTACAACCAACAGTAAGAAAACACCAGGGAAAAACACATCAATTTTACAAGGTATTGGATTACTTTAAATTCTTCTAAACTTGTAAATCAATTTCAACATCCAACATATCCTATGTGAACCATGAACCACATGCATGATTGGTTTCTGCTGACCTTACTCAATCTTTCACATCTCATTGTTTTACAAATAAACAACACAAATAGAGTTCAATCAAGTTTGAATTGTGCTTTTATGTTATACTGAAAATGTCATGACCTCGCCCTTCCGGCCCCGCCATCAACGGTCAGGCACCGGCGCTGAGCGCCATGAGGTGGGTTGGGTAGCGCCGGTCAACACACCCGTTGACCCAATAGTACCTATTATTTAACTCTTGGCCTCCCCCACTCTGGCTCGAACTTGGTACAACTACCAACACACCCGTTGACTCAATGGTACTCACTTTGGCAAAGATTGGTAGTTGTACCAAGTTCGAGCCAGAGTGGGGGAGGCCAAGAGTTAAATAATAGGTACTATTGGGTCAACGGGTGTGCTGACCGGTGCTACCCAACCCACCTCATGGCGCTCAGCGCCGGTGCCTGGCCGTTGATGGCGGGACCGGAAGGGCGGGTTCATGACAGAAAAATAAAGGGAAAATTGCACTAAAATCCCTTAAATTTAGGTGAAATTGTACCAATAAACATAAGATCATTTTATTGCACAAATCTCCCTTGGATTTCATTGACCACAGTTAAGACTAACTGATGACCAGCCTTGACCCTTCAAAAGTCATATTTACCCTTTGTCTTCAATTTGAAAAATTATATTTATCCCTACCATGGAATAAATGAAATGGGAATGTAAGGAAATATTATAATATTTAAATATTTATTTATAATATTCAAATATTATTATAAAAAGGAAAACATAATTTTTTTTAAAAAAAAAAAAACAGAACTAAAAAACGAAATGAGATCAAACAAAAAAAAAAAAACAAAAATAGAATAAAAGAAAAAAATAAATTGAAGAAAATCTATGGGTCTGAGACACAATCACCATTTTCTTTGATCTAGAAAATCCATGTAAAAGATACAATAAGATTATTATTTTTTCCTCTGAACTCGTTTGTATATCAATTTGGAAAAAAATAAATTCCATTTCAATGAAACACCATTTTTCTTTAATCTGGAAAAAAATGCCCCATCTACCTGCATTTTCATGGCCCCGTAACATCATCAATGCCAAGAAAAAAATCCAAAAGTTGATTCATTCATCCATAACACCACCAAAAACCCATTCAAATCAACACACACAAAGAAGAAATTTACAAACTCCATCTTCATCACCCAAACAATATTGTATCATCAAACCATCATAAATCACCATCAACACCATAACGAACCAAAAAAAAAAAACAACGATCTACTCCTCCACGAAGAGCCGCTCCTCAATCTTCCTCTCTCTTCCATCTCCGTTCGAGATGAAGGCTTCGCGCGATAATCTGCTTCGTTGAAGATGGAGGCTTCGTCAACGATCTGCTTTGCTGTAGTTTGTGGCTCCATCTCCTTCTCAAGTGAGAGATCCTCCATCTAATTGAAGCATCTCATATAGAGATCACCATCAGATGGTTTACTCCATTTGAACGAGATGAAAGAAAAAGATCTGGAATGTTCCATCAATCTCCATCCGTTAATTTTTCTCAAATTTTCTTTCTTGTAAATTTTTTTTGAAGGGAAAATTTATATTATTCTTTTTTGTGAATTAATATTTGTTTACGTTTTTTTAAAATTTATATGTTAAATTAATTTTAAATTGTGGATAGGTGATGTGTCTAGTTTTGATTGGCCTAAGTTCTATATTCATTTAATTAATTTAATGCCACACTTTAAAAAGTCCATTTTGCCCTTTCCACTGTTAACTTTCAGTTAGTCAACTGTTTGATCAACGAAATCCAAGGAAGATTTATGTAATAAAATGATCTTCTGTCCATTGATCTAATTTCACCTAAAGTTAGGGGATATTAGTGCAATTTTCCCAAAAATAAACTCGAAATTGCCAAGGTATAGTTTATTTATGCGGTCTTTGTATTTCAAATATGAAAGCACAATGCTCTTGTTTTATCTGTGTAAGCTAACAAACAAAAGATATCAAAAGAGATTCAGAGTACAAAAATATATCCCAAGCAAATACCTATCATTTTGGATTGGGATATTGTTTTGGTGAATAAAAAAAAAAAATATATATCTTGGGATATATTTTGGCCAAGCAAACAAACAAAAAATAAGAGTAACTTAAGATTCAGTACTATAAAGACTAAATAGGGTAAAAAGAAGGAAAGAAAACTCAAAGTTGACATACCTTTTAAGCCTGACTGGAGCTGTTGAGATGGGTGCTTCTCCTCTGTCAACTTGCCAGTTTCTGGTAAACCGGAAAATAATTTCTTCGAATCATTTCGGAGTGGAACAGGGATGGTCAGTTGAGTTATAGTCGAAATTGGTGAACTTCCAATTAGAGATTCTAGAGTAATACTGTATTCATCTTGACTGATGACAGGGAATAGCTTTGAAGTTCTGGAAATATATAACAAAATGACAAAAAAGGTAACAAGAGCCACACTTGTGGGTATGAAGAAGAAAATGCTTCTGGAAGGCTTCTGGTTTGGGAAATTGAAGAGAGAGAAAGAAGAATTACCCATTGACAGAAAAAAGGTAGCTCCAATATGAAAACTGGTAAACCATATAATAAATCAATATATACTTTAGATCAAACTTCAATGGAAACTAAGAGGTAGCTGCATGCATTAAAACTTGTCAAAAAAGAATATGTAGATCAAAAATGTGTATAATATGCTATTATCAAATGAAAGAAACTTTTTCATGATATGTTGCAATGTAGCTTTCTGTATATGTCAAAATGGAGAAATCATTAACTACTAATAAAGACCTATATTCTTATCAAAAAAAATATAAAAAATAAAAAAATAAAAAAATAATAATAAAGACCTATATCATGCCAATCATGCCAAGTAGCTTATACTCCAATATCTGCATAGTGAAATTTAAGTTTAATGTCTTATAAATTATAATACATTCTACCAGAAAACATACAAGCTCAAATATACCAAACAAGAGACAGGACTATTTTAAAGTTTTCAGTTTCAATTAGCGGTCTAAAGCTTTCAGTTTGTACAACTATTTTAAATACAAGGTATGTAGGTACTCTTATAACTATATATTTTTCCTGGCAGCCCTTTAATATAAGTATATAACCCATCTAAAATTTTCTTTAATATTAATTTTATATTTTTTAATTTTTTTTAATTAAGTTTTTTTTTTTTTAAAATAATTTTATTTTATATTAATCAATTTCATACTGTATTAAATATATGATAACATTATTTATTTATTTTTATCTAATCTCATATCACACCAAACAAGAAACAGGATTATTTTAATTCAATCTCATACAGCACCTAACACATTACAGCAATGAATTTAACCCTCCAATATATAATGGAAATTGCTGTTCTACATAAAATATTTATAAAATAATGGCAATTATTATTTAGAACCCTAAAGGATTTTTTATTTTTATTTTTAAATATCACATTTTTATTATTGGTAAAATTTGGGTATAAACCTAACCTGGACCGGATCCGCATAAAAGGGTCTAATCCCGCACCAGCCCCTTTCTATAAAGTCCCGGTCTGGGTTTTATGCTTTTGTTATTTACTAATTGTTATTTATTTTTTTGGGCATTTTAGTTTGTTCTCGATTTTTTTTTTCTTTGCTTTGATTTGGTTTCTGCTAGCTGTTACCTGTTAGTAATTGACTGTTATTTTTTCTTTTGCATTTGATTTGGGTTATACTGTTAGTGATTAATTGTTATTTTTTCTTTTTTCACTACAAAAAAAAAAGTCTATCAGTGACGAACTATTTCCGACGGTGCTAATTGCCGTCAGAAATGATACCATTTCCGACGGCCATTTCAGTGCCATCGGAAATGAGTAAAAATATGATACCACATTTCCGACAGCCAAAGGCCGTCGGAAATAGTCAAAAAAGCCGTCAATTTTGTTCTCAATTCCGACGGCAAAAAAAGTGCCGTCGGAAATAGTCTCGTTCCACTTGAAAATAAAAAATAAAAAAGGAATACACTATTTCCGACGGCTTTGAAGCCGTCGGAAATAGTCTCGTTCCATTTGAAAATAAAAAAATGAATGCACTATTTCTGACGGCCTAAATGCCATCGGAAATAATCTTTGTTCCATTTGAAAAGAGAAAAAAGGAATACACTATTTCCGACGGCCTTATTGCCATCGGAAATAGTCTTGTTTCATTTGAAAAGAAAAAAAGAATACACTATTTCCGACGGCCTAAATGCCGTCGGAAATACAAATAATTTTGACCACCTTGAATCACTATTACTGACAGCATTTTCATTTTTTCCGACGGCCATGGCCGTCGGAAATGGTAGTATTTGTGACAGCTCGTCGGTGAATAGTTATTTCTGACAAGTGTATTTGCGACGTCCTCCGACGGCCTTTTCCCTTCAGAAAAGTGTATTTCCGACGACAAATGGTCTTTTCCAACGACATTTAGCCGTTGGAAAAGACCACTTTTTTTTAGCCGTCGGAAAAGGCCATTTTTTTTTTTTTTGTAGTGTTTCTTTTGCATTTATTTTGGGCTATGCTGGTAGTAATTGATTGTTATTTTTTTCTTTTGCATTTGAATAGCGTTATTTTGGTTGGCCATTTAGTATTTACGATTCTTCAGATTATTTTTGTTAGGGTCTGAATTTTATGGTTAGGCTTTAAAATTTTCGGGCGCATATGCGGGCTAGGCAACGGGTCACCGCTCGACTAGTGTCTAACGCATTCTGCAATATATATATGTATATATATATATATATATATGCATGCACGCATGCATGTATCTCTTTGGTTTATTTTTATATTTTAAGTTTTTATTTTACTTGTGCAGCATATTCAAAATCACTATTTTTCAATTTAGGTCGATCCATATCTGATCATGTATCATATGGTCCTGCAGGTATATTCAGAACTTTATCTTATGCTCTCTCTGTATGTGTGTGTGCGCGCTCTATATAAATATATATATATATATATAGAAGCAGGGGCGGAACTGGGCTTGGCACCCTAGCATTTGAAAAAAAAAAAAAAAAAATTCTACAATAATTCTAAATACATCCCATTTAGTTCTAAATACACCCAATTTAGTTTTAAATCTCTTAAGCCCAACTGAAATAGCTTATTAAACTTTTCAATGTTTATTATAACTAAAATAAACCCAACAACTTGAAAAATTTGTCTCAAACCATCATCCAAGCCCATTGTATTTCCTTTACTAAGTGAAAAACTAAATTTAGAAAAATATGTCTCAAAATATTTTCTTGTGTTTTTCTTGCTTAGAATATGTATACGAGGGTAAAACTCATTATGTCCTCAACTAGATGTACTTTATATTTTAATTAATAGAAATTCCATCGTGCCATCTAAATTTGTTGTCAAAATGATTATTATTATTATTATTATTATTATCTTTTATATAAATATGAAACTGTCAATAGCCCACCTAGAAAAAAAAAATCTGGTTTCGCCCCAGTATATATGTGTGTGTTATCTTATGCTATATATATGTGTGTGTGTGTGTGTGTGTCTTGCCCATATATTTATTCACAAATATGTGTGTACGCTATATATATATATATATATATATATATATATATATATATATATGTATACAGTCTTTCTACTCAGTTAGTCATGATATAAAATATATCAGGACGAAGAATGTGAACCATAGATTATGGAGAAGTTTTAACAAGTACATACACTTTGAGTAAATGTAAATCTAATAGTCCACATTCTTCGTCCTGATATAAAATATATCAGGACGAACTGACAATAGAAAAATTGTATATATATATATATAAATAGTAACTTTCAAGTGAGGGATCATTTACTTTAATTTCGATCCACACCTTGATGAAATCACATTGATTTGTATGAATTTTGACATGAATTTTTTTTGTGGAAGATAAGTTCATTGAAATCTACCTATAAATAAATTAAATTTGATAATTTTTCAAGCACTAGAACTATTTTTTTTTTTTTTTTCCTATATATCTCCCATTTTTCCGATGCCTTTATATTTAACAAAATCGGGAAAAATAGTTCTAGTGCTTGAAAAATTCTCAATTTTATTTATAGGTAGATTTCAATAAACCTATTATCCACACAAAAATTCATGTCAAAATTTATACAAATCGATGTGATTTCATCAAGGTGTGGACCGAAATTAAAGTAAGAGATCCCTCACTTTAAAGTTACTATATATATATATATATATATATATATGTGTGTGTGTGTGTGTTTGCTTCTTGCCCTTATATTTATTCACAAATTTGTGTGTGCTCTCTCTCTCTCTCTCTCCCTCTATATATATATATATATATAGATATATATATATATATATGTCTATTTGTTTGTTTGTGTCTTGCCCTTAGAGTTATTCACAAATCTATATGTGCTCTATATATATTTGTGTGTGTTGGTGTCTTGCCCTCATATTTGTTCACAAATCTGTGTGTGCTCTTTATATTTATTTGTCTGTGCATGTGTGTTTTTGTGTGTGTGGTTATGCTCAATATATGTGTGGTTATATATATTTGTGTGTGTTTATGTCTTGCTCTTATAATTATTCACAAATTTGTGTGTGTGTGTGCGTGTGTGCGTGTGTATATATATATATATATGTCTGTGTCTGTCTGGAATGCTATATCTTAGGACGGATCAAGTCTTGATATTGTGGAAAAACAAGCTTGCAAGAGCAAAGGAAGAGTTGTTTGGACCCAATTCCAACTTGTTCACATATATGTGGAAAATTTCTTGCTTGTGGGGTGCACCGTTGTAATGAGGTATGCCATGCTGGCGATTCTCCTTGTTGTTTGGTTCCTGTAACCCAAAAGTGCTGTTATACTATGGAATGCTACAAAACAAATTATGAGAAGTTCACCTGTGATAAGCCTTGTGGAAAGAAAAAAAATTGTGGGAGGCACCGATGTAGTGAACGGTGTTGCCCTCTTTCTAACTCTAACAACCATCTCTCTAGAGAATGGGATCCACACTTCTACCAAATGGCCTATGGGAATAAGCTGAGGTGTGGACAGCATTCCTGTGAATCGATGTGTCATAGCAGCCATTGTTATCCTTGCCTTGAAATGATATTCACTGATCTGACCTATGCATGTGGAAGAACTTCAATTCCTCTTCCATTGCCTTGTGGGACGCCTCCACCTTCGTGTCAGCTTCTATGTTCAGTTCAGCAACCTTGTGGTCATTCAGCAACTCATAGTTGTCATTTTGGGGATTGCCCACCCTGTTCAGTGCCTGTAGCAAAGGAGTGCATTGGCGGGCATGTGGTTTTCAGGAACACATACCTATATTTGTGTGTCTGTGTGTGTGTCTGTCTGGAATGTTATATATATATATATATATATATATATATATATTGTGTGTCTACGTGTATGTCTAGAATGCTATATGTGTGTGTGTGTGTGTGTGTATGGGTGGGGGGGTAGGGAGGAATGCTCTGTGTGTGTCTCTGTCTATCAGGAATGCTACAAGCGGAATATGTTGCCCACCAACTGTTCAAAAAATATAGCTAAACTCCTTAGCCACCAAGCCTATTTTGCCACATTGCCAAGCTTGTTTGCTCCTACGGCCAAGCTTGTTTTAATCTCCCTGCCAAGCTTGTTTGCCCGCAAACCAAGCTTGTTTCAATTTCACACCAAGCTTGTTTCAGACACCCAACTAAGCTTGTTTGCTCTCAAACTAAGCTTATTCTCAACCTGTCACAATGATACAACCAACACAAGTATCTCGCACACCAAGTGTTCGACGATTTGTCAATCACAGCCCAGCACTATGATTGCCCATGAAATAAACAAGCAATGCAACACAAAGGCTTGAAATGCACACAGCACATTCACATACTGTTTGCACAAGTCTTACCACACACACATCAATGTAACTCACATATAGAAAGGTAGAAGTAAGAACAAACACAAGCCAATTACGGGAGCCCACTCCCAACCCAATTAACACTCTTATTGATAAGGAAACTCTTTACAATTGCTTGTAGGATCACCACAACAATAGGTCTCTCTTGCTAGTTAGTGTCTCTACACAAATACAAGTATTTATAGTGCACACAAGCACACTTGCAATTAACAACCTTAACTGATAGGTATTGCTGGACCAACCAGCTTTTAAACACATGTTAAACAAGCCTACTTGGATCAATCTAAGTGTGACACCTCAAGTTGCTAACATAGTCTTCTAGGAAACTGAAAGTAGTTGCCTTCAACTGCCCCATATCAACCATCAACAAATAACTCCCACTTTCCACATCAGCCCACACCTGTACACATGCCATAGAATAATGCCAGTAATAGCCATACATGCCTCTCACATGTTTGGTCTCATATGACTCTCAAGGTATATACAGAGATATGTAATGTTATAGGATTTGAAAGACTGGACGTCATAAAGAATATGTTTAAAGAGTACACGGATGGAACTGCAACAAGAGCTGATGTTTGTGAGCTGCTAAAAAATTACATTTATACCTTTTTCGGGGCACGTGATATTGCAAGGGTTATGCTAATATTTGACACAAGTGTTGAAAACCCCAACCTCAGGTTAGAAGACTTAGATGGGATCTGCGTTAGTCTTCGAAAAGTTGCACAATGCAATGACGTTGTCATGCAAGTAATTTAGTCTATGAGAAACAACATGATGACATAACAAGAGGGTGTTGCACAGCTGCGGCATACATTTGAAATCATCGGATCTGACCCACTCGGGACATAACTTTTGAATTTAAGATATTGATGAAATACGATGGAATAATTGTAGGTACTTTTGATTTTTTGTTTTAATTTGGGATGACTGCCTCCCATGGTTAAAAAATTACCAAATTGACTCACTTGTTTTGGTTTGTTTTTATTCGGTTTTTGGTAGCATCGTACAAGTGAAATTTAAATTGTATATATTTGTGTGTTTTGTGTGTTTTGTGTGTTTGTGTCTTGCCTCACAAATATGTGTGTGTGCTATGTTTACTTTTGTTGTAAATGTATATAATGGATGGGGGGAAATGCTGCGAATAGGGTCATTGATTGGAAGCAAAAAGAAAGGATACTCTTTTCAAAAATTGACACCGATTTAATGGAGCATAAGGTATATACAGAGATATGCAATATTATAGGATTTGAAGGAATGGACATCATAAAGAATATGTTTGAAGAGTACATAGGTGGAACTACAACAAGGGCTGATATTCGTGAACTGTTGAAAAATTACATTTATACGTTTTTCGGGGTAGCCGATATTGCAAGGGTTATGTTAATATTTGACTCAAGTGTTGAAAATCTCAACCTCATATTGGAAGACTTAGATAGGATTTGCGTTAATTTTTGAAAAGCTGCACAATGCAATGACATTGTCATGCAAGTAATTCAGTTCGTAAGAAACCACAGGATGACATAACGAAAGCATGCAGCACAATTGCGTCATACATTTGAAATCATCAGATCTGATTCACTCAGGACTTAACTTTTGAATTTTAGATATTGATGAAATATAATGGAAGAATTGTTGGTACTTTTAATTTTTTGTTCTAGTTTGGAATGATTACCTCCCACGGTTGAAAAATTACCAAATTGACTCACTTGTTTTGGTTTGTTTTTATTCGGTTTTTGGTAGCATCATACAAGTGTAATTTCAATTGTATATATTTGTGTGTTTGTTTCTTGCCTCACAAATATGCATGTGTGCTATGTTTTATTCTGTTGTGAAGGTATACAATGGATTGGCGGAATGTTGGAAACAAGGTCATTGATTGGAAGCAAAGAGAAGGGATAATGTTTTCAAAAATTTACACAAATTTAATGGAGCACGGGGTATATACACAGATATGCAACGTTATAGGATTCGAAGGACTGGACGTCATAAAAAGTATATTTAAAGAGTACATAGGTGGAACTGCAATAAGGGCTGATATTCGTGAGCTGCTGAAAAGTTACATTTATACGTTTTTCGGGGTAGGCGATATTTCAAGGGTTATGTTGATATTTGACACAAATGTTGAAAACCCAAACCTCAGGTTGGAAGACTTAGATACGATCTGCATTAGTCTTCGAAAAGCTACACAATGCAATGACGTTGTCATGAAAATAATTCAGTATGTGAGAAACCACAAGATGACATAACGAGAGGGTGATGCACAGTTGCGGCATACATTTGAAATCATTGGATTTGACCGACTCGGGACTTAACTTTTGAATTTTAGATATAGATGAAATACGATAGAATAATTGTTGGTACTTTTGATTTTTGGTTTTAGTTTCTGACAACTGCTTCCCTCGGTTGAAAAATTACCAAATTGACTCACTTGTTTTGGTTTGATTTTATTCGGTTTTTGGTAGCACCGTAAGAATGTAATTTCAATTGCATATATCTGTGTGTTTTGTGTTTTTGTGTCTTGCCTCACAAATATGTGTGTGTGCTATGTTTTCTTATGTTGTGAAGGTATACAACGGATGGGGGGAATGCTACGAACAGGGTTTTTGATTGGAAGCAAATGGAAGGGATACTGTTTTCAAAAATTGGCACCGATTTAATAGAGCACAAGGTATATATAGAGATATGCAATGTCATAGAATTCGAAGGACTGGACGTCATAAAGAATATGTTTGAAGAGTACATAGGTGGAACTGCAATAAGAGCTGAAGTTCGTGAGCTACTGAAAATTTACATTTATACGTTTTTCGGTGTAGGCGATATTGCAAAAGTTATGCTGATATTTGACACAAGTGTTGAAAACCTCAACCTCAGGTTGGAATACTTAGATAAGATCTGTGTTAATCTTCGAAAAGCTACACAAAGCAATGATGTTGTCATTGCATTTATACGTTTTCAAAAATGGATACTGTTTTCAAAAATTGGCATCTATTTAATGGAGCAAGGTATATATAGAGATATGCAATGTCGTAGAATTCGAAGGATTGGACGTCATAAAGAATATGTTTGAAGAGTATATAGGTGGAACTGCAACAAGGGCTAAAGTTCGTGAGCTACTGAAAAGTTACATTTATACGTTTTTCGGTGGTGGAGATATTGCAAGGGTTATGCTGATATTTGACACAAGTGTTGAAAACCTCAGCCTTAGGTTAGAATACTTAGATAGGATCTGTGTTAGTCTTTAAAAAGTTACACAATGCAATGACGTTGTCATGAAAGTAATTCAGTCCGTGAGAAACCACAGGATAACATAACGAGAGGGTGATGCACAGCTGCAGCATACATTTGAAATCATTAAATCTGACCTACTCGGGACTTAACTTTCGAATTTTGATATGAATGAAATATAATAGGATAATTGTGGGTATTTTTGATTTTTTGTTTTAGTGTGTGATGACTGTCTCCCTCGATTGAAAAATTACCAAATTGTCTCACTTGTTGTGGTTTGTTTTTATTCGGTTTTTGGCAATACCATACAAATGTAATTTCAATTGTATATATTTGTGTGTTTTGTGTTTTTGTATCTTGCGTCATAAATATGTATGTGTAATATGTTTTCTTCTGTTATTAAGGTATACAATAGATGGGGGAAATGCTACGAACAGGTTCATAGATTGGAAGCAAATAGAATGGATACTGTGTTCAAAAATTGGCACCGATTTAATGGAGCACAAGGAATATACAGAGATATCCAATGTTATAGGATTCGAAAGACTAGACATCATAAATAATATGTTTGAAGAGTACATATGTGGAACTGCAACAAGGGTTGATGTTTGTGAGCTGTTGAAAACTTACATTTATATATTTTTCGAGGCAGGCGATATTGCAAGGGTTATACTAATATTTGACACGAGTATTGAATACCATAATCTCAAGTTGGAAGACTTAGATAAGATTTGTGTTAGTCTTCAAAAAGTTGCACAATGCAATGACGTTGTCATGCAAGTAATTTAGTTCGTGAGAAACCACGGGATGACATAACGAAAGGGTGCAATACAGCTGCAGCATACATTCGAAATCATCGGTTTGACCCACTCGGGACTTAACTTTCAAATTTAAGATATGGATGAATTATGATAGAAGAATTGTGGGTACTTTCGATTTTTTGTTTTAGTTTGGGATGATTACCCCCACGGTTGAAAAATTATAAAATTGACTCACTTGTTTTGGTTTGTTTTATTTGGTTTTTGGTAGCACCGTACAAGTGTAATTTCAATTGTATATATTTGTGTGTTTTGTGTGTTTGTGTCTTGCCTCACAAGTATGTGTGTGTGTTATGTTTCTTCTGTTATGAATGTATACAATGGATGGGGGAAAAGCTGCGAACAGTGTCATTGATTGGAAGCAAATAGAAGAGTTACTGTTTTCAAAAATTGTCATCGATTTAATATAGCTCAATGTATATACAGAGATATGCAATGTTATAGGATTCGAAGGACTAGACGTTACAAAAATATGTCTGAGGAGTACATAGGTGGAACTGCAATAAGGGCTGATGTTTGTGAGCTGCTAAAAAGTTATATTTATACATTTTTCGGGGCAAGCGATATTGCAAGGGTTAAGCTGATATTTGACTCAAATGCTGAAAACCCCAACCTCAAGTTGGAAGACTTAATTAGGATCTGCTTTAATTTTCAAAAAGTTGTACAATGCAATAACGTTATCATGCAAGTAATTCAGTCCGTGAGAAACCACGTGAAGACATAACAAGAGGGTGCAGCACAGTTGCAACATACATTTGAAATCATTGGATCTATCCCACTTAGGACTTAACTTTTGAATTTTAGATATGGATGAAATACAATGGAAGAATTGTGGGTAATTTTGATTTTTTGCTTTAATTTGGGATGATTGTCTCTCACGGTTAAAAAATCACCAAATTGACTCACTTGTTTTAGTTTATTTTATTCGGTTTTTGGAAACACTATGCAAGTGTAATTTCAATTGTATATTTTGTGTGTTTTATGTGTTTGTGTCTTACCCCACAAATATGTGTGTGTGATATGTTTTCTTTAGTGTTGAAGGTTTACAATGGAAGGGGGGAATGCTGGGAAAAAGGGTCATTGATTGAAAACAAATAGAAAGGACACTGTTTTCAAAAATTGGCACCGATTTGATAGAGCAAAAGGTATATACATATATATGCAATATTATAGGATTTGAAGAACTGGACGTCATAAAGAATATATTTGAAGAGTACATATGTGGAACTGCAATTAGGGTTGATGTTCGTGAACTGCTGAAAAGTTACATTTATACCTTTTTCGGGGTAGGCGATATTGCAAGGGTTATGCCGATATTTGACACAAGTGTTGAAAACCCCAACCTCAGGTTGGAAGACTTAGATATGATTTGCGTTAGCCTTCGAAAAGCTGCACAATGCAATGACGTTATCATGTTAGTAATTCAGTCCGTTAGAAACCACAAGATGACATAACGATAGGGTACTACATAGCTGCGACATACATATGAAATCATAGGATCTGACCGACTCAGGACTTAACTTTTGAATTTTACATATGTGAAAGTATACAAACGTAGTTAAATTGCTTAAGGCCTACCTAGAGGGGGAGGGGGTGTGAATAGGTTTTTACACCTTTTTTCAATCCCTTGAACAAACTTTCGTTTGTCCCTCAAGGTAGCCTTACACACAACAAAATAAACCAAGAAAGACATACATAGACAATATGAGAATATAATCATGTGAACAAGGTCTAAGTATATCACCTAGTTGTGTGAGGTATAAGAACAAATAAACATAACAACAAAGAAAGCTTGTATTTCAATAGATGTTCAATGAGTTACAAGAGTAATCAAATATCACTATACAAAAATTACAATATACAAAATAATCATATATACAAAAATGATCAAAAGAATGAATCCACAAATCACACTTTACAAATACTTGCTTCACTATATATCACAAGTGAATAATATAAAACAAGATAATAACATACACAAATAAAATATAAAAGATAGAAATAGGAAGAATTAACACAAGAGATTTTTTAACGTGGTAAAACCTCCAAGGAGGAAACATCCACGGGTTAAATTACAACCATTAAGGTACTATATATATTGGATGATAAAAATAGAGAATCCACAAAATGACCAATCTTTAGCTCACCCAACCTAGTGGAGTCTAAGTCTACCCAACCCTATTGGAAAGTATGAGATCCCTCAATGATGCGAAACCACCATATATTGGACAACACACAAAACCAACATCGATGGAAGATTAGAAATTCCTCAAGAGTGCATACACCTCCCGTGTACCCCGCTCTTTTGGAGTCTGTGTCTAACCATACGCCTAGGCCTTCCAATATAATAGCCAACTCCCTATCCAAGGCACTCATGCCTCTAGGGAGCCTCCCATGCATGACTATCTGAGTCCTCCCGACTCTAGCCATGACTTCTTGCTTACCTATCCGAGTCATCCCGACTCTAGGCAAGTCTTCTTACTTGGCTATCCGAGTCATCCTGACTCTAACCAAGACTTCATGTCTTTTACAAGGACTTCCTAGTGTGATCATGTGAATGCAAATGATGCAAACAACCAATTCAACATAGAACATGTGATCAATACATTCCATGGTACAAATAGACCTAAACATGTGATATCACAAGTAATAAAAGTCTAGATGCAAAATAGAAGAATAAAACCTAAAGCATGTGTAAACACCAAAAACATAAGCTCAAAGTCTCATTCAAACATACAACACTTGAACAAAATATATTCATGAAGTACAAGTTCAAGACGCTATCAACATACAATAAAATGCTAGATATATGAGATTCAATCAATCAATATTCTAACCAAAAATATAGAGCAAGGATTCAAGATATAAATCAATTAAATCTTAGATTGCTCTAAAACACATACAAATACAATAATCCTAGATTTCATCAATCAAAGGATCAAATCAAATCTCAAGGTCATTTATCACAAAATTGATTCAATCAAGTTACAAACAACCTAAGATGTCATTCTAATCACAATACAACTCATAAACATATGAAAAACCTAAAATCATAGAAACTAGTCCACATGTGTCTCTAAATAGACTTTTGATTAGAATGATTATGAAGCTATCTTTCTTAATAGCTTTCACCAAACATAAACATATATAGAGAAGAAGAAACCCCAAGCAAATTGAAGGTTAAAAAGAAAGAAACCTCAAAGATAAGACCAATACCTTGGATTCACGAGCTGGTTCGGATTTCTATGTGGAACCACCAGAAAACTCGATCAAACAGCCACCAAACCACTTAGAAAAGGTAAAGGACTAGATTATGAACGTTCTCCAACTTGAATCACTCAAATCCGACTTCGTATGAAGAAGTTATGGTTTTTGGAAGATGAGAAAATATGGGAGAAAAATCTGACGGGATTCTTGCAATTTTTCTTCTTGAAATCAAATGGAGGGAATGGAGAGGTTTTAAAAAGAGGAGAGAGGAGAGGATTTTTGGCCAATCAAAAAGGGCCACCTCAGCCCAGCCTAGCCCCGTGGGGGGCGGGTGGGCCACACGGGGAGAGAGAGCCCCTCTAGCCGTGGGGCCCACGGCTCCCACACGGCTTGGGCCACACGTGGCCTTTTGGCCACTTTCACCTCTCGCGCGCTCCCTCATGTTCTTCAGCCGTATCTTGGGCATCCGAACTCTGATTTTAAATCCGTTTTTGGATTACGAACCGTGACTCCCTCACGCACGACGATGACTATACACCTTTGAAAAATGGTTGAGAAATCATTTCGGAAAATGATGATGAAGTCAACTCAACGAATGAGAACGAAAAGTAGCGTAGCTACATCGTTTGGACTCGAAACTAAATGAATGAGTAATCGAAACGACCGGAACTCAATAAGGAATCATAATAGAGCATATTCAAGTCCAAATATAAAAGTATGGAAACATATAAATACAAAGACACACACATATGCTATTTCCTAGACATAGTCCTAGAACATGCAATAAGCAAAGTTTGCCAAGATAGTATAAATGCATGAGCATATATTATCAAGTGTGTGAAAGTGATATATAAATGATGTTTAACCATGAAGGAACACACAAGAATGCCATGTGTGTGTGTGTGTGTGCCTAGCCTTATAAGAGATATGAGGTCTTATATTACCTTTGATGATCAATGAAGCACATATCTCTTTGAAGCTGGCATTTTGCATGAATTGTGGCCAAGACTTTCTTCGTCTTCATAAATCTTCAACATATGGACCACTAAACATTACAAAAGAAACACGTTTTGATATGGAATACATGCCAACACAAACTATAAACCTAACAATATGCATGAAATATGATGGAAGAATTGTGGATACTTTTGATTTTTTTTCTTTTAGTTTGTGATTACTGCCTTCCTCAGTTGAAAAATTACCAAATTGACTCATTTGTTTTGGTTTGTTTTTATTCGGTTTTTGGTAGTACCGTACAAGTGTAATTTCAATTGTATATATTTGTGTGTTTTGTGTGTTTGTGTCTTGCCTCACAAATATATGTGTGTGCTATGTTTTCTTCTATTGTGAAGGTTTACAATGAATAGGGGGAATGCTGCGAACATGGTCGTTGATTTAAAGCAAATATAAGGGATATTATTTTTAAAAATTGGCACCGATTTAATGGAGCACAAAGTATATACAAATATATGTAATGTTTTAGGATTCAAATGACTGGACGTCATAAAGAATATATTTGAAGAGTACATAGGTGGAACTTCAACAGGGGCTGATGTTCGCGAGCGGTTGAAAAGTTACATTTATACGTTTTTCTAAGCATGCGATATTGCAAGAGTTATGTTGATATTTAACACAAGTATTGGAAATCCCAACCTCAAGTTGGAAGACTTAAATAGGATTTGTGTTAGTCTTCAAAAAGCTGCACAATGCAATGACGTCGTCATGCAAGTAATTCAGTCTGTGAGAAACCCTAGGATGATACAACGAGAAGGTGTTGCACAGCTGCGGCATACATTTGGAATCATCGGATCTGATCTAAATGGAACTTAACTTTTGAATTTTAGATATGGATTAGCTACGATGGAACAATTGTGGGTGTTTCCCATCATAGTCTTATCGTGGCCAACAGTCACTCTGCCTTTGTGCCCAAACATTACCTTTCCTTGCCTATGCTTCCTTGCTGCACAACACCAAGCTAATAAGCATCACAATCCAAACTTGTTTTCACAATGTCAACCTACCAATGCCCACGCATTGCATACTTCATCCAAGCCATGCCATCCAATATAACTTGCCCAAGACCATGCCACCCAACATGCCTTGTCTTAAGCTTGATGCTAGGGATGGCAATGGGTCAGGGTCGGGGTCGGGTTCGGGTCGGGTCGGGTCGGGTCGGGTCCTACTAGACCCAGACCCAGACCCAGACCCATCAAAAAAAATTGGACCCAAACCCAGACCCATGAAAATTTTTGGGTTCGGGTTCGAGTCTAGACCCACGGGTCTTGAGCAGACCTAGACCCGCCCTGAGGACCCGTGAAAATTCATGGGTCCGGGTCTAGACCCGTGGACCCGCGGACCCGCTAAACATTTTATATACTAAAATTTCAGTTTTTTCAGTTTTTCCTTTCTATTTTTATATTTACCTATTCAATTTTTAACAAGTAAAACATGTTCTAATTAACTTGAAAGATAACAAAATAACAAATATTGACTGAGTTTAGAATTGAAATAACCACACAAATTGAAAGTAATTCGTAAAGTCATAAACCAACATTAAACATTACACAAATAGCATCAAAACAAACACAACTAGTTTAAAATCAATGACACAAGTACACAACAAATAAATCCGTCATTGCCTCTCAACTTCCAATTGCCAAAGTTCCATTCCATCCTTTATTTCCTCTCCACTTCCGATTGCCAAAGTTCCTACAACATTAAATTTAAAATCAAATCAGTTTTATACAGAGTACCAAAGTTAGATGGCTTGGTGCTTATTGTGAGTTCATGGCTTGGTGCGCGGTGCAGAAAACAAATTGCAATACAACTTATACAAGTACATGGCATGGCCAGCAATCAGCATATTGTGAATTCATGTCATTGTATAATCTCACAATACAATATAGACGGGTTATGTACTTATGATCAAGAAAAAGAGAAAAATTTAATAAGTGCAAAGGAATTTGGTATCCTAGATATCACTCATCATATTTGCACTTGAAATCCTTGTTACTTCCTTACAAGGAATGCGACACCCTTACGGTTCATTCAGGATTGCTTTTCAGCAGTCAAAATCAGAGTTTTTTATAATTCCCACTTGAAAAATCAATTGACTTCAATTAATTAATTAATTAATTATACTTAGCTGAATTATATTGATGTCCAAACTCCAAAAACACAAGTGCCTCCAATTTTTCTTCTAACACAAATATATATACTCAACCGAAGATTATACAACCTATTTACATAATAATTAAAAAATTGGTAAATCAAACAAACACCCACTGCAATTAATCAGTTTATAGAGAATAGAGAGTAATGTTGAGTGTTGACAAATCAATTTTATACAGAGTACCAAAGTTAGATGTATATATATATATATATATATATATATATAATTAGTTTTATAATCAGAAGTCAAAAGTCAGAAGCAAAGTTAGATGTATATATATATATAGTACTGCAATTACATACCAGTGTGAGCCATGTGGCAGTGTCCCAACTCCCAAATCCAATTCGCAAACTATCAAAGGTAGAGAACTGTCGGTCGAAACTTCAAAGGTAGAGAAGCAAAAAAGCAAAGATGTGAAAAAAGCAGTCGGCAGTCAGCAACAAGAAGCAAAGAATGAAAAGAAATTAGTGTAAATAACTAAATACTCGAGGCGTGTTATCAATATATTAATCTAGAGAGGGGGGTGGGGTGAATAGATTTTAGCTATTATTACCCAATTTTCGCATACAAGTCAATATTACGAAAATGACCCTACTAGTCAAAAATACAAGCAAGTGTAATATAGTGCGGAATTAAAAATGGCACTTGATGTATACGTGGAAACCCAACCACTGGGAAAAACCACGGGCTGTATAATGCGCCACACTCGGAACTCGAAATCACTAATTGAAATGAAGTTTACAACCTATGTAGACCTCGTCTAACAATCCGGTCTGTAACCCCTCACTTCTACCCTGCGGGCCTTTATTAGCAACCCTATTCCAATTTGCTTGAGGCCTAAGCACTCTTAGCCTCAAGTCTTAATTCTCTAAGAAGAGATTATGCAACCTATGTGAATATGTATGAATATTCAAAATGCAAATTAGAGCTAGGTTACTCTATATGCTTATCTAGGATAATGATTTTGCAATTAAAACAATCCTAGATATAAATGGCTATATGACATGTCAAATAGCTTAGATAAATATAGATTATAAAAACCTAGATATCTATCACAATACAACACACAATCATGTCAACACAACAATCTCTATTTTGAATAATAGATGTTAATCTAAGAACAAGCAAATAATAAAAGAGATGCCTTGATAAATAAAACACTAATTATAAATGATAATAGTGAAGAACATACCAAGGGAAGTGTGTTGACCAAGACCCATGCAAGTAAACATCCTAACTATGCTAGAAAATGTTTAGATGATATTTTGATGCATATGAAAATGGGTTTTGAGAGTTAAAGACAAGTTCTTGGGAGTTTCTCACTTGAAGATATTTTTCTCTCAAAAATGTGTTTGTTTTCTAAAAAAAAGAAAATAAATAAATATATATATCAGGTCATGAAACAAAAAACTGCACCGTTTTTTAAGGCTTTATCCATATATATATATTTATATTATCACACACACAAAACGCACAGCTTGCAAAAATATGTATATATTTGATTGTTCAAAATGCACAGCTTGCTTAACTATATATATATATATAATTTAACAATCAAAACGCACAGCATCCAAATGTGAGTGACAAAATCAAAATAATCTTGTGAGGTGAGCTCACGATAGAAAAACTAAGTGATCCAATGATGTGCCATATTCAAGTCAAAGCAATCACAAAGTAAAAGAGCTCACATGCAGTTAATGCATACAATAAAAAGGCCTTGAAAAAATAAAAGCAAATTGTGGTGAGGCCGTGTGTGCAGCGTGTGATCAACGGGGACAGAGATGTGTGTTTGGCGTGTGAGTGGCGTGTGGCCAACGGGGCTGTGAGCTGCATGCCCCTCACATGCCAAGCCACTCTTTGTGTGGCTTTCATGCCACACGAAGCCGACAATCGTTCCAAGAGATTTTCAATCCAGTTGATCTCGAATCTTGGAATCCAATTCCGTCTTCGGAATATTGACCCGAACTTAATCATAAATATAGAAAATTATATAACTTTCCAATTTAAGCTCGGAATTAAAATCCGGTTTTCGATAAAAATACGGAATATCCCAAATGTCTCGGAAATCATCCGAAACATATAGAAAAGTCTCCGAATCGCTCGGAACTCATCTATGAACAAATCCACACATAAAAAATATAACAAAGAAGTGAAAGTGTGAAATGTCATGTGAAGAGAATGCACACAAGTACAAGTATGCTAAGTGAGTGTGTGCAATCTAAATCTCTTCAAAGAAAACTAAGCACTAGAGATATACCTTTGGAGTGCTTGTCCCTTGAGGACTTGAAAGGGTCTTGAGCTTGATAATGAATCACTTAAACTGCCCTTACATATAATCTCCAACACGTGGTTTGTCCACGAAATAAGCCAATCAAGATATGGGAATCCTTACAATTAGGTTTAGAAGCAAATCCAATTCAAAGGCGTGTGGTTTGAGATTTGAGAATGAGCTACAGGCCTACAACAGTCAAAAGCAAGAAGCAAAGAATGAAAAAGGAAATTAGGTTTAAGGATTTGGGGGGTTTATATAAATTATCAAAACAGACGGGTCTACGGGTTCGGGTCCAAATTTTTTCCCAGACCCAGACCCAGTCCCAGACCCGACCCGCGAACCAAAAGAGAGGACCCGGACCCAGACCTGACCCACGCGGTTCGGGTTCGGTTCGGGTCTCGCGGGTCCGGGTAAAATTGCCATCCCTACTTGATGCCCCAACGACATGCCCACCATAGGCCTCGCTACCTATACTCATTTTTGGGGGTGTGACAGGTGTTCACGCATGCACAATCTATATTTGTGTCCTACCCTTATATTTATTCACAAATCTATATTTATATAATTGTGTGTTTTGTATGTTTGTGTCTTGCCTCACAAATCTGTGTGTGTGCTATGTTTTTTTCTATTATGAAAGTATACAATGGATGGGGGGAATGATGCGAACATGGTCATTGATTGGAAGTAAATAGAAGGGATATTGTTTTTAAAATTGGCATCGATTTAATGGAGGACAAGGTATATACAAAGATATGCAATATTATAGGATTCAAAGGACTGGACGTCATAAAGAATATGTTTTAAGAGTACATTGGTGGAACTACAACAAGGTCTAATGCTCATGAACGGCTGAAAAAATACATTTATACGTTTTTCTGGGTAGGCGATATTACAAGGGTTATGCTGATATTTAACACAAGTGTTGGAAACCCCAACCTCAGGTTGGAAGATTTAAATATGATCTATGTTAGTCTTCGAAAAGCTGCACAATGCAATGACGTTGTCATGCAAGTAATTTAGTCTGTGAGAAACCCTAGGATGACATAACGAGAGGGTATTACACAGCTTTGACATACATTTGAAATCATCGGATCTGACCCAATCAGAACTTAACTTTTAAATTTTAGATATAGATGAGCTACGATGGAATAATTGTGGGTACTTCACCACCATAGTCTCTTTGTGGCCAACGGTCGCTTTGCCTTCATGCTCCAACATTACCTTGCCTTGTCTATACTTCCTTGTTGGACATCGTCAAGCTAACTAGCATAGCAATCCAAGCTTGTTTTAACTATGCCAACCTACCAATGCCCACGCATTGCATACCATATCCAATCATGCCACCCAACATAACTTGACTAAGATCATGCCACCCAACATGCCTTGACTTAAGCTTGATGCCCCAACACCAAGCCCACCATAGGCCTCACTGCCTATCCTTATTTTAGGGGTGTGACAGGTGTGCACGCGTGTGCACTTATATTTGTGTCTTACCCTAATATTTTTAAATTTTAGATATAGATGAGCTACGATGGAATAATTGTGGGTACTTCACCACCATAGTCTCTTCGTGGCCAACGATCGCTTTGCCTTCATGCTCCAACATTACCTTGCCTTGTCTATACTTCCTTGTTGGACATCGTCAAGCTAACTAGCATAGCAATCCAAGCTTGTTTTAACTATGCCAACCTACCAATGCCCACGCATTGCATACCATATCCAATCATGCCACCCAACATAACTTGACTAAGATCATGCCACCCAACATGCCTTGACTTAAGCTTGATGCCCCAACACCAAGCCCACCATAGGCCTCACTGCCTATCATTATTTTAGGGGTGTGACAGGTGTGCACGCGTGTGCACTTATATTTGTGTCTTACCCTAATATTTATTCACAAATCTGTGTTTATATATTTATGTATTTTGTTTGTTTGTATCTTACCTCACAAATCTGTGTGTGCTATGTTTTCTTCTATTATGAAAGTATACAATGGATGGGGGGAATGCTGCGAACAAAGTCATTAATTAGAAGCAAATAGAAGGGATACTGTTTTAAAAAATTGGCACCGATTTAATGGAGTACAAGCTATATCCAGAGATATGCAATGTTATAGGATTCGAAGGACTGGACGTCATAAAGAATAGGTTTGAAGAGTATATAGGTGGAACTGCAACAAGGGCTAATGTTCGTGAGCGACTGAAAAGTTACATTTATAAGATTTTCTGGGCAGGCGATATTGCAAGGGTTATGCTCATATTTGACATAAGTGTTGAAAACCCCAACCTCAGGTTGTAAGACTTAGATAGGATATGTGTTAGTCTTTGAAAAGCTGTACAATGCAATGACGTTGTCATGCAAGTAATTCAGTCCGTGAGAAACCCAGGATGACATAACGAGTGGGTGCTACATAGCTGCGGCATACATTTGAAATTGGATCTGACCCACTCGGGACTAACTTTTGAATTTTAGATATGGATGAGCTACGATAGAATAATTGTGTGTATTTTTTATTTTTTGTTTTAGTTTGGGATAACTGCCTCCCTCGGTTGAAAAATTACCTAATTGACGCACTTGTTTTTGTTTGTTTTTATTCGGTTTTTAGTAGCACCGTACAAGTGTAATTTCAGTTGGGTTCTTTGATTGAAACGTGATGTCTGGGATCTATTTCCATTCATTTGAGACTTAGTCCACCTGTTATTTCTTCTTCATTGTTTGGATATTCATATTTTACACTTGTCATTGAGGAATCAACTGTCATTGAATTGGAGTGAACTTTGTCGTTATCTCATTGGATAATGGACTGAGATCATAGTTTCAGTTCTTTTGTAAATTGTAGTAGATCTTTGATGGGTTAGGAAATATTACTATAAACACTCATCTTATGCCAATAGTACCCTTATTAAACTGAATATATTTTATTTATAAATTATCTTAAATTATTAACATATCCAATTTATATAAATAAATAAAAATCATATTATTTTTTAAATCAAATCCTCTTGTAATGATGGTCCAATTTACTTTTTGAAATGTCTCAAATGTCGGAGCCTTACGAGAGAGCAGATGTATAACTGGAGTGCAGTAGAGGCGGCCTATACCCATTATAAACGTACTCTAATTACCCTTCTGAGAAAATGTTGGGTGAAATTTGGGAAGCCAAAGTTGGTGATTCAAGTACAATCTAAAGGTCTGGCTTATACCTCTACACCAATGATGTTATTTCTTCTTCATTGTTTGGATATTCATATTTTACACCTGTCATTGAGGAATCAACTGTCATTAAATTGGAGTGAACTTTGTCGTTATCTCATTGGATAATGGACTGAGATCATAGTTTCAGTTCTTTTGTAAATTGTAGTAGATCTTTGATGGGTTAGAAAATATTACTATAAACACTCATCTTATGCAAATAGTACCCTTATTAAAATGAATATATTTATTTTAATATATTTTATTTATAAATTATCTTAAATTATTAACATATCCAATTTATATAAATAAAAAAAATCATATTATTTTTTAAATCAAATCCTCTTGTAATGATGGTCCAATTTACTTTTTGAAATGTCTCAAATGTCGGAGCCTTACGAGAGAGCAGATGTATAACTGGAGTGCAGTAGAGGCGGACTATACCCATTATAAACGTACTCTAATTACCCTTCTAAGAAAATGTTGGGTGAAATTTGGGAAGCCAAAGTTGGTGATTCAAGTACAATCTAAAGGTCTGGCTTATACCTCTACACCAATGACTCTAGCTTCGGGTATTGCTCAGAATTCTCCTATTCCTTCATGTGAACAACAATACTTCCCGTCCTCAAGTAGCCAGCAGCCAACCGATAGGTTCTCCTCTACACCTACTACTACCTTGGCACAATCTGGTACTCCAATAGCTTTTTTGTCCTCCTTTGATTCTACTTCTTGGATTATAGAATCTGGATATTTCTCCCAGATCTACTGTAGAAGCCGAATACCGTGCAGTGACTCATGCTGCTTGTGAACTCTTGTGGTTGAAGAACTAATTACTTAAAGAGATTGGAATTGACATTAAGGGCATGTTTGGTGCATGGGATGGAACGGGATGGGATATGATTAATTTTAGTCTCATCTCCCATGTTTGTTGCTTACACGGGATGAGATTATTTAATCACATGCAAACAAATTATCCCACCGCAAATGGTGGGACTCAAATTAGTCCCATCACTTTATACTTTTTTTTCTTTTCAGTTTTTTTTTTTTTTTTTTTTTTATGTGATTAAAATATAAATATATGATTTAACAATTAACAAAAAAAAAATAATTTTAAACATTTTAACAAATAATTTTCAATTTTAACAAATAAAAATAAATATTATTGCTTAAAATTGGTTTTAAATATTTTAATTTTTTATAAAATTTAATTTAAATAATTATTTTAACCAATTCAATTCTATGTAACCATTTTTATACAAGCAAGGTGGGGCTATTTAGTCCCATATTTGTTTTTTTTAAAAAAAATCTTCTTCTTTTATTTTTTTATTTAATTATAAAATTTTATATTTATTTAATATATCTTATTATAATTTTTAAAATATTAAATATTAATTAAAAAAATGTTATTTTCTTTAATATTAATTTTAAATATTTTATTTTAAAATATAAATTATTTATTTATTTAAAAATTATTTTTATTTTATTTTATATTAATCAATTTCACACTATATTAAATATATGGTAAAATTATATTTTTATCCAATCTTATACCACACCAAACAAGAGATATGACTATTTTAATCCAATCATATACGGCACCAAATACATCACAAACTAATTTTGGTACAATCATATCTCATCCAATCCAATCCAATTTAATCTCATTAAAATAATCCTATTCTATCATTCACACCAAACGAGCCCTAAAAGTCGTTTGATGACGTATTGTGACAACCAAGCCGCTAAACATATTGCTATTAGAAAAGTTGTTACGAAAGGGGTAGTTGTCACTCCATATTTCAAATCAGAACATCAAATTGGGGACCTTTTCACTAGAGCCGTTGATAAAAGGTGTTCCTTCATCTATGTTCCAAGCTAGGCATGGAAGATATGTATGCTCCAGCTTGAAGGGAGCGTTCAAATAGGAAATATAGAAAATATCTAATATCCTTATTACTTATTTATTCATTCAATAAAGACTCCAGAATATCTCTGTCATCAAACGGTAACAAAAGACCAGAGAAAAACACATCAATTTTACAAGGTATTGGATTGCTTCAAATTCTTCTAAACTTGTAAATCAATTTCAACACATATCCAAATTATCCTATGTGAACTATGAACCACATACATGATTGGTTTCCGTTGACAATACTGAATATTTCACATCTTATTATATGCAATCTTTGTACTTCAAATATGAATAATCAATACGAGACAAACACTTGATTTTTTTCTTCTCTTTTTAGCTTTGAAGCTCTTTCAGGAGTAAAAGAATCCATCAAAAATATATATATACAAACGCCCATCACTGGGACTAGAAAGATCACCTGAGACAATTATGTACAATTATCAACTTGAATCAATGGAAGGACTCAACTGAAGCCTCATAGAACTTCGTCGGAGCCACAATTCGTACATAACCATGTAAAAAGCATCATAATCAACAGGGGAAAGATGCCACTGAAAATGTTTGCGCACCTTCATCACATTCCGTTGCAGCAATAAATATTTGTCGGAGCTTATCCCTTTAAGGATTTTCTTCAGCAATGGAATATCTAAAGTGGCAACAACAACTGAGAAGCTCTTCCAATTTAAAATGTCAGCAAATGGAAGGTCATAGTGGTTAGCAATGATCACCGGAACACACCCATAATATAGTGAATCTGCTATACGAGCCGTGTTCACTTCAAAACCTTTGACATGGAGGCAAAACTTACTCCCAAGTAGTTCATCAGCATATGGTGTTGTGAGCCGGCCATAGTGAGCATAAATCTCTGGGTCATTTTTCCAAAATTGAAGAAGTTTTTCACGTACAGGGGAGTTAATTGCTCCCGCAAAAAAAGCAAGCCTCTTCCTGCAATTTCATGTTTTGTTATGGCCATGTCTAACAATCTTTGGAAGTTAGATGACAAAAACTCAACAGCATGCCAAGGACAAAAACATTGGATTAATGTTTTGGAACAATAAAAATATTTAAAGATAATAATTAGTTAACGATCTATTGCCCATGTGGACAATATAACCATTTTCTAGGGGATTTCTTAGGCATTGCTATGTTATCGAATGTTTTATACTAGTATGGCCAGAAGTAGCACCTATTTCACAATCAGATATTCATCAAGTTATACAGGAATAAATACATAGCAAATCTTGAAGAACTGACTCCACTGACATTCAACAGTTATGGTGAGGTATAGCAAATACTTTTTGCAAAAATGATCATGTTCTATTTTTAGAAATTTGATCATCTCAGAGACACAGACAGAGAATTGTTCATAATTATGCATACAGAATCAGACCAAAAAACACAGACCAACATTCCCTTCACTTGAAACATGTGTACAATGACATTATCAATCAGCTAATTAGAACTTTACTAGAGATCATGACTTTTTCTGATATTCAAAGAACAGTAAACCAGGGTGAAGGCACAGTCATATCACTTATATGATCGGCAGAATGTTTTCTACAGACTACAATAAGACATATACTTATGTTGATGGGAAACAGCAGTACAATTAGCGAGCTTGGTAACGATAGGATAATCACTTTTTCATGCTTGCTTCTGGAAAACAAAATGTATCAATATTTCTGCTATCTGATACCATCAATCATAATCAGTGAACCTCCAACATAGACAAAAAAGTTTCAATTTGCAGTTCAGTGCATCTCATATGTAATAAATAAGAAAAATTACAATTGGAATAAGGGTTTTCACCTTTTTGATGAAACAAGGTTAGGGGGATCTGCTTGTCTTGGCCAAATTTGTGGTAAAGAAGCATCCTTATGAGCGATGTACCCTGATAGAAAGTAGCTTGATGAGCACACAACTTGAATGGCATTGAGTTTCACTTCCAAAGCTTTTTCCATGGCAGATCGTCCAATGGAATGACAAGCAGCATAAAAGTGATCAGCCCCATCCGTCCTATTCCAATAAGGGTACTTCTGACTGATATTGACAATGTAATCTCTGATAAAGTCTTGAATACCCGGCGAACCAATTCTAGAGTCATGTCGCATCCTTGCAATCGAGAAAGGCAAAAAGAAAAGATCTGCTTTGGCTGGATCCTTTGTGATAAAATGGCTCTTCATGAGGACCTTCTTAAAGTAACTTTCACTAGCATAATTACCACTAGGTTCAAAATCCACCGGCAAGAGTACATTTGCGAAAGGATCTTTCTGCTTATGAGGATAAATGTATATCCTAAAGCTCCTATTCATCCATTTATAGTCTTCCAGAAAGATATCTCTGTCATGGAACACCTCATTGTTATTCATATAGTTTCCTGAATCATAAAAAAAGCAGTTTCCAGATTTCGGGGTCAAGAAATGAAAGTTAATTGATATCGTTCGAAGTCTCTTGAACCCCTATCCTCAAACCTCCACACTTGAAATAATTCAGACTATAAATGTGACCAACAATAACTTATATTTTCAGAAAATAATAGACAGTCAATCATGCCAAGTAGCTTATACACCAATATCTGCACAGTGAAATTTAAGTATAATGTTTTATAAATTATAATACATTCTACCAGAAAACATACAAGATCAAACTCTCAATCTCATCTACACACTGTTTCAATTAGCAGTCTCAGGCTTTCAATTCATACATACAACTATTTTAAATAAAATGTATGTAGGTACTCTAATAACTATATATTTTTCCTGGCAACCCTTTAATATAAGTATATAACAATGACAATAACCCATCTAAAATATGAAACAAATCCAGAAATCAAACAGCACCCACAACCACGAAACTCAAATATTCACAACACAATTCAAGACTGTTTGATCCACAAATCAAAAAAAAAAATGCTAAAAATCACATACCATTTGATCCCAGATCAACTATCGCAGACCGTTGACTCACACTCCTCCCTCCACCATCACCACCACCACCACCACTTCTGTTAGACAAATCAACAAACGGGTGGTGGTACTTGGAAACATTGTGATCCGAAACGGGAAATGACGGAGACCCAGTTTGCGGATTCTTCGGAGAAACATAGAGAATGTGCGGGTGATGGTGATTGAAGTAGATGAGATGTGAAGTTGAGGAGGAGACGTAGAAGAGAACAAAGAGAGTGGTGATGAGAGCTAATGTGGTGGGTATGAAGAAAAAAGTCTTGAACGAAAGACGGTGCTGAGCCAAGTAGTAGAAAATTAATGAAGTGTTCGCCATTCAAACTGCAGAGAAAGAACAGAGAAGATGTCTTGCTTGTTTTGAGGAGTGATTTTCAGAGAGGAATAAGTTATAATTAGTCATAATAAGTCATTGGTTGGTTTTAAGATCCAATGGTGAAATGACTTGCTAGTCGGTACTAACTCTAGTCATGTCTCATCTTCAAGTTTTTGGAAAACTATAGAATAATATAAACTTGTAGTCAAGTTTACGGTAAACTTGATTATAGAATACTAAATTATACGGTGGCGGCAACTCGAAAAAGCTGAAAAAGGTTCTTACTAGCATCCATATTTAGCGGTGTTATTTTGTAGATTACTTTTATTTTTACCAAAGTAAATAGTTAAATATTTCGATATTTTTCATATTTTAAAGGTATTGATTTCTAAAATATTTTTAAATATTCTTAATATTTAAAAATTTATTGATGATATTTTTGATATTTTTATCCGTTTTCATTGAAACAGATATTTTTTTTTTTTGTCCAAATAAGACCGTGTTGCAAGGTATTATTAGTGTTGTTGGATTTTTATACTTGTGTTATAAGACATTATGATCGTGTAAAAATTTCACGGTAATTGTTATAAGGTATCATGGTCATTTATCATATCCCAAAGGTGCAGGTAAGTTGTAATGGTATTTGTACCAAAAATGGTGCGATTGTCCTTAAGGGTGCGTTTGATATGTAGGACGGGACGGGACGGGACAACGTAAGACAATTTCCTCTTATCCCACGTTTGACACGTCTTTAACATAGGACTAAACAGGACAAAAAGAGACAAAAAAAAAACACTAAATTTTGTTCCACCCAAAACTCTAGGACAAGGTTGTCCCATGACATGAGACAAGTGCAAAAAGACAGCTTTATCAGCCTGATTGATAATTTTCAACTAACAAATGCTGAGAAATGAGGATAAAAAAGAAAAGAATTGAAGAAGCTAGGTGAAATTGGTTAAGAATAATTATCAGCCAGGCTGGAGTCTGGAGTCTGGAGTCTGACTAAAGATTTAGCACAAAAGAATCTATCTTGAGATATTCTATTTTATTTGAGAAACTTGAAAAAAATCTTATACCCATTTAAGATTAATCATCTAATTAAATGATATATTTATGGAAGTATTTCTTTTTTTTTTTTTAATATATAATTTCTTTATGTCAAATTAATTAATTGATAAATAAAGCAAGTTGTTGCATTAACATGCACATGCACATGCACTACTTAAGAGTTAATTAACCCCCTTAATCTTATTTTAATTAACTTAATTAATTTTCTTTCTCTATTGTTTTAATAACATATAAGCTGTACGTCTCCACACATGATCAGCAGATTCTTGATGGAATTAACATGAAATATTTGCTGTTCCAAGTTCCAACAAGTCCGATTCCTGCATGCTTTGATAGAGACAAATGCTGCATGTTACTCTTGTAGCACATGCTTGATCCAAAGTGGTCCTGATTGAGATTTCTTCAAATCATAAGATATTTACACTTTGTTCCAAAAAAAAAGTTAATAGTTTCATTCTTGTATTTCATGTCTGGTTTTAAATGATGCTATTGCTAACACTCATTTGCAATTGTCCTTTCTTGGATGAAATTCAAAAAAAAGAAAAGAAAATAGAATTAAAGTAGCGAGATATATATATATATATATATATACAGAAATTATATTATCAATTCGAACTGACAAAAGTTATATCAGTTCCTTGTATGTGGACCACTGGATTTAAATACTTTGACTTGACTGTATGCACTTGTCAATCAAAGTATTTAAATCCAATGGCCTACATATATATGAGATATATATATATATATATATTCCTGAGTAAAGAAGAATTTTATCTTTTGTATCTATATAAACACTTTTTAATGTAATTGATCAATTAACTAAGTGAGATACCGAAAGGAGGAAATTCTCAAAAATAACTCATTCAAATTATTATTATTATTATTATTTTAATAACAAACATTGTTTTTTATGTTTTTAATTAAGTATAAAAATTTATTTTCACGTCATAATCAAGTAATTATATTAATATTTCTAATCTAAAGAAAATATTGTATGTATCTATCTCACACCATTAACCGTTGTGATTGTCTATTAATAAATGTCACGTGGCACGAAGCCACCAACACACAAAACACTTTTATTTTCAATTTTTTTGACCGGTTATTTTAAAAAATAATGTTATTTTAAAAAATATACTAAAAAAAACATAAAAAGAAGAGAATGGATGAGATGGAAGGAGAGAGAGAAGAAAAGGAACAGAGAAAGAAAAGAGAGAAGAGGGGAGAAGAAGAAGAGAGGAGATGGTGAGGTGTGAAAAAGAAAAATTGTTACAGTGAAACACAATTTATTTCCAAAAATAAAAATAAAAATTTTATTGTAATGCAGCTTGTTTGAAACAAATTACCGGTTGAAGCACAAGTTTATTTCAATTTATTTTATTAAACACAAGTTTGTTTCAATTTTTTTAAATTATAATTATTGAAATAGAGTTTGTTTATATATGAAACACATCGGTAACCTGAAACTAGAAGTGGCAATATGGGTTATCGTGTCGTGTTTGTATAAACCCAAACATGACCCGTTAATTCTTTGCTCAACCCGAACATTGCCCATTAAACTTATCGTGTCATAGGTTGAAATCCAAACACACCCCATTAATTAATGGGTTACCCAATAAGATCCATTTAACTCATCAATATATAGGTTATGAATATCATGATAAATTACAATTCCATTAATTCAATTCCGATTTAAAATTTTAAAGTAATTTAAATCTTTTAAATTTATTTTTCAAAATTCAATCCAATAAAACTCATTTAATAAATGAAAATAATCAAGAATAACAAAAATATTGATTCAAAATAAAATCTCATATATCAAGATTTTGTATTTAAAGTTCTGAACTCTACGCATTCCTAATATATATATATATATAGTAATTTTATTATCAGTTCGAACTATATATCAGTTTCTTGCATGTGGGCTATTAGATTTAAAATATGTTTTGACAAGTGTATGTAGTCAAGTCAAAGCATTAAAATCCAATAATACACATGCAAGTTCGAACTGAAAATAGAAAAACTTTATCTATATATATATATATATATATTAAACATGCAATATTATACTTTACACAAAATACTGAAGTAAACATATTAAATTTCTAAACAATATGAGGTTGACTCGGTGGTATGTCTTTCACACCCATACCACGAGATTGTTTGTTCAAGTCTCTCCCCCTCTCTAAACCCTGAATTATTGTAATATTTAAAAAAAAAAAAAAAAACACATATTAAATTTCTAAGTAAAAGCCATGCAAGGATGAGACACAATTTAAATTATAAACCGAAAAAAATTAATAAATAACAAAATTAAAATAATGGATAATACATTTTATGTAGAGACTTGACTTTAAAGACTTACACTCTTTGATAAGTAATTATAAGTAGGTCATAAAAAGAGAAGGAATAATTTAAAGTATTTAAGATTGATTTGTTAAAGCAATATTTAGGATTTCTCTATATATTGTAAATTACATATTTATTTTTGATATTTAATCGTGTTAAATGGGTAAACGGGTTGGGTGGGGTTCAACCCAAACACAGTCCGTTTAATTAATGGGTTTAACGTATTGACTCGTTAGTGGCTTGAACCCAGTAAGACCTAACTCAAACCCGCATATATCTTGTCGTGTTTGTGTTGTGTCATTGGGTCGTGACCCATATTGTCACCCGTACTTGAAACACAATTTTTCTCATAAAAAATTATTCTTCTACTATACATGATTATATGGTTGCTGAGTAAATTTATAGCTTTTAGATTTCAATCCAATGATGTATATAAATTAAGGATTTAAAAATTAAAAAATAAAATAAAACAAAAAGTAACTAACTCGCTCTCTTTCCTAAAAAAAAATAACTCTTTCTCGTATAACTGACAATTAATAATGTTGTTCTTGTATTGTAGTGAAAAAAAAATTCTTTTTGCAAATTCCCCTAATAAAAATGTTATTTACATTATTTTATTTTTTTATTGAATAATTTATAAGACATGCCAAACTCATGCTAATTAAAGTAAGAAGAGAATGGTGTAAGTTGCAAAAATAGTGAATGCTTTTCCGAAATTGCAGAAAAGTTGTTTTCTAGTATTTTATTTGTTTGTTTTTTTTTTTTTTTTTTCAGAGGAATATGTATATAATATATTAGTTTTTATTTGTGCAGATTTCCACATCAACAAAAACAAACTTCACAAAACTTGGTTGGATTATGCAAACAAACAAACTTTTATGTTTAATTAGTTCACAAATTTATTCCAGATTAAATCTAATTAATGTTTCACATGTACTACGTGAAGTCAAGTTATTATAATTAACATCTGCATATATAATTTATTTTGTATGATATATTGTAGTATGACATATGCAATTATAAATATAAATAAAATAAAATAAAAAATAAAAAGCATAAGAATTAATGGGAAAAAAAAAAGGTTGGAAAAAGAAGGGTAGGTCCATCTATATATAATAGCAAACCATCAACCATGTTTCTGTCTACTAACGAAAGTTTGGTCACTCACTCAATGGACTCGTCTGTGTGTGTGCACACCAATCTAACTCTCTCACACAGTAACACTACAGACACCCATCGGTTTTTCTTCTTCTTCTTCTTCTTCTTCAGCTTTTTTTCCTGCAAATTCAACCACCCGGATTCCAACTCATATATCGATCAGCTGCCGGAAACCATGAACCTAAGGGTGTTCTGAGAGCCTGCTCTCACACAGACCACAGTCTCACTCTCGACACCCATCGGATTTTCTTCTTCTTGTTCTTCAGCTTTTTTTCCTGCAAATTCAACCACCCGGATTCCAACTCATATATCGATCAGCTGCCGGAAACCATGAAGCTTAGGGTGTTCTGAGAGCCTGCTCTACTTCTACACCAATATTTAAGCTTTCCAGGTTTGTTTTGCCAATGGAAAATTTAATTAGTTTATTAATTAGTTATGTACCAATATTGCTATTGCTATATATGCTGCCTGCCTGCCTCTATATTTATCATATATATATTTGTAGATCACAAATTTACAATAGAAAGTTATGAAGAATTTGAAATATTAAAAAGCAATGGAGTACTTTTTGTTTTGCAAGTTTTTTGGACAATATATATATATATATATATAGTCAAATTTGTTGATAATTAATTAGTTGTGTTTTAGTTTTACCAATGATCAACTCACCATAACCATCTTTGCAAGTTTATCAAAATCAAAAGAGAAAAGGATATATTAATTAGAAATATTTTTATAGTATTATATTTGGAGAAATATATGTCAGTACTCTTTGTTAATTTCATTCTCTTTTTTTAGTTTTTATTAATATTATAGAAAATATATAAAATACTAGTCAATGCCACCAACAAGTTTTAAACCGTAGAATTTTTTTTGTCTTTCAGAGTGGATTTTATGTTTACCACTGTATATACTTATAAAATGTGTATGGTAAAACGGACTGGATTCGACTCCCGACCACTAAAATAAAAATCTTATTAAATAGTCTTTAAGTGGTAGGAACGTGTGCCTTGCATGATTATGACCGGGCCAAAAAATGAGGAGAAGCATAGGGAAAGAAGTTTTGGGGGGAGTGGGGGGTGAAAATGACAAAAAAGAACACAACTCAAAGGGTCAAATACATTGTTGTGCCACCAACTTACCAACACTTCATTGCCTCACCTGTCACATACTCACATGCATGTTTCTAATTTCTTTATCATCTGCCATTCTAGTAGCTAGCTTGTACCTACAAGTAGAAGTAGAAAAACTCATGTGATACTCTCTCCAGTTAAATGGTGAGACCATCCAATCACATTGCATCAAATTATATAACATATTTTTAAACTTTTTTATATTCCCAAGATAAATTATATTATATGTCATAATGTAATTGGACGGTCTCACAGCCACATGATGATACCGTCCCACACAAGTTTTTTTTTCTAGAAAAAGTTAGCCACTTCAAAATATATAATAATAATGACAATCAATCCGGTCTACCAATGTCTTTGACATATGTCCACCTATTTAGGATCAGGATCCTCTCCTCACCTCACATTATCCTAACATTTTCCTCACCTTTTAAAAGCATGTGATTGGTTGTTAATAAAGTGACAATCACATCTTAACCATTCATTCATTGCAATACTTATGTGTCATAAGATTAAATAAGGTGAGGATGAAGTGAGATGAGGAGAGGATCATTGTCCATTTATTAAATATCACTTTTCTAATTCAACATAATCCATTTTTCGGAAAGTCCAAACTAGTTTAGAAAAAAAGAAAAAGAAAAAGAAAAGAGTAATACTAGAGGACCCAAAAAACTAACCCAAATTTTGAACCCAAACCTATGTGGCAACATCACATGGGATCTTTGGGAAGAGTGACGTAGGCCCATGTTATGTGTGATGTTGCCACATAGATTTGGGTTCAAAATTTGAGTTAGTTTTTTGGGTCCTCTAGCATTACTCAAAAGAAAAAGGCAAGTATACATAACTAAATTTTTCATCTACATCAATGAATTATTAGGTGGTGTTTGGTTTCATTTTTAAAAACAGTTTTTTGTTTTTAAAAACAAAAACAACTCTAAAGTTGTTTGGTCAATCATTTTGTAAAATTGTTTTTGAAAATAAAAAACAACTTTTTAAAAGTTATAATTAAAAAATTAAAAACAACTTTTTATTGTTCTTCACCATTTTCAAAACAAACAAACCACAACTTTTCCCAGCTTTTCCCTTTAAACAATTATTTTACCCATTTCAAAAATATTACCAAACACATTTACATCGTTTTCCGTTTTTGAAAACTACTTTTAGAAAACACTATCAAACACGTTTGTAATTTTAAGAACATAATTTTTATTTTTAAAAATAGTTTTCAAAAACATCATTTTAAAAACGATACCAAACGCGCCATTAATGTTCAATACTTCAGTTCCCTAGAAACAATACGAGTTTCTTTAGGATTATATCAGGAAAAGGTAGTAATAAAGAATCTAACAAAAACATTCTTGTTTATAAATTAAGAATCATATATTTTTCTATTTTGAAGAAAAAATCATTCAGAAAAATAAAACTTTCTAATCCTTCGAGTACATATGCTCTAAAAATATATGTTAACACATAGTCATGAGTTACTAAGGTTAATAATTTGAGATCAACAACAATTTAATTAGGAATATTTATCATCAAATTTGAAAATCCATTGAGTTTGAGAAGGGTAACATAGTTATATATCGACGATATATCTACTCAGTTAGATTGATCGGAATGTATATATGAGATACAAAGATTATTATTATATAACTTGTATCAAATTAGAACATATAGTTTTACCAAATATTCAAATCATTACAGCATATTTATACCAGTTGCTAACACATATATCTAACCGATTTTGCCCGGCCAAGCTTAATTTTACACTCCACACTATAGAAGGAGAAATTTGTGTGAGGAGGATATATATATATATATATATATATATATATATATATATAGAGAGAGAGAGAGAGAGAGAGAGAGAGAGAGAGAGAGAGAGAGAGAGAAGGGCTAGGATCAACAGCACTCTCCTTTCACAAATTATAGGCCATTAAATGGATTTATGCACTTTGAATATTGTTGAGATATTGCATTATATATACCTATTTAATTTTTCATATGCATGAATTATAAATGTTAGAAGTAATCTCAACAGTTGAATATATATCTGTATATAAACTTGATAAAATATCAAAATTGTTTCCTTCTTGATCAGAGAAATAAATCCCCATGGCTCCAACAAACAAAGACTAATATAAGCATAGAGAACAACATAGCATTGTCTGATTCATGAGGATAAATTATATATATATATATATATATATATATATATAATCTTTCTATTGTCTGTTCGAACTGATATAAAATATATCAGTTTCTTGCATGTGGGTCATTGGATTTAAAAGATGCTTTGACAAGTGCATGCAGCCAAGTCAAAGCATTTAAATCCAATAACCTATATGCAACTGATATATTTTATATCAGTTTGAACTCACAATAGAAAAATTATATATATATATATATATATATATATATATAAATTTCAAATGAAAACGTCCTGATATAACTTCATGAGGATATTGAATGTGAGCCACTAGTTTTACATGCTTTGACTCAAGTGTGTATGCACTTGTCAAAACTAATGGCTCACATTCAATATCCTTATGAAGTTATATCAGGACGTTGCATGCATGGAAGAAACAAACAAGTTTGAGAAGGGCTATAGGATCAAAATAGTATAGGTCATTAATTGGATCTATGCACTTTGAATACTGTTGACATTTCATTATGTACCTATGTGATTTTTCATTTGCATGAATTATAAATGTCAGAACTCAGAAGTAATATATATATATATACTTGATAAAATTTGTGTAAAAATGGGGCTGACAATTTGGTATATATATATATATATATAATTTTTCTATTGTCAGTTCATCCTGATATAAAATATATCAGGACGAAGAATGTGGACCATTAAATTTACATACTTTGACTTAAAGTGTATATACTTGTCAAAACTCTTTAATAATCTATGGTCCACATTCTTTGTCCTGATATATTTTATATCATGACGAACTAATAGTAGAAAGAATATATATATATATATATATATGCTGCAAAAGTTAGATAAGATATTTTAATAATTTAGAAAAGCAAGAGAAGTATAGTGAAATTTTGAATGTAGATATCATTTGCATGCATGGAATGGAAACAAACAAACTCACATGTGAGAAATAGAATAAATATGCATGCATGGTATTTTTCTACTTTGGTGTTTGCTTCTCTCAATCTGTAGAAACCGTGTGAAGACAGAAATTATCTGAGAAGAAAACAAAATCATTATTGAGGAACTGAATATTAAAGAAAACACAATTTTTTACGAGTTAGAAATTAACATCTAAGGATAACAAAAGCATTTATTATATATAAACGAACTGAACATTAAAGAAAACACAATTTTGAAATTAAAACATAGAATGTGTGATATTGTTATCCAAACTTTCAAAAATCGGAAAACAAAAAATTTAGAATGTAATTTATATGTGGGGAGGGATCAAGAAAAATCACTCAAGAAACCCAAAAACATTCAACGAAATATCTAACAGCTCAAAATATTGTGGTAAAAATAAAATAGATATCCATGATATAAACTCTTATGAGAACAAATAACCAAACACTATACATGTGTGTACGTGTAACTAAATTTAAACCACATTGTAACATATATCTCTAATGAATATGCCTTATGATCATATATAAGATGCAACATGCAATAAAATGAAAATCATCAAGAAAAATGACAGCAAGAAATTATCAGAAGTAGTTAAAACTAGTTTAATTCATAAATAATTTAATGTAGGGATGGATTTTGATCCTCTGCTGATCTGATCTTTTTAAAGTATGTAATTGGTTGTTGATAAAGTGGTTGTATAAACCAATCACATCTTAACCACATATTCATTGCAATGCTTATATGTCATGAGATTAAGTGATGTCAGAAAAAAGATCGGATCAACAAAGGATCTAAATTCATAAAGGATTACATAGAGGCGGAGGAGGAGGACGAGGAGTCAAGACATTATATTAATTCAATATATAGATATTTAATGCCAATAATACAATAGTAACTATATATATGAATTGTATGAACAATCATGCAATGTATAACATAGGGATTTTCTTACAAGTTTGCTATAAATTAGCACAACAACAGTACAACAATACATATATTTATGGGAACAACAAAAAAACATCCCGGCCAGAATATGTAGAAGAAAAAAAAAAGGAAACAAACAAATAACATGACAATTAAACTACATAGTAATCAAACCTATTTAATCTTTGTATTAATTGATCAGCTGCTGCTAGCTAGCTAGCTAGTGTCATGCACGTTGATTATCCAAAGCACTTTGTTGTTGTTGATGATGATCACCACCTAAATTAGCAGCAGCCATTGTAGAAACCATCTCATCACCTTCCCAAATGCCACCGAAAGTCTGTCCCCCAGATGTTCCAACCACCATACCAGGCTCCGGCACCTGCAGTGGTACTACTGGCGGCAGGGTCTGCAGTTGTGGTGGTTGTGGTTGTGGTTGTTGTTGTTGTTGATGATGATGGTGGTGGTGGTGGTTATTGTTCGCAAACATGTAATTGTCATTAATAAAGGAGTCGAGAATTGAAGAGAAGGTATTATCTTCAATGCAGTTACCTATGTAATAGTACCTACTCTCCTCCACCACCTGGTTGCAGCTGTGTCCACCCTCACCATTACTTGGTAACAACCCCATCATAAAACCACCACCACCACCACCTCCATTATCGACAACTTGGACATCATTTTGCAAGTTGTTTGTCAAGTTTCCGATACCGTTTGCGGCTGTGATTACTTGATAGCTCTTTTCTTGCTCCAAAGAAGCAGGATTTGGATTAGGGTTAGGGTTTGAATTGGATAACAGATTGTGTTCGTGTTCATATAATCCCGAGGATGTATGAGTAGGAAGAGGTGGTGGCGGGTTGATGAGTGGTTTGTGGGTTCTGGGATCAATTCCTTGGCTTATCAGCTTCTTGCTGAGATGTGTATTCCAATAATTCTTGATCTCGTTATCGGTCCTTCCTGGGATTCTTCCAGCTATCAAAGACCACCTGAAAATTCAAAAACCCCAAAAATGAATCGAATTAATCCAACAAAATAATAATTAAATTGAAAGATTGATGAAGAAATATATATGATTCTATCTTCACTTGCTTGTGTTGATTACAGATCATAGATCATGAACAAGCCCTAGCTACCATGATTGAAGTGCGATATTTTACGAAGAGTTGACAAACGTACCTGTTTCCGAGCAAGCGGTGAAGGCGGAGAATGAGATCCTCCTCGTCAGGGGCGATGCGGCCACGCTTGACGCAGGGACGGAGATAGTTCATCCAGCGGAGGCGACAGCTCTTACCGCAGCGGAGAAGCCCCGCCCGCTTAGGGAGCGTGCGCCACCGGCCCTCGCCTTCTCGGTTGATGTAGTTGGACAAGAGCTCGTCTTCCTCCGGCGTCCACGGCCCTTTCTTTATCCCAACTTTGCTGCAACACGGTGTCGTCGTCGACGTCTTGGTTCTAGTTCCCGAAGAAGATGACGGTGGGTTCCTCATATCTAGCTTCTTCTTCTTCTTCTTCTTCTTCTTCTTCTTCTCCTTCTTCTTCTTCTTCTTCTTCTGGGATTTCTCTGACTGTTTCTCAGATTACAAAGAATTTGGATGTACTGTTGATGATTTTTGGGAGAGAATATGTATGGTTGCGATCGAAAGTGGATTAGGGTTTATTTATTTTATTGAAGAGGGAGGGTGTGTGTGTGTGTGATGAGAAGAAGTAAAGATGAAGTAAAATTGCATGATGCAGACAATACTTTATATCTGTAGAACATTCTGTCTATATCAAACATTTCTTTTTCTTTTTTTTTCTTTAAATAGTACGTTTTTTAAGATAATATCCATAAAACTGTGTCTCTATAATTTTCCTTTTTGTTCCTCATTTATAGAATTTTTATCACACTATAAATAGATCTTCTACTTATCTCAATTGAGCTTAATTTTAATGATTTTAGATCATTTATTGTAAGTAGTTGAGATTTTTTTTCTTCTTCATGAAATTTGACACCAAACGGTCAGAAAGGGGCATATCTGGAAAAAACATTTCGGGTGAGCTAATCTAAAATTGATATGGGCTTTAATTAAAATTATTATTTTTTCTAATAAAATTTAAAAAGAAAATTACATTAAAAAAAAATTCAAAAAATTGGGATGGACCGCAGCCAAGCCATTAAAGAGATACTCCTTCAAGTTAGAAATCTATTGGGACCTACTAAATACTCCTATAGGTATCAAGTATCGACTCCCACTATAGGGAATGGATATTCCCACACTTTTACGGTTTTGATGGGCAAAGATGTGGCAATATATACGATGTTAGGGTTTGAACTGTGATGATGATCATACAATATATATAACGTTAGGTTTGAACCGTGGTGGTGAAACTTGTTAATACAGTTGCAACTTATTACAAGCTTACAAGTTACAATAGCATATGTGCTATTGTAGCAAGGGATAAGGGAGCGTAAATTTTAGTATAATTTATAAACAAAAATTACCATTTTAGATTTTCGCCTCTGAGCTAGGTTGGCCCTGCCCTCACATATATAATGGATATATATCAATGAAATTGTTGATTCAAGTCATGTCTCTTTTTTCAAATATTGTAATTGCTCCTTTTAAACAAAAAAATGGCCGGGTTGTCTTGAATTTTAATTGCGGGCATATAAAACTTCATATGGACTTTTCAAATTAATCCTATCTCTTTACTCTGGTGGGTAACTTTAAATTCTTTACTAAGGCCACCATTTCACTATTACATCATTACTTGATATAGTCAAGTACTTCATTTAATATACGAGTAGTACTATACAACACGAGGAGATGAAGTTGATCCGGTGGTAAACCCCTCATACCAGTACCACGAGATTACGTGTTCGAATCATCCCTCTCTCTAAAAAAACCACCCCAAATTAACGTAACATTTAAATAAATAAAAAATACTATACAACCCAAATGATGTGACAAGTGAGTTGTCATCACCATATAAATCATGAGTAGATAATGTGGTGAATTGACAAATCATTTACCATATCATTTAGGTTAATTTTTAGACAAATTTTTGGATTGTCTAGTATTAGTGTTAATATTAAATAAGAATGAGAACAAATTTACCTAATTTTTGGACAACGATAAAATGTGAATAAGCTCCCATACGTTTTGGATGAGTGTTTAATGCTCTTTTTATCGTGTAAAATTGCACGTGATAAAAAGTATTCATAATAGACCGATGAATTGTAGTAATTATTTATTAATGCATGGTGGATGAACAAAATATATATATATATACATATATATATATATATATAGTCTTTCTATGATCAGTTCGAACTGATAAAAGTTATATCAGTTCCTTGTATGTGGGTCACTGGATTTAAATACTTTGACTGACAAGTGCATACAGTCAAGTCAAAGTATTTAAATCCAGTTGCCCATATGCAAGGAACTGATATAACTTTTGTCAGTTCAAACAAATAATAGAATTTCTGTATATATATATATATATATATATGTATGTATATTTATATTTATAAAAGGTAAGTAATACCTTCTCAATGATTTTGTTTGAACTATGAAGAAAGACTAATTTTGGTTTTTTTTTTTTTTTTTTTTTTTTTTTTTTTTTTGAAAAGGAAAGACTAATTAAAATAGTTAACAAATAACCAATACAATTTTTATGGGTGTCAGAAGTTTAATCTTTAATTGTTTTAAGTAATATATTAGACTTTCATAATTTCATTTAATAAATAAAAATATTTTTCATTAAAAAAAAAAATCTTAATAGTCAAACAAGTGGGTGCCACAATTTTTTTTATCTGGGACATAAATTATATCTTTTTTTAATGTATTTATAATGTATTACTTGTAACTTTTAAGTTGGCAACGGAGAAAAAATGTAGTTTTGACTTTTGATGTGACATTTCTATATTCAATTTTTTTTCATTGCATGGGCGGCTGTCTGTCTGTCTGTCCTGACAAATCTGACACTATATATAAATGGTCTATATTTCAGAGAAAACAAAAGGGTGTAGACTGTAGAGAGAGTCTATTTTCACATATTTATGGTAAATTTTATTTTTGCTTAAAACATTTTACGAAAAAGAAATTAATCATAAAAAAATTATTAAGAAAACTGTTTACATAGTTTAATTTGGACTCTATCGGATTTTTTACCGTACATCGGATGTATCCCAATTTTAAATTGTTTAAGTGATTGTACACGTCTTTTTTTTATTTAGATATTCGAATATCACATTTATTTATCAAATCATATACTACGAAGAGATTTATTTTTATAATTGGTGTTGTTATTTGAATTGTGTATGCAGCGATTTATCTCGTCAAACCGTATGGTATGTTATCCATTATCGGATTTACCAAAGATATATTTCCATGTTTATATGCATGGGCCGTTGTGATTTAATATCAACTGTACGGTCAAGATTTGCTAATTAAACTTCCTAAATTAGTAGTGGACCCGAAGAATGTCAAGTCAGACAGTGAATTCTCTGTTTGGTGTTGCTTGGCAGTTTCCTTAATTAATGAGTCAAATAAAAAAACTCCTGTTTGTTAAAAATAAAAAATAAAAAAATAAAAAAGGTAAAAATAAATATATTAAAGAGATTCTCTAGTCAAGTTCACCTAAAATGTTTATTTTAAAACCTCCTCTCATAGCCATATGTTCACATGTGGGGCTCATGATTGTTGAAAAAAAATAGGTAGGCCCCCTAATTTACCCTATTATACGTTTAAAAATAGATTTTCTATTATCAGTTCGTCTTGACAATAAATATATCAAGACGAAGAATGTGGATCACTAGATTTACATACTTTGATTCAAAGTGTATGCACTTGTCAAAACTTCTCTATAATCTATGATCCATATTCTTCGTCCTGGTATATTTATTGTCTGGACGAACTGACAATAGAAAGACTGTATATATATATTTATATATATATATATATATATATAGAGAGAGAGAGAGATGTTCAAGTCAGTGCGTTGGATATGAATCATTAGATTTACAAACTTGGACTCAAAGTGTATGCGCTTGTCAAAGTTTCTTCATGATTAGTGGTTCACATGCATTAGTGCCGATATAGTTACATCAGTGCACACTGATGTGAACGAGACCGTATATATATATATATATATAGGGGGAATTGCACAAACATCCCCTGAGGTTTGATAGAATTGCACGAATATGGTAGTTTGACCATATACGCACAAACTTCCCTCAACATTTGAAAATTGTTGCACAAACATCCCCTACTGTTAGATGGATCCATTAGTCAATGGTCAAATGTGTAAAAAGTCCAAAATACCCTATATTTTTATTTTAAACATTATTAAAAATTCAAAAATAAGATTAAAAAAAATATTAAAAGATCTTTTAGAAAATATGAATGTATCTTAAATCAGAAAGTTGGAAAAAAAATTCATCTTAAAAAAACAAAAATTGTTTATGCAATTCTCCCTTGATTTTAAATCAATTTTAAATTTAAAAATTATTTATTATTAAATTGTTTGAAAAACTATTTTTTTTATTTGTAAAGATGATTTTTTTTTTCCAGGTTTCAGATTTAAGATATATTCATGTTATCGATTTTTTTTAAAAATATTTTTTTATCTTATTTTTTAATTTTTTAGTTTATTTAAAATAAAAATAAATTGTATTTTAGACTTTTTACACTGTTGACCATTGACTAACGGATTTATTTAACGGCAGGGGATGTTTGTGCAATAATTTTTAAATATTGAGGGAAGTTTGTGTGTATATGGCCAAAACTGTCATATCTGTGCAATTTCATCAAATCTTGAGGGTTGTTTGTGCAATTCCCCCTATATATATATATATATATGTGGATAATGTAAAATTTACCTTATCCATAAAGGGTCCCATCTAACCGACAACATATACTCTTTGATTAAATCAGATTTGTAATGATCCAACATGTCAATAACATTGAATTGTTTTCCTCAAAAAAAAATAAAATAAAATAAAATAAATAACATTGAATTGTTTATTTACATAAATAATATTTTAACTTTCAAAAAAAAAAAAAGAATTGTTTATTTTCGGTGAAATTTAAAACATTTTGAAAAAAGAATTGAAAATAATCTCATTAAACAGAAGAACAATCCAAAGAAAGAATCAGGGCCGGCCCATGGGGGCAGCAAACCCAATATTTTATTGGGCCTCAACTGGCCCAATTTACTTTTTCTTCTTTAGGGCCTTAGAACTCAATATATTTATGTTTAAATAGGGTCTAATTCCAAACTCTTTTATTTATATATTTTCTTTTTCGGTCAAATGAACTAATTCAATTAAACAAAAAAAACTTCAAATCCAATAAACTTGTCATTATGATTCTGAGACTACATCACTACACTATTTAAAACAAAACCAAATAGTAAATTAATTAAAAACAACAACATTGACCTAAAACTAAAGTGCTAAACGAATCAAAGGGCCTGTCTTTCCTAGGTTTGGTTTGTTTCGTGTTGCTTCCTACTCTGTTTTGCTTTTCTGTGTCTCTGTTTTGTTCTGGTTTAATAATAATAATAATAAAAAGAATAAAAAACTTATCTAGCTCTTTTTTTTTTTATGTTTTTAGATACGATAAATCTTTTTTGTTTTAATTTATGTGGATTACAATGTATTTGGTAAATGAATAATTATTTTTTTTATTTTTTTTATGTTAATGATAATAATTTTATATAAGGCCCTGACTTTTGTTAATATCATTAAATTGTTTGTGCCCCAAAATGTTTAGAGACGGCCCTGGAAAGAATCAACATTTTGAAAGATTAGATTGCCAAATCTAATTATTTTGGAACAAAAATTAACAATTGCAATTGAGAATCAGTATTTTTTTAGGCTTGGTTACAGCAGTTTTTCTCTGGTAGACACATAAATATGAACATACTTATAGCACAAATGCCACCTCATCACTCTTTGTCATATGCATACAACCAGCTGTGGTTGATAATTTAAAAGGTGATGAGGTGGCACTTGTGCTATAAGTATGCTCATATTTGTGTGCCCACCAGAGAAAATGTGTCGATTACGGTACCTACATGGGTATAAATTGAATTTTTATCGATTCTCTTCCCTCTGAGAGAAGCTTCAGTACATCTGTGGTAAAAGGTGAGTTGGCACACCCGGCCAATAAATTCTAGCCACATCATTATATTCTACAAAACCAATATCAGTATTTTTTTGTAAAATATTTAATGCCAGGTCATGAAAACTTTACCAATTTTTCTTTTTTCTTCACAACTTATCTCCTCTAAAACTTCAATCTTTTTTTTTTTTTTCCACCCAGTTCCATGGCTCTTCTCCTACACAAATATTATAAGCCAGATGATTCATTTTCTCTATCAAATTTCATCAGTATGTATTATTTCAAAATAATATATTTGGTTATTAAAAAATATAAAGAAATTAAATTAAAACTAACTATAACTTAAAACATAAAACTTTTATAAATCTATATTTCAAGCCTCTTTTTCTCGTCATCTCTCATTATCTTCTTCGACCCTCATCTCCGTTTCAAAATTTTAAAACTCATCAACTAAATATTTCATATACTGTATCTGGGTATTAAATTTATATTATGTGATTTACTTGACCTGGGTATTAAAATCGTTCTTTTGATTTAAACAAAACAAAAAAAGAATGAGGCTAATTCAGTTATTTAAACTTTAAAAAAAATGGATTTAAACTAAAAAAATAAAATAAAAATACGAAGGAGAGATTTGCAAAGCCATGGAGAGAGAGAGGAGGAAAATAAATAGATTGAAAGGAAAAAGAGAAGAAATTTCTTAGTGGAATAAAGGAAAATGAAAAGAGTCGGCCATGAATACATAGAAGAGAAGAAAGAGAAAATGTAGAGGAGAAATTTGCAGAGTGTGATTTGTGAAGAGAGAGGAATTTATGATGTGGCAATATTGGTGTTAGGTTTGTAAAATTAGTGATGTGGCGAAATTTGAATGGTCGGATGTGCCAACTCACCCCTTACCTCAGAGGTAATTGAAGTTTCTCTCCTTCCCCCAGGTCACCTTTTCCATTAAAAAGAGATGTCATGCTCTTTTAGAGGTTAAAAGACTACTATACCCTTGGATTCATTAGATAAATTTTAAAATACATTTACTAAATAATAAAACACAAATTAAAATAAAAAAGCAGCATAATCAAAACTTTTCCAAAATTTTAAAAAATAAATAAATAAATGGGTTTTTTTTTTTTTTTTCTCTATTTCTTTTCACCAAAATCAAAACTACCCAAATGGATAATTGGGAACAACCACTAGTACACTCAATGGATCAACAAGTGTAACAAGCACTCCTCTTTCGATAAATAGGATTGCAATAGTGTGTTTTTTTTTTTTTTTAAAGAAAAATAAAGATTTTTATTTAAGAACAACAAAAAAACCGTACAGATAGTCAGGGCCGTCTCCAGACATTTTGGGGCCCGAGAGATTTTATGATATTAACAAAAATCGGGGCCCTATATAAAATTATTATGTTAACATAAAAAAAAATTAAATAAATAATTCTTCATTTACCAAATACAATGTAATCCACATAAATTAAAACAAAAAAGATTTATCGTATTTTAGGTTAAGGTTGTTGTTTTTAATTAATTTACTATTTGGTTTTGTTTTAAATAGTGTAGTGATGTAGTCTCAAAATCACAATGGTAAGTTTAGTGGGCCTGAAAGGTTTTTTTTTTTATAATTGAATTAGCTCATTGGGCCCAAAAGGAAAATATATAAATAAAAAAAGAAAAATGTTTAGAATTAGGCCCTGTTTAAACATAAATATATTGGGTTCTAAGGCTCCAAAGAAGAATAAGTAAATTGGGCTAGTTGGGGCCCCCAGCAAAATGCTGGGTTTGCAGCCCCCATGGGCCGGCCCTGCAAATAGTAGCACAGACATCTTCCATAATCATAAAAAGAACTCTCCTAAAGTTTACATCACTACATAGGCTTAAAGCCCTTCGAGCTACTCCATGGGCAATTGTCTTGCAGCATGGAGGGACAAAAGAAAGAGATTTGACATAAGAGTTAGCTAGCAAAAAATTCGATTTTGGTTGGAAGAGGAATATGATAAAGTATTTTCCACCAACTCAAATAATCATTTGAAGACATGTTTTAGGGATAGCAAAATAACCCACAAGGACCTACACTTATGAGATAGGGATGAGTTTCAATTTGATAGGGATGGAGCGGGGATAGAGATAGATAGTAAAACCCGCAATGGGTATGGGGCAAGGATGGGTTTTATAATCCCCGCCCCACTTAAAATATTATCTTTATTTTCTATTATTATTTAGTTCAATGCTTATGTTTTAAAATGATTGAATTTATTTGTTTTGTTTTTAGATTTATTTTTATGAGATGATTTTCAATAATTTTTTAGAATTACTTTATATATTATATCATATTCTTGGGTTATATATTCATTATCTTAATAAATAATATTTTTTTTACAAAATTTTAATAAATGGATTAAATGGGATAAATGGGATTGGGATGGGAAAAGCATATCCCACCCCACCCTTTCCCACTCCATCTATTATGAGGTTTTACGAGAGGATTGATTTTTAAAAAATAAATGGGACGAGGTGCGGGGACCGGGGAGGGCCACCCCGCCCCATTACCATCCCTAACATGTTTGTTTATGGTAAGTTGGAGAATTTTCAAATACATTAATTTGAGTGGAGAAATGTACAACTTGGCATTATTTAGGTGCCTTGAATCGAATAAAAAGATAAACTTTGAAAAAGTAGTCACGTGTCTTTAATTGTGGCTTATAGATAATTTAATTTAGGGGTAAATACATTGAATTCCCCTTAAGTTTGACATAAATGCAGCTAGATAACAAGTATGTGGTGTCTACTCAGACCTCCTATTCTCTGAAAATTGAACTAATAAAAAGATTAAATTGTCCTTTGTTATTAAGATTTAAAAATGAAGTTAATATTTTATAAAAAAAATAATTAAATTAAATTAATTGAAGACAATCCTTTCAATGAAATATAAATAAAAAAATAATATTAAAATGGAATAGTAATAAAATATCTTAAAATTTTAAATTATCTTCATTTAATTTTTTTTTTTTTTTTTTTTTTTGCTATTTTAAAAGTAAATAAATAAAGGTTTTTCTTTTTTTAATTATTTTCATTTTTAAATAATTTTTTTATTTTTTATTTTTTATTTTTAATAAAATAATTTCTGAATTTTAAATTATACTGATTTTTACTATTTTTTAAATAATATCTTCATTTTTAAATGTTAATAATTAAGGGTAATTTGGTATTTTTATTAATTTACTTTTAAGAGTAGTGGAGATCTGAGTAGAATAACACATACTTGTACTTTAATTGTATTTATGTCAATCTTCAGGGGCGGTCATTGTATTTACCCCTTTAATTTAAGTTTAGTGATATTCTAGTGGTTAGATTTGACAATATTCGAATCCAACGGTTATAGTTATTGATCGGTGAATGATTGCAAATCTCTCAATAGATTAGACTCTCACTCTCTCAATAGATTGGACACCAAAAAAATCACCACACAGTGGTGTTCTCCTCTTCCTTTCCATTCATCACTTTTAAAAGTTTTGCATTCTATCTATTGTTTTCTTGAACAAATAAATCAATAATATTTTAATTGTCGTGGTTCATATTATATATATTCAAGTCTGTGTCCGTAGTTTAAATAATTATTTCAAATTAAACACTCTTTGATTCAAACACGGTATTGCATTGGCCTTGCAAGGAATGTGTTTTGACAAATAAGTTTGTGGTTTTACGCAAGTTTGATGATTCATGGCTACATGAAAAGAGTCAAGGCAATTTAATATTAAAAGAATAAAATAAAGGACATCTAGATTATCAAACGGCCAAAGTTGTTGTCACATTTCAATTTAATTGTCATCTAGTATTACTTGTGATCTTCGTTATGGTTTTTTTTTTTTTTTTAAAACTCGATTAAAAAGTCGTGGAAATAGGTCTGAATAGCACTAAATTCATAGTGACCTTTAAGACTAACATTAGATTAATAATTTGAGTATAAATAGCACCAATTGATAAAAATACCGTAATCTTCTTCTTTTATTACTTTTTTTGCCATTCCTAGATTTGGTTTTTTTTTTCTTTTAAAAAACCCCCATTGATGGAGGACCAATGAAGGTCATCCATCAATGGAGATGGAACAGACCTCCAATGGAGATCGATTTCGACCTCCATTAGAGGTTTGTTCGTTCCACCTCTATTTAAGGTCGAATGATGAAGAAGATGAACAAAAAAAATTGAAAATTTTCATTTTAACCTAATAAATCTCAAAAATTGTAAAAATTCTCAATAATTCTTGAAAACTACAAAATAAGTCTCGAAAATTACAAAATAAGTATTGGAAATACAAAATAAGTCTCGAAAATGCATAGTATTACTTGTGATCTTCGCTATGGTTTTTTTTTTTTACTCGATTAAGAAGTCGTGGAAATAGGTCTAAATATCACTAAATCTATAGTGACTTTTAAGACTAACATTAGATTATTGATTTGAGTTTAAATAGCACCAATTGATAAAAAAATACCCTAATCTTCTTCTTTTATTACTTTTTTTGCCATTCCTAGATTTATTTTTTTCTTTTCAAAAACCTCCATTCATGGAGAACCAATGAAGGTCATCCATCAATGGAGATGGAACAGACCTCCAATGGAGATTGATTTCAACCTCCATTAGAGGTTTGTTCGTTCGACCTCCATTTAAGGTCGAATGATGAAGAAGATGAACAAAAAAAAATTGAAAATGTTCATTTTTGCCTAATAAGTCTTGAAAATTGTAAAAATGCCCAATAAGTCTTGAAAACTACAAAATAAGTAACTAAGACACGAAAATAAGTTTTGGAAAAAGGCGCAAGACTTATTTTTGTGAGTGTATTTTTGTCTGAACAACCTTTTAGGTGCTATTAAAACTTAAGTTATTAAGTTGGTGTTAATCTTAAAAATTAAGGGAGTAAAGAGTGCTATAAAATTTTTGAACCCTTAAAAAATCATCTTGATGAGATAAAGTTGGTCTAGTAATATGTCCCTCTCATCATTCATCGACATTGAGGTTGTGGGATCGAATCGTATCTACCTCATCTGAATCCTGAATTAATTGTAATGGCTAAAAAAAAGTCCGGTTAAAATTTGGTCCAAAACCAAGGCTCAAGAAAATGCAACCTTATAAGGCCCAAGTCCAAGCCCACCCATCATATTCCATTTTTCAAAAACACAATATAGTAGCAATGTGATACCACCCAGTAAGACAAAAGGATGATTTTATTTTATCCACTAGGATTCACTCTTGATATTTTTATAATTTTTAAAGCAATCACTGTTAATTTTGCTACAAAGATAATCAGCTTTTAAGTTTTAAAAATTTGTATTTAGTAATTTGTCATTTAGAATTAGTCAGAGGTTTAAAAATCATACTAATGTGTTTCATACATTCTATTCCACCATTAAATTGCTGTAGTTTGTGTAGCTGACTTTCCAATAAATAAAAATAAAATAAATAAAGTGTATGATACCTGAAAATAGACATAAAATTGGTTTGTTTTCTTTAATTCTAAAGTGCAATTTACTCATTTAGTCAATTGAGATTTAAAAATTCATATTAACTTTGGAGCGTAAAGTGAAGCATTCAAATCATCAACGACACAATAAATTATTTAAAGTGCATTACCAAAAACAAAAAAAACAAAAAAGACAGATTAAATTAGACTTAAATTTCATGAAATGACACATCACCTTTTAGCAGAGCTAATAGTGCACCTCTCTTCCACCTAAGTGGTGAGGAGTTCAAATCTCACCATGCAAATTTTATAAGCATATGAGGAGAGTTTTCTTCCCGGGTTGTGGGAATAATTATCTCCCATTATGAGAGTAGATATCTAGACCGCATATGTATTGTTTGATCTCGGTAGGTCCCGGCAGTCCTATTGTAATAGTTCTTATAATACTTAAAATTAAAAATAAATAAATAATTCAAGAAATCATAGTCAATCTTATATATACTTTTTAAATTTTAACAAGTTATTAATTTATGGAATAAGTAAGACAACATATTTTTATAATGGAATTTCATAAATTTATTATTTTATAGTTTAATCGAATTGTGAATTTATCTCCTTGGCCCAAGTCGAGAATGGTAAAATTTATTGTATAAAAAATATTATTAATTAAATTAAAGATATTATATTGTATGTGCATGTGTAAAATAGTTTTTCTTAATAAAAGTTGATGGACATGCTAAAATTAATTGTCCAAATGAATAAGTTTGATGCAAATTGAAACAAAAGTGACTGTGTTGATTATTGGAAATGAAACTATAAGGATTTGATTGCCATACTTCTCTCTAAACTGATAATTTCAAATAATAGGGATGATTTTAATTTTTCTCTTTAAAAAAATAAATAAAAATCAGTCTATATTTTTAAATTTTTTTTGTATTATTTAATTTAGCACTCTGCAATAAATTGACATGATTGGATATGTACATATAATAGGAAGAATCAAATTTGTGTATAAAAAAGATATTAACAAAATGGAAGATGGTTTTTCTTCAATTGATTTACAAGCTGAGTACAACTTAATTAACCACTATCATCTTATTAGCCATTAAAAATCGATTTTACGCTTTCAACCATTTCGAATCCATAAATTCATGGATATTTGGGTGAGTGGCATATTACTAAGCCATATCCGACCCGATCAAAGATGAGATGGATGTTAATTGTACTCAAATATATCAATGCAGAGATCCATACATATATATATATATAGAAATTCTATTATCAGTTCGAACTGATAAAAGTTATATCAGTTCCTCGCATGTGGGCTACTAGATTTAAATACTTTGACTTGGCTGTATGCACTTGTTAGTCAAAGTATTTAAATCCAGTGGTCCACATGCAAAGAACTGATATAACTTTTATCAGTTCGAACCGATAATAGAAAGACTATATATATATATATATATATATATATATATTGATAATAGGTCTAAATGGCACCAAATCTATATTGACTTTTGAGATTAGCACTTGATTTATAATTTGAGTTTAAACGGCATCTAAAGACAAAATTACCCCTAGATAAGAAAAAAAAAATCTGGAATTTTTTTTTTGTCCAGTAAGTCTCATAAATTTGTAAAAATATCCAATAAGTCTCGAAAATACCAAAATAAGTCATGGAAGTACAAAAATAAGTCTCGAAAATACCAAAATAAGTCTCGAAAAAAAAAAAACAAAGGACTTATTTTTATGATTGTGTGTTTAAAACCATTTTTGTCAGAAACACATTTTAAGTGGTATTAAAACTCAAATTATTAAGTAGATGTTATCCTATAAGTAGATGAGTAAAGAGTGCTAGAAAATTTTTGAACCCTATATAATTATACACGAGCAATGTTAGGCTGTCCAAAAAACTCATAATTTATCGAATGTTCACAACTTAAATGCCACATCATTTTGTATGAATTTGATAAGTTTTTTTGGACATCCTAGTATTGCTCTTTATAAATATATTAAACAATTATCAATAACAGCCCAATGTGGCTTAGTGCTGAGTGCATTTATTCAACATGTCAATGTCACCATTACAAATGCAAGTGGTAAATTATATATATATATATATATATATATATATATATATACAGAAACTCTATTATTAGTTCGAACTGACAAAAGTTATATCAATTCCTTACATGTGAGCCACTGGATTTAAATACTTTGACTTGGCTGTATGCACTTGTCAGTCAAAGTATTTAAATCCAGTGGCCCACATACAAAGAACTGATATAATTTTTGTCAGTTCGAACTGATAATAGAAAGACTGTATATATATATATATATGATGTGGGAATCCAACATGTTTTTTTCGTGCAAGATTTCAATAATAAAACAATGTTAATTCAAAAGAACCTTGTGCATATCAGAGACTTCAGACTGATAAGCATGTGCAGTGTGGTCTATAAGATCGTGACAAAGGCTCTGGCAAACCGGCTGAAAGGGATTCTGCCGGATATAATCTCCCCAAATTAGTCAACTTTCGTGCCTGCGCATTTAATTTTTGACAACGTGTTGGTGGCATTCGAACTTCTCCACTCGATCAGTAAGAGAAAGAAGGGTAACAGAGGCTTATTGCCTTAAAACTAGATATGAGCAAGGTGTACGATCGAGTGGAGTGGGGCTTCCTGAAGCGGGTTATAGTCAAGATGGGATTCCCTTAGAGTTGGATTGGGCTTGTTCTGGATTGTATTTCCTCATCTTTGTTGGGCTTCGTTATCAATGGGAAAATGTGTGGCGAGGTGTCTCCCACAATAGGCTTAAGGCAAGGATGCCCCTTATCTCCATACTTGTTTCTTCTTTGCGCCGAAGCTCTGCCCCGTCTCTTGAAGAACTCAGAGAGGGATGGGAAACTGTTGGGGTTTAGATGTTGTAGGGGTAGCCCTCTAGTCAGCCACTTATTCTTCGTTGACGACAGCGTGCTTTTTTGTAAGTCCAAGACTGAAAGTTGTGTGGAAATCAATAGAGTGCTAAAGATTTATGAGAGAGGGTCAGGGTAGATAGTGAACCTCCAAAAGTCTAACCTTACTTTCAGCTTGAATGTGTATAATGCTGCCAGGGCCGATATTCAGGCTGTTTTTGAGGTGGCGAATGCGCATACTCACGATAAGTACTTAAGGCTCCCTATTTTGGTTGGCAAGAATAAAACGAAAACTTTCAACGTCATTAAGGAAGCCATGTGGAAGAAGCTCAGAGGCTGGAAGGGTGGTCTTTTTTCCTAGAGAGGTAAAGAAGTGTTATTCAAGGCGGTTGTACAAGCTGTTCCAACCTACACCATGAGTATGTTCCAGATTTCGCTTGGGCTGTGCAAAGACCTTGGAGCGATGGCTTCGGGTTTTTGGTGGGGAACAAAAGATGGGAAGAGGAAAATCAGCTGGGTGAGTTGGAAGAAAGCTTGTCTCCCGAAAGCGATGGGTGGATTGGGTTTTAAAGACTTATCTGTTTTTAACTAAGCCCTCCTCGCTAAACAGGCTTGGAGGCTGGCCCTTGGTTCTGAATCCATTGCGTTCAAGTTGCTAAAAGCTAAGTACTTTAGGGACGAAGATTTTTTGCTTGTTAAGATTAAGCCTGGTGCTTGTAGGGAAAAATACCGTAGTACACGCAGCGGAAGCGAGACTAAAAATAGATTTAGTATGTTTTAAAATTTTTCCTTTGATGAACCTTAACCCTTTAAATTAATTAACCATACATATATAGTAACAAAAAGTATAATATCTTTTGTCGCGTGATCCGATTGACTTACATCGATGGTAATCCGCAAGATCTTCAATCCTAGCACGAACGTGAATCACCTAGGAGCGTGGTCTCCCTTTTCCTTGAATTGTGAACCTGATAATGGACAAACAAACTTTCTTTTTCTTTTTGTTAGTCACAAAACAATCAAAAGACCACAAAGATTATTCTGGTCACTTTTGAGTTCTCAATCTAATGATCGAAACTCGCGTGAACCTAATTCGATGTTGTACACACAAGCTTATTGATGAACAAGCAATTAGTGTACAATCAAAAGAATAATCTCTTCTCTCTTTTTTGTCTTGGCAGAATAATCAAACACTTTTCTATGAGTTGAGAAGAAGAAGAAATTGATTCAATAAAAAACTTAAGGTGGCTGAACCCAATAAGGTGTATTATATAGGGTGGCCGAATTTCATTCTCTTTTTCCTTTAGGGTTGCCGAAATCTACTTGTTGTTGTATATTAGGGTTGGCTGAATTTCATCACCTCACTTATATAGGGTGACTGAAATTCAACCCTAATTCCCATCAACTTTTAGACTACTAACCCTAATTTAACTTATAAGTATTTTTATTCTTTTTATTGACTTAATTAAAAGACTTCTTATTTGATTAAATAAATAAACTTAATTATTTATTTTCTTACCAAACAAGTCTTTTACTTTTAGTATACTACTACCAATAGTATAATTCTAGGAAACATATTTCCTTATCAGAAAAAGATTTTGTTTCTTAATTAAATAATTAATTAATTAATTAATTAATTCTCATTTAATCAAACAATAAAATAAAATAATATTTTTGACTAATATTATAGCCTTGCTGCCCCACATTAAAAATATGGGCCAAATATTATTTCCTTATTTTATTTAATCCATTGGACTTTAAATAAAAAGCCAACATGTGAACCAGACTCATTCTTACTAAAAGAAACAAGCCCACATGCCTTTCATTAATATATTAATATAATTGATCAGCCCATTAAACAAATAATGTGCAAATTATATTCTTAATATATTAAATGCAATTCTAGATGGACCTATAAATTGGTCCGGTAGAATATATCAAGTGATCCATGCAAGTCCGTGTGGATTGGAGATCTTGGCGGGCTATCTAAATTTAAGCTTCAATAGACATAACCTAATCACAATCAACAAATGATTCACTTAGGTCCGATCCATTAATTTTAACTCATTCCACTAAAGAGCTAAAATTGAACTCTTAAATAAAGATAGAATAAGAAGATGTTCCTCATTCATACCCTAGACAATCATATTGGAGATAGTGTATCCTCGTGATTAATATCAGTAATCACCAAGAGTTCATAGACCGCTTATAACTCTCCAAGTTACCATATTTACTCATATGACCACGTTTTGAACTTGGATATTTTGACTTGTCCAGAAGCCATGTTTTCAATAGTCACTATCGAAAACTCAACGTTGAGATTTAATATCCAATTACCTCAAAACATCCATACGATGATATTATACTCTCATTTAATAAATGGAGCCACGATGTCCATATCTATAAATGAAGTCCTCTATCGATTAACAAATGAATATCACCAAACTATCGAGGATAGACTATGCTATATAATTGTACTCATTGATAACTCAAATGATATCACTTGCAACCATAAGTCCATCATTTATCTCAGGATTAAGATAGACTCTCCGATTGTCCTGATAATGAAAAGACTATTATCTATTGACGGTTCTAGATAAAGCTTTTCATTGTGATCCAGTTCAATGCACCCAGTGCACTAGATTCTTTTACTCGAAGACACTCCGATGATTTTAAACTCATCATATCTCATTTGATCCCACTCAAATGCTAGCAAAAGAATTCTACAACTTTAACAAGATAAAGGTGCCTAACCTTTAACTTAAGTTGTGAACATTATTCAAGACTAACTAAAGAATTGTGTCTACCTCATACATATCCAGATGTACGAACAATTCTTCTTTTCTCATAGTCTTTAGACCTTATGATTATTTACTTTGACAATTATAATATTAAACTATAAATGCTATAAGATTTGTTAAACCAGAAATCACTTTATTAATATGAAAAAGATTGTTAATTACAATATTACACTCTTGCTATTGAGCATAATCCTAACAGTGCTTCCCACGTTTGGAGAAGCATTTTTTGGGGTAGAGACCTTCTTCGGAAAGGTATCCGTTGGAAGGTTGGCGATGGGCAGAGTATAAAGGCCTTTAGCGATCCCTAGATTCCCAGGCCAACCTCTTTCAGGCCTGTTACAGCCAACTGTAATCCTAATTTAAAAGTGGCAGCTCTTTTGACTGATAATGGGAAGGGTTGGGACCTAAGGAAATTGGAGCATTGTTTTCTTGAGGTTGATAGAATTACAATTTTGTCCATCCCATTAGGGATGGGAAGCCCATCGGATAAGATTTGTCGGCACTTCGACAAGATTGGGACTTACGAAGTTAAGAGTGGTTACAGAGTTGCCATGAATGAGAGGATCGTTGAAAAGTGTACGGACCCCTCCCTTTTTCAAAGATGGTGGTCCAAAATGTGGAACCTGAATATTCCTCCTAAGGTAAAAATTTTTGTTTGGGGATTATGTAATAATGCTCTTCATTCCCTCTCAAATCTTTGTTTCCATAAGGTGGTTAAAGATGCCGTTGGTCCTAGGTGTAACTAGAATAATGAATCTGTTGGCCATGCTTTGTGGTGGTGTGATAAGTCTGTCGATGTGTGGGTTCCAACCCCTTTTTAGGAGCCAATCGCCAAGTTTAAAGGCCTGGGCTGTGAGGTTGTGTTGAGAGGCTTGTCTGAGTGTTTGAAGGTTGATGCTCTGGAATATATTTGTATGGTGTTGTGGGGTATTTGGCTGTCCAGAAATGATGTCGTCCATAAGGGGATGGGCAGGCCTGTGGCGCTTTTGTTGGAAGGTTCGTTAGGTCTCTTGAAGGACTTCCAGGGCTCTGGCAGAGCTGTCCAGCCAATTAATGTTGTTGTTAAAGCTCTGTCTTGCTAGTCTCCTCCCCCGGTTGGCTCATTGAAGTTGAACACCGATGTGAGTGTTAAGAAAGGCTCTCTGAAGTGTGGAGTCGAGGTTGTAATTAGGGATGATAAGGGCTGGATCGTGGCTACCTTATCCAAGCCCTTGGTGGGAAATTTCTCGCCTGAAAATGGTGAGCTGATTGCTTTGAGGGAGGGGCTACTCTTAGCCCAAAAGCTACAGCTTAGGATTTCGTGTGTGAACTGGATGCTTGTAATGCGGTCTCCAATGTTTCTAGGTGGGTGTGTCCAAGTTCGTTATCGCCGATGTTAAGGCCTTGTTAAAGGTTGCTGGGGTTCAGAAATGCCAATCAATTTCCAGAAATGGAAATAGGGTGGCCCATAACCTTGTCTCCTTGGCCTTATCCACCAAAGGAATACCTTCTATGGCAAAATGTTTGCCTAAGTGTTATCTTTCCTTGTTTGTTGTAGTTGAGTGTTACTGTAAAAATAATAATAATAATAATAATAATAATAATTGAATTACTGGTATATTAATATATAATTATATATACACACGTGACACGTATACACATATATACATAGAGGCAATACAGAATACACATATATTCTGTCTTTACAGTTTACACCTCAGAAGTCTGTATAGACAACTCTATAGTACAGTACAGCAAAGTGGCTTACAGCGGTTAGATTCGAAAGCTATCATGATTATTGTTATAGCACAGATCAGATGGTCCAAACTGACTCATCATCTGACCAAAGCATATCATTCTGGGTCCCATAATCCCAAGTGGGTCAAGCTGGCAGGTGACTACTGAGTACTGAGATGCTGTAAAGAGCTCTCCAAAACCTAAAAGCATATTCCTGATCCCTGTGAGTGGGAACTGCCACTAGTCTCCAAATTAATTTCAAACTTCAAAGTCCCTCCATTAAAATCATCCAAGAACTACAACCAATGCAAATGATTTATTGGGACCCAAATAGATTTTCATACTACTAAAGTTGTAAAACATAAATATGTATTTATCTATCAACATTTCCACGTTGGTAGTGAGGGGTTCAAGTCTCATTATATGTATTTTAAAAACATATGTAAGAATTTTCTTTCGATTTGTTAGAGTAGATATCTGGATCATACATATATTGTCTGATCTTAACAGGTTCTGACAGTCCTATTGTAATAGTTGTAACGCTTCAAAAATAGAATATTAATTAAAAAAAATTAAAATATATTCTTAAAATTTTAAATTATCTTTTTTTTTAACTATTTTAAAATTAAAATAAAAAATTGTTTAAATTATCTTTAGTTTTAATTTAATTTTTTTATTGATAATTAATTTAATTTTTTAAAATAAAAACAGGTTAATAAACTATTAAATTATTTGTACTATTCTTTTACTACTTTTTAAAATAAAATTATTATCTTCATTTTAAAATTTTAATAATTATAATTAATTTTTTCTTTTTAACTGTCAATTAAAATTAACATTACAAAAGAGATGTTTGGATAGATAAATATATATTCTCTTAATCATGCTAAATTTTAGGTGTTTCGGTTTAGTTACCCCTATTAATAATACGCTAATTTAGATATTTATGGCTTAAAAAAACATTCATGACACTGTCCCTAGTTAAGGTACCACCATACGTATTTACCATCATATGTGAGATACTTTTTTTTTTCTTTAATATTGTGTGAGAGTAAATATCTAAAAGTGGTATCTCTAGTGTTATGTGTTATGTGAAAGTAGATATTTAAAACGTGCTTTGAATATTGATCCGTTGACGATATGAGATTGGTTTGGTGGTAAATCCCTCACATCTGCATTGGAAAGTTACTGGTTCAAGCCCCCCTCTAAAAGTGGTATCTCTAGTGTTATGTTTTATGTGAAAGTAGATATTTAAAACGTGCTTTGAATATTGATCCGTTGACGAGATAAGATTGGTTCGGTGGTTAACCTCTTACACCTGCATCGGAAAGTTACTGGTTCAAGTACCTCCCCAAAAAATTTAGGGTGAAATTCATTCTAGTCCCTCTAGTTTGACCTAATTAACGAACTGGTCCCCCGGTTTTGAGAATTACCTCGTCTAGTCCTTCTGTTAAAAAAGTGAAATCTGACAGGACAGAGGGTCAAATGACCCTGCTGCCCCTGAATTTTGTTTTAATTAAAAGAAAACAAATAATAAAATAAATATAATTGTAATTAAAAAAACAATTATCTTTGAACCCAGTTCTGGGTTGGGTTCATCAACCATTATCCATCTTCAACCAAACCCCAGAACCATCCCAATCAACTAAACCTAGATTCAACCAACCCCAGAACCATCCCAATCAACCATACCCATTTTCAATCACAAACCCATTTTCTTCGACCATCATCGTCAACAACCAAGGAATCCAAACCCAGATCGAACACCATTTCTTCACCATCACCAGATCTCTCTTTCGTTTTTTGATCTTCATCAACATCAAAAAATGAAAAAATTTCCAGAAATGAAAATCACCATCATCACAAACACACAACAACCACATTCAACATAAATCACACCTGGATTCAAATAACCCACACCCAAACACCCAAACTCAGAAACCCAACCCAACCGAAAACCGAAAAGATTTTTCTTCGTTGCCTTGGAGCTGCAGCGCGCACTCTAAGTTCCACAAGACGTCTCCCATTGATGGCCGGTCAAGACCACATTCTGCCAAGCATTTCTCAGCTATCTCCCTGAATTTCTTTAAAGATTATGTTTTTATTTGATTGATGATGTTAGGATCTACAATGTCCTCCAATCGCCCTCTCGTCTGATACCTCATTACCCATTCGATTAGATTCACCTTTTCTCTTGGAAGTGTTGGATCGATAACTGGTCTTCCACAAAGGACTTCAAACATAACCACCCCGAAGGAGTACACATCTGATTTTTCGGTTAGTTGTTGCCTTGTCAAGTACTCCGGATCAAGATACCCGAAGCTTCCCTTCACCATTGTACTTACATGTGTCTAATCAAGGTCAGGGCCAGTTTTCGATAGCCCGAAATCAGCTACCTTTGCCGTGAAATTCTCATCAAGGAGTATGTTTGCGGACTTGACATCGCGATGAATAATTGCTTTCGTAGAGCCAGTGTGAAGATAGTGAAGTCCTCTGGCTGATCCAATGCATACCTCTAGCCTCTGCCTCCAACTCAGGCACGGAAAATTCAAGCCATACAGATGGTCCTTGAGAGTTCCGTTTTCCATGTACTCGTAAATTATGATCATCTCGTCTCGTTCATCACAGTACCCAATTAACGAAACCAGATGGCGGTGACGAAACTGAGATAACATTTCGATTTCCGTCCTGAATTCCGCAAGACCTTGATGTGATTGAGAACCTCCCCTCTTTACTGCCACTTTTGTTTCATCTCTCAAAACTCCCTTGTAAACCTTCCCAAAACCTCCAACCCCAATAACAAAACTCTCATTAAAATTATTAGTAACCTACACCCAAACACCCAAACTCAGAAACCCAACCTAGAAACCGAAAAGTGAGAGATCGAGAGAGAGTTCGAGAGACCGAGATCGAACCTCCAAACACCCAAACCCAGAAACCTGATGAAGAGAGAGAGTGAGCGATCGAGAGTGAGAGTGAGAGATCGAGTGAGGGATCGAGAGTGAGAGATCGAGAGAGTTAGGGATCGAGAGTGAGGGATTGAGAGAGTGAGAGATCGAGAGAGAGTGAGGGATCGAGAGTGAGAGATCGAGAGAGTGAGGGATCGAGAGATCGAGAGAGAGTGAGGGATCGAGAGAGTGAGATATATGATGAAGAGAGAGTGAGGGATCGAGAGAGAGTGAGAGAGTGACAGTGAGAAGATGATGATGGTTGAGAGTGAGAGTGATCGAACTCAGTTGGGGTTGAAAATGATAATGGGGCGGTGGTGTCACTGGCGTGTTAGTGTAGTGGTGTGATTGTGATAAGATTTTTATTTTATTTTTTATTTTTTAATGTTTATTTTTAATTAAATTAATTAATAATTAATTTGTAATCAGATTTGTATATATATTACATAAGTTACCATTTTACCCTTACCATTTGGACGGAATCTTTACAAACCCTAACGGAATTGGATGGCAGGGACTGACATTCAGATTTTTTTTAACTATAAGGACCTGTCAAGATAAAGCTCAGAACCGGGGGACCAGTTCGTTAATTAGGTCAAACTAGAGGGACTAAAATGAATTTCACCCAAAAATTTATATAATAGTATAATGCTTTAAAAAAAATGATTTTTATAAAAAAATAATAATAAAAGATATATTTATGTGTACTCTCCCACTCATACACGAGCTACGACAATTTGTGTAGAATATCATTAAAGGACACAAAACAAGTTTTAAAAAATTCTGTGTCTTTTAAATTTATAGATATTCTTCTTATTCTTCTTATTCTTCTTCTTCTTTTTTATTAAAGGAGGTTACATTGATAAAATAATTGATCTAGATAAATCATTAATTATTATTATTATTATTATTATTTTAAAAAAAGATAACCTTTCATTAACACGTATATTGTATTCTTTTTACAAACCATGAAGTTACTCAAGTTTTTCTACAATTATAGTCAATAGTTTTTTGTTTTTTACTCAACTATAGTTGATACTTACCATTTCATATTTTACAAATTCTGCTACAATACAAGTTTTTTATGGTTGGCTACTCCAATTATTCATTAACTTGCAGAATTATGATTTTTCATTTAACATCAAAGGTTGGGGATTTAATTGTGAATAATTCTTAGTGTATTCCTCTGAGCTTCAACCTTGTGGAGTTGGCTAATCGGCTTGGAAACCTTTTTGAAATTTATTTTCATGTGGTGGGAGCTTTGGAAGTTTGGAAGATCTTAGGTGGTGCTTGGAACTATTTTTAAAAACAAAAAAGGTTGTAAAATTGTTTGTTTAACATTTTTTTCAAAAATAAAAACAATGTTTTTAAATTTATAACTAAAAAGTTGTATTTTAAAAAACAATACCAAACACATTTACATCGTTTTCAATTATTGAAAACTACTTTTAACAAACACATTATGTTTCATTTTAAAATTAATTTTCAAAAACATCATTTTAAAAACATACCAAACGTGTCCTCATGCCATCCTCTAATGCATTTCAAAAAATTTCTTCATTTTGGAAAGGGAGTTGATATTGATACCTATACATATTAAAATTATTAAACAAGATAAAAAAAAAAAAAAATCTACAGACACTCAAAACTAATTAAATTATTAAAAAAATAATTTTTTTCTCCAAATCATTAGATTAACTATTACGTATTATACTCTCTCTCCTAAATATGTTACTACCATATTAAACACTCTTTCCTAATTACTCTCTCTCTCTCCATTTTTCAAAAAAAAAATATTTTATCTCCATACTTTCTCGATCAATCTCTAATTTATAGTTAAAGAAAAAAAATTATGAATATTTTGGTTTTGTACTAAATTAATATATATATATATATATATATATATATAAATATATATAGTCTTTCTATTATCAGTTCGAACTGATATAAAATATATCAATTCCTTGCATGTGGGCCATTGGATTTAAAAGATGTTTTGACAAGTGCATGCAGTCAAGTCAAAGTATTTAAATCCAATGGCCCACATGCAAGGAACTGATATATCTTTTGTCAGTTCGAACTGATAATAGAAAAATTGTATATATATATATATATATATATATATATATATATATATTAAAAAGTCAATACAAATACTTAGTTTCTAAAAAAAAAAAAAAAATAGATATATGATAACTTGATCCGTTTTAACTAGATTCAACTAGATTCAATTAAATTCAATTAAAGAATTAAAGTTCTCTAGACAATCACATGCCTACAAAAATAACAAAAATCATTTTCATATTTTGATTTTTTTTTTAATAACAGTGTACTTGTTTTATGAGTTTTTTTTTTTTTTTTTTAATTTTTTTTTTTTATATACATTTATACAGTTCCTAAAAATCAAGCTTATTCGTAAGTTTTCTTTTCTTTTTCTTAACCGTTAGTCTTACTTGAGAAAGAATAGAGAAAGAAAATTAGAGATATGTATTGGAGGAGAGAGTTTAATATGGTAATTAAAAATTTAGGAGAGAGTGTTTAATATATAATATTTAATCTAATGATTTATGAGAGATAATTTTTTTTTTAATAATTTAATTCCAAAAAAGATTACTCGTCAGATGAATCCAAAGTCTATGATGGTTCGTCATAACTTTTATTAAAATAAAATAGAGTGTCTTTAGAAATTTATTTTTTAAAATAAAGTGTCTTTAGAATAGGATTGCCAAAAGATAAAAAAGATAATCTTGGAATAAAAGGAAGTTTCTTTAGAATTTTTTAAAATTTAAATTTTGAAAATGGAGAGTCTTTAGAAAAGAAGTGTAAAAAGAAAAAAATTAGATTGTCAAAAGAAGTTCTCTTTAATAAAAAATTTAATTACAAAAATATCCCAATAGGAATTTACCAATAAGGACAAATTAATTTAATTAAAAATAAACAAAATACTATTTACACCCATCTCTTCAACTATATTACTTTATTTAAAATAAAAATAAAAATAAATATAAAAAAAACCCGAACTCAACCTTATTTTTATTTTTATTTTTATTTTTTTAAGAATGAGAAAAGCAAAAGCTCAACGGAGCCAAAATCTACCATTATCATATAACAAAGTAATGAAACAAGAATTTTTAGAGGATTCCGATCATATAGAGGTACGTATTTCTTTCCAACTTCTTTCTCGAGCAATATCCATTTCAAGTCTCTCTTCCTCCTCGCCATCATATTCACATCACGAAAATGCAACCATATCCGTTAGAAAAGAGATAACTAACACTTGGAGAATAAAGATAATAGCTACAAAAAGAGAAACCACAAAAGTAAACAATCTGGTATCATCTCAAAGCGAAGATGCACTGAAACATATTTCCCCCCAGTCTCAGAGCTGTTCTTAACCATCCGTTCAACCATTTTCTCTGCAAGAGTTCTTATGGGTTCAGAAAACCTCATTGTTTCAAAATTGACGAAGCATCAAAGTCCTTGAATATATGAAGGAACTTCGTGAGCCAGTTTGTTGTAGAAAGGTGTAATGCGTACAGCCCGGCCTGCATCATGAGAACAAATATATGGTATAGTTATCGAATAACTATGCCACAAGATCATGACTTAAGGATTAATTCCACACATATAATTCCAAAGAGTACCATTAATTGCATGAACTCAAATTTTTTTTTTTCATATATATGGTTTGAGTATGAAAAAAACATATTACTACAACAAATATCACATATAACATCAGCAAAAAAAGGCTATAAAAAATAAACAATAGCATTCAGTTACATACCATGACAGCCAGTGTGATTAAAAGTTTTATCTTTTCATAGTATTATTTGCATGCTATAAATTCAGTTTTTTTAATGCTATAATTATTCTTTTATAGCATTTAAGAGATGTTATATCATTAATAAAAATATGTTGTTATTGTAGTTATTATAATTGTAATTGTACCCAATATAAAAATTGTATATAATTTTTTTTACTTAATTATTAATTCTTAAAGTTTAATTGTGCACAAAAAAAAAAAAAAAAATACAAACATTAAAGGAAAAAAATATAAATATTTATTAATGAATCAAAATAATTACATGATTCATACAACATATCAAACTTACAAGGAAATTTCTATATACAAAATTTTGAATTTAGTTTTAAAAGAAAAATATTACAAGAACATGATTTTTTTAGCTAAATATTACAACAGCATGATTGCTCCACCAATCTTCATCTTCTGCTTTTGATAAAATACAGTAACCTTCTTCTTGATAACTTGAAACTCTGAAAGACATCAATAAAATAAAGATATATTTAATAAAAAACGAATAAACGTATATATGAATTTACATAGCCATTATAATTATGAAATAGAGATTGTAACTAAAATGTTCTTAGAGGAAATCATATATCTCTTACCAAGAAATATAACTTCACAATGGAAGACATGTAATACTTTTGCATGTAGATTCATAACTAGATTTTCCAACTGAAAAAAATATATCAAATAAGCACATATGTAGTTAATCAAATAATTAACAAGACTTAAACCTAGGTTTTCAAAAAAAAAAAAAAAAAAAGAATGAAAGAGAGAATAACTTACCAAAAAAATATGAAGTTTTTAATGAGAATAGAGGATGAAGACATGTATTGATGCTTGAGAGCTTTGTGGTAAAGGTAGGGATTTTGAGTGGGTGGTTTGGTGGCTATAAAACAACAATAATAGTAAGTGAAGAGAATATAAAGTAAAAGATAGGGTTTCAAATTTTGAAAAATGAAATAAATTTGTTTTCCCTCTTTATCTTTGAAAAAAAAAATAGAGCAACAAGAATTCATTTTCCCTCTTTATCTTTAGAGGTATTTTTAACATGTATTATAGCATTCTTAAATGCTATATAATTAGTTTTTGTAAATTACTTCATTTAAAAAAAAAGTAAAATTTTATATTTCATTTATGTTAAATTGTGTTTTTGTTAATAATAATTTAAAACACAAAAATAATAATATGTTGAAATTTTAAAAAATAAATTATAATACCTTATATGATTTCATGACATATCATAGCATATTTAAAATGCTATTAAATTATTTTTTTGAAAAAATAATTAACTTTTGAGCTATATAGTTTAATAGCAATAAAAGTGCTATATTATTGAAATCAAAATGCTATTTAAATTAAATTTTTATCTAGTAACATCTTTTTATAGCATTTTATTATAATATGCAATAACATAGGTACATTTGATAGCATTTTTGAAAAGAATGCTATAATACAATTCTATAAAAAGTCATATTTGTTATAATGATTCCACACATAGTTCCTTTTGTTTTTCTTGTTTAATAAATATTCAAAAGTATCCGAATCAAAGAAGATTTGATCTTAAAAATTATAAGGCATTTTCAAACACTACAACGGAATCATACTTTTACTGGCGTACCAGGCATGTCGTTATTGTCTTTTGAAAATATATTAATATTATATTTAAAGCACCTCATCCCATACACCCACCCCCACAGAATCCATTCCCACCTCCACCTCTTATTTCACAGCTTTTAATAATTCGTTCACATCAGTTGTCGAACCTGAGACCTCAAAAGGTTCAAGCAAAGCCTTGACCCATTCTACTACTCATCTGCATAATGTTTATATATAAACTATAGATGTTATTAAATTTTTATTGATTATTTTTAAATCAATTTTTTTTTCCAATAATATATATTTTATTTTATATGATAGACAAAAAAATATTTATTTTAACATTTAATTAAAAAAAAATTCAATCATATATTCAAAAGATATTGGTTAATCGTACCTGAGATAGAGAGATGTTTCTCTACATTTTACAATTTAATAGATAAATATAAGATTTGAATCCCTATAACAAAAGGGAAGGGGAAATATAAATGGATTTTTCTAAAAAGTGGTTTTGCATTTTAGATTCTTATTATTATATTTATAAATGAAAATAATATATTTTTTTGTAATTTTTTGAATTAATCTATAATAATTATTATACAAACTTGAAGAAATTTTAATTATTAATCTGTCACTTAGGAAAAACTTAAAAAAAAATCAAGATAAAAAAGGGAAAATGTACTCCCTAAAATCATTATCATTAACAAATATTATTTTGTCGCAAAACACCTGCCTAACAAAAAATTAAGTTTCAACCTTAGTGTTCCTCTTATGAGCCAAAAAGCTTGTTTATGATAAATGTATATATAGTGTGAGTTGTATGTCTTAAAAGATTCTCAAATAAGACACACAACAGGTAAGCCGTAAATAATAATTTTTTACGGCGTTTCTCAAATGCGTGTCGTCTTTGAGAAATGATGTATCACTATTACGACTTGCACTAAATCCAGTAAATAATCATTCACTTGTTTCTGAAAAATGTATACATGGCATAAGTTGTATATCTTAAAAGACTCTAAAATAAGACACGCAACAGGTAAGCCGTAAAATAATCATTTTTTACAGCGTTCCTCAAATGTGCACTGTCTTTGAGAAATTATGTATCACTATTACAACTTGCTCTGAATGCAGTAAATAGTCATTCATTTGTTTTTGAAAAATGTATACATGGCGTGCATTGTATGTCTTAAAAGACTCTCAAATAAGACACGCAACAGGTAAGCCATAAATAATCATTTTTTATGGCGTTCCTCAAATGTGTGCCCTCTTTGAGAGTTGAAAATGTATATATGGTGTGCATTATATGTCTTAAAAGACTCTCAAATAAGACACGCAATAGGTAAGCCGTAAATAATCTTTTTTTACGGTGTTCCTCAAATGTGCGTCGTCTTTGAGAAATTATATATCATTATTACGACTTGCACTGAACATAAGTCATGATTAATAACGTTTACGACACGCCATTTATATGCGCTGTAAAAATCAAGCCGTAAAAGACCTAATATGTTGTAGTGAAAGAAAATTCTTTTAAAATTTGTCATTTCCTTGAAGACTATCTATATAAATTAATGAAGTTGACTGTTCATACCTCATCTGCACCAGCTTTGGCAGGACCTTTTGGAGATAATAGGTAGGGGTAGACCAAGCTTTAACTCTCATATTCACAATGGTGCTTATATTGTTATCAAATCGTTCAAGTATATCCCTTAGAAGTTCTTTAACAACATTCACATTATTTTGAAGTGCATGTATGAAAAAATCTTCATCAAATATGTCCCCAAATTTGCTGCATGAGATCAAATTAGAAAGAAAAAAATTTGGGTGTGTTAATAACTTATGAAAGTTTGTAAATAAATTGTATTAAAATGAAAACATTCATTTAAATAAAGGTACTATTGGCATTAAGATGAGTGTTTATAGTAATGTTTTAATTTTAAATTTTAGACATGGGTGTACTTATAAATATGGGTGCACATATTTATGGATGTCAATATCCGTACCCTTTTGGAAAATGAAAATGAAATTCGAGGGAGTTTGATATCATTTTTAAAATGGTGTTTTTGAAAACGATTTTAAAAAATGAAAATCATGTATTAAAAACGATGTTTTTTAAAAACACAATGTGTTTGGAAGTGTTTGTTAAAAGTAGTTTTCAAAAAGGGAAAACAAGTAAAATAGTTATTTCAAGAGAAAAGTTGTGTTTTGTTTTGAAAACCTATTTTGAAAACAATGAAAACTACTATTATTTATTTTGAATTAAAATACTTATTTGTTCATTGATTAAATGGATGTAATAAATACAAAATTTAAAAATAAATAAAATAAATTTAATATTATACTCGGTTGAAATATCTCAACAAGATCTTTCTAATGGTATAATTTTTATAGTAATTAGATTTATAAATAAAAAGTTATAAAAAATTAATTGAGTTTAGTTAAAAATTTAAAAATGATATATGAGGAATTTAGACTGTACGATGAATGAATACAAGGGTAGAGTTGTAATAAACAAAATGTAATAGTGATGGAGGTTGTAAAAAGCAACCTCCAAATTTGGAGATAAAAAACGAATCTCCAACATTTTTTATATAGGACCATGTGAAATGGAGATGGATCGGAGCTTATACATTCTCTAAATATTTTGGAGATAGGCCTTAGTATTACAATTTTTGGAGGAGTTTTTCACTCTCCTACAAATCACTTTTGGTTGTGGAGACATTCTTCTCTAAGTTTATTTTATTTTATTTTATTTTTAAGAACTTCTCTAAGTTGTTTTATATCATATTTGGAAAGCAACATAACAATTGGGTTTGACAATTCCAAGCTTCTTGTTGAGCGTATTCAATTCATTTCAAATAGTTTTTTGGTTGTTTGGTTTTGCTATTATTCCTTCTATGGAAAAAGCTTATTTTAAAGGAGGATGATTCAATTTGGTTGGAATGTGATTCTTTAGCTCCATGTTACGTGGACGTTTTCACACTACAAAAATAGTGATATAGTGACACATTTTCTTGTGACAAATTTTATCATTTGTTAGTATGTTTTGTTCCATTGAGACTTTTTAAAAATAATTGACACAATTAGTTAAAAAGAACTTGATAATTTGTGACAAATAATATAATTAATCACCAAATTACCTTTTCAAAAGGAAAGATTTTATTTTATAAATAATTAGGTTTTTAAAAGGTAATAGAATCAATTAATATTTCTTTTTGATAAAAAAAAAAAAAAAAAAAAGCCACACCCAAAAAATCACATCTCTCGGTTCCCACTTTATCCCTCAACAGATATCTAGATTTTCTCTTTAGTTTATGTTTTTCTTAAAAACATTTTTTAGGTTAGAAAATGTGTTTCATTTGAAGAAGTCATCAATATTGTAGAGAAAATTATGCTAATATATCGTTGAAAGTTATGATTAGTGACAGATACCAAAAAATTGTTGCAAATACTTTTAGAGACAGGGCAAAATTGACCAATTGTTAGTGATACTTTTTTTTTTTTTCGTCATAGTATTGAAATTGCGACAATTTCTTCACTTATAGTGACAAATATTTTTTGTCACCGTAGGTCAATTTTCTTCCATGATTATGACACTAAAAATAGAATCTAGTTTGTTTTGAGGGAAACCAAAATCTCCCAAAATGTTAGAAAACACCGACACATATTGCTGAAAATAAATTCATCTTATTATTATTATTAATAGCAAAGATGCATGTGCCTTTGTAATTCTTTTTTTCGTAATCCTTGACTTGTTTGAATTAGATGTATAAACTGCATTTCTATGATCAAATTTATTGCATTTTCACTGCTATCATATTTCCATGGAAGGAAATTATGTCGCAGACCATTTGACCAATTTAGGGTTAAGCTTTTCCTCTTTCACATGGTGGGATTCTCCATCGGATATGGTATAAAAAAGCTCTTGCTTGAGGATGCCAAAAATATGGTTTTTGTTAATTTTGATTGTGTTGTGCCCAAATTGGAACTAGTATATCAAGAATCATTTGAGGGATTAAGTTTTTCCATATATTCTTGCAAACTTTTATTTTTATTTTTTATTTTTTTAATAGATTTTCATCACTTATAAAAAGGAAAAAAAATAAAATAAAATTGTATGGTTGTAATAGAGAATTCACCAATTGTTTTCTAGGTTTTTATTTTTTTATTTTATTGTTTTAACTTTTACTTTTAAAATATCTTTTTTTTTTTAATTTTTAAAATTACAACAACTGCCGGGACCTGAGTCACCTGACGAGATTAGACTTTACAAATACAACCTGGAATACTACTCCCACTATCGGGGAGAGGGTACAAATGGATTACAACTTTCACAACGGAGAGAGGGTTGCTCCCAATAGAACCGGGAGAGGTCACCCACACTTGGGATTTAATAGTCAAGGTGGGACAAATTATATACATACCAAGGCAAGGCTTGAACCTTGGTGGTTGAGCATCCCTTGGGAGACTCCAACTATATTTGAGTATTTCAATTCCACGGATATGAATTATATAATGGGATTACTATACATATAATATAAGGATCATTAATAAACAATGCGGCTCGATGGTAGTGAGCACTCATTCAGTATCGCAATGACTTTCTAAATTTGATTCACCATACCCGCAGATGACACATCCACTCGTAACAAAATGATTATGCACTTTTCTTACTTCAGTGATAAGGATTATAGTTTCACATTTGTTCATTAAATAATAAAGTGTGGGGAGACTCCTTTCGAATAATTGGAACTATATTTGTATCGATTGATCTCACAAGGTGAACTATGACCCGATTGGTGTCAATTTTTTTTTTTTATAAAAAAAAAATCTTGTGGGTTAAATATTAATTTTATAACTTCACAACCATTGACCCAAGACTATAGTGTCACTCTTATTCTCGTATATCGTACATTATATGCATGTACTATGAGAAAATGACAAGCTTTTTGCCAAACCATAGTTTGCGTTTCTTCAAAGTTATTCCTGTAAAAATATATATATATATATATATATTTGTGTACAAGTTTACATCGTTGTTTAAATAATTACATATAGACCTTTTCTTTTACTATTACAATTAATTCGAAGAAGAGATATGGACATGATCCGAGCTGATAACCTCTTTTATCGTATCGGATCAGTTTTCAATTTTTTTTTTTTTCTCTTTGTTTTACTATGGGTCATTTTTTTTCAAAAAAAACATTATTTTCAAGGTAAAGTTCATTACATATTTCAAAAAAAAAAATTACAATTCATAATGGTGCAATTTAAATATTTAATAGCCACTCATAAACCTTATCCAAGTCTGGATAAAATAAAAGAAGAAAAACATACAAAGCTAGAAACTGAAGCCCAAATTCCAAACGTGTGCCGACGTGGCAAAATCTGATTAGTCATCGTAGAGAACCGTACCATATCTAACCTGACGGCAAAAAACCCTCGAGCTCCATCCTTTTAAAAACTCCTCTCATTCAACAACTTCTCACTTCCCTCTCTCTCCTTCAATCAATCAAAACAGTTAAAACCCTAAACTCGAGAAATACAAAAAACCTGTAAAACAAAAAAGAAAAGAAAACTATGGCCACCGATCCGACTCAGCAGGTCCAACTTGGTCTCCTCCTCGGACCCGACCCAACTCATTTTGAAACCCTAATCTCCACCCTCATGTCCGCCTCCAACGACCAGCGCTCCCACGCCGAGTCCTTACTTTCTCTTCTCCGGCAGTCCCATCCGGATTCGCTTGTCCTCAGCCTCGCGCGTGTTCTTGCCTCCTCCGCCCTCCCCGAGTCCCGCGCCATGTCCGCCATCCTCCTCCGCAAGCATCTCACCCGCGCCGACTCCGACTCCTTCATCTACCCCCGCCTCTCCTCCTCCACGCAGACCAATCTCAAATCAATTCTCCTTCTCCAGCTACATAAGGAGGACAACAGGTCGATTCTCAAGAAGCTATGCGATACCGTTTCGGAGCTCGCTGCGTCGGTTTTGATCGACGGCGCCTGGCCGGAACTCCTCCCGTTTGTCTTTCAGTGTTTGGTTACGTATAATCCTAAACTCCAGGAATACGCGCTGTTGATTTTGTCGCGGTTGAGTCAATTTATCGGCGAAGCTTTGGTTTCTCACGCTAATGACTTACACGCGGTTTTCTTGCGATTTCTTGGAAATGATAATAATAATAACAATAGTGGTAATTTTGATTTGAAAATTGCCGCGTTAGAAGCAACAATCAATTTTATCATGAATTGTTTACCGAGCGTTAGTGAGATGGAGAAGTTTCAGGATTTGTTGCCGCTGATGATTAGGACTCTCACTGAGGCTTTGAACAACGGGAACGAGTCCTCGGCGCAGGAGGCGTTGGAATTTCTGATTGAGTTGGCGGCAACGGAGCCCCGGTTTTTCAGGAAACTATTGGTGGATGTTGTGGGGTCCATGTTGCAGGTTGCAGAGGCAGAGAGTTTGGAGGAGGGGACGCGGCATTTGGCTGTGGAGTTCGTGGTGACACTGGCTGAGGCACGGGAGAGGGCGCCTGGGATGATGAGGAAGTTGCCGCAGTTCGTGAGGAGGTTCTTTTTGGTGTCCATGAATATGCTGGTGGATCTTGAGGATGATCCTGTGTGGCATGCTGCGGAGAGTGAGGACGAGGATGCAGGGGAGACTAGTAATTATGGGTTCGGACAGGAGTGTTTGGATAGGTTGTCGATTTCTCTTGGGGGGAAGACTATTGTGCCAGTTGCTTCGGAGGTTTTCCCGGGTTTTTTGGCGTCCGCTGAGTGGCAGAAGCACCATGCGGTGCTCATTGCACTTGCACAAATTGCAGAGGGTTGCTCCAAGGTAGCAAAAGCTTAATCATTACTTTTGTTTTTCTTGGGTTTTAAGTTTGTATATGCATACTGATTTTTCTTTCTAAATATATTTTCTTATTTTAGTTGTTGCACTCTAGTGAGGAATAGTAATGAAACTGAGGTTTTGGTTCCTTATACTTAGTTGGCTTAATTGTTATATTCTCTTTCTTGTATGTTATTGTTTACCTACTTTGGTAGTGTGTTTGGTTTTATGTTATATGGGTAATATATAGACCTGATATGTCTAAATCCAATTTAAATGGTGGTATTGAAGTCGAAAGATGTGCCCTTAAATTGATTATGGTTTATATGTCTAAATACATGTTTCATGCCATGGATTTTGATATCATCTATTAATGTTGGATCAACTATTGCAGTATTGCGTGCTGCATGTGTGCGTTATTAGTTAGGTTTTCTTAGATACTTTCTAGAGTATGATGATCACTGCAGTTTACTTACTAGCTTCTTTGTTTCTCATAGCAAATTAGCAACAGTATTTTATCTTCTTATATTTCCAGTTTAGTTGGAGAAATTTAATGAAAAGATGATCAAAAAACAGTTGTGGTTTTTTTATGCCTAGTTTCTCAATTCAGCTTATTCTTTATATAGAGAGGGTTGGCAGAGTAAGTTTGGTTATGCAGAAATTGGAAGCTCTCTGCAACTGCTTTTATAACATTTGAAGAATGAGTGGGACTCAGGCTTTGCTTTTGGTGTAGGCTTAGAGGTTTTCATAGCTTTTACTTTATTGAGTTTACTTGTTATGTTTTCAATACACATTTCTTTATTCTTTCTTGCAGAATATTTGGTTTAATATGGTTTATAATGAAGATTCATAAACCCCTGTTTCATTGACTTCCAAGTGTGCTGTTCTTACATCTTGTCCTTTTTGTTGTAGGTAATGGTAAAGAATCTGGAACAGGTAGTTTCCATGGTTCTAAATTCATTTTCACATCCCCATCCTCGTGTTCGGTGGGCAGCCATTAATGCAATTGGACAGTTATCCACGGACTTGGGCCCAGACTTGCAAACACATTTTCATCATCGAGTGTTGCCTGCATTGGCTGGAGCAATGGATGATTTCCAAAATCCCCGAGTACAGGTACATGCACCTGTTACATCGTAATGTGTTTGTACCCTTCAGCAGTATAATTCTTGCAGTGAAAAATAGTAATACACTTCATGAATGAGGCGTTTCTATGAGATTGCTATTATACCATTTAGTTAGTATTTAGCTACAAGCATGTGTGTTTCTTAATCTGTGGATGTTGGTTCATGGTTTGTAAACCACAATTCTATGTTGAATCTCTCTAGCCACGCTCCCTGGTGCCTGTGGCTTGAAGCCGCACATCAAATCAAATTCTATGTCAGAATTCTCTATCTAATGGATCATTTGCTCCAGGGTTTTCCTCTACGTTTCCAAAAGTTATTTTATTTCTTGGTCTATTGTTGTAAAATATAATATGTGAATAAAATCTTTCTTTGATTTCAAAAGCAACTTTGGTGAATGGCCAAGGCTTTTCAATGAAACAAATATTAATTTATTCAGGAATGTAATTTTCCTGTATTTAGATTGTATGCCGTGATTATCTGCTTGCCTTTGTTTGCAATCTTCTTAAAGTTTTTTTATTTTTTATTTTTTATTTAATTTAATTATTATTATTATTATTATTATCTCTTAGAAGCAGTGGTTTTCATTTGATGATCATTTCTGTATAATATCTCTCTCTCATTTTCAATAAGTATTAATGTTTAGTGTTGTTTTAATGACACAGGCACATGCTGCATCAGCAGTGCTCAACTTTAGTGAAAATTGTACCCCTGATATCTTGACTCCATATTTGGATGGAATTGTGAGCAAACTTCTTGTACTCCTACAGGTATCATACTTTCCTTATCAACTATACACCTACTTTTTCTAATTCCTTTAAAAAGATTACAATAACCTTTTGATTTTTTCTGAGGCTTGCTCCATTGGTTTGATTTTTGAGGTGCTTTTATATAGTTTCTCATTTATATCTTGTTTTGTTGTACTGGTTGGATTCAATTATGAAGCTGTCAAATTATGATATTGATGTTTACTTTTCAATTACAATTGTTAAATGTTGTTAATATGAAAATATGTACTTTACATAGAAGTTTCACCTACAAAATGCTTTGTACACTGATACATTTTGTGTATCCCTTACCGGTTGATGTTACAAGGATGTTATTTAGTTTTAACATAAGTAAAGAGTTTTTGTTATTCATATTATAGAAGGATGTTGAATACCTCAGGATTTGGTATTCTTATTCAACATGCCCAGAGTGCTCAATTTTTGGTAAGGCATTCTCATTTATGTTCACAACTGGGTAGCCACATAAAACTGAAAAGATGATTTTGAAAGAAATAAAGAAGAATTTGGGGAATATAATTGTTTAACTCGTTATTATGTAGCATCCAAGTAGCTGTACAGTGAACTTAGGAGGGAGGATGAGAAATATGTTCTCAGCAGACGGAATTAAATTGATGATTCATTTATAGTAGTTCTGGATAATCCAGAAGATTATATATATAAAAGTGGTTGTCATTGAAGTAAATTTTGGATGTTAGAGAGATAATTGAAAAGGGAGCTGTGGAACAGAGGAGATGAGGAGATTTGGAAAGGATTAATGGAGGGGAATGGGGAATGCTGTTGTAGCGTTATTTGTCAAAGACTCAAAAGTACACTGTTAACTAGCATAGCGTTTTCACACTTGTGGCTTGCCTGCTTATAGCCTTTAGATTACATTTTTAGGGTGGTAGAACAATCATGCTACTTATTGTTTGACCATGCTTTTATGCTTCTGCTACATCTGAGGAATATTTTTATTCTGTAAACCACTCCTAAATATGATTAGGAAGGCCTATTCTTTGTAGTGCAACTAGTCACCTTCTTTGCCTCTTATAGGATCCTGTTTTTCTTTTCACCCATTTCTGATGCACTATTATTATTATTATTATTTTTACTTAAATGTTTTTTTTGTTTCGTTTTTGTACAATGCAGAATGGGAATCAAATGGTACAAGAGGGGGCTTTGACAGCATTGGCATCAGTTGCTGATTCTTCTCAGGTACACTCTCTAGGCCCATAATCTGCCTAATGGATCTTGGTTTTATATTAGAATGCTTTGCTCTGATGTGCTGTGGGTATTAACAGGAGCAATTCAAAAAATATTACGATGCTGTAATGCCATATTTGAAAGCTATTTTGGTGAATGCAAATGATAAGTCTAACCGCATGCTCCGTGCCAAATCTATGGAATGCATTAGCTTGGTTGGAATGGCTGTTGGGAAAGATAAATTTAGGGATGATGCGAAGCAGGTGATTATAAATAAAAAATATTTTACTTTCTGGATTTCTTTGTGGTGACTGCATTGGTTTGAGATTACTGTTGTAAAAGTTATGGCAATGAATTTCTTTATGATTCTCATTTTTTTAATCAAATCTTTTTTATATACCTACCCCTGCGGCCCTGCATATAATTTCAAAATCACCACTTACTATTAAACTTCTCTAAAATGCTGTCTATCTAATATTTCTTTTATTTTCTTATTAGACAACTGCCTTTATAATATTTATCAGTTAACCTTCTACATTAAGTCATGTTTACCATCTATTGATGTTTTCTGGTCTTACTGAATGTTGGTGGCATCCTTTTCCTGTCCATGGAATATACACATATCATCTACTGATATGTTAGATTGTCATCGCTTCAATGTTTCTCATTTATTTTGAATTAGCAACTCACTATATGTTATGATGCATTGCAAGGTTATGGAAGTCTTAATGTCCCTACAAGGTTCGCAGATGGAGGCAGATGATCCAACAACAAGCTACATGTTACAAGTATGATGAGTTAGACATATATAAATTATAATATGCTGCTTATGTTTCAACTGATGACTCTGAATGCCAGTGAAAAGTTTTGTGGGAAAATATAACTGCTTAATTATGTTGCAGGCATGGGCCAGACTTTGCAAGTGCCTTGGACAAGATTTTATCCCTTATATGAGTGTTGTCATGCCTCCTTTGATTCAGTCTGCGCAACTCAAGCCTGATGTGACCATTACATCTGCAGATTCAGATGTTGATTTTGATGATGATGATGAAAGGTTTGCCGTTTGCCTGTTGATTTTGATTGCTTTTTACTTGCAATAATTATGGGTGGTATTTTCATGTAATTTGTTTGTATATCATACGTGCATACGTATACTTATCAACAGTATACATCCATATTTGTTTGGGATAATTGCACAAACATGCCCTGTATTTATGCAATATATCACGAATGTTGACATTTTGGAGAAACCAACACCAAGGTACACTGCTGTTAACTTGGGGCCGTTAGAACTAACAGCCATAAGGTAGTTCCGTCTTTTAGTGATTGAAAGTAATTTTAGTAATAAAAAGTGCATCTGTCATGTCTATTCGCATACAATACTTTGACTCCCTGTACGCTCCCTATTTTGTTGCTAAAAAATCCCTACACACTAGTCCACAAACCCATCCAGTTAATAAACATCAGGAGAAAGTTAGAACCATAGAATATCACTTATGCCAAACCTTTGAAAGACAGTGAACTAAGGGAAGGGAAATAAGTATGAAATCAATTATGTTTATCAGTTAATGGTTCTTTGCATGTGAAAAAAAAAAAAAAAACTCAGCTTTTGATAAAAACTAAAGGGGATGTACGTAGTGTTTTGTTTTCTGGAATGGGGTGATGATGTTGAGTTGTAAAAGTGATTTATTTTGTTTATAAAGATATTTTGACCCTTCAAGTAGTGTTGCATGTCAAATTCCTTTTTTTTTTTTTTTTTAGTGAAATAGTTAAGGTTTTGTCAATACAAATGGGTTTTCATGAACAGAGTTGCTCAAGGTTGGTCTTTTACTAGTTTTATTTTTGCTTGTATTATTTATAAATAAAAGCTTTATGGTTATATTATTTGGCTTAAAAATTTTAATTGGGACTTAAGGTTTTAATTAATTAAAGAGTTTTCTAAGATGGTTTTGGAATGTTTGATAAGGGGTTATTTGTGGATCATGAATGCTAGTTTGGACTAGGATAGATTATTTAGAAGACAACCATTTATTCTAGAAATGTTTAATGAAGGCAGAAACAAACTAGTGTTTCAAGCTTCTACAATTTGTATGTGAGCAATGCAATATGTATTGTTCATTACTGTGCACGTAAATTTTTTAATCAATAACCGAGAATAAAAACTTATCTGCTGAGAAACCCCACCCTAGTGTGCCTTTAAATAGCCAAAATTTATTGACCGTTGATAACCAACAGTCATTATGGACTAACGGTTTCTTTTCTTTTGTGGACCCCTGGTTTACCTTTTTCATAGGTACTTTCCTCTTGATTTAGTAAATTTCTTTTTAGGGGTGGGGCTTTAGCAAATAATAATTATGTAGGGTTTATCAAAATTTTTTGATGCCAATGGTTTCTTTTCTGCAGCATTGAAACAATTACTCTTGGGGATAAAAGGATAGGGATAAAAACTAGTGTCCTGGAGGAAAAAGCTACAGCTTGTAACATGCTTTGTTGCTATGCTGATGAGCTGAAGGAAGGGTTTTTCCCATGGATTGATCAGGTTGGTTTTGATTCACCGATCATGAGTTTTTCGAGTCTATACTTATGTGGTTACATGTTGAAAACAAGCACAATTAATGCAGGTTGCTACTACATTAGTTCCCCTTCTAAAGTTCTACTTCCATGAAGAAGTTAGGAAGGCAGCTGTTTCAGGTATTAGCTTGGCCATTTTTTTTCCCCATTCCTCCTTTCATGTGTTCGTGAATCTTGATTTACAATTGCGTGTGTGCTTAGCCGTGCCGGAGCTGCTGCGTTCAGCTAAGTTAGCTGTAGAGAAGGGGCAATCTCAAGGTCGTAATGAGTCCTACATAAAACAATTGACTGATTACATAGTACCGGCTTTGGTGGAGGCTTTGCACAAGGTTGTCCGGTTTGATTTAATTTGACATGTTGCAAAACCTTTTGTTTTATTTTATCTCTTTTGCCATTCATTTATTTGATTTTGGTAAACTGTGTTGTGTTTATGTGTTGACGTATTTGCAAACTTGCTTTCAGGAGCCTGAAGTAGAAATTTGTGCAAGCATGTTGGATTCATTAAATGAATGCATACAGGTTTGTAACATTTATTTATGAATTTTGAGATATGTACTTGAACCTGGGGATAAATGGACATGATGAATGTTTTGCTTGCTTTACTTAATCTAACTATATTCTGACATGATTAACGTTAACACCATTGGGTGAATGTTCAACTTATAAGTGATTTGTTTGCATGCTCTATATTGAGTTATTTTTGGGTTATTGGGATTGTGACTGGCGACATTTATATGAACGTAGTGGATTTCAGCGAGGGTTGTGTGTGTACTTAAGTGGCAATATATCTTATTGATGTCATTGCTGAAGTCAGGCTTCCCAGTCCTTTTTGTTTTTGTTGGGAATAGGATAGGTTTAATTGAAGAGCTGCTGCTTTTGCACAGCTTGTGCGCATTTTGCTTGAATGTATTACTGTTACAAGAGTGACTCTCCTGTTATTGTCATGACAAAGATGATGATAATCGTTTCCTTTTTGTATCAATATTTCTTTCTCAGATAGCTGGACCACTTTTGGATGAAAAGCAAGTAAGGTCCATTGTGGATGAGATTAAACAGGTGATGACAGCCAGCTCATCTAGAAAACATGACAGAGCAGATAGGGCAAAAGCAGAGGACTTTGATGCTGAAGAAGGGGAACTGCTTAAGGAAGAAAATGAGCTAGAAGAAGAAGTTTTTGATCAAGTAAGTTCTTCTAGCAATCATTATGTTTGATATATTAGTTGATGAATTATGTTTTGCAGTATATATATTACAAAGTTGTGGTTCTTATTTTCCTTGTATTTCTTTTCTTGATCAAGGTTGGTGATTGCGTGGCTACATTGATCAAAACATTTAAGGCCTCTTTCTTGGGCTTTTTTGATGAGCTATCATCTTACTTAACACCTATGTGGGTGAGTATGTTTCCATATTAATCTTATATTTATTAGTTTGTTTCATTCCCTCCTACTTGTCTTTTTGTGTAGGCATGTGCACATGTTCTGGGGGACCAGGCCTTTTCTTTTTATATGTATTTTTTGTGAGCTTGTGCTCTCATCAGTTTTTCAGTGCATGAGTAATTGGTAAATCTCGTATGTGTGGAAATGATTTTCTCTGCATTTTAAGCACATCTATTGTCAGTCCTTTCCTTTTTTCACTGATGTTAAAGGGGTGTGCCTAGGCGCTAGGTGCTAAGATGGCACCTTAAGACAGGTCAGTCGTGGCGGATTCTGTGAGGCGCGAGCCTTGCCCTGGAAGGTGCCGCCTAGGTGTGCCTGACATAAAAACATAAAAGAAATTTCTGTTTTTTTTTCTCCGGATTTTCATCTTCGGTTCTACTTCTTCCTTTTATAGTATAACATGCATCTAGGCTCCAAGGGGATCTTTGCACCTCAGTGTGCCTTGCGCCTTTGAAAAATATGGTTGGGTGGTCTTTGGGATATTATACCTTGCAGAAAATTCTCTATAGTGTCAGAGATTGAGTCCTGCACTGGCACTAACCTTCTATCTTGAAGGTTGTGCTGGGCTGCCGGCAGGAAACACTACACAATTTGACTGAGTCATTTGGCAGCCACCTGACTGAGAGTTTGTTGGGCTACTATCGATGAAATTTTTTTATTGTAAACAAAAACATCATTGCTTTGGGATTTAGTGGCTCATGGGGTGCCCTTTTGTATGACTGAAAATTAGCTTAAATCTTTTAGCTAACAGCATGAGTGAATACTTCATGTGAACTTTGTTTGGCACCATAATTACTGCATCCATGTCTTCATATTTTTCTAAAACACAGTTTTAATAGAACAATTATTTTATAGATAGAGAAGAAACTGAATGTAAGGAAAAACAACAGAGAAACTATTGCCTGTCAATACAGGCACTTGGCTTTATCATTGCTGACCAATTTCTTGATAATATAGGGTAAGGATAACACAGCAGAAGAGAGGAGAATCGCCATTTGTATATTTGATGATGTTGTGGAGCACTGCCGTGAAGCAGCACACAAGTAAGCTTTACACTATCTTTTCATTTTGCTGTCTCATGAGTGCAGCTTATGTTATATGGAACTAACTTGCATGTTGGTGGAACAGGTACTATGACACTTACCTCCCTTTCCTATTGGAAGCCTGCAACGATGAAAACCCGGATGTTCGTCAGGTTTGTTGCACTCTGATCATTACTTTATTTTCTTGTATTTTTCAAGTCATGGGGCATGCACCTGAAAAATGAATGCCATAACTTTTCAGTCAGCAGTCTATGGGATTGGTGTTTGCGCCGAGTTTGGTGGTTCTGTGTTTAAACCCCTTGTTGGAGGTGGGTTGTTTAAAAGTTGTATTGTTACCATTTTCTATGCAATTATCTTATTTAAATGAAACTTATAAAATTATTATTTTTTATCTTTCTACAGAGGCCCTTTCGAGGTTAAATGCTGTGATAATGCACCCTAATGCACTTCATTCAGACAATGTAATGGCATATGATAATGCCGTTTCAGCTCTTGGAAAAATATGCCAATTCCATCGGGATAGTATAGATGCAGCTCAGGTACTTATATTTTATCACTTGATACATTTACTGTACTGTCATGATTGTAATCATTCTGAAGGCTGGGGATTGTATAAGATACTAATTTGTGACAAAATCATTCGAATGAATCTGTTTGGCAGGTTGTCCCTGCCTGGTTAAGCTGCTTGCCAATAAAAGGTGACTTGATTGAGGCCAAGGTTGTGCATGACCAGCTTTGTTCAATGGTGGAAAGGTAGAGATCTGGAATTGTTTGAACTTGATCTTTAATTCTCTCTCTTTTTCACTGAATATCAATATCCACATTTAATTGACTTCAATATTGAAACAATTGCAATCTATTTACAGGTCAGATGGAGAAATTTTAGGGCCCAACCATCAGTATCTTCCCAAAATAATAACAATTTTTGCTGAGGTAATGTATCTATGAGCTTTAGTTGGCCATGCCCTTGATCTCAAATTTGACTGAAATTCACTATCTTGATTTAATTAATTAATTAATTAATTATTGGGAACATTGTTGGTGGTAGGTTTTATGTGCGGGTAAAGATCTGGCAACAGAACAAACCACTAGTCGGATGATTAATCTTTTGAGGCAACTTCAACAATCGTTACCTCCATCTACTCTAGCTGATACCTGGTCATCCTTGCAACCTCAGCAGCAGCTTGCTTTGCAATCTATTCTCTCATCTTAATTTTCTGTTTCTTTTTGTGGGGTATGTGATATTTCCTCCTTGTGCGGCGTCATGTGATCATGGTGGATGTCTATGATGTGTTGAACCGTCCATTCTTATTCGTTAGGTATTTTTTGTTGATGTGGGTCATCATCAGCTTATAGGATGATGAATTGCTTGATTGGTTGAAGGTGGAAGGTGAAATGAAATATAGGAAAGTATAGTGTGTGTGTGTATATGGAAACAAGTATTATTTTTGGTCTAAAAGAGAGGCATAGTTATGAACTTGTTTAGTAAGGTTGAGGTGTGAGGCAATTGTGCTGTAGCAGTTTTGGGGTCTTGTATTTTCTGACTTGGTATAGTGTTATTATATATACAAGTTAATTCCTTTTTCACTCTGTAGAATGTAGAAATACATGGGATATTATTGGGAATATCCCATCATATGTGAAGTCAGAGATTCTTGCCGTTTGTTTTAAACAAGGGAAAAGATCGATTTACCCCTTTACCTTTGCCCTATTAGAAAGGTGAGAATAGAGTTTGTCCATATTGGCCAATCTCCCCCCTAAAATAAAACTAATGTAAAATCTCCCCATTATGTTACCTTTCCCATCTAAAAAAGCGTTGACTGTCAATCCTAATGGTCAAATGATCGTTTTATCCTTCAAATAATCAGAAAATGATCATTTAACCCTCTAAATATTTATTAAATAAAAATATTAAAAAAAAAAAGAAAAAAAAAATAGAATTGAAAAAAAAAAATGTGGATCTCCACTGTTCATCTCAAAGATGAATGGTTGAGATCTCTTTTTTTGTTTATTTAATTTAAAAAGCCAAAATTAAATTAAATAAATAAAATTAAAAACTAAAAAGTTTTTTAAAAAAGTTTTAGATTTGGTACAGATTATTGGATCAGTTCCATCTCTTTTATCAAATAACAATTTTTTTTTTTTTGAAGATCTATGTAGATGTAAAACCAGATTCAACATTATTGTCTATTAAACCAGATTCAAATCAAATTGAAAAAGACAAACAAAATATCGATCAATCCCACCGATCAGAGACCCAAACCAAGAACACAAAAGCTTCAATCCCAACCACCACCACCCTAAATCGAAACCAAAATCTAATTCGAAACCAAACCCAAGAAAATCGAAACCAAACCCATGAATCCCCATAAGACCCAGAAAAATCAAACCCAAAAACTAGAGAGAGATGATCGGCGTTATTACTTTTACTTGAATTGAAAGTAAAGAGTCAAAAATTGGATTCTTGAAAAAAATTGAAATTGGAGAAGAAGATATTGATAGTTATATTGGGTTTCGTGTAATATTAAGATTGAGTGATGGATTTTAATATTTAATTTTTGTATTTAATTTTCTGTGTTCTTTGTTGTGTGTGAGAGAGAAAGAGAGAGAGAGAGAGAGAGAGAGGAGAGAGAGAGAGAGAGAGAGATCGGCGTGATGAGATCAAGAGAAAGATGAAATTGCTGGTAGTGATTTGGTGGAGAAGATGATGATCACGATGAGAGAGAGAGACAGAAATAGTTGTATGGGGAGAGAGAGTTGTTTGATTGCGAGGGAGGGACTGGGAGGAGGTAGCGGAGGCTGTTGCAGAGTGGTGTGGCGGCGGAGGAGGAGGAGATAAACAGTAGAAGGCGTGGAAGAGTGTGGAGCAATGTAAACAACCCTAAATACCCTTACTATTAATTTACTTTTTTAACCTTCAACCCTAATTACCCTTACTATCCCCACTTATGAGATTACAAAATTGCCCTCCTTCTTTAACGGTTAACTCTACTTTTGGATGGAATTCCTAACAGAAGGGGTGATTTTTACATTATTTCGATTTCGAGGGGAATAACGGCCAATATAGACAAACCTTGTCCTCACCTTTTTAATAGGACAAAGGTCAGGGGGTAAACGATCTTTTACCTTTAAACAAAGAAGTCAAACACACCCAAAAGTTGATGAATGATGAAAAGGGAGCTGTTGTTGTCTAAACCTACCGTATGACCTAAGTATGTATTACATAAAAATAGATTATTGTAAAGGGACATCATCCATCCACTTGCACTTATAAAAATGTCAATACTAGGATAGGATTTTAATTTAATAATGCCGGTCGTTGATGAGCTTCATTTATATATCTTTCCAATTCAGACAACCCTTCTTTTTTATTTCTTTTTCAAAATGGAAAACCAGAACCACTAGAAAGTGACATTAATTTCTCTTGCTTGATTGTCCTGGTTTTCTTCGGATTTATACAATTGCTTATGAGCAAGTCATGTAGGGTGCATCAAACTTATCTCCATAGGTTTCAGGCACGGGAATCCCACACGTTCGGGGCATGCGAAAGAACGCACTTGATAATTGTTAGCTAATTTGATGTACGTACATTACATAGATTAATCTATGTACATTACTTACATAGATTAATCAGATTAATCATTTATTAATTAACAATTATATCCAAGAAAGAATCTGTTAATAAATAAAAAGTGTTGTCTGGTGATGCAAGCAGAGACGCAGCATGCACCATAATTGCATGATTTGATGACCATGGATGATGGATGATGGAGGTCTCAATCATTCATGACTCAGTCTCTCTTAAAAAGGCCTCAACCGGTTACTATTGTTGGATTATACTCCTTGTATTTTTATTTTGATCTATGTTGATCATTCTGCTGCCTCCACTTGGCACCTCTTCATGTTTTTTTTGACTTGGGTTAATTTCATAGGCACAAGACAAAAGTTTTTTTTTGGTTATTCCCATTTTGTTGACCTCTTCTGTTTTCCTTAATGACTTTATTGTCCCTATGATCACTTCAAAATCTCATTTGGGTCATCATCATTCTATCAAATCAACCGTTACAAGTATGACCCATAAAGCAACTCCCACTACAGGAGACATGCCTCCCACGATATATTATTTCCGAGGAAGTCCGACAGACTTTTCCTGTTAGAATTGTGTATTTTCGAGGACATTTACCTAAGCTCTTGTTCTTTCAATCTCTTGTGTTTTAGTGTGTTGTTTCTTATTTGGTTGGAGAATTTAAGATTGTTAAAAGTTGTAACTTGTTCCATACTTTTAGAGAGTCTTGGCAACAAATTCCACGCTACCCGTAACACAATTCGTTTAACATGAATTGACATGTTTTGGTACTATCTCATTATAAGTTTCGATGAAATTTTGCTACATACAATTATTTGTAGTAATCTTATAAATTCGATTGATGATTTGTATTTGGTGGTTGGCATATTCTGGTGACTTTAAGCTACAATAATTTTTTCGCATCGTCAATACTTTATCAATTTTTCATACAAGGATTACAATTATATTAACAAATAGTACTAAACTATATTATTTAGTAAATTAGTGATTTGTTATTAAATTGCCATGAAAAACAAAATCAAATTATATATAAAAAAAAAGGTTAAATAGTTTGATTTTATAATTTATATCACCTATGAATTTTTATGTTTTGACTTATTAAGTTAACTGCTTCCTCCAAATCAACCAAAGATAAATTTTGAAACTTTTAGATTCTCCTTTGATATAACTAGATTTTATCATGTAACCATTATCAAATTATCCATTTTTTTTTTTTTTTTTTTACTTTTCTAATGAAGTATATCACAAATTACCAATCTTGTGTTAAAAAGTAAAAGTTATATTGAAAGAGTAGTAACATACTAAATGCAACACCATTGATGGTAAAATGAAGATTATTCAGCTTGACAATATCTTTAAAAAAAACATAGTAAATGTAAGATCGACAACTTAGCTAAAAAGTATAAGTGGTATATTCATATGAACAGTTTGTAATCATAAAGAGGATAGATAAGTAATTTGATGCAAATCAAATCAAGGGTATAATTGGAAAAACTTAAGTCTTTTGAGGTATTATAATTTAGAGAGAAACAAATGAAAAAAAAAAAAAAAAACTAACCATAAAAAGAACAAACACAAGGAAACAAATGCAAATGTCCTTGTAAGAACAATCTCAAACTAATTCATATAAAATCTCATTGTCCATTGTCAAGAAAACCAAGAAATTGCAAACAAAGTTTCCACTATCTTCAAGACCAATAACATTTTCCTCCTCTTTTAACTCTTTGTAGTCTCTTCTTTAAAGACTCAAAACTCATCTTTGATCACATTTTCTAATTGTACATACAACTTACTCTCAATGGAAATTCAATTCCAACAACAGCAGAAACAGCTCCAAAATTCATGCAATATTCCTGCCAACAAAATGAGCAAATTCAAAGGAAGATCAAGCAGAAACAACAACAAATATGTTGGTGTGAGACAGAGGCCTTCTGGTAGATGGGTAGCTGAGATCAAAGACACAACACAAAGATAAGGGTGTGGCTTGGTACCTTTGAAACTGCTGAAGAAGCTGCTCGAGCTTACGATGAAGCTGCCTGTCTTCTTCGAGGATCGAATACTCGAACAAATTTCGATAACACCACTGTCGATTCCGATTCCCCTCTTGCCTCTCGGATTCGAAACCTTGTTAATAACAAAAAAGGAGGGAAAAAACCAAGTGGTGAAATCGAGGAGGCCTCTACCACCAGAACTAGTACTACTACTACTAGTACTAGTTCTAGTAGTAGTAGTTGCTTCACTAGCAGTAGTGGTGGTGATGATCATCAACAGTCTCCTAATTCAAGTACTATTACAGTTCAGGATATTCAGTTCTCATCATTTGATGATGATGATGGATACAAACCAGATTTGAGTAACTGCACAGAGGATTTTCATGATCAGTTGGGATATTCTCAATCTGATCTTCTTCCATGGGGTTTTGGAAATGGGGTTGTTGATAGATTTTCATTTGCTCAAGATTTGTTGGATTTTCCAATTAATGGTGGTCAGGCTCAGGCAAGTAGTTGTAGTAGTAGTGAGTTGGAGTTCACAGAATTTGATAGAATGAAAGTTGAAAGGCAGATATCAGCTTCTCTTTATGCAATTAATGGAGTTCAAGAGTATATGGAAACTGTCCACGATCCTACTGATCAAGCTTTCTGGGATCTTCCACCATTGTTCTGCCAAATATGATCATCATACATCATCATGGAATCATTCTTCTTCTTTCTGTAATTTAGTCTTTTTTATTTTTTTCTTTTGTTAATTGCAGTGAACAAATGAGATGAGAAGTGTAATTTAGATGCTATAAAACAAGAGTTGAAAGTTTGTTCTTGTTAATCATTCTTCACATGGTGAAGTTCTATCAATTGTTTTTGGAAGCAACTCTCCTCATCAATAAAATTTATCGGGTGCAGGAATTCCGAACGTTTTATCACATGCAATTCCAACAGACACCGGTGTTAATTGAGAATTCTACACGAAAAAGAAAAAAAAAAAACTTGGTACCTACTTGCTGGTCAGTGGTACCTCATCCATCTACAAAGTCTAAGCAAAGCAATCATATTGAATTAATTAAACCCTTATTCTCCATTGTTTTAAGTTTGTATAAAAGTAGAATAGAAGTCATCAACATTATTTAGGAATCATCAATAAATATATATAAAATACATACAAATAGATAGAGATACAATTTGCATCCTCTTACAGCTCACTAGGGAAAATTGAAGCCAATAAGCTTCAATTTAGTTGCAGAGGACATCTTTCTTCTGTTCATTATAGGAAACAATTCTCTTTCCTTGTAATTTCTCTGTCAAACAAAGCTGTGAAGTTCTAATTAGGAGACATTTGAACAGATTTTGGCAGCCACAAACTTGATCTTGCCGCCTTGTATTTTTGACAACTGAAAAGCCGGGAGACAGGAGACTTGATTGTTTTCATGATTTCAGTAAATAAACAATGAACCCTCAGAGCATATTCGATGCAAATATATATTTTTTTAATTAATAGTGCCACATCATCATTTTTATTTATTATGTATCTATTTTTGATTTATTTTTTTAGAGAAATGCAAATTCACATCTCCGATGTAATTATCTAAATCAAATATGTATCCATTTATGACTAATCATAATAAAACAATTATTCCACTTTCTCTTCTCTTTATTTACAATTGAGTGGTGTTATTGGCACACCCCCTACTGATCTATTTATGCTCCACTTGTTTAAATTTTGATTTAATTAAATAAAGTTAAATGTTTTTACTAATTTATTTATTTATTTCCAAAACTACCATTTTACTTATTTTTCAAACTTAATAAATCCATCTCTAATATCTCTATCTATCTCAAATCCTTTATCTTGGTCTTGTCTTTCTCTCACCTCTCATGAATGAATTTTTTTTCTTTTTTTTCTTTTTAGTGTTTTTTTTTTTTTAACATCAAGATTTATAGAAAAGGTCAGGAAGTCAGAAGACAAAGAATAAGCAAACATCCCCAAGAAAAGAGCAAAGAACAGAGCAACCCAAGATAAAATACACAGAGAGAAAAAAAAAAAAGAAACAACCCACAAACAAAACAAAACAAGAAGCAAATAGTAAGTATTTGTTTTGGTTATCATCATTTCACTCTTAGATTCTAAAAGAGTAATGAGATTAAATAATAATCAATATCTCATCTGTCTAATACACCTTAAGTGTTTAATTTATTGTTTAAATAAAATCCAGTACAAGTATTGTTAGGGTTTAAGAGTTATGAAAAAAAAATAATCAAGAAAATGATTAAAAGAACATGTTTTTTTTTTTTTTTTTAAAAAGGAAACATTGTTTAAAAAAAAAAAAAAAAAGGAATAGGGGTTTTATTAGATTTACTTTAGAGTAATGCTACTTTGCCCAAATTTAGTGCCCAAATGACGTGGCAGCACTCTCATCCATTCATTTAAATCAAGTAAATCTAATACAATCTAAATGAATGGATGAGAGTGTTGCCACGTCATTTGGGCACCAGATTTGGGCAAAGTAGAATTACTCTTTACTTTATAGAATATTTTTTTCTTAAATTGTATGTCTATTTTAGTAATTTTGATAAAAGAAAAAAATAATACTAAATAATTAAAAAAGTGGGGTATAAATAGATCAGTAGGGGTGTGCCAATAGCACACTCTTTACAATTAAATGAGCTATAATATTATTGGTGGAAAGAGTTAGAAATCCTAGTCAGCATTTCTAGAAATCCTAGTCAGCATTTCTAGGAGAGTTTCTAGTATTTTAGAAACTTAACTTCATATACTCTAACTTTTTTTTGTCACATCATCCATGTATTGTATGGATAATTGCATTAGAGTGAATTTTCTAACTTTTTAACTATATATCCTATGTGGCAGGCATCGGAGATGCTCCTTTCCGACAACCTTGACTGTTTTAAAGCCATAAAAAGTATAAAATACTTCTGATCCCTTGATTAATTAAAAAAAAAAAAAAGATCAATAAATCTCCACCGTCTATATCTTAGTTGGACAGAAGATGGAGATCCATTTATAAAAAAAATTAAAAATTAAAAAATTAAAATCAATAAGATAGGTGAAGATCAAGTTTCTTCCCTTCTATCCGACAGTCAAAACTTTAATAGGTTGGTTATAGTATTATATTTGGTATAAATGACATGCAGACTTGAAATAAATAAGCCAATTTCATTTATACATAAAATGGAAAATAGGCATCCACTTGAGGGCTAATTGTGTGTGTGTGCATCATCATGAATCTATTATGATCGGCGAATTGGAAAATAGAACAGAATAATATATATTCTGAATTAGTGATATATCATTATGGTAATAGAATATGCAACTATTGATATAATTGAACAGTACTTGATCTTTTAATTAGCTGACGAATGTTTATGCGAAGGATTATGTTTCATGAATTATGATTAGGGATATTAAACAATTTACTAATTGTTATGATAAATTTATATATATTATTGTGGAGTTCATCTCAATTTTATATTGGTATAAATTAGAAACTAATCTAAAATAATGTCACGATAAAACAAGAGATTTATGTCAAAGCGAAATTAGAAACTAATCTAAAATATCACTCAAATACACTTATCTACACATAACTTTTATTTGGTTAATCGATTAGAAAAGTTTTTTTTTTATAATATACAGATTGAATCTCATTTGTCCTTCATGTTCTATTGACATCAGAAAATGGTCCAAAGGTATTATCTGCCCACACATAAAAGATATAATTTTTCAATTAATATCCAAAGATTTGGATCTATTTTCCAATAAAACCATCGTTTTGATTTTGTGGTGGTTGTGATTGTTGACATTCCAACCTTGGTTCGTTGACATCCCATAAAGATAATACTTTAGACTCTCCCAACCCCTGACATCAATCCGTTGAAAATAATTTAATATATTTGTTTCCTTACATTACTTTTCATTGTTTTACCTTAGTTTTTAAATTATATTTAATTTTATTGTTATTATATTTTTAAAACAAATGTTAAATTGTTTCTGATGGTAAAAAAGTGATTTGGGAGCTGTAAAGGCAATAATTTTATGTTGGTTTAATTTCGTATCAAATCCAGTGGGATGTCTGTATTTAGGTAGTTACGTTTTAGGTCCATTTGGATTGCTCAGTCGTGGATAGCAACTTTTCCGGCATCTTAATGACTTTAAGAGTTCCGTGCTTAATTTAATCTATTTGGTTTGTCTTCTTGAAGAGATAGGTTGCACACACTCACTTCATGCATTTCATTATGTACGTCTTTCTATAATTTATTTCCTTGGCCTTTTGGAAACGTCTCGCGCTTGCACTATCTTGTGTTTGTCTATTACGCAATGTGTTAGTCGGCTTGAGAAGTCCATTTTCTTCTCTAACGCGACTTGGTGCCCCGCGAGCTGTGATTGTGCTTGTGTTCACGGTTTAGAGATTTTTTTTCTCCAGTCGGTTCTGCAATTTGGCATCTCACAACTTGTGGTCGTGATGTTGATCACGGTTTGGAGATAAATTTCTCCATTGGGTGTTGCGAGTTTATTGCACGTGATCCTAGCTCATGATGGTGGTTGCAGTTGGAAAGTATTTTCCTCTAATAGGTGCTACGACTGAGTGGATGCGACTTGTAGTTGTTGTGGTGATTGAGGTTAGGAAACATTTTTGTCCCGTAGTCGTTGCAACCTGAGAGCTCACGATCTATGCTCACGCTGGCTTCCAAGCGTGACTTCCAATAGGGTTTGAACCATTGGCTATGACACGACCTGTCAGGTCGGTGGAGAGATCGCGCTCGTTGTTCCCTAGCTCCGTAAGCTGGTGCGTAACCAGTGGTCAAACCTTGTTGGAGCTGAGTGCGAGATCGAAAATATGCTTCCCTGTTGGAGTTGTTAGCAAATACCAGTCTAAACCGGGACTGGATCACTGGGTAGAAGTCAAGCATATTCAAGTACTTAAGAAGGACTATGAATTATATGCTTGTATACTCCAGAGAGGAACCAGTACCCGTAGGGTATACAGATTTTGATTTCCAATTAGATCTAGATTCCAGAAGGTCTATAATATAGAGGAGCTAAATATGAAGAAGTATCAAGCAATCTATATTGCTGATTCTACCATGGAAACCAAGTATGTAGCTGCTTGTAAAGCAGCCAAAGAGGCTGTATGGCTTCGAAAATTCTTAACGGACCTTGTGGTTATCCCTAGTGTAGAAAAGCAAATCACACTTTACTGTGATAACAGTGGGGCTGTGACTAATGCAAAGGAGCGATGAGTCACAAGAAAGGAAAGCACATAGAAAGAAAATATCATTTACTTAGGGAAATCGTACAAATAGGGGATGTAACGGTATGTAAGATAGCGTCAGCAAATAACCTGGCAGATCCATTCACAAAGACTCTGTCGTAAAAGAGTTTTGACAGTCACCTAAAAGGTTTTGGGATGAGCGATATGACACACTGGCTTTAGTGCAAGTGGGAGATTGTTAGAAGTATGCCCTAAAGCAAGGGTTTTTCTGTAACAAATCATTTGATATCAATAAAAGTATTTTGTTTACTAATAAATTATGTAGCATGTATAAATAGTTTATTATATATGTCAAAAGCAAAATATTCTAAAGATCCAAGACTAAAAGAAATATAAAGAATTATTCACGTAAAAGAGTTGTTGTTTGGTAGACATAATTTTTTATTTAGTCTAAAATGCTCACAACTTAATATGCAGGCTGGACACCTTATCTTGATTAAAGTTATGGGTTTTTTGTTTTCAATTGGGAAGTGATGAGCCTAGAATCACCAAGTGAAAGACTTTGAACAAAAGAACGAGTACATATGATGTATTGAACGGATCAAGTGAATAGTATATTTTAATTTTACCGTTAATAGAATAATACATTCACAATAGAGCAATTGAAATACCTATCTTAATCATGAGATAAATAATGTACCATGTGTATTATGAGTTGTAACATTTTAACTATCAATGAGTACGACCACGGAATAACGGTTTAATCCTGATAGTTTGGCGTTATTGAGTCATATGTCATAGCAGACATATAATTATAGATATGGACATCATGACTCTTATAATCGAATTAAGAGTAAATACTAGCTTACGACTTACGGGTCTTACGAGGACTTGGATAATAAATCTTGGTATTGAGTATTCAATAAGAAGTTATTGAATCACGATTTATGATAAATTAATATTATTCATTAGACGTAAAGACGGTCCTAAAGAATAAAATAATTACTAATGCAACGGCCAAAAGACATTTTAATTATTTTTATTTTTCATGAGTATATATTTCACATAATTGCTTAGGGTAAAGATATTTAATATATTTTATTTTAATTCAAGAGTGCAGTTTCAGTTTTTTAGTGGACTAAACTAAAATTAATATATTTGGGCTCAATTAATTAAGAGTTAATTGATACTTGAGCCAAATATATTGGAGCTTGTAATTATAATAACATGTGGATCCTCAAACTTCACAAGTTAAATTAGATCTTCTAAAAAGAACCTGTTGGGTTCCAAGACAAAGACCCTACTTCTTTTATTTTATTTTATTCCCCATTAGAAATGGAAAATAAATCAAAACAGGATTTTGATGGAAAAATAAATAAAATAAAATAAAAAGGAAAAGACTTCTAATAAGATTAGACTTACTAAATCACAATAGGATTTTGATTATTGTGTCATATGAGAAAACAAATTATTCTTTTCTAAACCTATAAATAGGTGGCTTAAGAGAAATAATAGATTTACATCAAACTTGACATTCTCATTGGCGTTGACACAAGCTTGAAAGCAAGTTGTTAGTTTCAAATTCGATTTGAGCTTTTTAATCATTTTCTTTAAGTTTTGTAGGTGGGTTTACACCTTAGTTCAAAAAAAATGAGCCCACACTCCTAGGTGATTCGATCTTGTGTTAAGTGCAAAAGATTTGCGGAGACTAAACTACAAGGTAATTTCTAAATTTATTCAATTTGCATTACGTTTAGAATACAATCCGATGATGTTTTGATTTTGATTTATTATTTTTTTAAGTTCTGCAAATACATTTATTTTTAAAACGGTTATTTTACCTTACACAAATTGCTTCAAACTCCTCTAAGGTTTGACCTTTTACATTCAAAAACAATTTTATCATTAATTAACATTCACCTCCTATGCCGTTAGTCGAATTTGGTCAAACTTAATTGTTGACCAAGTTTGATTTTCAAAACTAAAGGTATTTTAGTCATTTAAAGATTTTTATATTAAAATAATATGTAAAAAATTGAATAAATATTTAAAAATGGATATTAATTGAAAAAAATGTTTTAATAAGAATTTTTCAAGAGAAAATTAATTCTATTTTTAAAACAAATAATTCATTCATTCATTCAAAAACAAGGAAAAAATAATTCTATTTCAAATAAATAAAAAATAACGAAAATTTAAAAATAAAAATAAAAATAAAAATGAAAAAAGAAAAAATGAAAAAATAAAGGTAAAGTTGATGGAGATCCCAAATGGATCTCCACCAGCCATGGAGATAGGTCTCCGTTGATGGAGACCAGGTCTCCATCGCCAAGGATGGAGATCCCAGAGGGGTCTCCATCGTCGGTGAAGGAGATCTCATCTCTATTGTTAGTGTGGCGATGGAACTCCATTGTTGGTGCGACTAGGGGTGGGCAAAAAACCAATGAACCAAACTGAACCGGTGAACCAAGCCGATTCAATCGGTTTTTTTTTTGTTTTGTTTTGGTTTTCTTATATTGACCGGTTCAGTTCGGTTCATTTTTTATATCGATTGGATCGGTTTTTTCTTTTCTAGTTCGATGTCTCGAATCGGAAAACCAAACCGAGATCCAACTTATATTAAAAAAAAACCCTAGTTTAATATTCAATGGTCCATGAAACTATGAAACTATGAAAATGTATCACAACAAATTTTCTTTTTCTTTGTTTTTTTTACTGAATATATTTTAAACTGGTATTTTCAATTTGTTCAAACCCATAATTTAATTTGATCAAAGTCCCAAAAGGATTAAAATATGAAAATATGTGTTTTAATTAAAGCCCATTAATTTGGCCTAATAGGCCCAAAATCGGAAAAACTGAACCAAACCGAACCAGTCTAATTCGGTTGGTTTTTGATTGGTTGATATTTGTAAATTTTATTGAATCGGTTCATTTTTTTAGAAACATAATTTAATCGGTTTTTTATCGGTTCTATTGAAAAATGAACCGATCTATTAAACGCTTACTCCTAGGTGCGACGATGGAGACCCATTTGTGGGATCTCCATCCTCAACGATGAAGATCTAGTTTTCCCATTTTTTTATTTATTTCAAATTTTATTTCCACCCTCCATCTAATAGACGATGGAGATCAATCTTTTTTTAAAAATTCTTTTTAAATGTATCCATGGTATTTATATCTTTTACCATTTTTTTAATCCTTAATAGTCAAACTCTAATGGTAAAATAGGGGTGTATCAATTAACAAGAAAGTTTTTTTGAAAGGACAAATTTCAAGATAGTTTGGTACAATTTACTCTTCTTTCTATTACATATAAATGTAAAGTGATGAACAAAAAGAAATAAAATAATTCAAAGACCAAACTCAATTCCAACTAGAGGTGGCCATGGTTACGGTTAAACCAGCGGTTTCGGTCGGTTTTGAACCGAAACCATACAGTCAAAACCGTAACTAAAACCATGACCAAAACCAACAGTTAGAAAACCGGTTGGGAACCGGTTAAACCACGGTTCGGTTACGGTTAGGCTTAAAAAAAAAACCGTCGAAAACTGACAGTTTAATTACCGATTTTTTTCAAATTAAAAAAAATAATTTTGACGAATCAGAATCTACCACGTGGCATATGTTTGAAAAAAAAAATTGAGTGATCGTTGAACGGTCACTCAACGGCTACTTGGCCATTTTTCTTTTATCCCCTTAAGTTTTTCTAATTGCAAATCTGCCCCTCCACTACTCTCAACTTCTCTCAATCTCTCTCATTCTCAAATTCTCAATTCTTTCTACATTCTACAATTTTCTTTACTTCTCATTTCTCATATAAATTAATATATATTTATTTCTTCTATTTTTTACAATCATCTATTTTTTATTTACAATCCTCAAATTTTTTTTTTTTTTAGTGTTACCACTATTATTCCAACAATATTTTTATTTTTCAATCATATTTTTTTAAGTGTTACCAACTTACCACTATTATTCCAACAATATATATTTTTAATCATCTATATATAAATTTTTTAAGTGTTACCACTATTATTCCAACAATATTTTCTTTACACATATCTCTAATTTTTTTTATTATTAATTTTTCAATAGCAAGTAGGGGAGAAGGTTCACAAAATTTGGACAAAGGAAAGGTTTAGTGCAAAATTTGTTGGAACACGGTGGTGATGATGTCGATTATGACGATCGACTTTACCATGAGTTCCTTCAAACTCGATTTGGATCCGATCTCCCTTCTAGTCCTAATCCCCCTATAATAATTCCCAACAGACTGACCCCAATCCCAATACCCCAAATACTAATGAAAATCTATCTGATCCCCCACTTCTTTCAGATGAATTTTTTCGCAGGTGAAGAAGAAAAACCGTTGAAGTTCGATCTCTTCAGAGTGCATATGAAGAAAACCGAGTTAGATGACGGAACGATCAAAATCCAGTGCAATTACTGCCCCAAAACATACAAGACCAATAAATCCTTCAAATATGGCACGTACTGGGCACATCTAAAAAAAAGTCACCCGTCCGAATTGGTGAAGGCTAGTAACCAAGACTAAATCTCCAGGTATGGAACCCCTTCTAATCAATAATTTCATTATATGTCTGAAAACAAATAGGGAAGAATTAGCAGTAATGGTTGTAGTTGAAAACTTACCTTTTGGTTTCGGTAAGAAAGTAGATTTTGTTAATTATTGAAAAATGCATTAAATCCTGCAATGCAACATGTTCCTAGATCCACTTTCACACGTATACTACATTCCATTTACAAAAAAGAAAAAAAACAAATTGAAATCATTTTTTTTTTTATCAATTTCAAGGTCGCGTTTCCGTATGTGCCGACATATGGAGCGACAATTTTGGTAGTCATTCATATATGGGTGTGACATGTCATTATATGGATAATGACTGGGACATGCAAAAAAGAATTATTGCATTTCATGTTTTCAATGACTCACATTCAGCTCAAAATATTTTTCAACTCCTTAAAATAAATTTTCAAGAGTATTATATCCAAAACAAAATTTTTACGATTGGTTTTGATAATGCTATAAGCAATACTGCATCTATTCCTATATTACAGGATTTGTGCAATTCCTATTTTGGGGGTAAATTATTTCATCAAAGATGTGCATGCCATATTTTAAATTTGTGTGTTCAAGATGGATTACAAATTCTTTCTTCTTATATTAGACAAATTAGAGATAGTATAAACTATATCTGGAGGCATAACAAAGCCCAGAAACTATGGTTAAAATATTGCTCTCAAATAATAGCATCCCATTAAATTTTCGAGATATACTACTCGTTGGAATTCTACTTATAAGTTGCTTAGTGAAAATGTTGAATATAAGGAATTATTAGTTTCTTTTATTACTTATAACGTTCCTGTAGGGAAAAATACGGTCACGCAGTGAAAGCGAGATTAAAATCGAGTTTAGTATAATTTAAAATTTTTCCATAATTTGAACCTTAACCCTTAAATTAATTAAACATATATATATATATACTAAAAGTAGAATACCTTTTGTCGCGTGATCCGATTGACTTTGCGTCGATGGTAATCCGCAAGATCTTCCAATCTTATCACGAACGTGAATCACCTAGGAGCGTGGTCCTTTTCTTTGAATTGCGTACCTAAGAATGGAAAACAAATCTCTCCTCCTGATCGTTAGTCACAATAAAATCCAAGAAAACTAGAAAGTATGTTCCGGTCACTTTTGAATTTAACAACCGTTAGGATTGAAACTCGCGTGAACCTAATTCGAAGTTGTGCACAAAGCCTTTTGATATTCAAGCTTACAAGTGCACTATCGAAATTAGAATTCTCTTTCTCTATTTCTCTCTTGGCCGAATTTTAACACTTGTCTAGAGTATGAATTATTTTTCTAAGTGAAAGAAATAATTCACTCAAGCTAGAAGAAGAAGAAGTTGGTGGCTGAAATCTATCCTATTAAATATATAGGGTGGCCGAATTCTTCTTCTTTTTCTATTAGGGTTGGTCGAATTCTTCTTGTATAAGGATTTAGGGTTGGCTGAATTCTCTCCCAAAGAGGATTTGTGCTTTACCCTAATTCCTATCAACCTTAGAATCCTAACCCTAATACAACTCCTAAGTGTTTAATCCTATTATGACTTATTAAAAGACTTCCTTATTTGATTAAATAAATAAATCTTATTATTTTATCTTCTTACCAAATAAGTCTTTTATCTTTAATATACTACCAATAGTATAACTCTAGGAAACATATTTCCTAATCAGAAAAATATTTTGATTCTCAATTAAATGATTAACTAATAAATTAATTAATTTCCATTTAATCAATCAATAAAATAAAATAATATTTTAGACTATTATTCTAGTCTTGCCGCCCACACCATATACATGGGCCTAATATTATTTTCTTATCTTATTTAATCCATTAGACTTTAATTAAAAAGCCCACATGTGAACCAGACCCATTCTTACTAAAAGAAACAAGCCCACATGCCTTTCATTAATATATTAATATAATTGATTAGCCCATTAAATAAATAATGTGCAAATTATATTCTTAATATTAAATACAATTCTAGATGGACCCATAAATTGGTCCGGTAGAATATATCAAGTGATCCATGCAAGTCTGTGTGGATTGGAGATCTTGGCAGGCTATCTAAATTTAAGCTTCAATAGACATAACCTAATCACAATCAACAAATGATTCACTTAGGTCCGATCTATTAATTTTAACTCATTCCACTAAAGAGCTAAAATTGAACTCTTAAATAAAGGTAGAATAAGTAAATATTTCTCATTCGTACCTTAGACAATCTTATTGGAGATGGTGTATCCTCGTAAAGAATATCAGTAATCACCAAGAGCTCATAGACCGCCTATAGCTCTCCAAGTTACCATATTTACTCATATGACCACATTTTGAACTTGGATATTTTGACTTGTCCAGAAGCCATGTTTCAATAGACTCTATCGAAAACTTAACGTTAAGATTCAATATCCAATATCTCAAAACATCCATATGATGATATTCTACTCTCATTTAATAAATGGAGCCACGATGTCCATATCTATAAATGAAGTCCTCTATCGATTAACAAATGAATATCACCAAACTATCGAGGATAGACTATTCTATATAATCGTACTCATTGATAACTCAAATGATACCACTTGCAACCATAAGTCCATCATTTATCTCAGGATTAAGATAGACTCTCTGATTGTCCTGATAATGAAAAGACTATTATCTATTGACGGTTCTAGATAAATTATTTCATTGTGATCCAGTTCAATGCACCCAGTGCACTAGATTCTTTTACTCGAAGACCTTCCGATGATTTCAGACTCATCATAACTCATTTGATCCCACTCAAATGCTAGCAAAAGAATTCTACAACTTTAACAAGATAAATGTGCCCAACGTTTAACTTAAGTTGTGAACATTATTTAAGACTAACTAAAGAATTGTGTCTACCTCATACATATCCAGATGTACGAACAATTCTTTTTTTCTCATAGTCTTTAGACCTTATGATTATTACTTTGATAATTATAATATTAAACTATAAATGCTATAAGATTTGTTAAACCAGAAATCACTTTATTAATATGAAAAGATTGTCAATTACATATTACACTCTTGCTATTGAGTATAATCCTAATAGTTCCTTCAAATTCTCTTCAATTGAACCATTGTGATGCATGTGTAAAAATTCTTAAATTGTTACGTGTTTTTAATGATGCTACCAATGCTTTATCTGGTGTTTACTATCCCACTACACATTTATTTCTTATTCAAAGTGTTAATATTACCGGTGCATTCAGTGAATGTGAATTCGATGTTCAATTGAGTGCATGTGTTGCTGCCATGAAAACAAAATGGTGACAATATTGTAGGGAGATTCCAAATATTTACTTGCTAGCATCGTGTTTTGATCTACGCTTTAAATTAGAATGTTTGTAGGATTATTTAACTCATTATTACCAAAGTTTAGGATTAGAAGTTGATGTTCTTAGTTATTGTAATTTTGTTAAGACTTTGCTTTATGAATTATATGAAATATCTTAGAATATATGATCCGTCTTTAAACATGTCGGTTTCACAACCCTAACCCACATCTAGTGGTACTGCTACTTCCTCAAAATTTAAATTAAAGGGTTTAGGGGATCGATTGTTTTCCCAAATAGCCAAAAATTACGAACATCTTCTTCATCCTCATCTGACTCGAATTCTGAACTTGACCGGTATTTAGAAGTCAATCATGAATTTTTAGAAGATAAATTTAGTATCCAGGTTTGGTGGAAGGGTCATGAACAGGAATATCCAATTTTGGCTATTATTGCCAAACAAATTCTTAAAACGCTGGTTTCTACCGTTGCCGTGGAATAAGAATTTAGTCTAGGTGGAAATATTTTGGACCCAAGATGGTCGGTTATATGTGCACAATCACTTGAAGTCCAGGCGTATGTTGATGATTGGACAAAGACAAAATACAAACAACAAGAACTCCACGGAGATAATGAATGACTTTTTCGAAGATGACCAAACCACGGGAATGGAAGGCAGCGAATAGATTCCATTCCAACTTCCAACCTCCAACACCGAGCATCTAATTATAGGCAACTTAATTGTGATCAAAATTAAGTGCAAGGTCGGTTTTTTTTTTTTTTTTTTTTTTTTTTTTTTTTTTAATTTTAATTTTAACTTTGTTACATTGTAATTTGAATTCAAGGCCAATTTCAATTTTTTTTAAAATTTTTTTGTGCAATTGTAAAGTTGTATTTATTAATAAATGTCAATTTCTTTTCGTTTAAACATTGTTAAATACTTCAATTGAATATTTCATATGAAATACATTAGAACTTCTAAGTGAAATATTTACTAATGAAAATGTTTGTTTAATTTTTCTTATTTTATACATTGTTCAATTTTAATTATTATTAAGTGTCATGATTTTTTTTCTTTCCACAATCACACTTATATCATTTTTTTATTCTTAAAAAAAAAAAAAAAACTGGTCCTAAATCGGAACCGAACGGTTCCTAAACTGGAACCATAACCGAACCGCCTAACTAGCGGTTAAAAACCGTTAACCAAACTGACTAGACTGGTTATGGTTATGGTTTTAGCTTCCCATAGAACCGTAATCGCTGGTTTCTAACCGAAACCGAACTGTGGGCACCTCTAAATCTAACCCACTTTGAGGACCCAATTTGACTTGAGTTCAAGTAAAGGCTCGTGAAAGTGAGGATCTTTTCAACAAACACCGTGAGTGCAATTAAATAAAAATAATAGCCATCCATTATTCTTGCTTCAAGTTGTTCTCACAAGTCACAAGTCACAAGTCACAAGCACCTTGTGTGTTTTTGTAGTTATGATTAATAGTGATGAAGACCGAAGATATAGGGTTGTTGGAATTTGGATTAATTAGAAGAAAAAAAAAATAGTGTATAAAAAACCACAAAAGTGTGGGATAACTCTTCTTTATAGTGAGAGTAAATATCACTTAATTATAGAAGTAGATATTGTAAAGGTAAATATATGATGCATGTATTGTTCGATCTTGACGACTTTCAATAGTTAAATATAATAAATAAATAAATAAAAACTTTATGCCAAAGTATATTTATTATCAACTTTCGAAACCACAATTTTGTTTTAAATTACATCATTACCTTTTTCATTGCTCTTTTCTTTTTCTTCTTTCTTTCTTGCATTTAAATTTTAAATGCATTTTAGAACTCACTCATATAATTCTCGGTATGGCTAAATTATGGGTTGCATGGGTCAGGATACTGTAGGAAATATTACATGATTACCTAAAACGTGTTTTGAATTAAATTTATTGTCACAATAAAATCAAAAGTGTAAGAACATTTCCAATGCAGATATGTATTTTTAAGTTTTTAAATAGTGCCACATCAGCATTTCTATTTATTATGGGCCCACTTTTAAAATTTTTTTAGAGAAATGCATATTCACATCTCTAATACAATTATCTAAAGTCAAATATGCATCCATTTTATGTCCAATCATAATAAAACAATTATTACACTCTCTCTCCTATTTTATTTTACAATTAAATGAGGTTTAATCTTATTGGTGGAAAGAGTTGAAAGTTTTAATTTTATTGGTGGAAAGAGTTAGAAATCCTAGTCAGAATTTTTAGGAGAGTTTCTAGAATTAGAAACTCAACTCCATATACTCTAACTTTTTTTTGCCACATCATCTTCATATTCAACTTAGATAATAGTATTGGAGAGAGTTTTTCTAACTTTTTTACTATCTATCCTATGTGGCACTCCATTTTCTCCAAATGCATAATAGCATTGGAGATGCTCTAAGACTCAACTCTCAAGTCTTACATTTTTTTTTAAAATTTTTTTATTTTTTTTATTTTTATGATGTGAGTGGGTGTTTTTAAACTTGGAAAACTCAAAAGATGATCAAACTATGATTAACAAAATCCGATGAAAATATGTCTCAATCTTGCATTATTTGAACTTCCTAGCTATCCACCCAAAACCACTCTTAATTTAAAATCATATATTAATGTTATAAATGGTTGGTCTAGTGGTAGCCCCTCACACATATACTATGAGGACGTGGGTTTGAGTCTCTCATCCTCAAACCTCGAATTATTATAATATTTATAAAATAAAAAATAAATAAATAAACTCAAATGGCTTTTACCTAATAAAATTTATGCATCACAGGCATGATAGAATATGAAGAAAACCCAGTCAAAAAGCTGGCCTTGAAAGTAAGTTTGTTTGTTTGTAGCAAAGTGCCATGACATTTTTTACATTACCTTCAACTTTGTGCTCTTTAAATTCTCTAAAGAAGATCAAATTTTGGATTCATCGGTAGATCATGTCTCATCACAACAAGGTAATTTTCTAGTAAGGACGTCTTGAAATTATAAAGTAAAGACAATCACTCACAGCCTCACATTTATATTTGGTGTGAGTATATAGCCAACATGGGCATAGCTCAGCTGGTAGATAGACAAGCTTGGGGCTTGGGCAAATGATTTCCAAGTCAGCGGCTCGAATCCTACCAATGACGAAAGTTTAAAAAAAAATACCTGATCCCGAATTAATAGATATTGTAAAAAAAAAAAAAAAAAAAAACATATATATTGTTCAAGTTAGTGATCACTGATATAACTTCATCAGTGCGTTAGATGTGAGCCATTAAATTTACATACTTTAACTAAAAATGTATACACTTGTCAAAGCTTCTCCATTTCGTGTGTGTATATATATATATATATATATATGTATATTGATATATTCAATTTTTGTGCTGACATGAAAACAAAATTTCCTAACCAATGTGAAGGGGATCAAGGCATGGAAAACACAGACAAACTGAAAAGGACAACCTACCATATTAAATAAGAGTTAAGACTCCTAATTAAGAAGCACCATTAATTAATTAAATATATAATTAAGAGATGGCTATATACCAACCACAACCCGTTCCCAACCGGTCAATTATCTTATAGTTTTTGCTTAAATTTTCATCAAAATGTGACAATATTTCAGCGACGTGCAATGGGGACTTATCCAACCAGACGTAGTAGTCATGTAGAAAATAAGCATTTCTCAAATCCTATATGACTAGAAGTTGTGTTTTTCAACCTCCCAGAAGTAATTTTTATTAGAATAATGTAATTTTTGTGCATAGAAAACCCAACAATGTTTTAAAAGGACTAGTAATTAACAGGCTTATATAAGATTAGATATAAACGGTAGCATAAGATATGAAACACTGAAATATAATAATTTCGAGATTGTTTAACAAGAGAGAAAACACTTGATTGGCAGCACAAGAAAGTGATTTCATTAATCATCTAAATGCCTCATTTTAGAGGATGAACACAAACTGTACTTCCAAAAACAAGTTGATTTACAAGATCTGAAAACAACAGAGAGACAATTTTAGCATTCATAGAATGGAAAGGGAAGGGAATTACAACAATACATACACAGCTACAGAAACAGCTGCTACATCGAAAGAATTACTTTCAGTAATCTTCTTCTTCGTCATCATCATCATCGTCAATACCGTCTGCCCCGACTTCCTCGTAGTCTTTCTCGAGAGCAGCAAGATCTTCACGAGCTTCCGAAAATTCACCTTCCTCCATGCCTTCACCTACGTACCAATGTACGAATGCTCGCTTGGAATACATGAGATCGAATTTGTGGTCAATTCGGAGAAAAACCTCTGCCACGGCTGTGTTGTTGCTAATCATACAAACTGCACGTTGAACTTTAGCAAGATCACCCCCGGGTACCACTGTCGGTGGTTGGTAGTTGATACCACATTTGAATCCAGTCGGGCACCTGAAAATTAATCACACCGGTAAGATTATGGTCTGTATTGTGCAAGTACTGCCCAAGTTCAATAGTTTTCGTAAAATTAATTAAGCACATTGAATGTCTACTCACCAATCAACGAACTGAACAGCGCGTTTGGTCTTGATGGTGGCAACAGCAGCATTGACATCCTTAGGTACAATATCTCCGCGATACATTAAACAGCAGGCCATGTACTTGCCATGCCTCGGATCACATTTGGCCATCATACTTGAGGGTTCGAAAACAGCACTAGTGATCTCTGGAACTGATATTTGCTCATGGTAAGCCTTTGCAGCTGAAATCACCGGGGCATAAGACGAGAGCATGAAATGAATCCTTGGATATGGCACGAGGTTAGTCTGGAACTCTGTAATGTCCACGTTGATTGCACCATCAAACCTCAAGAGGTGGTCAAAGAAGAGATAATCTGGGATATTAAGCGGTTCAAGTTGGTGTAAGTAGGCCTTTCGATGTCTAAAGATCTCCTGCAGATATCATAAATAGCTTCATTGTCCAGAAGCACAGCCACATCTGTGTGTTCAAGGAGAGAATGAGTTGAGAGCACGCTATTGTAAGGTTCGACAACTGCAGTCGAAACCTGCAAAATTAGGCGAAAACAAATCAAATTTCCAGATGATCATCAGACTACCAAAAAACATTAACATTAACAAAGTTTGTTAAAATTCCCTTTGTCCTGTTCATACTTTGTCCATGAGATTATTGATCAGAAATACCTGGAGACGGGAAGATGGTGAAGCCGAGTTTAGACTTCTTTCCGTAATCTACAGACAAGCGTTCCAAAAGTAAAGAACCCAAACCAGAACCAGTGCCACCACCAACAGCATTGAACACTAAGAATCCTTGTAAACCAGTGCAATTGTCAGCCAATTTTCTAACTCGGTCGAGGCAAAGATCAACAATCTCCCTTCCCACTGCACCACATAACAAAGTTTAGCCAAATAAACCAAGCATGGTCAATAAAACATAGCGATAGAGAATGGATTCATTTAATTACCGGTATAGTGTCCTCTAGCAAAGTTATTTGCAGCGTCTTCCTTGCCGGAAATAAGTTGCTCAGGGTGAAAAAGTTGCCTATAAGTCCCAGATCTAACTTCATCAATGACAGTAGGTTCCAAATCAACAAATATAGCCCTCGGCACATGCTTGCCTGAACTAGTCTCGCTGAAGAACGTATTAAAAGCATCATGTGCAACACCTACAGATGTGTCGCTGCAACAACAACAACAACAAAAACATCCCAATAAACTAGTGAGAAAACAGCTGAAACAAGATGGGTTTACAACAACAACAACAACATGAACATTCGCGTATGCAATTCGTCTTAATCAATTCACCATAATACACAAAAATCAAAATTGTAAAGCAAAGTAATGTACACTCTTAACACAAAATCGATTCCCAAAACCTACAATGATGATCTATATACAAGCATATACATAGTGTATGTATGATCTGGAAACGTTACAAATTGGCATACAAAAATACATAGACATAACAAATACATGTAATAGTATAAAAATACAGTATAGATACCTGGGCATCCTGCCGTCTGGTTGAATCTCATGTTCAAGACAGTAAAGCTCCCAACATGAATTCCCAACCTGAATCCCTGCTTGTCCAATATGAATGCTTATTATTTCTCTCATCTCTCTCTCTGTTTTTCTCTGTTTCTTCAACTAAAATCAATACAATTGTACAGAGATGAAAAGAAAAAGAGAATAGAAGAAACTTTTATTATTTTTCCTTATTCTTCTTCTTTTTCTTTTCCTTTGTTTTTGATGATGGCAGATAGAAAAGTTAGTTAATTGATTAAAAAACAAGTGGTTTCTTTGAATTGATTTCAGCCGTTGGATTTAAATAACAGTTAATGATGAGGGTCTGGAGGGACCCGTCATTTGGAGCCGACGTTTTTTTTTCTGGCCCACACACTTGTCATTGCCTTTTCACATCAATTAACAAAAAAATATCTTCTTCATTTCATGAATCTGTCTGGTGACTCTGGTCCCGAAAAACCGTCCAGAATTATTGTCATTTCATAACCTAAAATTAATATCTTAAGATAAGGTTTTGTTCCTATGCTGATCTAACTGTTTTTCCTGACATTTTTTAAAGCATGTGATTGGTTGTTTATAAAGTGGTTATGAAAAAAATTATATCTTAACCACTCATTCATTGCAAAGCTTATGTGTCATGAGATTAGGTGAGGGCAGGAAAAAGATCAGATCAGAATCCAAATTCCTTAAGATAAGATGTAATGATAATACTTGAATTATGTTAAGGACATGTTCATTAATAATGTTAATTTCATTCTTTAAACCATTCAGGGAGAATTTCATTTCTCTTCTTTTATCTTTTTTTGAGTTTTCAATTTCCACTAATTAATACTCTCTCTTTTTTTGTTTTGTTGTTTCTCTCCTATTAACATAGATGGAATGCACATCTTCTTTCACGTTAGTGGGGAAGTTACATTCCTACTTAGCACATTTTATAAAACATGTGAGAGTTTATATCCGCACCGCATATAATGTTTGATCTCGTCAAGTCATGGCAAACCCTGACTCGCTCAATGTGTCAGATTTAAGAAAAAAATTCATTTTTTTATTATTGTTTTTGTGGTCCTTAAGTTATAAAAATACATCAATTTTGTTTTTACGTTAATCAATTTTAATATATAGAAATGAAGAATCATATTGTTTTGACACCAAATTTTAATAAAGTAACATTATTGAATTTGAAATTGTCGTCCCCAGAAACTAAACATTTAATTTTTTAAGCGTAAAAAGGTCATTTAGATTAGTTAGAAATTGAGAACCCATAATGAAGTCCAGACGAGGAGACTGCCACTACCCAAGTATACACCTCAAAATATTCAGGCCCATGAATTTGTCTAGAAAGGAATAGAGTGTTGTTATGTGAAAGAGTGATGATATTGACAGCCCTAAAAAACTGTATGTACACTCCATTTCGTAAGTATACTTCTAGGATATTTAAAAAATATCTTATTTGTAAATAAACCACACTTAATATCAAAAATACACTTTCTTTATTTTATATATTATATATTTGTAAGTATACCACACTATTTTGTTATCTAATCAATTTTATTATTATTTTATATCTTTTACTCAAATAAAAAATTTCTTTTTTCAGAAAAAAAATAAAATAATTTGTTGTCACCAAAACCAAGACACCCCAGATCTTGAATATAATAATTATCTAATAAAAATAATCCAAATTAAAAACCCCAAAACCCAAAGAAAGTCAAAATTAAAACAAACAAACGTGGGTTCTCTCCGGTCAAGAGAGATATCCGATAACAAAGAAATTTTTGTTATATTTTAAAAATCTTTGATTTTGTTCTTGTAATAAAATTAATAAAAACCCATTTAAAACTTACTTCTTCACAACCAATTTTATAGTATGATTTTGATTCATTCTCTAATCAATTTGTATTCCTTAGAAGAAATTGAAATTAGTATTTAAAATAGAAATTAGGGTTTGAGAAAATAATGGTTTTTATTATACATGTGAATATCAAACAGGAATTTTTAAAAATTTTTTTTTTTTACAAAGGATTAATATAAAATAAATTAATAATTATTGGGGTGTACTTACAAACTATTTAATCTAATTATTTTACTCAAGGGTATTATTGGATTTAAAAAAAATACTAATTTGGAGTGTATATAATTTTTAAAGAGTGCAAATATCGTCACTTTATGTGAAAATTATCATTTTTGATCTAATGAGCTTTTGAATTATTATTTTTCAACCATTTCTACTTGAACCGTGAAGATAGCCTTGTATATACAATGCTAAGGGGTACAACCGTACAAGGGGGTACCTTGCACCCGAATGGATAACAAACAGCCCTACTGCAGAGAAGACCGATGTATATAGCTATGGCGTGGTCTTGTTGGAGATCATTGGAGGCATGAGGAGTTATGATTTAGTCATTTAGGGGATGATTCGGAGAAAGCACATTTTCCATCTTTATGCCTTCAAGATGTTGGAAGAAGGGAAACCAAGAGAAATTCTAGATCCGAGGCTAGAAATTAACGAAAATGATCACGAGACAGTTGAGACTGCAATTAAAGTTGCACGCGTTGTGGTGCGTACAAGATTACATGCAACTGAGACCACCAATGACTAAAGTTGTTCAAATGCTTGAAGGTCTATGTGATGCACCTCATCCTGCAACCCCTTCTCAGCTCACTGCTCGGGTTTACTCAGGTTTTATTAAATGGAACAATGAAGAGAGGGTACTTCATCAGGACGGCGTGATGACTACAGTGGTGCATTTTTATCGGTTATTCGATTATCTGGCCCGAGATGAGAAGCAGTCTATACATTGATAGAGTTGTTCTGAGATTTTAAGTATTCTCCATGGCACTGTGAAGTGTGAACCATGAAACTACACAGTTTTTTTTTTTTTTTTTTGCATGATTTTCTTGGATATAATTTCTTCATTATGCTTGTAAGTTTAAACCTCAAATTTTGTTTTGCTTTGGCTGCTATGAAAATGCAGTCTTAACTTTTTGTGAAGATTTCTGTAGCGATATCATATCGTAGTAGTTCTTAAATTTTAGAAGTCTAATTATAGAATTGATATATGTCTGATCGATCATGCATATGATAAAACTTAGTGACATTTTGTTATAAGTCTTTCTTGATCATTATTATGACTTATGAGGGAGTAATTTGGAACAATTGCTGTCAGGGATATAAAGAAAATTCAATCAAATAGGGTGGAAATTGAATTGGTATGTTTACATCCCGTAGTTTTGTGAATCATGAACCTGGATGTTCAACTTTTGATTACCATACAAAATTACAACATTACCAGTAATATATAATAATCAATCTAGTTTGTGGTCCGGACAAGATATTTTTACTAATAACCGAAGATATATATTCCCTTAATAAGGGTTAGAAAACTTCTCTAACATACTTGTAAAATGCACATGACGATACTAGAACTCTTCATCATTGACTTGTAAGGAGAGGAGCACTACATGTGTCTCATTTATTATCTATTACTTATTCTATAAAATTGGCATTATATTATAGAAGTGGAACTTTTATAATTTAGACCATAGTAGAATCTAGTAATTAAATAGTTTTTAAAAAGTTTTATGTAATATATTTAAAAGGAAATAGGGGGAAATAGCACCAAATTCCATTGATTTTGTGGTAATATCACCAAGTTATTAAGTGTTGTGGAAATAGTACCAAAGTATGTGATCTACCCAAATTGCCCCTCACTTATTCTTTCTTCCCCTCTCTCTCTCACTCTCTCTTTCTTCTTCTCTCTCTTTCTTCCTCTCTTCCTTTTTTTTTTTCAAAAACCTCCATTGATCCATCAATGAAGATCAAAACGACCTTTGTCGAAACGACCTCAGGTGAAAAGACCTTTGATGAAACGGTCACTCCCTTTAATGGAGATCAAAACGACCACCGTTATTAAAAAAATTCTGGAAATAAGTCTCGGGTATTTGGATAAGTCTCGGGTAAGTCACCCGAGACTTATTTCAAGCTATTTCCAGCTACCCGAGACTTATTTCCAGATTTTTTTTTATAACAGGTTGTTTTGAAGACCTCTAATGGAGTCGACCGTTTCGACGGAGGTTTTTCGATCTCCATTGATGGATCAATGGAGGTTTTTGAAAAAAAAAAGGAGAGGAAGAAAGAGAGAGAAGAAGAAAGAGAGAGTGAGAGAGAGAGGATGAAAGAATAAGTGAGGGCAATTTTGGTAGATCACATACTTTGGTGCTATTTTTACAAAACTTATTAAGTTGGTGACTTTTCCACAAATGGCTTTGGAAAGAGTGTCATAAAAAAAAATGCCTCTATATTTAAAGATGGAATAATTGACAGCAACTTGGATTTTAGACTTCTTTTTTTGAAATATTATAATAATTCAGGGTTTTATAGGAGAGGGAGGAGAGACTCGAACCCATAACCTCGTGTTATGGGTGTGAGGGGTTTTACCATCGGATCAACCTCATCTTGTCGATCTATTTTTTACTTAAATTTACAAATTACAATAGAAAAATTACAACGACGAATTATCTAACCAAAGTATTCTACAGTAGAACCCCTCTAAATTAATATTATTGGGACCCACCATTGAGTATTAATTTAGAGGGGTATTAATTTGAAAGGTTTTATATGTAAAGTGTTATTTTGTCTTAGAAAATGTGTGTAAGTCGGTTTTTTTATTTAGGGAAGGTTCCTTTTCGGTTTTTTTCTTTAGAGATTTTTTTTTTTTTTTTTCAGGATTCCTTGATTAGGAAAGATTTATTAAGAAAATTTCCAATTCTTTTTGGGAATGTGATTACTTAGAGACCAAGAATATAGTGAGGCTTATTCTTTGGTTGTATATAAAAGAGAGATCTCAAGATATACCTAAAAATTATATTCCTAATAGCTCCTAAAAATTCTCTCTTTTCTATCTTCTTTGTTATAACAAGAGGACAATTCAACAGATGAATGATGAAGTCAAAATATCTAATATGGTGGCCTTGAGCAAACTAGCATTTTGAAGCACTTTTCTAGTTCTTGATTATTATGTAATATATTTTGTACTTTAAGAATTATTAATTTATGCGATAATCGGGACTAAAATTTTACATTGGGTTTCAAAAAGAAATTATTAATTATTACGATAGAAGGGTTTATTAATTTTTTACATTAACCCAAGTTAGGAACGAGATTTTTTATTTATTTAGAGAGGATATTAATTTATAGGGGTTCTACTATATAATTATAATTTTAAGTAGGGGTGGGCACAAAAACCGAAACCGAATTGAACCAAATCGAACCAAAAACCTAACTGAAAAATGCTGTTTGGTTCGGTTTATAGCTTATATTCGGTTCAAACCGATTTGAAATTTGATAACCGAATTGAATTTGGTTTGGTTTCGGTTTTGGACATACAAAACCGAACCGAATAAACCGAATTGTCTTAATTAATTATTTTGTAAGGTTCAATTTTATTATGGATTGTTTGTTGATGATGTTTTATTTTGGACTACATTATGTATTGCATTTTTTTACTTCTATTTTATAGAAGTTATGAAGATTTTATATTTTGATTGAGTATGTAGACTGAATATGATTGAAATTTTAGATTTGGATTGAAAATTGGTGTGTATTTTAAATTATTTTTTACATATTATGTTTTCTTAAAAAATGTTAAGCCTAAAAAAATGCAGCTTAAAAGCCCAAAAAAATTAAAAACATATAAAAAAAAACCTTCAAAGCCCAATAGACTAAAACCGAATTGAACAGAACCGAACCGAACCAAGCCAAACCGAGATAAAAGGTTTGGTTCAATTCGGTTTTCAGATTCAAAACGATTTAAACCAATTCACATTTTCAAAAACCGAATATATATCGGTTCAATACGGTTTTGGCCAAAACCGAAACATGCCCACCCCTAATTTTAAGTTATAATGTCAAAAAAATATAAATTGGATATCATATTTTTTTATTAATATTGTCAGTTAATCGCATTTTTACCGTTTTTACTGTTTTCGTTTACATCAAAAAAATAATAAAAAAATCACTGCAGGTAGTTGGAATGTTGCATTGTCCATTTGTCCCATTCAATTTTTTTTTTTTTTAATGTTATTTTTAATTATTTTTTCTATAAAATTAATTTACTTTTAGTTAACCTATTCATATTACAAAATATTAATACCTAATAAAATAATTAATATTTTTAATTTGCATTAAATAGGGGAAATTATTCTACACAAACACCCTTCAAACTTAACAGCCATCCGTTATTGTTTAAAATTTGAAGGCTATCTTAGTCATTCCACTTGTTTATTTAAAAAGGAAAAAAAAATCATTAATTTATAGGGTTATTGGCACTAGTCCCTGAACTTCACGAGAGTTTGCATTTTATCCCTTGAACTTTATTTTTTAGGTATTAAACCCCTTGAACTTTCATTTATTGGTGAAACCTGACTGTAGATACTAGGGATGGCAAATGTACCAGGCCGGGCCGAGTACCTAGCCTTACCTGAGGGGCCAGAATTCCCAGTAGAACCCGAACATTCCTTACCTGGCATCGGGTAAGGGTTGTCCGGGTATCCAGGTTGGTGGTGTTTTCACCCGGGTTTGGGTATACCTAGATACCTGGCGAGGTACCCGGTTTTGATTTTTTTTTTTTTTTTTTTTTTAAATAAAACTTTCAAATTAAAAAAAAAAAAAGCAATTACCAATTAGGTCCTGAACTTTTTATTATTATTATTATTATATATTTTTTAATTTTTTAATTCCAAGTTGTTTGCAACTTTTACAAAAGCGACCAAATTGGTCCTTACTTTTTTCCCAAGTGCCAAATTAGTCCCTCTAGGCTCTAACTAAGTTCCGTCAGTCAATTTTAACCGTGTAGGGGTAAATTGTATTTTGCTCCCAAACAATATAATTATGACACATGCATAGTTTTTATTTATTTTTATTAATTTTTTTTAACACATGTATATTTTTGTTTATTTTATTTGTGGGTTTTGATTTTTGAATAATTTTGACAACGGTGCTTATATAATATTAACAAAAAAATAATTATATAAAAATGGTAAAAACTAAAGTGGGAATGAATAGTAACTTTGTTTATAAAATAAGGGTATAATTGACATTGTCTTATTAAAATATTTTTAGATTTTTTTAGAAAATTTTAATTAAAAAATGTATAAATGGTGTTTCAATAATAATATTTTTGGATTTTATTGTAATTATAATGGTGAATTTAATGCATAAAAAACAAAACAATTTGTTCTAATATGACAAATAAAAGGTATTTACTTACTTTAACTTAAATTTTTAAAGTCAACTGTTATATTTAACACCGTTAAACCGTTAGAGACCAATTTTAGTTTTAAAAATAGAGAGACTAATTTGACACTTGGAAAAAATGTGAGGACCAATTTGATCATTTTTGTAAAAGTTGCAAACAACTTGAAAGTTTTAAACAAGTCCAGGACCTAATTGGTAATTGCCCTTAAGAAATAACAAACTAAACCCTAATTTTTTTTCCAACTTTCCAACGGCCGATTTAGCATTCCCTATTCTCTCTCTGCAATCTCTACCGCCGACCCTCTTCCACCGGCCGCCGAGACCCTCTTCTGTCTTCCGCCGCCGACCCTCTTCCCAGGTTTGCCTTCTCAATATCTTCCTGGTATTTCATCTTCTTTCTTTCATTTTTTTGAAATTTCGATTTATTAAGAATATCAAGTATATTTGATGTATTTTTTTGAAATTTCTATTACCCATTTCGGTTTTGGTTAGTAGATCAAGTATGGTTGATGTATCTCGTATATCTAGTTAGTAGATCAAGTATAGTTGATGTATATCTTCTTTTTGCTCTGGTGAAGTTGAGATTTTGCAAGGCATCACCAATACAATTTGGTAGCTCAGTCACGAATTTTTCTTGAAGAATAATGTAAGTTATCTCATAATTCCTTGATTGTTTTGTTTTCACTATTTTGTATTTGAACATGAAATTATCGAATTGTAGGTCTAGAATATGCGTCAAAAATTTACCCAAGTATATGGCGGAGGACCGCCTGCGAGAAGTTTTTTCACAAAAAGGAGAAATAACAGACTCCAAGCTTATGCGCACCAAGTATTCTTCATTTATTTTATTTATTTTTATTGAAAAATTAATTCGGTTATCTTGTACTTTATGTGTATTCATTTGGCTGTTATATTTGTTTTAGAGATGGTAAGAGTAGGCAATTCGCTTTTATTGGCTTCCGCACAGAGCAAGAAGCCGAAGAAGCTATTAAGTACTTCAACAGATCTTTCCTCGATACATGTAGACTTACTTGCGAGGTCTGTTGTATTATTTCCCTTAATTGATTTTGATTTCTTTGTATTAATATGCTTTTGTATAGTATATATGATTTTAGAGAGGAAATGATTTTATAGCTTAGTGTGAGTAAGAAGATTTGATTTATTCGTATTTTTTTTTTAAGCAAAGAATGTAATTGGAACTTACTTTTCTGATTAATTTTATGCTAGTTGTTTTCTATTAAGTATCCCAACTTATATGATGAGCATCTTTCAATGGTGTGGCTGCACATGTGATTTCTCAGTTGCTTGCTTATTTGCTTAAGCAGAAGACTAATTTTGTGTGAGGAAGTAGGGGTTATTAAATGTCAGTTCATTCCTAGATCAGGGGATGAATTGGTCCATAATCTTCCTTCCTTGGCCTCCTTTCCAGGAGAGATAATTTGTGGCATGGTGATTGCCCTGGTTTGTTTTAGTTTTGTTTTTGTTCTTGCTTGGTCCAGCTATGTTGTTTGCATCAAAAAAGAAAGAAAAAAAAGAAAAGATAAGAATGAATTAAGAACTTGATTTAGCTTCAATTTTGATGGTGAACAAACCTCTTTTGGTTCCTTACAGATAGCTCATAAAGTTGGGGATCCGAATATGCCTCGTCCATGGAGTCGTCACTCTTTGAAGAAAGAAAAGAAAGTGACAGAAGATGAGAAGAATCTTACTGGTGCTGAAAATGGAGGGAAAAGAGCCTTGAAAAGGGCAGTGAGAATGATGATCCTCACTTCAAGAATTCCTACAGGTCATGCAGCCAAGAGTCAAATCAAAGATGTGGGCAAATGACACCTTGATTGGTTCTGCAGCTAACCATAATGCTAAAGTCTCCGAGGGAAAGACTCTAGCAGATGAGGAAGGCGATGAGAAATTGGCTGCATTGCATTCTAATAAAACCCATTGATATCAAATAAGCAAGCAACCGAGAAATCACTCAATCTTGCACATGATGAAATAATTTCAGATGTGGACTATTTTAAGAGTAGTGAAGACTGATTGGTCTGATTCAGAGAGTGATGATAGTGTTGATGACAGCGACAGTGAGAATGATAATGACGACGGCAATGATGATGGAGATTTTATCAAGAGAGAACATGACAGACTCATGAAGGATGCAGCCCAATCTGAGTTGAAGAACGTTAATGGCGAAATTCTTGATCCGGTGAACCCATCTTCAAGTATGAAAGATGAGCAAGATGAAGTTTTTGATAGTGGTCGTCTCTTTGTCCGTAATCTGCCATATACAACAACGTTAGTAAGCTTGTGCCTTTGAGCTTTTTATAAATGTTAATGTATTCTTACATTTATATCTTTTCAAGGCTAATTTGAAAACGTATTACAGTAGTTGTGTTTAATAATTTTCTTTTTGAAAGGGAAATAGCTATGAATACCTTTTGTTTTCTTGCTTGACATTAATATTGATATACAGTGGCGATGAGCTGAGGGAGCTCTTAGTAAATATGGAAAGTTTCGGAGTCCTATTGTTGTCGATAAAGATACAAAACGGTCCAAAGGGATAGCTTACATTCTTTACACCTTCCAGAATCCGCACAAGGTACATTGTGCTTGGATTAGAGCTAAATTTATTCTCCTTTCCATTTCTTTGAAGTATTAGTTATGGCTGTGATGATTTTATTTTATTAGTGGTTCATTTGAAGGTGTCTGAATCTTGAGCCTAATTGAGCTCCAATAAATATGCTTTGATGTGCAACTTCTAATTTATTTAGTTTCCTGATTATTATATCTTCATTTGTGGGGCCTGTCTAAGGCAAATGCCTCACACTTTGAGGTCATCTATTTCAAGTAACAAAAAGTAGCACTTTACAGGTGGTCCAAAATGCTCTTAATTTGCAGGTTCTTGATTAACTAGTATAAAGTAGGCAGAGGTTAGAGTAGTTTTGGGCCAAGTTTTGAATGCAATTTTCTCATAGGCAAAATAGGGGGTGGAAGGAAGTCATAAATTTTGGCAATTTATGGGAGAGATATGAGAGGTACTGAGAAATTTTGGAGCTCTGTCCCTTCTAGTGCACTGATCTGCTAAGAGGAATTTTCCTTGGAATTTATTGTGGACACAATTACCCATACTGCTCTTTGTTCATCTCATTTATAATTTGGTCAATTGTGCAGGGCCATAGACGGATTAGATAACTCAACTTTCCAAGGAAGATTACTGCATGTTATGCCAGCAAGGCACAAGAACTCATCACAGAAACAAGAGTAAGTTGCATGCATGACTTCCAATTTCACATGTTATGTTTTTATGTTGACATTTTATGTTTTTTCTTTCTCTCTTTTCTTTTTGCAGGACTGGCATTTCTACTAGCCAAGGTTCAAAAACTTTGAAACAACGGAGGGAGGAAGAAAGGAAGGCAGCTGAAGCTAGTGGAGATACTAAAGCATGGAATAGTTTATTTATGCGCTGATACAGTACGTTGTCCTGAAACCAAGCCAGTCCTAATAATGTCTTTCATTATTGTCAGCTTCCTAATTCTTATATGATTATCCTAATCTTATGTAAATCAATAAATCTGAAATTGTTAAAGTATCCTAATAAGTTCCTTTTGTTGATGAAAGTGCTTTTATAATTCTGGTTTCATTTTCATGTTTTATGTTGTTGTGCACTAATAGGTTGTAGAAAACATTGCTAGGAAACATGGTGTTAGTAAGAGTGATTTACTTGATCGAGAGGCTGATGATCTTGCTGTACGTATGGCTTTGGGAGAAACTCAAGTGATTGCAGACACAAAAAAAGCTCTTTCAAATGCTGGAATAAATGTGTCATCTTTGGAGGACTTTGCTGCTGGAAAAACAAAAGGTACGAAAGAAGCAACCATGTCTTCATAGTGAAGAACTTGCCTTATGATTCTTCTGAAGGTGAATTGGCTAAGATGTTTGGGAAATTTGGGAGTCTGGACAAGGTTATTCTCCCTACGACAAGAACATTGGCCTTGGTATGTATCATTTTCTTTTTAAAATTATCTATATTTTGTTATATTGTTTTTATCTCGGTTGGATGTGTAATTTGATATAATGCATGTCCTGCAACAATTAATGAGTACAATCTAGTGATTATTTTAAACTTTCAATTTATTTCTAACTGTAGTCATGTGAAGACTAGAACTGTCACCTTATTTCATTAAGAAATGTAAAAAAAAAGATAATTTTTTTTACATGACTGAGTGGGGAAAAAGAGAATATTAGGACCTGTTCTGTAATATTCTATGTTTAATGTTTTATCAATTTTCACTTGAGAATGAGAAATTGACATATTTTGTAGGATTTGAAAACGTACCTAGTAGCAATAATTGAAAATAATACTTTAAAAGAAATATTTTAAAAGTTCCATGAAATAATCTATTGCCAACTATTTGAATCCATAGAGTTTCATTAGTTTCATTAAAGCTTTATAGCTTTTGCAGCATAATGATTTTGATTGAATGAGTGTGCAAAACTCTCTATGTACATTTAAATATATATATATATATATATATGTATTCTTGATGATGTTTGACTTGATAGATCAAATATTATAAATAATGCTGTTTATCGCCAATATCATACTGTTGTAGTGATCTGTTATGATTCTATGATCCTTATAGTGGAGTAATTGGAGTTAGTTGAGTATAATTAGATATAGGATAGTTTAAATGCAACAATACTTTGCGAGGCAAGATATTAATATAGTAAATTAAATGGATGGCTACGCAGGTTGGGGAGAAATGATTGGCCACATAAGAACTAGATAGTAGAAATGTTAATGGAAAATGTCATTTGAAAGATATTTTGTCGATACAGTTAAAGTTTAAGACATCATGTGTGGAGTTGGTAGAGTTTGTTCAAGTCTATTGTCATAGAAGTTTTACAAATGCAACAACACTCCATTTGATAGAAAGCAAATGTCCAAATTCAATGTGCCGTTGAAAAGTATGACAACCAAATTTTGCGGTGGAATTTTTTTTTTTTTTTTCTCATATCAAATTCATAAAATGCGAGAACATTTATGATAATTACAATTTTGCAGGGTAAGGAGAAGTAGCAGATGATGAAAGCTAATAAATTGGAGTTGGTTGACAATATGTATTAAGAATTGTATTTGTATACCCAATTGATGAAAGTTGTACATGTTAACTGCATGTAAGAATTAAGAAATGATTGAATCTTTTGAGATGTGAAAGGTAACACTACATATGAACTGTGTTAGGATTGTTTTATGATATGCTATGACAACAATTTTGCTCACAATGAAAAAAATTGTATTAATCGGAAAATAAGTACAAATGAGGTGAACAAGCACTGTGCACCCAAAAAATCTATTAAGGATGAGCTCAAAATGTACAATTGTCATGCCTAGCCTATACACAAGTGATATGCTATGTAAACCAAAATCCAATGAAAGATGAAATTGTGGACATGACTTGTCCTGTTGAGTTGATTAGAACACTTGAAAGGTTATGGGTGCTTGGCACTTTACATGAAATTACGGGTAAGTAAAAAAAAAAAAAAAAACAATTTATATGGGTTCTATATTTACGTCATTTTTTCTTGTGCAGTTCAGTTCAGGTGGGCAACTTTCTATTTTTAACTTTTTCCCCTCGCCTCAATCTCATTTGTATTCTTTTATTATTTTCATTTATAGTGACTTTTAAGCTTTTTGTTCATAAAGTGAAAGAAATTGACGAAATTAGGTGAGTCCAGATATAATCAGTTATGAACTGTCACACTACTCATTTTCTCATTTATTCTTATTCTTTTCTGCTTTACATTCCAGGTTGTGTTCCTTGAACCAGCAGAAGCTTCTGCAGCTTTTAAAGGTTTAGCGTACAAGCGTTACAAGTATGTTGTTTTGTTTCTTTTAGGTAATTGGTTAAGGATACAATAAAATTATGAATATTCTAAATAAGTGATTTTTCCATGTAATGATTGTTTGAAGACTTTCAATGCAGTTGACATCTAGACAAAGATTATAGAAATACATAACAAATGATATGAAGGTTATCTTGATTGTCAATAATTATGGCGTATGGTATTTGTTAAGGATTCTTGAACCCAAAAGCTAAACTTCTAGCTAAGGGCTTAAACATTAGTATTAAGCTTTAACATACATAGCCTTTGTCTTGCATAGAGCCGCAGAGACCAAGCAAAAATAAGCATCTATAGATACATATATTGATACAAATTCTCATATTCAGGTGCAGAACAAGAAAATGCAGATAGAGATACAAAATGTTTGGGGGGACTTTTGAACCAATGATTTTTAAATAATTGGTTCTAATACATGTTAGGTAACCGCTATACACAAAACTTAAGCTTGTAGGTAAAGTTCAAACAATATTAACAAGCTCCTGCCTCCCATAATATTCTTCCACATTAGGTACTTTGATGAAATTATTCAAATTCATAATGCTTGTAAAGTTGTAATACAGCTAAAAATTTCTCTCTCTCTCTTCTCATTAATACATGAATTATAGAAATTCCTTTTTTATAATCAATAATATATGTTTGTGTTGTACTTATGAATCCTAAGGTGCACCTAATTGCACAAAATAAATAAAGTAGAGAGACCTCACAAAACAAATGAAGAAAGGGGGGGGGGGGGAAGAAGAAAAAAAGAGAGATAGATTTGGAGAAATATTGTGAGGAGAAACTGTGGATAGCAATTGATAGATGAAATTTGATTGTTTCTGGACTTTTTATATTGAAATAATAACCTTCAATTGTTAAATTATGCATTTTTTTTTCTTTAAAAAAAAATCATGTTTATGGATTGGATGAAGTGTCTTATTGAAAACTGTGAGAGTTCTCTTCAATAGTATAGAGATGAACATCAGAACATGATTGTATCATATTTTTTATTCATATTACATAGTAAGTGTACATTAGCTACTTTTGAAAGCTGAAACTTATTCATATTTTTATGAAGGGGTGTTCCATTGTATTTGGAGTGGGCTCCTAGTAATATTCTCAATCAAAACTCCACATCTGAGAGTGGTGGAAATAATAATTTAGCTGTTGGGGAACATGATGCCAAGAGGGTGATTTTAGAGCAACGATTAGAGGGAATATCAGATGTGGATATTGATCCAGATAGAGTTGAGATTTGTCCATATTATCAATTTTTCTCTTGCATCTTTGTCCCCATCTCACTTCTTGCACCTGTATGTCCATGATTCACATGCTTTTGTGCATATGCCTTTTTTTTCATCTTACTTTATGTTCCTTAAACATGGTACATGTCCTCTCTTAAGTTTTATTGACAATAGTTTTTAATCTTCCTTTTTGTGTTTATTGTTTCTATATATTTGTACAAATTGAATATATGACCTTGTTTCCTTTAAAGGTGTCAAGTGGATGTGGGATTCATTCATATCTTCTTTAACTTCACATTCATATGTGGGTTTTCTAAATAGAGAATATGGGAAGAAGAGAGAATAAAAGGAAGAGATAGTCATAATAGAGGGGATAAGCTAGATCAAATGGAAACTAGGGTTCTAGAAAGAAAGTGAAGGGGTAAAGGAATCAATGATTAGTTGAGTTTAAAACGCGTTACCCATTTCACATCCTTTTTGAGAGTAAGGGTAATTTATAACCTTATGCCCATAAAAGGACCCCAACCAAAATTACCTTTAGTACACTAATACACTATTAAGGGTAAGGCAAATCCATTAGTTAATCTTTTGCTTGATTGTTCTATACAAACTAGTCCAATAAAATAAATAAAAAGAAAAACCGATTTTTTTTTTTTTTTTTTTTTTTTTTTTTTTTTTTTTTTTTTTTACAAAAAAATTAAAAAAACAAAGGGATGTAGGCCAATTTGATTGGTAAGGCGTTGTAGCTAAAATGTATTGTTTTGGTTTATTAATCATCCACTGTTTGTTTAGTAAAAATGAAAACTAAAAATATTAACTTCAAAATTTGGAGGCTAAGTTTGTCAAAGACTCATCGGAACCATGTCCAAAAGTAAAGCATCATCTTTCGCTCATAACCATTGTTTAAATAAGAAAATTAAAATGGTGGGTGTGGTTTCTAGACATCTAAAGCTTCTTCTAGTTTCCTATTCTATCTTAGAATTTAATTTCTTTGAGGCTTGCTGTTCTATATTGTTTTAATTTTTGTTCCTTAGATCAAGCTCCTTGTTTACTTGCATGCCTTCTTTTGGACATAGAAAGGAGAGAAAATGAGATTATGGTTCTCATGTATTGCGATTGCAATTTAAGTTAGGAGTTCAGCAATTTCACTGTTCCTCTTTGTTGTGTGGTTGGTGTAGAATGCATCTATTTTGTAGCACAGAGCATCATTTGTAGGTTATGACATTATACAGATACTAATTATGATAATTTATTTTATGAATTTTAAGATGATAAGAGACTACCTCATATGCTTAACAAGAATGTGACAAGAACTATCTAGCTATTGAGACGTTCTTTCAAACAATTTTGTTATCTGCAGCTTTTTTGTTATTATTGATTTCTTAGTGAATCAACTTTTGATAATCCACTTTATAATATTATTCATTGCTCTTTTGTCTTTCTATGTTTCAGTCACGATCTCTGTTTGTCAAGAACTTGAACTTTAAGACTTCTGATGAGAATTTGAGAAAGCATTTTAGTGAACACATGAAGGAAGGAAGCATTATAAGTGTCAGGGTAAATTATCTAGATCCTTTAAATTTCATTAATGATGTAATTTGTTTCTTTATTGTCTCATGTATGTTTCTGTTCTGTCCATGTGCAGGTTAAGAAGCACTTAAAAAATGGAAAGAATGTTTCAATGGGTTTTGGTTTCATAGAGTTTGATTCTATGGAGACGGCAGGATATGTTTGTAAGGATTTACAGGTGATTACAAAACGCAGACTTAAATTAACAGCACTACCATCGGTAGAAGTTATTATAACTAAATGTAATTTTTCTCTATATGTCTTCTTTTAGGGCACTATTTTGGATGGGCATGCTCTTATCGTGCAACTTTGTCATGCCAAAAAGGATGAACAAGTAGTGAAAAAAGTTGGGAAGGATAAGAGTTCAACCAAATTACTTGTCAAAAATGTTGCTTTTGAAGCAACGGAGAAAGATCTAAGACAGCTCTTTAGCTCCTTTGGCCAGGTGATTTTTTTATTACTAATAATGCATTTTATTACAATGTATGGATAGTAGGAAAATCCAATAAATCCGTATAAAACCATAGTTTGACTGCTTGAGTAAACCAGAGTAAGAGGCAAAAACAAGAGAATGATGCAGGGGTGAAGCAGTGCATGGCCAACTTTTTATGAACAACTTTGGTTATGTTTGATTGGGGAATAAAATTAAAGTTAAATATTTTTGCTGTGCTTATGAATTTAAGCAAATATAAAATTTCGTCGATGATCAGTAAACAATAGTTGAAAACTATTTGACAGGTGAAACAGCAAAAAATTTCACTTACATTTTCCCCCTTGTTAATCTGTCGGGGTTTGAGACTTAAAACTCATATGAAATACTGCCAAGAACTGCATATGTTATTTCTCTTACTGACTCCGATTTTTTCTCTTTCTCCAGATTAAGAGTTTACGTCTGCCGATGAAGTTTGGAAATCACAGGGGATTTGCATTTGTAGAATTTGTTACTAAGCAAGAAGCACAAAATGCACTTGAAGCACTTTCAAATACACATTTGTATGGTCGGCATCTGGTAAGCCATTGACCTTTCCTGAAGATGTTATCTACAACATACATGTAATTGGAGAACAATTCTAACCTCCTCTGCCAATAATTCAGGTACTGGAAAGAGCCAAGGAAGGCGAGAGCTTAGAAGAGTTACGGGCTCGAACAGCTGCTCAGTTTTCCGAAGAGCAAACTGGGTTTCAGAACTCAAATAAGTTGTCCAAGAAAAGGAAGCACATGGCCATATTGGATGAAGGTACAATGAAGTTTGAAAGGATTGCTGACTGCTGAGTAGTTTTGTGTTATAGGGTTCATAAATTATGATATATATATTATGTATGTTGGCTCCAATTTTGCTTGCTCGGGGTCTAATACAAATTTGTAAATTTATTATTTTATAGGAAGTATAAACTCATAGTAAAATCTTCATGAGTACTGTCATTGATGTTTCAGTCACCATGAAATATTACCTAACATTGGAGCATATACACTCTATCCTAACATTTCTGTTAATTTGGGCATTGCACAATATCCAGTCCTCCACGGAAACTGAATATAGAAGCTCAGTCTCTGTTGCCGAGGTAACTTGTGTGCGGTCTCTTCTTCATGAGTTACAAGTTCAACGTGCCACTGCTACAACACTATGACATTGTGGTGTGACAGTTTAGTACTATTGCAATGTCAAATAATCTAGTTCTACATGTACATGAAACACTAACATTGTGGTGTGAATTAATGCTCTAAGAGCTGCAACAAGAATTATAATTAATCATATTTTACAAAGTCTCTGTAGAATTGAGACATAATTTAATAAAATAAGATATACAAAAATTCTATCTATTGAACTTTTGTTGATTGATGATTTATGTGAATGAGCTTGCCAATGTAGAAGCCAGCATGAATGCTGAGTTATAGCATATATGTTACCATCTGTGGAGCATCAAATCGAACCTAGGATATTGACAGGCTGAATGAGCGTTTTACTATTAAATTACATTGGCGGTGGTCATACATATTATCTTGATCTTATTGTTTATTTTGGTATATATATATTTAGACTTTTGAATATAATGGTTACCTAATATGGTATCGAAACAATTTTAACAATAGAGATATATAATTGCAATAACAAGTGAGTTTCCATTGATGATTCTTTACCCAAATGGTATCATGTTAGATTTTGTTCAAATATGGTGATGTACCTGATTTACATGAACATTTAATCAAAATATCAAATAAAATTGTATATTCATCACATGAATCCAGCCAGCACAATCCATACATTTAAAGAGATGAGACTTGAGAAAATGCAAGCCATTGCAACTAGCTCCATGCTCATCGTTACTCATCACCTTTCAACAACCGCTAAAATGCAAAGTGGGCACTGTTTTGTATTTATAATGAATTCACTTTAAATTTATACAAAAATAATTGATTAATAATATTACTATACATGTTTTTTAATATTTTATTCTTTTAATATTGTTGGTAATTTATTGATTCTAAATAAATTAAAAACTATAATAAAGAAAATATTAAGGATAAAATAAAATGAATCATTAATACAATAAATTAAACTTGAGATTTTAAGGTTTTTGGTTGGATGTGTTAGGTATATCAAGCTAAAACATTTAGAAATAAGCATAGTTTAAAATAATAATAGATAATTTACTATAAAATAAAATTGAATTAAGTAATCAAAATTAATTATATTAAGAAGTTTATAACAATATGATTGACAACCTCAAATTAATCAATACAATTTCTTGGATATGTATTTTTTTTTTTGTTAGATCACGAGGTATCCCTCACTCCGATTGGCAACCGATCGTTAACGAGTGGGAATAATCCCTGCTTCGGCCGGGAGGTCAGTAAAGCCTGGCCACGAGGTGCTTCCAGTGGGGTTCGAACTCGGCCAGTGCCCGAACCATTCGCCTCACTGGGGGTGTGGTGACCAACCACACCACAACTCGTGGTTTGGATATGTATTTTTGGCCCCCATCCCCACGCCAAAAATACCTATCCAAGGCCAAAAATACATATCCAAGAAGTTGTATTGATTTGTTGTATAAGGTTACGGACAGGAAAGAGAAATTGTATTGATTTGTTGCAAAAGGTTACGAAAATTCACAACCAATATGAAATAGAGATGCTCTATAGCAGTACATACCAAATTATGCAAATGACCTATCGTTGGAAAGCTCTCGGAAAGATCTTTCTAATGGTACCATCATCGCAGAGAATAAAAACAATGACAATGAGTTGTTGACCTTATAAAGTTTCAAATTCTTAATTTTAATTCTTCAAAATTCTCTTAATCTTGAAGTCAATTCATGGCATGCATTTCCAGAACAAAGAAATATAACACTTGCATGTATGTGATGCTATTTGTGTTCATTTATTGTTCTACAAACAAAAATAAACCGCATTCTAGCATAGCATTCTTCTACCAGAATACAGTCCCAAACATGCTCTGATACCAATGAAGATGAAATTTAATAAATAAAAAATAGATAAATTCGGATTACCGTTCACCATCGGAATCCAAATTGTACGGCGGAAGCGGATCGAACACCGATTGTATCACCGGTCGGAGGACGATCACGATAACGGAAAGTCCCCTCTAATCATGATGCAAGTACCCACACAATGATTAAAGATGGGAGAAAATTCTACTTACTAATTTTTCTCCACATTTTGTTTCCATTCGACTCACTGTATGTTGTTCACATGAACATACACACTGCTCTTCTCTCTGTTACGTTATGCACACACAACTATACACACCCATTACTGCATACCTTTTTTCTCTTGAAAAAAATGAAAATACACGTACAAGTGTATATTGTAAACTGCTCAAGCATACCTTCTTTCCTTTCTTAATCAAAATTTATTCTCTTTCTCCATTTTTTTTTTAAAAATTTTTTCTTTTATGTTTTCTACTTTTCTTCCTAAATGTCTACTTGCTTTAAGAAATTAAATCAGAATCAAAATCTTTAAGAAATTAAATCAGAATCAAATTTGATTGAACAAAAATTATTTTTGTGTTCATCTCCTAAACTGATATAATAAAACGGATGTCCAAGTAATCTAATTAACTCCATTACATTGCTCTTATAACTTGTATGAAGTTTCAAACCCTAGACAAGATGTACTAATGACGAATAAAGATTACCAATATGACACGATTCTCTTTAATGAACTTTGAGAATAAAATATTAAAAGAGAGGTGAGAAAAGAAAAAAAAAATACTAAAAGAGAATTCGTATACAGGAGATAAGAGAAATAGATTAAGGAAGAACCAAAAAAAAACAAAAGAGAAGAGAACGTGCAAGAGAAACCGATTAAGGAAGAGAAAAAAAAAAAAAACAGAGAGAAGAGAAACACACGGTAAAATGTGATGTGTAAGAGGGATGGGAGAGAACAATTAAGGAAATATATTTATAAAAAAGGAAAGAATTGATAGAAAATCTAAATAATAAATAAGAGACGTCCTATTTTAAAATTTGTGTTAGAAATTATATCTCCAGATCCTTTCCGTTAAAAATATGGTGGATCGGATTAGATTTTGTTTTAAGATTGAATTAAATCGGATTGTAATTTTTTTCGATCGGATTGAATTTTAGATTATGACTATCCAATTGATCCGATCCACCGCACACTTCCTCTACATACAAAGGAAGTTTATAAGATAACATGAAAAGATTTTCATTCATATAAGTACTATGGTATATTTATATTCATTTTTCTTCATTCTCTTAAATCTAAAAAGTTATTCAAATCATATTCATAATATTCACTTGAATTTTTTTAGGAATTATTTCCGTTAGTAAGTCTAGTTTATTAATTTCAATATTTGCAAACTAAAAAGGAAAAGTGCACTAAAAAAAAAAAAAAAAAAAAAAAAACTGAAAAGGGAAACTCACCCAATTCATTAATATCTTATACCAAATTTTCTAATTCTTATGGATTTTTGGGATATTGTGTTTATATTATTCTAACTGATTTTGGATTTTGAAAAATAAAATCTTAAAAATAATTTAAAAAAATAAAACTAATTAAAGTATCTAAAGTGGGTTTGATGTATGCCTCAGACATATTGAAGCTTTTTTAGGTAATGTCAAATTATGAAATTAATTTGAGTAATTATCTTGGTTTAGATTCCATGTGCACTTTGAACATCAAGATAGATTTATCAACGGTTAGGATTTCGTTATAAGTAAAAAAAAATTCTTGATAGATATGCTCACTAGGCAGATGAGTTGTACGTTTACGTTATTAATTAAAATTAGATTTATGGTAAAATTAAATTAGATAAGAAAAAAAATATATAGTATTTGAGCAAAGGATCTAGATCCTCTCCTCACTTTGTCCATATATAGCAAATCAATGGTTAGGATTATTTCTATTAATTCTTATGTTTTACTCAATCAAAAGATAGAATTAATCCAGATCATTGATTTAGATGAGAACAAAAGGAGGTAAGGAGGGGATTCAAATCCCAACGAAAATCTTAGAAAATAATCCTGCTTGGTTGGACCCCTCCAAAATGGATTGAATTGAACTCTGTACAGACTCATTATAGGAAAAACAAATCGGAAATTGGACATTTCACAAGGCATGTAATTAAATCTTTCCTAAATAAGATTTCTCAAAGCTACGCTCGACAATTTAAGGAAAGTAAAAATAGTCTCTATTATATATATAAACACAACACAATGACGAATTCACTGAAGAGATTTGTGTTCTGGAGGAGGACTTGTAAGAAGAGATGGTGAAGAAGGCAGCGAGAAAGTGTTCTCATTGCGGGCACTATGGACACAATTCGAGAACTTGCAATGGTGGGAAGAGTTTCAAGCTTTTTGGTGTGAACATAGAGAATTCCGGGAAGGGTAGCATGAGCATGGAAAATATGCAGGAGATGGTGAAGGAGGCAGCGAGAAAGTGTTCTCATTGCGGGCACTATGGACACAATTCGAGAACTTGCAATGGTGGGAAGAGTTTCAAGCTTTTTAGTGTGAACATAGAGAATTCCAGTAAGGGTAGCATGAGCGGGGAAAATATGCGGTCTGTAGTCGACGTTCATGTTGAAGCCGGGTCTCCCTCTGATGGAAAGAGAGACAAAGCTGTCCGTAAAGGAAGAAAGGGTATATATTTATATATATATATATATATATAATTGTTGTTTATTTAAACAGTTTTGATTCTTTATTTCACTGCAAGAACTTTTTGAGATGAAGATGTTTATTTTTTTACCATTTAAAGTTGATGTTCAGATTAGTTAAAGTCTTAATTAGTTTGTATATATAAATTTATGTTAATATTATGAATTGGCTGGTTAAGTAGTATATTAATTAATACAAGTAATTGCAATTGGGTAAAAGAGGCGATGATTATTGATTGAAAATTGTGTTTGAATGTTGTTGTATTTAGGGATTGCATGGACTGAGAAGGAGCACATGGACTTTTTAACTGGTTTGAATATGCTTGGCAAAGGTGATTGGAAAGGAATTTCGAGGTATTTCGTGCAAACCAGAAGCCGGAGCCAGGTTGCTAGTCATGCACAGAAGTTTTTTCTCAGACCGGCTTCACCCCATAACAAGAAACGCAGAGCAAGCCTCTTCGACATGCAGTATCAACAATCTGCTGTAATCTATCTATATATCTTTTTCTTATATATGTTCTTTAATTTTGTTACCCTTTTCAGCTTGTTCATATATAATTATAATTCAGTTCTTAGTGATCTTTGATTCAATGTCTATGCCTCATAAATATCTTTGATTATATTTGTCATGGTTGGAAGTTGAATTTTGATATATATGTTGTTATAATTACCGTTATTATCACTTGTACTCAATGTGTCATGTTTCGTGCCCTTAGAGCTTTCCGTATGTTCTGGTGATTCTAGCTTTCATATACATGCCTTGATACATCACTTACGCTCATTTGTTTGGTATCCCTTGTCTACAGTCAGTCTCAGGTGGAGCATTTAACACAAAATCAACTGACAAGGACTCGCTTGAGCTCAAAATTGGACCCCCACAATCACCACAATGAAGAGATATATCATCATCTCAGGAGTCAGACCTTTGGAGCTGTTAGAGTAGTATGATATATTTAGATTTTTCGGTCTCATATTACTTTGTTTTTCTATTTTTAATCTTCTTTCTTTGTCATGTAGACACATAGTAGAATTTGATATTATTGACCTATAATTTTATCGAATTTTTTTGGTATGCTTTAGAAGAAATACAGTTACTTCTGTCCTCTCTTTACTTGTTTTTTCTTGTCTGGATAAACGTAATTTATTAATCCCGAAAACCAAGCAGGAAGGATTTGAATTCTTCATTAGATGACCCTTAAAGGGATGTGATCCAAGAAAACCTTAATCATGAACTCGTTAAGAATTAAAAGATTAAGGAACATGAAATATTAAAGGATATATTTGATTTAAAAAACAGTGGAGATTCTTTCTAATTTGTTTATTATTTTTTGAAAAAAAAAAAAAAAAAAAAACTTAATTGAAATCTTGGCAATTACCAAATAAGTTTTGGATTTTTTTTCTTTATTTCAATTAGTAAGTTTTTTTTTTTTTTTTTTTTTTTTTGAAAGATCAATTAGTAAGTTAACTTTTACAAAAGTGACCAAATTGGTCCCTAAGTTTTCAAAATTGAACCAATTTGTCCCTCATCCACATTTCAGTTAGTGAACCCTAACGGTCAAAGGGTATTTTCATCTTTGATCTTGTAAAATTTAAAAAAAAAAGAAAAGATATACTAATATTTATATAACAAAAATAATTAAATAGCATAAAAAAAATCTGATAAAGTAATTAATCAGAAAAAAAAAAAAAAATCTTTCAAAATAAAGAAAAAAAAAAAAAAAAACAAGTGAATCAGACTGATGTTTTCGGAAATGTTGCAAGCTTCTCTGTGATATTTCTATTACATGGTATCTAATAATGTAATGAAATATCAAATATTGAATTCTGAAAACATATAATATTCCGTAAAAGCAGTAATATGTTACAAAACACATTTTATTTTACTATATTTCACACCTAATACTTTTCCGTAAAAGCAGTAATATGTTACAAAATTGCATTTGATTTCTCATATCTTATATTTTTCTTTAAATTGAACCAAATATTTTTATATAAATTTTAATTGGATAATCATAATTACAAAAGCCCAAATCAAAATAGACCAAATTAGATCAAATCGGACCAATCTAATATGGTTTGGTATGATTTAGAAAAAAGGATTGGTCCAAATTGATCTTTGGGTTATGTGGGTTTTCGAATTTAGGAATAGATTTTGTTGGATTTAGTTTGTCTCAAAATCTAACACGTAAAATAAAGAAGCTCATTCTCATAGGCTACCACTTCAATTGCATTAGCTTCTTGCAATTGATATGAAGAAAAGAAACAAACCTTTGTTTTCTTCGAGATTCTCATATTTGATATTACACCATTTGAATGAAAGTTGATTCTTACTGAATTTCCCTTATAAAATGTAGAAGAAGAAATCAAAATATGTACAATTGTGAAGTGCAACTCAAAAACTAAATTATATATATATATATATATATATATATATATATTGTAGACAAGAAACGCATAATTTAGTGAGCAATCGTAAATATAATAATTTAGTACCATCCAAAGTTAAGCTATAGAGACCTAAGACAACTACAAAAGACATACACATATTCATCAAGCAAGCTTTTTAATGGTACAACCTATGGATATATAGAAGAAGAAAAAAAATCCCAAAATAATGGTGCAATTAACAGAAAATGTAAAATCTTAACATGAAAAACGAGCACTAATTTAAAAAAAATCTAGGGAAAAGATAAATTTTCAAAGTAAAAATTTTCTTCTCGGTGCGCACTGATTAATATATATCAGTGTCTTACACGTAAACCATTAGATTCAATTACTTTAACTCAATCCGCATGCACTTGTCAGTGCTTATCCATAATCTATATAGTTCACATGTATAGAGATGCACAATGGGGAAATGAGAATGGATATAGGTCCCCGTCCCCCCATCCCCAACCCTAGTTCCCCATTTTTTCCGTTTTTCCGTTTTTCCTTGGTTCCCTCATTTCCCCGTTTGACTAAAATTACAAATTAAACAAAAATAAATAAACAATTCATTATAAATACAAAATAAAATCCATTAATGCATGGACTCACCAATTGTCACATCATTAGTTGGTATGGATGTGAGATACTAAAGTGAGATGTTTACTTTGCTCTTATAATATAATAAAGACCTTGGAATTCCTGTCAAATAAATATAATTTTACTTTTTTACTTTTGATGTAGTTCTTATATAAATAGGTTAATTTTATCTATCAATTATCAACGTTCATTAAATTACGGTTATTTATGTGATGGATATAGATATTTTATCATTAATTCATTATAACATAATCCTTAACATTGTTTGTTAGTTTATTTAAGGTGCAAAACAATTTTATTTACTCTTTTTTTTTTTTTTTTTTCTATTTCGATTTTTTTTTACCGTAAAGTAGAGATGAAATTCAAATTTCTTTGTTATTTTGGTTGGCATCCCCAATTCTTGTATAAAGTATTTTTGACATATTTTTGTGTATTTTTGCTTATGTGATTAATATTATTTTTTTAATAATCAATTAATTATAATTAAAGTCAATTTTTATCACACATGCAATTGGATCGACATATTAATTAATTTATTTTCAATTTAATTTAATTTTAGACATGAGTTATTATTGTATTATAATAAACTTGTTTACATTTGTGTTATAAGTATTCAAATATTGTATATTTTTATTTCTTATTTTTACAATTTAAATTATTAATTAGTAATAATAACGGGTTAAATGGATCAGTTTCGGATTACCCATTTAATTAACAAATGGGTTTGTGTTTACATTTTCAAACTGGTAGATAATTTTAGTGATTTATAACACTGCAGGTCAAAATTAAAGTGTTTTATATATATATATACAGAAATTCTATTATCAGTTCGAATTGACAAAAGTTATATCAGTTCCTTACATGTGAGTCACTGGATTTAAATACTTGGACTTAGCTGTATGCACTTGTTAGTCAAAGTATTTAAACCCAGTGATCCACATACAAGGAACTGATATAACTTTTGTCAGTTCGAACTGATAATAGAAAGATTGTATATATATATATATATATATATATATATATATATATACATAAATGTTCAAGTCAGTGCGCACTGATATAACTTCGTCAGTGCTCACTGATATAACTTCATCAGTGCATTGAATGCGGACCATTAGATTTACATAATTTGACTCAAAGTATATGCACTTGTCAAAACTTCTCCATAATCGGTGGTCCACATACATTAGTACTAATATTAGGGGTGTGCAGGATCCAATCCAATCCAATCCAATCCAATCCAATACAATCCATTGGATCGGATTGGATCCTAAATTCTAAAATCCATTGGATTGGATCGGATCTTGGATTTCCGTTTGGAAATCCGCCGAATCCGCCAATCTGCCTAAAATATTAAGCATTATTTTTATATTAGGTAATTTATTTTATCCACTACTTTCTAATGTAAAGGCCCAACCAAAATACAATTTTTAATGTTACTATTTTGGGTTTTCTATCTCAATTTCTCTACAACCAACAAGCCACTATCTTCTTTCTTCTGTTCTTCTTCATCAATATCATGGCTTATTAAGTTTACATTTGGAGTTGATGTATAATGTTTATAAACTTTTTGAATTATATAAAGTTTACAAGTTATGTCATGTGTTTTTTTAATGTTAATTTTATTTGAATTAATTAGTAATGTTTGAATAATTTAATTGATTTTATTTATTTCAGATTATAACTTTTATGTATTACGAATGACTTTATATTAATTCGATCCATTATATCATATTGGCTTGGATCGGATCGGATCGGATCAAATAGTAATCGGATCGGATCGAATCGGATTGTAATTTCTTCGATCCAATCGGATCGGATCGGATCGGATCTTGGATCATGGCAAATCTATTGGATCCGATCCGCCGCACACCCCTAACTAATATAGTTACATCAGTGCGCATTGACCATAACGGGACCGATATATATATATATATTAGAATTCTAATTACTACATTTGCTAATTATATATACCGTAGCAGATAAGGAAAAAATGGAAGACTGTGTGGATTCATGCTCCAAGAGCTGCAACAAGACTTATAATTAATCATATTTTGGATCAAGATCCTCTGCTGAGCTTTTTTTCTACTCAACTATACTAATCTTTTGGATCATTGTGCTTGTGGCACATTAACAAAATTGACGGTCAAGATTTATTTTATTTTATTTTATTTTTGTCTCTTCCGGTCTCAAAACACTGTCGTTTCAGACCAAAACATCGAAAACCCTTTCATGTTTCAACATCTTCTCCTAGCTGCTTCTCCCATGATCTCCTAGCTGCTTCTCCCATGATTTCTACCGATTCGTTGGCGAAGAAAGGTTCGAATCAAGAGGGGGACTGCATGATGTGGGAGGTGGACTGATTTGGTTTTTGTTCTTTGGTCTTTTTTGCTGTGCTGTATGTTGTGTTGTGTGTGCCCCTGTGCTGTTTTTTGCGTTGTGTGTGCCCCTGTTGTGGGCTTGGCCGTGGTGCAGGGTTGGCTGTTGTGTGGTTGTTTTCTTGGCCTTGATGGCCTTTTTTTAATAAAGTTTAGCTGTTCAAAAAAAAAAAAAAAATGATTTCCGCAAATGAATTTTTTATTTATTTTTAATTGGAAAAGAATCACATAAATGGTAACCATATTTATTTATCTCTTGATTATTTGACAACAAATGTCCATTTATTTTGTTCAAGATTCTTTATCCAATGACACCCAAACTCAAAGTTCTGGGTTTTCTGGGCTCCGAAAGATTTTGGATTTATTGGGTTTAGAAGAAGTTGGGTTTTCTTGAATTAAATTGAAAAAAAAAAATAGAAATGGATTATAAGCTTCAATCGAAATATGTAAGAAACAAGAAAGCAGATGTGGGATTGAAGTAATTGTTGAAGAGAGGGTGTGTTTTTGAAGGTACAGTTTCTAAGAAAATGGAAAGGAGAGAGGGGATGCCATTTTTGATGTGGTTTGAGTTGCCATCTCCTTTGAAAAGAAAAAGAAAAAGAAAAAGTATTCCTGTTTTGAGACTTGAATAGACAAAAATAAACTGAAATAAATCTTGACCATTGAATTTGTTAATGTGCCACGTTTACAGAGATCCAAAAAGATCAGCATAGTTTAATAGAGAAAAAACTCACAGAGGATCCTGATCCATTTTTTGGATAAAAAGTCTGTGTAGAGTTGAGACATAATTAAAATAAGATTTACAAAAATTCTATCTATTGAACTTTTGTTGATTAACTCATGTATGACGATTTTATGTGAATGAGCTTGCGAAAGTTAACGTTCTCTATATTTAATTTCACTTCTTTTTTGGCGTTTTATCATTAGTGTTGATCTAGCGGTCTAGATTTGATCATGTGCCCCTTCTTTATTCTTGGCATCCCGCTGCACCCAAGTTCTTGCCTATTCTTCTTAAAAAATCTTGGTGACGGATCCAGAAATTTTAACGAGATAAAGCATTTAAACAAAATAACAATTATATAAAAAAAAAATACTGAAAATTTAAAATCATAATAAAATGAGTTTTTTATATATAAAAATTGATAGTACGATGAAGTTTAGATAAAATAAAATAAATAAAACACTTACTCAAGAAGAAATATATAATATTAGATTCAAAAATAAAATAAAAACAAGAAACACAGTATTAAAAAATAAATAATAAGAAGAAAAACAGCATAAATAATAGAAAATTATAATATTCATTATTTAAAATAATAATTTATAATATCATTTTATAATAAGAATTTTTTTTTTTTTTTATTTTTTTTTTTGTATTTATAATGAATTCACTTTAAATTTATACAAAAATAATTGATTAATAAATATTACTATACATGTTTTTTTAAATAAAATGAATCATTAATACAATAAATTAAATTTAAGATTTTAGGGTTTTTGGTTGGATGTGTTAGGTATGTGGCATATGTCAAGCTAAAACTATTAGAAATAAGCATAATTTAAAATAATAATAGATAATTTACTATAAAATAAAATTGAATTAAGTAATCAAAATTAATTTTAGTTAAGAAGTTTATAAAAATTATGATTGACCAGGTGGGGCCCATGTCCCACCTCAAATTAATCAATACAAGTTCTTGGATATGTATGACAAAAATACATATCTAATAAATTGTATTGATTTGTTGTAAAAGGTTACGGACAGGAAAGAGAAATTGTATTGATTTATTGCAAAAGGTTATGAAAATTCACAACCAATATGAAATAGAGATGCTCTATAGCAATACATACTAATCGATGTTTCATTGTGAAAAGTATTATTTTGCAAAAGGTTACGAAAATTCACGATCAATATGAAATAGAGATGCTCTACAGTAGTACATACCAAATTATGCAAATGACCTATTGTTGGAAAGCTCTTGGAAAGATCTTTCTAATGGTACCATGATCGCAGAGAATAGAAACAATGACAATGAGTTATTGACTCTATAAAGTTTCGGATTCTTAATTTTAATTCTTCAAAATTTTCTTAATCTTAAAGTCAGTTCATGGCATGCATTTCTAGAACATATAATAACTTATTTATGCAAACATACATTCAAGAAAAACGAAATATAACACTTGCATGTGTTTGATGCCATTTATGTTCATTTATTGTTCTACAAACAAAAATAAACAACATCCTAGCATGGCATTCTTCTACAAGAACACAGTCTCAAACATGCTCTGATACCATTGAAGATGAAATTCAATAAATAAACAATAGATAAATTCGGATTACCGTTCACCATCGGAATCCAAATTGTACAGCGTAAGCGGATTGAACACCGGTTGTATCACCGGTCGGAGGACGATCACGATAATTAAAAGTCCCCTCTAATCACAATGCAAGTACCCACACAATGATTAAAGATGGGATAAAATTCTTCTTACTAATTTCTCAACATTTTGTTTCCATTTTCGACTCACTGTATGTTTTTCACATGAACATGCACACTGCTCTTCTCTCTGTTACGTTATGCACACATACACACACAACTATACACACCCATTACTGCACAATTGTCTCATGCATATTGCACAAAAGCATACCTTTTTTCTCTTGAAAAAAATGCAAATACACGTACAAGTGTATATTGTAAACTGCTCAAGCAGTTTTTGCAATAACTGCTCATGCCAGTTATTATCAACAAAGTCAGTGCATGGACTTGGGTTGGACATTCATGGATTTGGGATCTTGGCCCTACTTGGATATCTAATTGGGTCTCCAATCCAAACCCAAATATCCAACAGACCTTATAAAAAAAAACGTTTCTTTCCTTGTCCTATTTTATCTTTCTTTTTTCTCACTCCAACCTTGTGTGTTTTCATCTCATGCCTCCTACCTTCTTTCTTTTCTTAATCAAAATTTTTTCTCTTCCTCCATTTTTTTATGTTTTCTACTTTCCTTCCTAAATGTCTACTTACTTTTAAGAAATTAAATCAGAATCAAAATTTGATAAAACAAAATTTATTTTTGTGTTCATCTCCTAAACTGATATAATAAAACGGATGTCCAAGTAATCTAATTAACTCTATTACATTGCTCTTATAACTTGTATTAAGTTTCAAACCATGGACAAGATGTAGTAATGATGAATAAAGATTATCAATATGACACTTTGATTCTCTTTAATGAACTTTGAGAATAAAATATTATAAAAGAAGTGAGAAAAGAAAAAAAAAAATACTCGTATACAGGAGACAAGAGAAATAGATTAAGGAAGAACAAAAAAAACAAAAGAGAAGAGAATGGGCAAGAGAAACCGATTAAGGAAGAGGAAAAAAACTGAGAGAAGAGAACGGTAAAAGTGATGTGTTAGAGGGATGGGATAGAAAACAATTAAGGAAATAAATTTATAAAAAAGGAAAGAATCAATAGAAAATCTAAATAATAAATAAGAGATGTCCTATTTCAAAATTTGTGTCAGAAATTGTGTCTCCCGATTTTTTCCAGTAAAAATATGGTGGATTGGATCAGATTATACTTTAAGATTGAATTATATATATCAGATTGTAATTTTTTTTTCGATCGGATCGAATTTTAGATTATAACTATCCAATTGATCCGATCCGCTGCACACTTTCTTTACGTACAAAGGAAGTTTATAAGATAACATGAAAAGATTTTCATCCATATAAGTAATATGGTATATTTATATTCATTTTTCTTCATTCTCTTGAATCTAAAAAGTTATTCAAATCATATTCATAATATTCAATTGAATTTTTTTAGGAATTATTTCCGTTAGTAAGTCTAGTTTACTAATTTCAATATTTGCAAACTAAAAAGGAAAAGTGCACTAAAAAAAAAAAACTGAAAAGGGAAATTCACCCAATTCATTAATATCTTATAACAACTTTTCTAATTCTCATGGATTTTCGGGATATTGTGTTTATATTGTTCTCCCTGATTTTGGATTTTGAAAAATAAAATCTAAAAAATAATTTTTAAAAAGAAAGCTAATTAAATTTAAATTTAATTTCAGTATTTACACTACGGGACTAATTACAGATATTACTATAAAAAAAAAAAATTGTTCTAACTCTTTTTGCAAAATACATGGCTCTACGAGAGAAATACACATCCAACTCAATCAAATCATGTCATATGACATGAATTTTATCTAAAATGGGTTTGATGTATACCTAAGATATATTGAAGCTTTTCTAGGTACAGTAATGTCAAATTACGAAATTAATTTGAGTAATTTAATTTGAGTAATTATCTTGGTTTAGATTCCATGTGCACTTTGGACATCAAGATAGATTTATCAACGGTTAAGATTTCGTTATAAATAAAAAATATTTCTTGATATATGAAGTCTCTAGCCGATTATCACCTAGAAATGCCTAGTAGACAGATGAGTTGTACGTTTATGTTATTAATTAGAATTAGATTATAGGTGAAATTAAATTAGATAAGAAAAAGAAAAAGGAAAAAAGAATATAGTATTTGACCAAAGGATCTGGATCATTTCCTCACCATGTCATTATCTTTATAATCTATTGACACATGTCTAATATAGCAAATCAATTGTCTGAATTATTTATATTAATTTATATGTTTTACTCAACCAAAAAAGATAGAATTAATCTAGATCATTGATTTAGACGAGGACAAAAGGAGGTGATCTAGGAGGGGATTCAAATCCCTACGAAAATCTTAGAAAATAATCCTGCTTGGTTGGGGATCAAGATCCCCTGCTCATCTCATTTTTACTCACCTTTTAAATATCTGGTGACATGTGGCAGCCAAACAAATGAATTGTTAGAATTAATTTTTTTTATTTTTTTTCTCTCTCCACCTAACAAACGACACCGTTTTTTTTAAGTTTTTTTTTTTAAAAAATTTTTTCTCTCCTCTCTCATCATCACCGTCTTCCTCTTCTCTTTTCTCTCTCTCTCTCTCCTCTCCATCTCCAACTCAATCTCAGCAATGCCTTGGACTGAATATGATTTCATTGTTTTGGTCTCTCTCGTATAAAGTCTCAAGAATTTGTTTGCTTCCTCTTGACTTGACTTGCGAGTCTTCTAATGGAAAAATACTCCATTTTTCCTCTATATAAACACGAGTTATTGCTTAGTGTTGCACAGAAAAAGTAGTAAGAAAAGGTTGCCAAGAAAATAAAAATGAGGGCAAGCTCAGGATCCCTCTAAAAGTTGGGAATTATGGGATAACTTCAGACCGATTTCATTAAAAGGAAATCCAATGGATTAAAATCTGTCAAGGAATTGAGCCGGAGCTCTTACGTTCACAATCAGTCAAGGAATTGCTTGATCCCCGGTTGCCGATGAAGAAACCTGTTCTTGGCATCATAATTTTTTTTTTTCAATTTTACTTCTAAGTGAGATTGAGTTGGAGATGGAAGGAGAGAGAGAGAGAGAGAGAGAGAGAAAGAAGGAAGACGGTGATGATGGGAGAGGAGAGAAAAAATGAAAAAAAAATAAACTTTTAAAGAAACGGTGTCGTTTGTTAGGTGTAGAGAGGAAAAAATAAGAAAAATTAATCATAACCATTCGTTTATTTGGTTGCCACATGTCACTGGATATTTAAAAGATGAGCAAAAATGAGATGAGTAGGGGATCTTGATCCCTTGGTTGGACCCCTTCAAATGGATTGAATTGAACTCTGTACAGACTATACTTGCTCATTATAGGAAGAACAAATCGGAAATTGGACATTTCACAAGGCATGTAATTAATTCTTTCCTATATAAGATTTCTTAAAGCAACGCTCGACAATTTAAGGAAAGTAAAAAAATAGTCTCTATTATATAAACACAACACAATGAAGAATTCACCGAAGAGATTTGTGTTCTGGTGGAGGGCTTGTAAGAAGAGATGATGAAGGAGGCAGCGAGAAAGTGTTCTCATTGCGGGCACTATGGACACAATTCGAGAACTTGCAACGGTGGGAAGAGTTTCAAGCTTTTTGGTGTGAACATAGAGAATTCCGGGAAGGGTAGCATGAGCATGGAAAATATGCAGGAGATGGTGAAGGAGGCAGCGAGAAAGTGTTCTCATTGCGGGCACTATGGACACAATTCGAGAACTTGCAATGGTGGGAAGAGTTTCAAGCTTTTTAGTGTGAACATAGAGAATTCCAGTAAGGGTAGCATGAGCGGGGAAAATATGCGGTCTGTAGTCGACGTCCATGTTGAAGCCGGGTCTCCCTCTGATGGAAAGAGAGACAAAGCTGTCCGTAAAGGAAGAAAGGGTATATATATATATATATATATATATATATATATATATATATATATATATATATATAATTGTTGTTTATTTAAACAGTTTTGATTCTTTATTTCACTGCAAGAACTTTTTGAGATGAAGATGTTTATTTTTTTACCATTTAAAGTTGATGTTCAGATTAGTTAAAGTCTTAATTAGTTTGTATATATAAATTTATGTTAATATTATGAATTGGCTGGTTAAGTAGTATATTAATTAATACAAGTAATTGCAATTGGGTAAAAGAGGCGATGATTATTGATTGAAAATTGTGTTTGAATGTTGTTGTATTCAGGGATTGCATGGACTGAGAAGGAGCACATGGACTTTTTAGCTGGTTTGAATATGCTTGGCAAAGGTGATTGGAAAGGAATTTCGAGGTATTTCGTGAAAACCAGACGCCCAAGCCAGGTTGCTAGTCATGCACAGAAGTTTTTTCTCAGACCGGCTTCACCCCATAACAAGAAACGCAGAGCAAGCCTCTTCGACATGCAGTATCAACAATCTGCTGTAATCTATCTATCTATATATCTTATTCTTATATATGTTCTTTAATTTTGTTACCCTTTTCAGCTTGTTCATATATAATTATAATTCAGTTCTTAGTGATCTTTGATTCAATGTCTATGCCTCATAAATATCTTTGATTATTTTTGTCATGGTTGGGAGTTGGATTTTTGGACCGAAGTTTTGATTTCATAAACCGAGATTTATAAGTGTTGTGGTAAATGCCACTTCCGCTCTTGGAGTTCAGCGATATGATTCGAGGGATTTTTTTCCTTGTACCAGTAATTTTTTTGTTTCATGATTAGTTAACATTATGCATCCATCAAAAAAATGGTTGGGAGTTGGATTTTGATATATATGTTGTTATAATTACCATTATTATCACTTGTACTCGATGTGTCATGTTTCGTACCCCTAGAGCTTTCCGTATGTTCCGGTGATTCCACCTTTTGTATACATGCCTAGATACATCACTTATGCTCATTCGTTTGGTATCCCTTGTTCACAGTCAGTCTCAGGTGGAGCATTTAACACAAAATCAACTGAAAAGGACTCGCTTGAGCTAAAAATTGGACCCCTACAATCACCACAATGAAGAGATATATCATCATCTCAGGAGTCAGACCTTTGGAGCTATTAGAGTAGTATGATATATTTAGATTTTTCGGTCTCATATTACTTTGTTTTTCTATTTTTAATCTTCTTTATTTATTACGTAGTAGAATTTGACATTATTGACCTATAATTTTATCAAATTATTTTTGGTATGCATTAGAAGAAATATAGTTACTTCTGTCCTCTCTTTACTTGTTATTTCTTGTCTGGATAAACATAATTGATAAATCCAGAAAACCAAGCAGAAAGGATTTGAATTCTTCATTAGATTACCCTTAAAGGGATGAGATCCAAAAAAACCCTAATCACGAACTCGTTAAGAATTAAAAGATCAAGGAACAAGAAATTTTAAAGGATATATTTGATTTTAAAAAACAGTGGAGATTCTTTCTAATTTGTTTATTATTGTTTAAAAAAAATTAAATTAAAAAAAAACTTTATTGAAACTTTGGCAATTACCAAATAAGTTTTGGATTTTTTTTTTTCTTTATTTCAAGAACTAATTACACCAACCTCCCCTGAGGTTTGCTAAAATACACATGAAAACAACTTTATCATTAATTGAAACCCGACTCCCTTTCCGTCAGTCAACGTCCGTCTAATCTAACCGTTGACCTTGTGAGGAAGGGTAATTTCGCCCTTTAATAACTTATATACTATACACATCAGATTAAAAAATAAAAAATACTGATACAAAAGGCAAAATAAAAAAGAAAATATACTGATATACCAAGGCAAAATAAATATTTTTTTTCAAAGAAATATAATTAAAAATTTTAGTTTTTTTAAAATAAATATAATTTTAAAAAAGATTGGTTTCCGCCCTCCATCACCATGATGGATGGTGGAGATCAAATTAAAAAAATTGAAAAAACAAAACGAAATTTAAACCTGGAAAAAAAATTCCAAACATAAAATAAATCACAAATCAATCCCAATAACAAAATCCACAAATCAATTCCAAAAAACCAACAAATCTCATCCGACAATCATATTCTCCAATCAATTCAAAAAAAAAAAAAAAAATTGAGATCCAAACACCTTCATCAATCAAAACCCCTCATCAATTTTTCTTCCAAAAAAAAAAAAATTAAAAGATCCTAATCTCTCCACCCATCATCATCCTCATCTCTCCACCGCTAATATCAACCTCATCTCATCTCTTCACCATTGTCACCATCCTTCGATCACACACCTTGCTTTTTTCGATCCAAGGCAAACATAAACACAAAAGATCAAAACTCGTGCAATCAATACAATTTATTAACAACTCGTGCACCATTAAACAGTAAGTCAGGAAGTACAAGTATTAAGAATTCCAAAAATTGGAACAAAAATTTGGAAGAGGAGGAGACTAAAAATTGGAACCCAGGTCTAATTCAATTCCAATTCTAGGTCAAACCCATATGTGTTCGATTCCAATTCTAGGATGAAACCAGAAGTGGTTCAATTCCATTTTTGGTTAAAACCTAGATGTGTGTGTGTGTGTGTGTGTGTGAGAGAGAGAGAGAGAGAGAGATGGCGGTTTGGTGGTGGTGTGAGTGAGAGATGACCCAGATCCACGAATTTAGGTAGTGAGTGGGTTTCATATATCGATTTGGGTGTAGGTATTTATGTGGTGGTTTGAAGACCATGCCGTGAAGAAATTGGTGTAGATGGGTTGATGTTGTGACTTGCGAGTATGGTGCTGTGAAGAAGATGGTTGAGATGGGGTTTGTGTTTGGTGACGATGGAGACCTGGTCTCCATCCAAATTTTTGTTTTATTTTTTTTGTTTTTCTTTTTTAAAAATTTTAATTTTGTTTTTGTAATTGACTTTAAAAAAAAAAAATAAAAAATTAAAAAAAAAAAAAAACAATAGCTGGAACAGCATTTGTTAAAAAAAAAATCGTTTTTTTTTTTTTTAATTTGAATCTTTATAAATTTTTTAAAAAACATTATAATTTTCAATTAATCTTATTTTTTAAATAGTTTTTTTCAATTAATTTCTAGTTTTATTAAATTTTTAAAATATTTTTTTAAATAGCTGGACCATCATTATTTTTTTTTTAAATTCATTTTTTTTTTAATTTGAATCTTTATAAATTTTTTAAAATATATATTATTAATTTTCAATTAATCTTATTTTTTAAATATTTTTTTCAATTAATCTCTATTTTTAAATAAATTTCTTTTTATTTTATTTTATTTTTAATTTGATTTTTTTTTTAGTTTTTGTCTTTTTCTAGGGTTATAAAAGTAAATAGACATACTTAGGGGTATTTTGGACTTTTACACGATCTAACAAGGTCAAAGGGTAAATGTAACGGACGTTAACTGACAGGAGGGGAGGCACGTATTTTAGCAAACCTAAAGGGAAGTTGATGTAATTAGTTCTTATTTCAATTACTAAGTTAACTTTTACAAAAGTGACTAAATTGGTCCCTAATTTTTCAAAATTGAACTAATTTGTCCCTCGACTACATTTCGGTTAGTGAATCCAAACAGTCAAAGGGTATTTTTATCTTTGATCTTGTAAAATTAAAAATATATATATACTAATATTTATATAACAAAAATAATTAAATAGCATAAAAAAATCTGATAAAGTGATTAATCGGCAAAAAAAATATATTTTTTCTTTAAAAACTAAAGGAAAAAAAAAAAAAACATGTGAATAAAAAAACCCAAACCAAGCCATAAACCAAACACCTTTAAAACACATTTTATTTTACTATATTTCACATCTAATATTTTTCCGTAAAGCTGTAATATGGTAAATTGAACCAAATATTTTTATGTAAATTTTAATTGGATAATCATAATTACAAAAGCCCAAATCAAAATAGACCAAATTAGATCAAATCGGACCAATCTAATATGGTTTGGTATGATTTATAAAAAGGGATTGGTCCAAATTGATCTTTGGGTTATGTCGGTTTTCAAATTTAGGAATAGATTTTGTTGGATTTAGTTGCATTAGCTTCTTGCTACTTATATATTGCTTAATACATTGATATGATATGAAGAAAAGAAACAAACCTTTGTTTTCTCTCCAATATTCTCTTATTTGATATTACACCATTTGAATGAAAGTCGATTCTTACTGAATTTACCTTATAAAATATAAAAGAAGAAATCAAAATATGCACAATTGTGAAGTACTGCAATTCAAAAACTAAAATTTATAATTTTATTTTATTTTATTTTTAGAAAAGAGCATAATTTAGTGAGCAATCAACTAATAAATAAACTTCATAGATTTGATAGACAATCAACTAAAAAAATTGGTCTCCAATGCTTCTATTTAAGTATAGAATTAAATAGACTATGTGGCTTAAGTATAGACTTAATAGACAATCAACTAAAAAATTGGTCTCCAATGCTTCTATTTAAAACACATATTTTTTAATGACGTGTCCAATTTTTTTTTTCTATTTTATTTCCTTACCAAAAATAGATGAAAAATTAATGTCAAATTTAAATATTTGCTGAGTCAACCAAAAAAATAGTTGTGCAACATACCGTCTGAAAGTAGACAGTCATATTGACAATGTGTAATATTTATTTTGCCACATTAGCTTGACATTGAATGGTGATGGTTGCATTGAAGAAGTACAGTTGAACTCAACGTCTATCCATCCTAGTTGGCATCCAATTTTTTCACAATCTACGGTTACATTGGAGATGCTCTAAACTGATATAATAAAAACATTGCTCTTATAACTTGTATTAAGTTTGAAACTATGGTCAAGATGTAGTGACAATGAATAAAGATTACCAATATGACACGTTGATTCTCTTTAATGAACTTTGAGAATAAAATATTAAAATAGATGTGAGAAAAGAAAAAAAAAAATAGAGAGGGATGGGAGAGAAAACAATTAAGGAAATAAATTTTTTTTTTTAAAATCAATAGAAAATCTAGATAATAAGAGACCCTATTTCAAAATTTGTGTCTCCCAATTCTTTACGCTAAAAATATGGTGGATCGGATTGGATTTTGCTTTAAGATTGAATTAAATTGGATTGTAATTTTTTTCAATCGAATCCAATTTTAGATTATGACTATCCAATTGATCCGATCCGCCGCACACTTCCTCCACATACAAAGGAAGTTTATAAGATAACATGAAAAGATTTTCATTCATATAAGTACTATGGTATATTTATATTCATTTTTCTTCATTCTCTTTGAATTTTTTAGGAATTAAAAAGGAAACTAAAAAGGAAAAGTACCAAAAAAAAAAAAAAAAAAAAAAAACCCTGAAAAGGGAAGAGGGAAACTCACCCAATTCATTAATATCTTAGAGCATCTCCAATGCAAGCGTGGCTTGTGAAAAAAAGAGATGCCACGTAGGATAAATAGACGTTATGTTAATAATTGTGTCTCCAATGCAACCGTGCATATTCAACTTCAAGCTGACGTGGCAAAAAAAATATTAGACATTGTCAACATGACCGTCCACTTTCAGACGGTCTATTGCACAGCTATTTTTTAGGTTGACTCAGCAAATATTTAAAATTGACATTAATTTTTCATATATTTTTGGTAAGGAAATAAAATAAAAAATAAAATAGGAAAAAAAGGTGGACACGTCATTAAAAAAAATTGTGTTTTAGACGGAAGCATTGGAGACCAAATTTTGAATTGATTGTATATCAAGTCTATTTTTATGCCACATAGGAAGCAAGTTTCTTGACATTGTTGCCATGTCAACAATTATTGGTATGCAAGCCACTTTTGCATTGGAGATGCTCTTATAACAATTTTTCTAATTCTCATGGATTTTCGGGATATTGTGTTTATATTATTCTAACTGATTTTGGATTTTGAAAAATAAAACTTAAAAATAATTTTAAAAAATAAAACTAATTAAAGTTAAATTTAATCCATCTTCATTATTTACACTACGGGACTAATTACAGATATTACTATAAAAATGAAAATAATAAAAAAAAACTGTTCTAACTGTTTTTGCAAAATACAGTGCTATATGAGAGAAATACGTACACATCTAACTTAATTAAATCATGTCATGTGACATGAATTTTATCTAAAATGGGTTTGATATCAAAGTTTTTCTAGGTACAGAATGTTAAATTACGAAATTAATTTGAGTAATTATCTTGGTTTAGTTTCCATATGTACTTTGGACATCAAGATAGATTTATCAACGGTTAGGATTTCATTATGAATAAATAAAAATTCTTAATATATGAAGTCTCTAGCCGTGTTGGAGAAGGAGATGAACTAAGATCTCAGTTTACAGAGAATTTAAAGTTAGAGAGAGATGAACTTGGATCTCAGTTTACTTTCAATTTAAAGTTAGAGAGAGAAATAGATTTCAGACAACATAAAAGCATAAGAAAGTTAAAGTCAGAAATATAATAAAAAATACTGAAAGTAAGGGTATTTTTGGAAGTCACTTAACTACTTTGATGCTTTTAAAACATAAGTTATTAAAGTGGTGATAGTCTTGAAAGACTAGCTCAAAAGAGTGACAAAAGTCCCTATTTCCACAGATAGAGATACTCTACAGCAGTACATACTAAGCGATGTTTCATCGTGAAAAGTGTTATTTTGCAAAAGGATATGAAAATTCACGACCAATATGAAATAGAGATGCTCTACAGCAGTACATACTAAATTATGTAAATAACCTATCGTTGGAAAGCTCTCGGAAAGATCTTTCTAATGGTATCATAATCACAGATAATAAAAACAATGACAATGAGTTGTTGACCCTATAAAGTTTCGGATTCTTAATTTTAGTTCTTCAAAAATCAAAATTTTCTTAATCTTGAAGTCAATTCATGGCTTGCATTTCTATAACATATAATAACATATATACGCATACATACATCCTAGGAAAACTAAATATAACACTTGCATGTGTGTGATGCCATTTGTGTTCATTTATTGTTCTACAAACAAAAATGAACAACATCCTAGCATAGCATTCTTCTACCAGAATACAGTCCCAAACATGATCTGATACCAATGAAGATGAAATTCAATAAATAAACAATAGATGAATTCGGATTGCCGTTCACCATCGGAATCCAAATTATACAGCAGAAGCGGATCGAACACTAGTTGTATCACCAATCGTAGGATGATCACGATAACGGAAAATCCCCTCTAATCACGATGCAAGTACCCACACAATGATTAAAGACGGGAGAAAATTCTTCTTACTAATTTCTCCAAATTTTGTTTCCATTTGACTCACTGTATGTTGTTCACATGAACATACAAACTGCTCTTCTCTCTGTTATGTTGTGCACACACAACTATACACACATTACTGCATAATTGTCTCATGCATATTGCACCGAAGCATACCTTTTTTCTCTTGAAAAAAATGCAAATAGACTTACAAGTGTATATTGTAAACTGCTCAAGCATACCTTCTTTCCTTTCTTAATCAAATTTTATTCTCTTTCTCCATTTTTTTTTATTTTTTTATTTTTCTTTTATGTTTTCTACTTTTCTTCCTAAATGTCTACTTGCTTTAAGAAATTAAATCAGAATCAAAATCTTTAAGAAATTAAATCAGAATCAAAATTTGATTAAACAAAAATTATTTTTGTGTTCATCTCCTAAGCTGATATAATAAAACGGATGTCCAAGTAATCTAATTAACTCCATTACATTGCTCTTATAACTTGTATGAAGTTTCAAACCATAAACAAGATGTAGTAATGACGAATAAAGATTACCAATATGACACGATTCTCTTTAATGAACTTTGAGAATAAAATATTAAAAGAGAGGTGAGAAAAGAAAAAAAAAATACTAAAAGAGAATTCGTATACAGGAGATAAGAGAAATAGATTAAGGAAGAACCAAAAAAAAAAACAAAAGAGAAGAGAACGTCCAAGAGAAACCGATTAAGGAAAAAAAAAAAAAAACACAGAGAGAACAGAAACACACGGTAAAATGTGATGTGTAAGAGGGATGGGAGAGAACAATTAAGGAAATAAATTTATAAAAAAAGGAAAGAATCGATAGAAAATCTAAATAATAAATAAGAGACGTCCTATTTTAAAATTTGTGTTAGAAATTATATCTCCAGATCCTTTCCGTTAAAAATATGGTGGATCGGATTAGATTTTGTTTTAAGATTGAATTAAATCGGATTGTAATTTTTTTCGATCGGATCGAATTTTAGATTATGACTATCCAATTGATCCGATCCACCGCACACTTCCTCTACATACAAAGGAAGTTTATAAGATAACATGAAAAGATTTTCATTCATATAAGTACTATGGTATATTTATATTCATTTTTCTTCATTCTCTTGAATCTAAAAAGTTATTCAAATCATATTCATAATATTCACTTGAATTTTTTTAGGAATTATTTCCGTTAGTAAGTCTAGTTTACTAATTTCAATATTTGCAAACTAAAAAGGAAAAGTGCACTAAAAAAAAACCTGAAAAGGGAAACTCACCCAATTCATTAATATCTTATACCAATTTTTCTAATTCTCATGGATTTTTGGGATATTGTGTTTATATTATTCTAACTGATTTTGGATTTTGAAAAATAAAATCTTAAAAATAATTTTAAAAAATAAAACTAATTAAAGTATCTAAAGTGGGTTTGATGTATGCCTCAGATATATTGAAGCTTTTTTAGGTAATGTCAAATTATGAAATTAATTTGAGTAATTATCTTGGTTTAGATTCCATGTGCACTTTGAACATCAAGATAGATTTATCAACGGTTAGGATTTCATTATAAGTAAAAAAAAATTCTTGATAGATATGCTCACTAGGCAGATGAGTTGTACCTTTATGTTATTAATTAGAATTAGATTTATGGTAAAATTAAATTAGATGAGAAAAAATATATATAGTATTTGAGCAAAGGATCTAGATCCTCTCCTCACTTTGTCCTTATATAGCAAATCAATGGTTTGGATTATTTCTATTAATTCTTATGTTTTACTCAATCAAAAGATAGAATTAATCCAAACCATTGATTTAAGATGAGAACAAAAGGAGGTGAGGAGGGGATTCAAATCCCAACGAAAATCTTAGAAAATAATCCTGCTTGGTTGGACCCCTCCAAAATGGATTGAGTTGAACTCTGTACAGACTCATTATAGGAAGAACAAATCGGAAATTGGACATTTCACAAGGCATGTAATTAAATCTTTCCTAAATAAGATTTCTCAAAGCTACGCTCGACAATTTAAGGAAAGTTAAAAATAGTCTCTATTATATATATAAACACAACACAATGATGAATTCACTGAAGAGATTTGTGTTCTGGAGGAGGGCTTGTAAGAAGAGATGGTGAAGAAGGCAGCGAGAAAGTGTTCTCATTGCGGGCACTATGGACACAATTCGAGAACTTGCAATGGTGGGAAGAGTTTCAAGCTTTTTGGTGTGAACATAGAGAATTCCGGGAAGGGTAGCATGAACATGGAAAATATGCAGGAGATGGTGAAGGAGGAAGCGAGAAAGTGTTCTCATTGCGGGCACTATGGACACAATTCGAGAACTTGCAATGGTGGGAAGAGTTTCAAGCTTTTTGGTGTGAACATAGAGAATTCCAGGAAGGGTAGCATAAGCAGGGAAAATATGCAGTCTGTGGTCGACGTCCATGTTGAAGCCGGGTCTCCCTTTGATGGAAAGAGAGACAAAGCTGTCCGTAAAGGAAGAAAGGGTATATATATATATAATTGTTGTTTATTTAAACAGTTTTGATTCTTTATTTCACTGCAAGAACTTTTTGAGATGAAGATGTTTATTTTTTTACCTTTTAAAGTTGATGTTCAGATTAGTTAAAGTCTTAATTAGTTTGTATATATAAATTTATGTTAATATTATGAATTGGCTGGTTAAGTAGTATATTAATTAATACAAGTAATTGCAATTGGGTAAAAGAGGCGATGATTATTGATTGAAAATTGTGTTTGAATGTTGTTGTATTCAGGGATTGCATGGACTGAGAAGGAGCACAATGACTTTTTAGCTGGTTTGAATATGCTTGGCAAAGGTGATTGGAAAGGAATTTCGAGGTATTTCGTAAAATCCAGAAGCCGAAGCCAGGTTGCTAGTCATGCACAGAAGTTTTTTCTCAGACCGGCTTCACCCCATAACAAGAAACGCAGAGCAAGCCTCTTCGACATGCAGTATCAACAATCTGCTGTAATCTATCTATCTATATATCTTATTCTTATATATGTTCTTTAATTTTGTTACCCTTTTCAGCTTGGTCATACATAATTATAATTCAGTTCTTAGTGATCTTTGATTCAATGTCTATGCCTCATAAACATCTTTGATTATATTTGTCATGGTTGGAAGTTGAATTTTGATATATATGTTGTTATAATTACCGTTATTATCACTTGTACTCAATGTGTCATGTTTCGTGCCCCTAGAGCTTTCCGTATGTTCTGGTGATTCTAGCTTTCATATACATGCCTTGATACATCACTTACGCTCATTTGTTTGGTATCCCTTGTCTACAGTCAGTCTCAGGTGGAGCATTTAACATAAAATCAACTGACAAGAACTCGCTTGAGCTCAAAATTGGACCCCCACAATCACCACAATGAAGAGATATATCATCATCTCAGGAGTCATACCTTTGGAGCTATTAGAGTAGTATGATATATTTAGATTTTTCGGTCTCATATTACTTTGTTTTTCTATTTTTAATCTTCTTTATTTGTCACGTTGACACATAGTAGAATTTGATATTATTGACCTATAATTTTATCAAATTATTTTGGTATGCTTTAGAAGAAATACAGTTACTTCTGTCCTCTCTTTACTTGTTTTTTCAGGATTTGAATTCTTCATTAGATGACCCTTAAAGGGATGTGATCCAAGAAAACCTTAATCATGAACTCGTTAAGAATTAAAAGATTAAGGAACATGAAATATTAAAGGATATATTTGATTTAAAAAACAGTGGAGATTCTTTCTAATTTGTTTATTATTTTTTGAAAAAAAAAAAAAAAAAACTTAATTGAAATCTTGGCAATTACCAAATAAGTTTTGGATTTTTTTTCTTTATTTCAATTAGTAATTTTTTTTTTTTTTTTTGAAAGATCAATTAGTAAGTTAACTTTTACAAAAGTGACCAAATTGGTCCCTAAGTTTTCAAAATTGAACCAATTTGTCCCTCAACCACATTTCAGTTAGTGAACCCTAACGGTCAAAGGGTATTTTCATCTTTGATCTTGTAAAATTAAAAAAAAAAAAAAAAAAGATATACTAATATTTATATAACAAACATAATTAAATAGCATAAAAAAAAATCTGATAAAGTAATTAATCAGAAAAAAAAAAAAATCTTTCAAAATAAAGAAAAAAAAAAAAAAACAAGTGAATCAGACTGATGTTTTCGGAAATGTTGCAAGCTTCTCTGTGATATTTCTATTACATGGTATCTAATAATGTAATGAAATATCAAATACTGAATTCTGAAAACATATGATATTCATTTACATGCTATCTGGAATCAAAAAACCCAAACCAAACCGTAAACTAAACATCTTTAAAACACATTTTATTTTACTATATTTCACACCTAATACTTTTCCGTAAAAGCAGTAATATGTTACAAAATTGCATTTGATTTCTCATATCTTATATTTTTCTTTAAATTGAACCTAATATTTTTATATAAATTTTAATTGGATAATCATAATTACAAAAGCCCAAATCAAAATAGACCAAATTAGATCAAATCGGACCAATCTAATATGGTTTGGTATGATTTAGAAAAAAGGATTGGTCCAAATTGATCTTTGGGTTATGTCGGTTTTCAAATTTAGGAATAGATTTTGTTGGATTTAGTTTGTCTCAAAATCTAACACATAACATAAAGAAGCTCATTCTCATAGGCTACCACTTCAATTGCATTAGCTTCTTGCAATTGATATGAAGAAAAGAAACAAACCTTTGTTTTCTTCGAGATTCTCATATTTGATATTACACCATTTGAATGAAAGTCAATTCTTACTGAATTTCCCTTATAAAATATAGAAGAAGAAATCAAAATATGTACAATTGTGAAGTGCAACTCAAAAACTAAAATTTATATATATATATTGTAGACTAGAAACGCATAATTTAGTGAGCAATCGTAAATATAATAATTTAGTACCATCCAAAGTTAAGCTATAGAGACCTAAGACAACTACAAAAGACATACACATATTCATCAAGCAAGCTTTTTAATGGTACAACCTATGGATATATAGAAGAAAAAAAAAATCCCAAAATAATGGTGCAATTAGCAATTTTACAGAAAATGTATAATCTTAACATGAAAAACAAGCAATAATTTTAAAAAAATCTAGGGAAAAGATAAATTTTCAAAGTAACGTGCCAACATTTGCTTTGTAACATACTTAAAAATTAAAACGTTAGTCATAACTAAATTTAAGTTGACGGTTAAAAGGTTTTGTAAATTAAAAGATATGTATCCAGCTCTAGAGAAACTACATAATATGAATATGTGAAAAAAGTAATGGAAATTTGTAGACATAATTACCTCAATTGCATCATGTAACCTATCATAAACATGCATAAAATCAATGCCACCTAAATGATGCCTATGATATGAGAGTTGTGGCATAAACTTAATTTGTTGCACTACAAGTGGGATATTATTCTCTACTATATAAGCAATTCAGATTTCGACATGTAGGAACTGTATATTACTATATATATATATATATAGTTCATAATTTAATTCCCAAATGTTAACATCAAGTTATCACAACCTAGCTCAATTTTTTCTTCCAAACTGTCAAATAAAAATATGCCCAATAAATGATATATATATATATATATGTGAAAAAAAAATTCTCAGTGTGCACCGATTAATATATATCAGTGTCTTATATGTAGACCATTAGATTCAATTACTTTAACTCAGTTTGCATGCACTTGTCAATGCTTATCCATAATCTATAGTCCACATGTATAGAGATGGACAATGGGGAAATGAGAATGGAGATAGGTCCCCATCCCCCCATCCCCAACCCTAGTTCCTCATTTTTTCCGTTTTTCCCTGTTTCCCCCATTTCCCCGTTTGTCTAAAATTACAAATTAAACAAAAATAAATAAAAATTTCATTATAAATACAAAATAAAATCCATTAATGCATGGACTCACCAATTGTCACATCATTAGTTGGTATGGATGTGAGATATTAAAGTGAGATGTTTAGCATTACTTTGCTCTTATAATATAATAAAGACCTTGGAATTCCTGTCAAATAAATATAATTTTACTTTTTTACTTTTGATGTAGTTCTTATATAAATAGGTTAATTTTATCTATCAATTATCAACGTTCATTAAATTACGGTTATTTATGTGATGGATATAGATATTTTATCATTAATTCATTATAACATAATCCTTAACATTGTTTGTTAGTTTATTTAAGGTGCAAAACAATTTTATTTACTCTTTTTTTTTTTTTCTATTTCTATTTTTTTTTTCCCGTAAAGTAGAGATGAAATTCAAATTTCTTTGTTATTTTGGTTGGCATCCCCGATTCTTGTATAAAGTATTTTTGACATATTTTTGTGTATTTTTGCTTATGTGATTAATATTATTTTTAATAATCAATTTATTATAATTAAAGTCAATTTTTATCGCACATGCAATTGGATCGACATATTAATTTATTTATTTTCAATTTAATTTAATTTTAGACATGAGTTATTATTGTATTATAATAAACTTGTTTACATTTGTGTTATAAGTATTCAAATATTGTATATTTTTATTTCTTATTTTTACAATTTAAATTATTAATTAATAATAATAACAGGTTAAATGGATTGGTTTCGGATTACCCATTTAATTAACGAATGGGTTTGTGTTTACATTTTCAAACTAGTAGATAGTTTTAGTGATTTATAACACTGCAGATCAAAATTAAAGTGTTATATATATAAATGTTCAAGTCAGTGCGCACTGATATAACTTCGTCAGTGCGCACTGATATAACTTCGTCAGTGCGCACTGATATAACTTCATCAGTGCATTGGATGCGGACCATTAGATTTATATAATTTGACTCAAAGTATATGCACTTTTCAAAACTTCTCCATAATCGATGGTCCATATACATTAGTACTGATATAGTTACATCAGTGCCTTTGGCTTTTGCCTTTGTTAATATAGCCTTTAAAAAAAAAAAAGTTACATCAGTGCGCATTGACCATAACGGGACCGATATATATATATATTAGAATTCTAATTACTACATTTGCTAATTATATATACCGTAGCAGATAAGGAAAAAATGGAAGACTGTGTGGATTCATGCTCCAAGAGCTGCAACAAGACTTATAATTAATCATATTTTTGGATCAAGATCCTCTGCTAAGCTTTTTTTCTACTCAACTATACTAATCTTTTGGATCATTGTGCTTGCGGCACATTAACAAAATTGATGGTCAAGATTTATTTTATTTTATTTTTGTCTCTTCCGGTCTCAAAACACTGTCGTTTTAGACCAAAACATTGAAAACCCTTTCACGTTTCAACGTCTTCTCCTAGCTGCTTCTCCCATGATTTCCGCGAATGAATTTTTATTTTTTTTTTAATTGGAAAAGAATCACATAAATGGGAACCATATTCATTTATCTCTTGATTATTTGACAACAAATGTCCATTTATTTTGTTCAAGATTCTTTATCCAATGACACCCAAACTCAAAGTTCTGGGTTTTCTAGGCTCCGGAAGATTTTGGGTTTATTGGGTTTAGAAGAAGTTGGGTTTTCTTGAATTAAATTGAAAAAAAAAAATAGAAATGGATTATAAGCTTCAATCGAAATATGTAAGAAACAAGAAAGCAGATGTGGGATTGAAGTAATTGTTGAAGAGAGGGTGTGTTTTTGAAGGTACAGTTTCTGAGAAAATGGAAAGGAGAGAGGGGATGCCATTTTTGATGTGGTTTGAGCTGCCATCTCCTTTGAAAAGAAAAAGAAAAAGTATTCCTGTTTTGAGACTTGAATAGACAAAAATAAACTGAAATAAATCTTGACCATTGAATTTGTTAATATGCCACGTGTACGGAGATCCAAAAAGATCAGCATAGTTTAATAGAGAAAAAGGTCACAAAGGATCCTGATCCATTTTTTGGATAAAAAGTCTGTGTAGAATTGAGACATAATTAAAATAAGATTTACAAAAATTCTATCTATTGAACTTTTGTTGATTAACTCATGTATGACGATTTATGTGAATGAGCTTGCGAAAGTTAACGTTCTCTATATTTAATTTCACTTCTTTTTTGGCGTTTTATCATTAGTGTTGATCTAGCGGTCTAGATTTGATCATGTGCCCCTTCTTTATTCTTGGCATCCTGCTGCACCCAAGTTCTTGCCTATTCTTCTTAAAAAATCTTGGTGACGGACCCAAAAATTTTAATGAGATAAAGCATTTAAACAAAATAACAATTATATAAAAAAAAATACTAAAAATTTAAAATCATAATAAAATGAGTTTTTTATATATAAAAATTGATAGCACGATGAAGTTTAGATAAAATAAAATAAATAAAACACTTACTCAAGATGAAATATATAATATTAGATTCAAAAATAAAATAAAAACAAGAAACACAGTATTAAAAAATAAATTATAAGAAGAAAAACAACATAAATAATAAAAAATTATAATATTCATTATTTAAAATAATAATTTATAATATCATTTTATGATAAGAATTTTTTTTTTTTTTTTTTTTTTTTGTATTTATAATGAATTCACTTTAAATTTATACAATAATAATTGATTAATAAATATTATTATACATGTTTTTTTATTTATTTTAATTCTTTTAATATTGTTGGTAATTTATTGATTTATTGATTCTAAATAAATTAAAAACTATAAAATAAAGAAAATATTAAGGATAAAATAAAATGAATCATTAATACAATAAATTAAATTTAAGATTTTAGGGTTTTTGGTTGGATGTGTTAGGTATGTGGCGTATGTCAAGCTAAAACTATTAGAAATAAGCATAATTTAAAATAATAATAGATAATTTACTATAAAATAAAATTGAATTAAGTAATCAAAATTAATTTTAGTTAAGAAGTTTATAAAAATATGATTGACCAGGTGGGGCCCATGTCCCACCTCAAATTAATCAATACAATTTCTTGGATATGTATGACAAAAATACATATCTAATAAATTGTATTGATTTGTTGTAAAAGGTTATGGACAGAAAAGAGAAATTGTATTGATTTATTGCAAAAGGTTATGAAAATTCACAACCAATGTGAAATAGAGATGCTCTATAGCAATACATACTAATCAATGTTTCATTGTGAAAAGTATTATTTTGCAAAAGGTTACGAAAATTCACGATCAATATGAAATAGAGATGCTCTACAGTAGTACATACCAAATTATGCAAATGACCTATCGTTGGAAAGCTCTTGGAAAGATCTTTCTAATGGTACCGTTATAGCAGAGAATAAAAACAATGACAATGAGTTATTGACTCTATAAAGTTTTGGATTCTTAATTTTAATTCTTCAAAATTCTCTTAATCTTAAAGTCAGTTCATGGCATGCATTTCTAGAACATATAATAACGTATATATGCAAACATACATCCAAGAAAAACGAAATATAACACTTGCATGTGTTTGATGCCATTTATGTTCATTTATTGTTCTACAAACAAAAATAAACAACATCCTAGTATGGCATTCTTCTACAAGAATACAGTCTCAAACATGCTTTGATACCATTGAAGATGAATTTCAATAAATAAACAATAGATAAATTCGGATTACAGTCCACCATCGGAATCCAAATTGTACAGCGTAAGCGGATCGAACACTGTTTGTATCACCGGTTGGAGGACGATCACGATAATTAAAAGTCCCCTCTAATCACAATGCAAGTACCCACACAATGATTAAAGATGGGAGAAAATTCTTCTTACTAATTTCTCAACATTTTGTTTCCATTTTCGACTCACTGTATGTTTTTCACATGAACATGCGCACTGCTCTTCTCTCTGTTACGTTATGCACACATACACACACAACTATACACACCCATTACTGCACAATTGTCTCATGCATATTGCACAAAAGCATACCTTTTTTCTCTTGAAAAAAATGCAAATACACGTACAAGTGTATATTGTAAACTACTCAAGCAGTTTTTGCAATAACTGCTCATGCCAGTTATTATCAACAAAGTCAGTGCATGGACTTGGGTTGGACATTCATGGACTTGGGATCTTGGCCCTACTTGGATATCTAATTGGGTCTCCAATCCAAACCCAAATATCCAACGGACCTTATAAAAAAAAAAACGTTTCTTTCCTTGTCCTATTTTATCTTTCTTTTTTCTCACTCCAACCTTGTGTGTTTTCATCTCATGTCTCCTACCTTCTTTCTTTTCTTAATCAAAATTTTTTCTCTTCCTCCATTTTTTTATGTTTTCTACTTTTCTTCCTACATGTCTACTTACTTTTAAGAAATTAAATCAGAATCAAAATTTGATAAAACAAAATTTATTTTTGTGTTCATCTCCTAAACTGATATAATAAAACGGATGTCCCAGTAATCTAATTAACTCCATTACATTGCTCTTATAACTTTTATTAAGTTTTAAACCATGGATAAGATGTAGTAATGATGAATAAAGATTACCGATATGACACGTTGATTCTCTTTAATGAACTTTGAGAATAAAATATTAAAAGAGAAGTGAGAAAAGAAAAGAAAAAATACAAAAGAGAATTCGTATACATGAGACAAGAGAAACCAATTAAGGAAAAAAAAAGAGAGGAAACAATTAAGGAAATAAATTTATAAAAAAGGAAAGAATCAGTAGAAAATCAAAATAATAAATAAGAGACATCCTATTTCAAAATTTATGTCAGAAATTGTGTCTCCCGATTCTTCCCATTAAAAATATGGTGGATCGGATTGGATTCTGTTTTAAGATTAGATTATATCGTATTGTAATTTCTTCGATCGGATCGAATTTTAGATCATGACTATCCAATTGATCCGATCCGCCAAACATGATAAGATTTTCATTCATTTAAGTACTATGGTATAGTTATATTCCTTTTTCTGAATCTAAAAAGTTATTCAAATCATATTCATAATACTCACTTGAATATTTTAGGAATTATTTCCGAAAGTAAGTCTAGTTTACTAATTTCAATATTTGCAAACTAAAAAGGAAAAGTACGTACACTAAAAAAAAGATAAAAACTGAAAAGGGAAACTCACCCAATTCATTAATATCTTATAACAATTTTTCTAATTCTCATGGATTTTCGGGATATTGTGTTTATATTGTTCTCCCTGATTTTGGATTTTGAAAAATAAAATCTAAAAAATAATTTTTAAATAGAAAACTAATTAAATTTAAATTTAATCTATATTCACTATTCAGTATTTACACTACGGGACTAATTACAGATATTACTATAAAAAAAAGTGTTCTAACTCTTTTTGCAAAATACATGGCTATACGAGAGAAATACACATCCAACTCAATCAAATCATGTCGTATGACATGAATTTTATCTAAAATGGGTTTGATGTATGCCTAAGATATATTGAAGCTTTTCTAGGTACAGTAATGTCAATTTACGAAATTAATTTGAGTAATTTAATTTAAGTAATTATCTTGGTTTAGATTCCATGTGCACTTTGGACAACAAGATAGATTTATCAACGGTTAAGATTTCGTTATAAATAAAAAAATATTTCTTGATATATGAAGTCTCTAGCCGATTATCACCTAGAAATGCCTACTAGACAGGTGAGTTGTACGTTTATGTTATTAATTAGAATTAGATTATAGGTGAAATTAAATTAGATAAGAAAAAAAAAAAAAAAAAAAAGAATATAGTATTTGACCAAAGGATCTGGATCATTTCCTCACCTTGTCATTATCTTTATAATCTATTGACACATGTCTAATATAGCAAATCAATGGTCTAAATTATTTATATTAATTTATATGTTTTACTCAACCAAAAGATAGAATTAATCTAAATCATTGATTTAGATGAGGACAAAAGGAGGTGATCGAGGAGGGGATTCAAATCCCTACGAAAATCTTAGAAAATAATCCTGCTTGGTTGGACCCCTTCAAATGGATTGAATTGAACTCTGTACAGACTATACTTGCTCATTATAGGAAGAACAAATCGGAAATTGGACATTTCACAAGGCATGTAATTAAATCTTTCCTATATCAGATTTCTTAAAGCAACGCTCGACAATTTAAGGAAAGTAAAAAAATAGTCTCTATTATATAAACACAACACAATGAAGAATTCACCGAAGAGATTTGTGTTCTGGTGGAGGGCTTGTAAGAAGAGATGGTGAAGGAGGCAGTGAGAAAGTGTTCTTATTGCGGGCACTATGGACACAATTCGAGAACTTGCAATGGTGGGAAGAGTTTCAAGCTTTTTGGTGTGAACATAGAGAATTCCGGGAAGGGTAGCATGAGCATGGAAAATATGCAGGAGATGGTGAAGGAGGCAGCGAGAAAGTGTTCTCATTGCGGGCACTATGGACACAATTCGAGAACTTGCAATGGTGGGAAGAGTTTCAAGCTTTTTGGTGTGAACCTAGAGAATTCCAGGAAGGGTAGCATGAGCAGGGAAAATATGCAGTCTGTAGTCGACGTCCATGTTGAAGCCGGGTCTCCCTCTGATGAAAAGAGAGACAAAGCTGTCCGTAAAGGAAGAAAGGGTATATATATATATATATATATATATATATATATATATATATATAATTGTTGTTTATTTAAACAGTTTTGATTCTTTATTTCACTGCAAGAACTTTTTGAGATGAAGATGTTTATTTTTTTACCATTTAAAGTTGATGTTCAGATTAGTTAAAGTCTTAATTAGTTTGTATATATAAATTTATGTTAATATTATGAATTGGCTGGTTAAGTAGTATATTAATTAATACAAGTAATTGCAATTGGGTAAAAGAGGCGATGATTATTGATTGAAAATTGTGTTTGAATGTTGTTGTATTCAGGGATTGCATGGACTGAGAAGGAGCACATGGACTTTTTAGCTGGTTTGAATATGCTTGGCAAAGGTGATTGGAAAGGAATTTCGAGGTATTTCGTGAAAACCAGACGCCCAAGCCAGGTTGCTAGTCATGCACAGAAGTTTTTTCTCAGACCAGCTTCACCCCATAACAAGAAACGCAGAGCAAGCCTCTTCGACATGCAGTATCAACAATCTGCTGTAATCTATCTATCTATATATCTTATTCTTATATATGTTCTTTAATTTTGTTACCCTTTTCAGCTTGTTCATATATAATTATAATTCAGTTCTTAGTGATCTTTGATTCAATGTCTATGCCTCATAAATATCTTTGATTATTTTTGTCATGGTTGGGAGTTGGATTTTTGGACCGAAGTTTTGATTTCATAAACCGAGATTTATAAGTGTTGTGGTAAATGCCACTTCCGCTCTTGGAGTTCAGCGATATGATTCGAGGGATTTTTTTCCTTGTACCAGTAATTTTTTTGTTTCATGATTAGTTAACATTATGCATCCATCAAAAAAATGGTTGGGAGTTGGATTTTGATATATATGTTGTTATAATTACCATTATTATCACTTGTACTCGATGTGTCATGTTTTGTACCCCTAGAGCTTTCCGTATGTTCCGGTGATTCCACCTTTTGTATACATGCCTAGATACATCACTTATGCTCATTCGTTTGGTATCCCTTGTTCACAGTCAGTCTCAGGTGGAGCATTTAACACAAAATCAACTGACAAGGACTCGCTTGAGCTAAAAATTGGACCCCTACAATCACCACAATGAAGAGATATATCATCATCTCAGGAGTCAGACCTTTGGAGCTATTAGAGTAGTATGATATATTTAGATTTTTCGGTCTCATATTACTTTGTTTTTCTATTTTTAATCTTCTTTATTTATCACGTAGTAGAATTTGACATTATTGACCTATAATTTTATCAAATTATTTTTGGTATGCATTAGAAGAAATATAGTTACTTCTGTCCTCTCTTTACTTGTTATTTCTTGTCTGGATAAACATAATTGATAAATCCAGAAAACCAAGCAGAAAGGATTTGAATTCTTCATTAGATTACCCTTAAAGGGATGAGATCCAAAAAAACCCTAATCACGAACTCGTTAAGAATTAAAAGATCAAGGAACAAGAAATTTTAAAGGATATATTTGATTTAAAAAAACAGTGGAGATTCTTTCTAATTTGTTTATTATTGTTTAAAAAAAATTAAATTAAAAAAAAAACTTTATTGAAACTTTGGCAATTACCAAATAAGTTTTGGATATTTTTTTTCTTTATTTCAAGAACTAATTACACCAACCTCCCCAGAGGTTTGCTAAAATACACATGAAAACAACTTTATCATTAATTGAAACCCGACTCCCTTTCCGTCAGTCAACGTCCATCTAATCTAACTGTTGACCTTGTGAGGAAGGGTAATTTCGCCCTTTAATAACTTATATACTGTACACATCAGATTTAAAAAGAAAAAATACTGATACAAAAGGCAAAATAAAAAAGAAAATATACTGATATACCAAGGCAAAATAAATATTTTTTTTCAAAGAAATATAATTAAAAATTTTAGTTTTTTTAAAATAAATATAATTTTAAAAAAGATTGGTTTCCGCCCTCCATCACCATGATGGATGGTGGAGATCAAATTAAAAAAATTGAAAAAACAAAACGAAATTTAAACCTGGAAAAAAAATTCCAAACATAAAATAAATCACAAATCAATCCCAATAACAAAATCCACAAATCAATTCCAAAAAACCAACAAATCTCATCCGACAATCATATTCTTCAATCAATTCAAAAAAAAAAAAAAATTGAGATCCAAACACCTTCATCAATCAAAACCCCTCATCAATTTTTCTTCCAAAAAAAAAAAAAATTAAAAGATCCTAATCTCTCCACCCATCATCATCCTCATCTCTCCACCGCTAATATCAACCTCATCTCATCTCTTCACCATTGTCACCATCCTTCGATCACACACCTTGCTTTTTTCGATCCAAGGCAAACATAAACACAAAAGATCAAAACTCGTGCAATCAATACAATTTATTAACAACTCGTGCACCATTAAACAGTAAGTCAGGAAGTACAAGTATTAAGAATTCCAAAAATTTGAACAAAAATTTGGAAGAGGAGGAGACCAAAAATTGGAACCCAGTTCTAATTCAATTCCAATTCTAGGTCGAACCCATATGTGTTCGATTCCAATTCTAGGATGAAACCAGAAGTGGTTCAATTCCATTTTTGGTTAAAACCTAGATGTGTGTGTGTGAGAGAGAGAGAGAGAGAGAGAGAGAGAGAGAGAGAGAGAGAGAGAGAGAGATGGCGGTTTGGTGGTGGTGTGAATGAGAGATGACCCAGATCCACGAATTTAGGTAGTGAGTGGGTTTCATATATCGATTTGGGTGTAGGTATTTATGTGGTGGTTTGAAGACCATGCTGTGAAGAAATTGGTGTAGATGGGTTGATGTTGTGACTTGCGAGTATGGTGCTGTGAAGAAGATGGTTGAGATGGGGTTTGTGTTTGGTGACGATGGAGACCTGGTCTCCATCCAAATTTTTGTTTTGTTTTTTTTTGTTTTTCTTTTTTAAAAATTTTAATTTTGTTTTTGTAATTTGACTTTTTTTTAAAAAAAAAAAAATTAAAAAAAAAAACGATAGCTGGAACAGCATTTGTTAAAAAAAAATCGTTTTTTTTTTTTAAATTTGAATCTTTATAAATTTTTTAAAAAACATTATAATTTTCAATTAATCTTATTTTTTAAATAGTTTTTTTCAATTAATTTCTAGTTTTATTAAAATTTTAAAATATTTTTTTTTAAATAGCTGGACCATCATTATTTATTTATTTTTTTTAAATTCATTTTTTTTTTTAATTTGAATCTTTATAAATTTTTTAAAATATATATTATTAATTTTCAATTAATCTTATTTTTTAAATATTTTTTTTCAATTAATCTCTATTTTTAAATAAATTTCCTTTTATTTTATTTTATTTTTAATTTGATTTTTTTTTTAGTTTTTGTCTTTTTCTAGGGTTATAAAAGTAAATAGACATACTTAGGGGTATTTTGGACTTTTACACGATCTAACAAGGTCAAAGGGTAAATGTAACGGACGTTAACTGGCAGGAGGGGAGGCACGTATTTTAGCAAACCTAAGGGGAAGTTGATGTAATTAGTTCTTATTTCAATTACTAAGTTAACTTTTACAAAAGTGACTAAATTGGTCCCTAATTTTTCAAAATTGAACTAATTTGTCCCTCAACTACATTTCGGTTAGTGAATCCAAACAGTCAAAGGGTATTTTTATCTTTGATCTTGTAAAATTAAAAAAATATATATACTAATATTTATATAACAAAAATAATTAAATAGCATAAAAAAATCTGATAAAGTGATTAATCGGCAAAAAAATATCTTTTTTCTTTAAAAACTAAAGGAAAAAAAAAAACATGTGAATCAAAAAACCCAAACCAAGCCATAAACTAAACACCTTTAAAACACATTTTATTTTACTATATTTCACATCTAATATTTTTCCGTAAAGCAGTAATATGGTAAATTGAACCAAATATTTTTATGTAAATTTTAATTGGATAATCATAATTACAAAAGCCCAAATCAAAATAGACCAAATTAGATCAAATCGGACCAATCTAATATGGTTTGGTATGATTTAGAAAAAGGGATTGGTCCAAATTGATCTTTGGGTTATGTCGGTTTTCAAATTTAGGAATAGATTTTGTTGGATTTAGTTGCATTAGCTTCTTGCTACTTATATATTGCTTAATACATTGATATGATATGAAGAAAAGAAACAAACCTTTGTTTTCTCTCCAATATTCTCTTATTTGATATTACACCATTTGAATGAAAGTCGATTCTTACTGAATTTACCTTATAAAATATAAAAGAAGAAATCAAAATATGCACAATTGTGAAGTACTGCAATTCAAAAACTAAAATTTATAATTTTATTTTATTTTATTTTTAGAAAAGAGCATAATTTAGTGAGCAATCAACTAATAAATAAACTTCATAGATTTGATAGACAATCAACTAAAAAAATTGGTCTCCAATGCTTCTATTTAAAACACATATTTTTTAATGACGTGTCCAATTTTTTTTTTCTATTTTATTTCCTTACCAAAAATAGATGAAAAATTAATGTCAAATTTAAATATTTGCTGAGTCAACCAAAAAAATAATTGTGCAACATACCGTCTGAAAGTAGACAGTCATATTGACAATGTGTAATATTTATTTTGCCACATTAGCTTGACATTGAATGGTGATGGTTGCATTGAAGAAGTACAGTTGAACTCAACGTCTATCCATCCTAGTTGGCATCCAATTTTTTCACAATCTACGGTTACATTGGAGATGCTCTAAACTGATATAATAAAAACATTGCTCTTATAACTTGTATTAAGTTTGAAACTATGGTCAAGATGTAGTGACAATGGATAAAGATTACCAATATGACACGTTGATTCTCTTTAATGAACTTTGAGAATAAAATATTAAAATAGATGTGAGAAAAGAAAAAAAAAATAGAGAGGGATGGGAGAGAAAACAATTAAGGAAATAATTTTTTTTTTTTAAAAATCAATAGAAAATCTAGATAATAAGAGACCCTATTTCAAAATTTGTGTCTCCCAATTCTTTACGCTAAAAATATGGTGGATCGGATTGGATTTTGCTTTAAGATTGAATTAAATTGGATTGAAATTTTTTTCAATCGAATCCAATTTTAGATTATGACTGTCCAATTGATCCAATCCGCCGCACACTTCCTCCACATACAAAGGAAGTTTATAAGATAACATGAAAAGATTTTCATTCATATAAGTACTCTGGTATATTTATATTCATTTTTCTTCATTCTCTTTGAATTTTTTAGGAATTAAAAAGGAAACTAAAAAGGAAAAGTACCAAAAAAAACAAAAAAAAAAAAAAAAAAAAACCCCTGAAAAGGGAAGAGGGAAACTCACCCAATTCATTAATATCTTATAACAATTTTTCTAATTCTCATGGATTTTCGGGATATTGTGTTTATATTATTCTAACTGATTTTGGATTTTGAAAAATAAAACTTAAAAATAATTTTAAAAAATAAAACTAATTAAAGTTAAATTTAATCCATCTTCATTATTTACACTACGGGACTAATTACAGATATTACTATAAAAATGAAAATAATAAAAAAAAAAAACTGTTCTAACTGTTTTTGCAAAATACAGTGCTATATGAGAGAAATACGTACACATCTAACTTAATTAAATCATGTCATGTGACATGAATTTTATCTAAAATGGGTTTGATATCAAAGTTTTTCTAGGTACAGAATGTTAAATTACGAAATTAATTTGAGTAATTATCTTGGTTTAGATTCCATATGTACTTTGGACATCAAGATAGATTTATCAACGGTTAGGATTTCATTATGAATAAATAAAAATTCTTAATATATGAAGTCTCTAGCCGAGTTGGAGAAGGAGATGAACTAAGATCTTAGTTTACAGAGAATTTAAAGTTAAAGAGAGATGAACTTGGATCTCAGTTTACTTTCAATTTAAAGTTAGAGAGAGAAATAGATTTCAGACAACATAAAAGTATAAGAAAGTTAAAGTCAGAAATATAATAAAAAATACTGAAAGTAAGGGTATTTTTGGAAGTCACTTAAGTACTTTGATGCTTTACATAAGTTATTAAAGTGGTGATAGTCTTGAAAGACTAGCTCAAAAGAGTGACAAAAGTCCCTATTTCCACAAATAGAGATGCTCTACAGCAGTACATACTAAGCGATGTTTCATCGTGAAAAGTGTTATTTTGCAAAAGGATATGAAAATTCACGACCAATATGAAATAGAGATGCTCTACAGTAGTACATACTAAATTATGTAAATAACCTATCGTTGGAAAGCTCTTGGAAAGATCTTTCTAATGGTATCATAATCACAGAGAATAAAAACAATGACAATGAGTTGTTGACCCTATAAAGTTTCGGATTCTTAATTTTAGTTCTTCAAAAATCAAAATTTTCTTAATCTTGAAGTCAATTCATGGCTTGCATTTCTATAACATATAATAACATATATACGCATACATACATCCTAGGAAAACTAAATATAACACTTCCATGTGTGTGATGCCATTTGTGTTCATTTATTGTTCTACAAACAAAAATGAACAACATCCTAGCATAGCATTCTTCTACCAGAATACAGTCCCAAACATGATCTGATACCAATGAAGATAAAATTCAATAAATAAACAATAGATAAATTCGGATTGCCGTTCACCATCGGAATCCAAATTATATAGCAGAAGCGGATCGAACACTAGTTGTATCACCAATCGTAGGATGATCACGATAACGGAAAATCCCCTCTAATCACGATGCAAGTACCCACACAATGATTAAAGATGGGAGAAAATTCTTCTTACTAATTTCTCCAAATTTTGTTTCCATTTGACTCACTGTATGTTGTTCACATGAACATACACACTGCTCTTCTCTCTGTTATGTTGTGCACACATAATTGTCTCATGCATATTGCACCGAAGCATACCTTTTTTCTCTTGAAAAAAATGCAAATAGACGTACAAGTGTATATTGTAAACTGCTCAAGCATACCTTCTTTCCTTTCTTAATCAAAATTTATTCTCTTTCTCCATTTTTTTTATTTTTTTATTTTTCTTTTATGTTTTCTACTTTTCTTCCTAAATGTCTACTTGCTTTAAGAAATTAAATCAGAATCAAAATCTTTAAGAAATTAAATCAGAATCAAAATTTGATTAAACAAAAATTATTTTTGTGTTCATCTCCTAAGCTGATATAATAAAATGGATGTCCAAGTAATCTAATTAACTCCATTACATTGCTCTTATAACTTGTATGAAGTTTCAAACCATAGACAAGATGTAGTAATGACGAATAAAGATTACCAATATGACACGATTCTCTTTAATGAACTTTGAGAATAAAATATTAAAAGAGAGGTGAGAAAAGAAAAAAAAAATACTAAAAGAGAATTCGTATACAGGAGATAAGAGAAATAGATTAAGGAAGAACCAAAAAAAAACAAAAGAGAAGAGAACGTCCAAGAGAAACCGATTAAGGAAAAAAAAAAAAAAAAAAAAACACAGAGAGAACAGAAACACACGGTAAAATGTGATGTGTAAGAGGGATGAGAGAGAACAATTAAGGAAATAAATTTATAAAAAAAGGAAAGAATCGATAGAAAATCTAAATAATAAATAAGAGACGTCCTATTTTAAAATTTGTGTTAGAAATTATATCTCCAGATCCTTTCCGTTAAAAATATGGTGGATCGGATCAGATTTTGCTTTAAGATTGAATTAAATCGGATTGTAATTTTTTTTGATCGGATCGAATTTTAGATTATGACTATCCAATTGATCCAATCCACCGCACACTTCCTCTACATACAAAGGAAGTTTATAAGATAACATGAAAAGATTTTCATTCATATAAGTACTATGGTATATTTATATTCATTTTTCTTCATTCTCTTGAATCTAAAAAGTTATTCAAATCATATTCATAATATTCACTTGAATTTTTTTAGGAATTATTTCCGTTAGTAAGTCTAGTTTACTAATTTCAATATTTGCAAACTAAAAAGGAAAAGTGCACTAAAAAAAAAACCTGAAAAGGGAAACTCACCCAATTCATTAATATCTTATACCAATTTTTCTAATTCTCATGGATTTTTGGGATATTGTGTTTATATTATTCTAACTGATTTTGGATTTTGAAAAATAAAATCTTAAAAATAATTTTAAAAAATAAAACTAATTAAAGTATCTAAAGTGGGTTTGATGTATGCCTCAGATATATTGAAGCTTTTTTAGGTAATGTCAAATTATGAAATTAATTTGAGTAATTATCTTGGTTTAGATTCCATGTGCACTTTGAACATCAAGATAGATTTATCAACGGTTAGGATTTCATTATAAGTAAAAAAAATTCTTGATAGATATGCTCACTAGGAAGATGAGTTGTACCTTTATGTTATTAATTAGAATTAGATTTATGGTAAAATTAAATTAGATGAGAAAAAATATATATAGTATTTGAGCAAAGGATCTAGATCCTCTCCTCACTTTGTCATTATATAGCAAATCAATGGTTTGGATTATTTCTATTAATTCTTATGTTTTACTCAATCAAAAGATAGAATTAATCCAAACCATTGATTTAGATGAGAACAAAAGGAGGTGAGGAGGGGATTCAAATCCCAACGAAAATCTTAGAAAATAATCCTTCTTGGTTGGACCCCTCCAAAATGGATTGAGTTGAACTCTGTACAGACTCATTATAGGAAGAACAAATCGGAAATTGGACATTTCACAAGGCAGGTAATTAAATCTTTCCTAAATAAGATTTCTCAAAGCTACGCTCGACAATTTAAGGAAAGTTAAAAATAGTCTCTATTATATATATAAACACAACACAATGACGAATTCACTGAAGAGATTTGTGTTCTGGAGGAGGGCTTGTAAGAAGAGATGGTGAAGAAGGCAGCGAGAAAGTGTTCTCATTGCGGGCACTATGGACACAATTCGAGAACTTGCAATGGTGGGAAGAGTTTCAAGCTTTTTGGTGTGAACATAGAGAATTCCGGGAAGGGTAGCATGAGCATGGAAAATATGCAGGAGATGGTGAAGGAGGAAGCGAGAAAGTGTTCTCATTGCGGGCACTATGGACACAATTCGAGAACTTGCAATGGTGGGAAGAGTTTCAAGCTTTTTGGTGTGAACATAGAGAATTCCAGGAAGGGTAGCATGAGCAGGGAAAATATGCAGTCTGTGGTCGACGTCCATGTTGAAGCCGGGTCTCCCTTTGATGGAAAGAGAGACAAAGCTGTCCGTAAAGGAAGAAAGGGTATATATATATAATTGTTGTTTATTTAAACAGTTTTGATTCTTTATTTCACTGCAAGAACTTTTTGAGATGAAGATGTTTATTTTTTTACCTTTTAAAGTTGATGTTCAGATTAGTTAAAGTCTTAATTAGTTTGTATATATAAATTTATGTTAATATTATGAATTGGCTGGTTAAGTAGTATATTAATTAATACAAGTAATTGCAATTGGGTAAAAGAGGCGATGATTATTGATTGAAAATTGTGTTTGAATGTTGTTGTATTCAGGGATTGCATGGACTGAGAAGGAGCACAATGACTTTTTAGCTGGTTTGAATATGCTTGGCAAAGGTGATTGGAAAGGAATTTCGAGGTATTTCGTAAAATCCAGAAGCCGAAGCCAGGTTGCTAGTCATGCACAGAAGTTTTTTCTCAGACCGGCTTCACCCCATAACAAGAAACGCAGAGCAAGCCTCTTCGACATGCAGTATCAACAATCTGCTGTAATCTATCTATCTATATATCTTATTCTTATATATGTTCTTTAATTTTGTTACCCTTTTCAGCTTGTTCATACATAATTATAATTCAGTTCTTAGTGATCTTTGATTCAATGTCTATGCCTCATAAATATCTTTGATTATATTTGTCATGGTTGGAAGTTGAATTTTGATATATATGTTGTTATAATTACCGTTATTATCACTTGTACTCAATGTGTCATGTTTCGTGCCCCTAGAGCTTTCCGTATGTTCTGGTGATTCTAGCTTTCATATACATGCCTAGATACATCGCTTACGCTCATTTGTTTGGTATCCCTTGTCTACAGTCAGTCTCAGGTGGAGCATTTAACACAAAATCAACTGACAAGAACTCGCTTGAGCTCAAAATTGGACCCCCACAATCACCACAATGAAGAGATATATCATCATCTCAGGAGTCAGACCTTTGGAGCTATTAGAGTAGTATGATATATTTAGATTTTTTGGTCTCATATTACTTTGTTTTTCTATTTTTAATCTTCTTTATTTGTCACGTTGACACATAGTAGAATTTGATATTATTGACCTATAATTTTATCAAATTATTTTTGGTATGCTTTAGAAGAAATACAGTTACTTCTGTCCTCTCTTTACTTGTTTTTTCAGGATTTGAATTCTTCATTAGATGACCCTTAAAGGGATGTGATCCAAGAAAACCTTAATCATGAACTCGTTAAGAATTAAAAGATTAAGGAACATGAAATATTAAAGGATATATTTGATTTAAAAAACAGTGGAGATTCTTTCTAATTTGTTTATTATTTTTTGAAAAAAAAAAAAAAAAACTTAATTGAAATCTTGGCAATTACCAAATAAGTTTTGGATTTTTTTTCTTTATTTCAATTAGTAATTTTTTTTTTTTTTTTTTTTTTTTTTTTTTTTTGAAAGATCAATTAGTAAGTTAACTTTTACAAAAGTGACCAAATTGGTCCCTAAGTTTTCAAAATTGAACCAATTTGTCCCTCAACCACATTTCAGTTAGTGAACCCTAACGGTCAAAGGGTATTTTCATCTTTGATCTTGTAAAATTAAAAAAAAAAAAAAAAAAAGATATACTAATATTTATATAACAAAAATAATTAAATAGCATAAAAAAAAAATCTGATAAAGTAATTAATCAGAAAAAAAAAAAAAAAAAAAAAATCTTTCAAAATAAAGAAAAAAAAAAAAAAACAAGTGAATCAGACTGATGTTTTCGGAAATGTTGCAAGCTTCTCTGTGATATTTCTATTACATGGTATCTAATATTCATTTACATGCTATCTGGAATCAAAAAACCCAAACCAAACCGTAAACTAAACATCTTTAAAACACATTTTATTTTACTATATTTCACACCTAATACTTTTCCGTAAAAGCAGTAATATGTTACAAAATTGCATTTGATTTCTCATATCTTATATTTTTCTTTAAATTGAACCTAATATTTTTATATAAATTTTAATTGGATAATCATAATTACAAAAGCCCAAATCAAAATAGACCAAATTAGATCAAATCGGACCAATCTAATATGGTTTGGTATGATTTAGAAAAAAGGATTGGTCCAAATTGATCTTTGGGTTATGTCGGTTTTCAAATTTAGGAATAGATTTTGTTGGATTTAGTTTGTCTCAAAATCTAACACATAACATAAAGAAGCTCATTCTCATAGGCTACCACTTCAATTGCATTAGCTTCTTGCAATTGATATGAAGAAAAGAAACAAACCTTTGTTTTCTTCGAGATTCTCATATTTGATATTACACCATTTGAATGAAAGTCAATTCTTACTGAATTTTCCTTATAAAATATAGAAGAAGAAATCAAAATATGTACAATTGTGAAGTGCAACTCAAAAACTAAAATTTATATATATATTGTAGACTAGAAACGCATAATTTAGTGAGCAATCGTAAATATAATAATTTAGTACCATCCAAAGTTAAGCTATAGAGACCTAAGACAACTACAAAAGACATACACATATTCATCAAGCAAGCTTTTTAATGGTACAACCTATGGATATATAGAAGAAAAAAAAATCCCAAAATAATGGTGCAATTAGCAATTTTACAGAAAATGTATAATCTTAACATGAAAAACAAGCAATAATTTTAAAAAAATCTAGGGAAAAGATAAATTTTCAAAGTAACGTGCCAACATTTGCTTTTTAACATACTTAAAAATTAAAACGTTAATCATAACTAAATTTAAGTTGACGGTTAAAAGGTTTTGTAAATTAAAAGATATGTATCCAGTTCTAGAGAAACTACATAATATGAATATGTGAAAAAAGTAATGGAAATTTGTAGACATAATTACCTCAATTGCATCATGTAACCTATCATAAACATGCATAAAATCAATGCCACCTAAATGATGCCTATGATATGAGAGTTGTGGCATAAACTTAATTTGTTGCACTACAAGTGGGATATTATTCTCTACTATATAAGCAATTCAGATTTCGACATGTAGGAACTGTATATTACTATATATATATATATAGTTCATAATTTAATTCCCAAATGTTAACATCAAGTTATCACAACCTAGCTCAATTTTTTCTTCCAAACCATCAAATAAAAATATGCCCAATAAATGATATATATATATATATATATATATATGTGAAAAAAAAATTCTCAGTGTGCACCGATTAATATATATCAGTGTCTTACATGTAGACCATTAGATTCAATTACTTTAACTCAGTTTGCATGCACTTGTCAATGCTTATCCATAATCTATAGTCCACATGTATAGAGATGGACAATGGGGAAATGAGAATGGAGATAGGTCCCCATCCCCCCATCCCCAACCCTAGTTCCTCATTTTTTCCGTTTTTCCCTGTTTCCCCATTTCCCCGTTTGTCTAAAATTACAAATTAAACAAAAATAAATAAACATTTCATTATAAATACAAAATAAAATCCATTAATGCATGGACTCACCAATTGTCACATCATTAGTTGGTATGGATGTGAGATATTAAAGTGAGATGTTTAGCATTACTTTGCTCTTATAATATAATAAAGACCTTGGAATTCCTGTCAAATAAATATAATTTTACTTTTTTACTTTTGATGTAGTTCTTATATAAATAGGTTAATTTTATCTATCAATTATCAACGTTCATTAAATTACGGTTATTTATGTGATATTTTATCATTAATTCATTATAACATAATCCTTAACATTGTTTGTTAGTTTATTTAAGGTGCAAAACAATTTTATTTACTCTTTTTTTTTTTTTTTTCCTATTTCTATTTTTTTTTTTCCCCGTAAAGTAGAGATGAAATTCAAATTTCTTTGTTATTTCGGTTGGCATCCCCGATTCTTGTATAAAGTATTTTTGACATATTTTTGTGTATTTTTGCTTATGTGATTAATATTATTTTTTAATAATCAATTTATTATAATTAAAGTCAATTTTTATCGCACATGCAATTGGATCGACATATTAATTTATTTATTTTCAATTTAATTTAATTTTAGACATGAGTTATTATTGTATTATAATAAACTTGTTTACATTTGTGTTATAAGTATTCAAATATTGTATATTTTTATTTCTTATTTTTACAATTTAAATTATTAATTAATAATAATAACGGGTTAAATGGATTGGTTTCGGATTACCCATTTAATTAACGAATGGGTTTGTGTTTACATTTTCAAACTAGTAGATAGTTTTAGTGATTTATAACACTGCAGATCAAAATTAAAGTGTTATATATATATATATATATAAATGTTCAAGTCAGTGCGCACTGATATAACTTCATCAGTGCATTGAATGCGGACCATTAGATTTATATAATTTGACTCAAAGTATATGCACTTTTCAAAACTTCTCCATAATCAGTAGTCCACATACATTAGTACTGATATAGTTACATCAGTGCCTTTGGCTTTTGCTTTTGTTAATATAGCCTTTAAAAAAAAAAAGTTACATCAGTGTGCATTGACCATAACGGGACCGATATATATATATATATTAGAATTCTAATTACTACATTTGCTAATTATATATACCGTAGCAGATAAGGAAAAAATGGAAGACTGTGTGGATTCATGCTCCAAGAGCTGCAACAAGACTTATAATTAATCATATTTTTGGATCAAGATCCTCTGCTGAGCTTTTTTTCTACTCAACTATACTAATCTTTTGGATCATTGTGCTTGCGGCACATTAACAAAATTGATGGTCAAGATTTATTTTATTTTATTTTTGTCTCTTCCGGTCTCAAAACACTGTCGTTTCAGACCAAAACATTGAAAACCCTTTCACGTTTCAACGTCTTCTCCTAGCTGCTTCTCCCATGATTTCCGCGAATGAATTTTTATTTTTATTTTTAATTGGAAAAGAATCACATAAATGGTAACCATATTCATTTATCTCTTGATTATTTGACAACAAATGTCCATTTATTTTGTTCAAGATTCTTTATCCAATGACACCCAAACTCAAAGTTCTGGGTTTTCTGGGCTCCGGAAGATTTTGGGTTTATTGGGTTTAGAAGAAGTTGGGTTTTCTTGAATTAAATTGAAAAAAAAAAAAAAATAGAAATGGATTATAAGCTTCAATCGAAATATGTAAGAAACAAGAAAGCAGATGTGGGATTGAAGTAATTGTTGAAGAGAGGGTGTGTTTTTGAAGGTACAGTTTCTGAGAAAATGGAAAGGAGAGAGGGGATGCCATTTTTGATGTGGTTTGAGCTGCCATCTCCTTTGAAAAGAAAAAGAAAAAGAAAAAGTATTCCTGTTTTGAGACTTGAATAGACAAAAATAAACTGAAATAAATCTTGACCATTGAATTTGTTAATATGCCACGTGTGCGGAGATCCAAAAAGATCAGCATAGTTTAATAGAGAAAAAGGTCACAGAGGATCCTGATCCATTTTTTGGATAAAAAGTCTGTGTAGAATTGAGACATAATTAAAATAAGATTTACAAAAATTCTATCTATTGAACTTTTGTTGATTAATTCATGTATGACGATTTATGTGAATGAGCTTGCGAAAGTTAACGTTCTCTATATTTAATTTCACTTCTTTTTTGGCGTTTTATCATTAGTGTTGATCTAGCGGTCTAGATTTGATCATGTGCCCCTTCTTTATTCTTGGCATCCTGCTGCACCCAAGTTCTTGCCTATTCTTCTTAAAAAATCTTGGTGACGGACCCAAAAATTTTAACGAGATAAAGCATTTAAATAAAATAACAATTATATAAAAAAAAAATACTAAAAATTTAAAATCATAATAAAATGAGTTTTTTATATATAAAAATTGATAGCACGATGAAGTTTAGATAAAATAAAATAAATAAAACACTTATTCAAGATGAAATATATAATATTAGATTCAAAAATAAAATAAAAACAAGAAACACAGTATTAAAAAATAAATTATAAGAAAAAAAACAACATAAATAATAAAAAATTATAATATTCATTATTTAAAATAATAATTTATAATATCATTTTATGATAAGAATTTTTTTTTTTTTTTTTTTTTTTGTATTTATAATGAATTCACTTTAAATTTATACAAAAATAATTGATTAATAAATATTATTATACATGTTTTTTTATTTATTTTAATTCTTTTAATATTGTTGGTAATTTATTGATTTATTGATTCTAAATAAATTAAAAACTATAAAATAAAGAAAATATTAAGGATAAAATAAAATGAATCATTAATACAATAAATTAAATTTAAGATTTTAGGGTTTTTGGTTGGATGTGTTAGGTATGTGGCGTATGTCAAGCTAAAACTATTAGAAATAAGCATAATTTAAAATAATAATAGATAATTTACTATAAAATAAAATTGAATTAAGTAATCAAAATTAATTTTAGTTAAGAAGTTTATAAAAATATGATTGACCAGGTGGGGCCCATGTCCCACCTCAAATTAATCAATACAATTTCTTGGATATGTATGACAAAAATACATATCTAATAAATTGTATTGATTTGTTGTAAAAGGTTACGGACAGAAAAGAGAAATTGTATTGATTTATTGCAAAAGGTTATGAAAATTCACAACCAATATGAAATAGAGATGCTCTATAGCAATACATACTAATCGATGTTTCATTGTGAAAAGTATTATTTTGCAAAAGGTTACGAAAATTCACGATCAATATGAAATAGAGATGCTCTACAGTAGTACATACCAAATTATGCAAATGACCTATCGTTGGAAAGCTCTTGGAAAGATCTTTCTAATGGTACCGTTATCGCAGAGAATAAAAACAATGACAATGAGTTATTGACTCTATAAAGTTTCGGATTCTTAATTTTAATTCTTCAAAATTCTCTTAATCTTAAAGTCAGTTCATGGCATGCATTTCTAGAACATATAATAACATATATATGCAAACATACATCCAAGAAAAACGAAATATAACACTTGCATGTGTTTGATGCCATTTATGTTCATTTATTGTTCTACAAACAAAAATAAACAACATCCTAGCATGGCATTCTTCTATAAGAATACAGTCTCAAACATGCTTTGATACCATTGAAGATGAATTCCAATAAATAAACAATAGATAAATTCGGATTACCGTTCACCATCGGAATCCAAATTGTACAGCGTAAGCGGATCGAACACTGTTTGTATCACCGGTAGGAGGACGATCACGATAATTAAAAGTCCCCTCTAATCACAATGCAAGTACCCACACAATGATTAAAGATGGGAGAAAATTCTTCTTACTAATTTCTCAACATTTTGTTTCCATTTTCGACTCACTGTATGTTTTTCACATGAACATGCGCACTGCTCTTCTCTCTGTTACGTTATGCACACATACACACACAACTATACACACCCATTACTGCACAATTGTCTCATGCATATTGCACAAAAGCATACCTTTTTTCTCTTGAAAAAAATGCAAATACACGTACAAGTGTATATTGTAAACTACTCAAGCAGTTTTTGCAATAACTGCTCATGCCAGTTATTATCAACAAAGTCAGTGCATGGACTTGGGTTGGACATTCATGGACTTGGGATCTTGGCCCTACTTGGATATCTAATTGGGTCTCCAATCCAAACCCAAATATCCAACGGACCTTATAAAAAAAAAACGTTTCTTTCCTTGTCCTATTTTATCTTTCTTTTTTCTCACTCCAACCTTGTGTGTTTTCATCTCATGTCTCCTACCTTCTTTCTTTTCTTAATCAAAATTTTTTCTCTTCCTCCATTTTTTTATGTTTTCTACTTTTCTTCCTACATGTCTACTTACTTTTAAGAAATTAAATCAGAATCAAAATTTGATAAAACAAAATTTATTTTTGTGTTCATCTCCTAAACTGATATAATAAAACGGATGTCCAAGTAATCTAATTAACTCCATTACATTGCTCTTATAACTTGTATTAAGTTTTAAACCATGGATAAGATGTAGTAATGATGAATAAAGATTACCGATGTGACACGTTGATTCTCTTTAATGAACTTTGAGAATAAAATATTAAAAGAGAAGTGAGAAAAGAAAAGAAAAAATACAAAAGAGAATTCGTATACATGAGACAAGAGAAACCAATTAAGGAAAAAAAAAAAAAAAGAGGAAACAATTAAGGAAATAAATTTATAAAAAAGGAAAGAATCAGTAGAAAATCAAAATAATAAATAAGAGACATCCTATTTCAAAATTTATGTCAGAAATTGTGTCTCCCGATTCTTCCCATTAAAAATATGGTGGATCGGATTGGATTCTGTTTTAAGATTAGATTATATCGTATTGTAATTTCTTCGATCGGATCGAATTTTAGATCATGACTATCCAATTGATCCGATCCGCCAAACATGATAAGATTTTCATTCATATAAGTACTATGGTATAGTTATATTCCTTTTTCTGAATCTAAAAAGTTATTCAAATCATATTCATAATACTCACTTGAATATTTTAGGAATTATTTCCGAAAGTAAGTCTAGTTTACTAATTTCAATATTTGCAAACTAAAAAGGAAAAGTACGTACACTAAAAAAAAGATAAAAACTGAAAAGGGAAACTCACCCAATTCATTAATATCTTATAACAATTTTTCTAATTCTCATGGATTTTCGGGATATTGTGTTTATATTGTTCTCCCTGATTTTGGATTTTGAAAAATAAAATCTAAAAAATAATTTTTAAATAGAAAACTAATTAAATTTAAATTTAATCTATATTCACTATTCAGTATTTACACTATGGGACTAATTACAGATATTACTATAAAAAAAAGTGTTCTAACTCTTTTTGCAAAATACATGGCTATACGAGAGAAATTCACATCCAACTCAATCAAATCATGTCATATGACATGAATTTTATCTAAAATGGGTTTGATGTATGCCTAAGATATATTGAAGCTTTTCTAGGTACAGTAATGTCAATTTACGAAATTAATTTGAGTAATTTAATTTGAGTAATTATCTTGGTTTAGATTCCATGTGCACTTTGGACAACAAGATAGATTTATCAACGGTTAAGATTTCGTTATAAATAAAAAAATATTTCTTGATATATGAAGTCTCTAGCCGATTATCACCTAGAAATGCCTACTAGACAGGTGAGTTGTACGTTTATGTTATTAATTAGAATTAGATTATAGGTGAAATTAAATTAGATAAGAAAAAAAAAAAAAAAAAAAAAAAAAGAATATAGTATTTGACCAAAGGATCTGGATCATTTCCTCACCTTGTCATTATCTTTATAATCTATTGACACATGTCTAATATAGCAAATCAATGGTCTAAATTATTTATATTAATTTATATGTTTTACTCAACCAAAAGATAGAATTAATCTAGATCATTGATTTAGATGAGGACAAAAGGAGGTGATCGAGAAGGGGATTGAAATCCCTACGAAAATCTTAGAAAATAATCCTGCTTGGTTGGACCCCTTCAAATGGATTGAATTGAACTCTGTACAGACTATACTTGCTCATTATAGGAAGAACAAATCGGAAATTGGACATTTCACAAGGCATGTAATTAAATCTTTCCTATATCAGATTTCTTAAAGCAACGCTCGACAATTTAAGGAAAGTAAAAAAATAGTCTCTATTATATAAACACAACACAATGAAGAATTCACCGAAGAGATTTGTGTTCTGGTGGAGGGCTTGTAAGAAGAGATGGTGAAGGAGGCAGTGAGAAAGTGTTCTTATTGCGGGCACTATGGACACAATTCGAGAACTTGCAATGGTGGGAAGAGTTTCAAGCTTTTTGGTGTGAACATAGAGAATTCCGGGAAGGGTAGCATGAGCATGGAAAATATGCAGGAGATGGTGAAGGAGGCAGCGAGAAAGTGTTCTCATTGCGGGCACTATGGACACAATTCGAGAACTTGCAATGGTGGGAAGAGTTTCAAGCTTTTTGGTGTGAACATAGAGAATTCCAGGAAGGGTAGCATGAGCATGGAAAATATGCAGTCTGTAGTCGACGTCCATGTTGAAGCCGGGTCTCCCTCTGATGAAAAGAGAGACAAAGCTGTCCGTAAAGGAAGAAAGGGTATATATATATATATAATTGTTGTTTATTTAAACAGTTTTGATTCTTTATTTCACTGCAAGAACTTTTTGAGATGAAGATGCTTATTTTTTTACCATTTAAAGTTGATGTTCAGATTAGTTAAAGTCTTAATTAGTTTGTATATATAAATTTATGTTAATATTATGAATTGGCTGGTTAAGTAGTATATTAATTAATACAAGTAATTGCAATTGGGTAAAAGAGGCGATGATTATTGATTGAAAATTGTGTTTGAATGTTGTTGTATTCAGGGATTGCATGGACTGAGAAGGAGCACATGGACTTTTTAGCTGGTTTGAATATGCTTGGCAAAGGTGATTGGAAAGGAATTTCGAGGTATTTCGTGAAAACCAGACGCCCAAGCCAGGTTGCTAGTCATGCACAGAAGTTTTTTCTCAGACCGGCATCACCCCATAACAAGAAACGCAGAGCAAGCCTCTTCGACATGCAGTATCAACAATCTGCTGTAATCTATCTATCTATATATCTTATTCTTATATATGTTCTTTAATTTTGTTACCCTTTTCAGCTTGTTCATATATAATTATAATTCAGTTCTTAGTGATCTTTGATTCAATGTCTATGCCTCATAAATATCTTTGATTATATTTGTCATGGTTGGGAGTTGGATTTTGATATATATGTTGTTATAATTACCATTATTATCACTTGTACTCAATGTGTCATGTTTCGTACCCCTAGAGCTTTCCGTATGTTCTGGTGATTCCACCTTTTGTATACATGCCTAGATACATCACTTATGCTCATTCGTTTGGTATCCCTTGTTCACAGTCGGTCTCAGGTGGAGCATTTAACACAAAATCAACTGACAAGGACTTGCTTGAGCTCAAAATTGGACCCCTACAATCACCACAATGAAGAGATATATATCATCATCTCAGGAGTCAGACCTTTGGAGCTGTTAGAGTAGTATGATATATTTAGATTTTTCGGTCTCATATTACTTTGTTTTTCTATTTTTAATCTTCTTTATTTGTCACGTAGTAGAATTTGACATTATTGACCTATAATTTTATCAAATTATTTTTGGTATGCATTAGAAGAAATATATTTACTTTTATCCTCTCTTTACTTGTTTTTTCTTGTTTGGATAAACGTAATTTATTAATCCAGAAAACCAAGCAGGAAGGATTTGAATTCTTCATTAGATGACCCTTAAAGGGATGTGATCCAAGAAAACCCTAATCCCGAACTCGTTAAGAATTAAAAGATCAAGGAACAAGAAATTTTAAAGGATATATTTGATTTAAAAAACAGTGGAGATTCTTTCTAATTTGTTTATTATTGTTTAAATAAAAAATAAAAAAGCTTTATTGAAACTTTGGCAATTACCAAATAAGTTTTGGATATTTTTTTTTCTTTATTTCAAGAACTAATTACACCAACCTCCCCTGAGATTTGCTAAAATACACACGAAAACAACTTTATCATTAATTGACATCCGCTTCCTCTCCCGTCAGTCAACGTCCAATCTAACCATTGACCATGTGAAGAAGGGTAATTTCATCCTTTAATAACTTATATACTGTACACGTCAGATTTAGAAAGAAAAAATACTGATACAAAAGGCAAAAGAAAAAAGAAAATAAGTTGATATACAAAGGAAAAATTTTTTAAAAAAAAATTCAAAGAAATATAATTAAAAATTTTAGTTTTTTTTTTTCAATAAATATAATTTTAAAAAAGATTGGTTTCCATCGTCCATCACCATGATGGACGGTGGAGATCAAATTAAAAAAATTGAAAAAACAAAACGAAATTTAAACCTGGAAAAAAAAATACCAAATATAAAATAAATCACAAATCAATTCCAAAAAACCAACAAATCTCATCCAACAATCATATTTTTTTCTTCAATCAATTCAAAAAAAAAAATCGAGATCCAAACACATTCATCAATCAAAACCCCTCTTCAATTTTTCTTCCAAAAAAAAATAAAATTCAAAAGATCCTAATCTCTCCACCCCATCATCATCCTCATCTCTCCACCGCCAATATCAACCTCATCTCATCTCTTCACCATTGTCACCATCCTTCGATCACACACCTTGCTTTTTTCGATCCAAGGCAAACATAAACACAAAAGATCAACAAAACTTGTGCAATCAATACAATTTATTAACAATGTATATTTCTCGTGCACCATTAAACAGTAAGTCAAGAAGTACAAGTATTAAGAATTCTAAAAATTCGAACAAAAATTTGGAAGAGGAGGAGACCAAAAGTTGGAACCCAGGTCTGATTCAATTCCAATTCTAGGTCGAACCCAGATATGGTTCGATTCCAATTCTAGGTTGAAACCAGAAGTGGTTCGATTCCATTTTTGGGTCAAACCTAGATGTGTGAGAGAGAGAGATGGCGATTTGGTGGTGGTGTGAGTGAGAGATGACCCAGATCCATGAATTTAGGTAGTGAGTGGGTTTCATCGATTTGGGTGTAGGTGTTTGTGTGGTGGTTTGAAGACGATGCCGTGAAGAAATTGGTGTAGATAGGTTGATGTTGTGAGTGTGGTGCCGTGAAGAAGATGGTTGAGATAGGATTTGTGTTTGGTGACGATGGAGACCTGGTCTCCATCCAATTTTTTTTATTTTTTTTTATAATTTTAATTTTGTTTTTGTAATTTGACTTTTAAAAAAAAAAAAAAAAAAGATGGACTACAGTAATTCAAAAAACAATAGCTGGAACAGCATTTGTTAAAAAAAAAAATCGTTTTTTTTTTTTAATTTGAATCTTTATAAAAAAAAAAATTTTAATTAATGTTATTTTTAAATAGTTTTTTTTCAATTAATCTATAGTTTTATTAAATTTTTTAAATATATATATTTTTTAAATAGCTGGACCAGCCTTATTTAAAAAAAAAATCATTTTTTATTTATTTAAATCTTTATAAATTTTTTTAAAAAACATTCCTAATTTTCAATTAATCTTATTTTTTAAATAGTTTTTTTTTTCAATTAATCTCTATTTTTAAATAAATTTCCTTTTATTTTATTTTTAATTTGATTTTTTTTTTTTTTAGTTTTTGTCTTTTTCTGGGGTTATAAAAGTAAATAAACATACTTAGGGGTATTTTGGACTTTTACACGGTTTGACAAGGTCAAAGGGTAAATGTAACAGACGTTGACTGACGGGAGGAGAGGCACGTATTTTGGCAAACCTCAGGGGAGGTTGATGTAATTAGCTCTTATTTCAATTACTAAGTTAACTTTTACAAAAGTGACCAAATTGGTTCAATTGGTCCCTGAGTTTTCAAAATTGAACCAATTTGTCCCTCGACTAAATTTCAGTTAGTGAATCCTAACAGTCAAAGGGTATTTTCAGCTTTGATCTTGTAAATTTAAAAAATATTTATACTAATATTTATATAACAAAAATAATTAAATAGCATTAAAAAAAAAATCTGATAAATATATATATATTCTTTAAAAACTAAAGAAAAAAAAAACACATGTGAATCAAAAAACCCAAACCCAGCCGTAAACTAAACACCTTTAAAACACATTTTATTTTACTATATTTCACATCTAATACTTTTTTTTTTTTGGTTTACACCATCCGGTTTCCGGGTGGGACGGATCCACCATACGGTGCAATCAGCCCAGACCACACCCCGACTAATCCGGACTCGCACCGGGTCGGCCCACTAAAGGGTAAAGTGCTCCCAATATGTGTAGCTCCGTTCACAAGGGGAGTTGAACCCATGACCTTGCTTAAGGGATGAGAGCGCCGAACCACTCACACCAACACATGATTGGTACATCTAATACTTTTCCGTAAAGCAGTAATATAGTACAAAATTGCATTTGACTTCTCAAATCTTATATTTTTCTTTAAATATTTTTATATAAATTTTAATTACAAAATCCCAAATCAAAATAAACCAAATTAGATCAAATCGGACCAATCTACAATGGTTTGGTATGATTTAGAAAAAAGGATTGGTCCAAAGGTTATAAAAGTTACCACTCTGTAATGTCTCTGTATCTTATGCAATCCTTGCAAATTACTTTTTCGTCCCAATTCAATTCGTTTCTATGTAAATAAACTATGATAAGGGTGTAAATGTCATTTCCTTATCAAACAAAATAAAAATGGAGAGAGAGGTGCTAGTGGTGGAAACAAGAAATCAAGAAGAAGAAAGAAGAGATAAAAATGGAGAGAGGTACAGTTAAAGCAGTGGCGCTCATCTCCTCTGGAGACAACAACGTTAGAGGCTCTCTTCACTTCCTCCAAGGCCCCAACGGTCTCTCTCTGTCAGTTTTTATATAATATATATAACACTTACTGGTTATTGATTTATTGCACACTCTTTGTAATGAATTATATTATATGTGCAGGAATCACACATGTCAAAGGGAGCATTTCCGGGTTGAAACCAGGTCTTCATGGCTTCCATATTCACGCCCTTGGTGACACCACCAATGGATGCATCTCTACTGGTAAGTGGGGTTTTTGTTTTAGTTGTTATATACTCTGTTGGAACCTCAATTTTGAGCTTCAATTTGATAATTGTTTAGTGGGGTTTTGTTCTTCTTTGAGTTGATTGGTGATTGGTATTTGTTATTTTAATTCATCTTTAGGACCTCATTTCAATCCACTGAAGAACAATCACGGGGCTCCCAGTGATAAAGAGCGGCATGCTGGCGATTTGGGTAACATTATCGCAGGCCCAGATGGTATATCAAGCTTTTGTTTTTGTAAATGTCAATTGATTGATGATTATGAGGGGAGAAAATCAGTTTTATTTATCATTGTCTCTTTATATATTTCAGGAGTTGCTGTGGTTTCAATTTCAGACAGACAGGTAATTAAATTCATAACAAATATTTTTGTTGGCTTTCTAGTATTGGATATGATTTCATTTTGTGATTTTTGTTTTATTAACTCAAAATTGTTTTATGTCATTTACTTCAAATGCTAATGATAAACTTCATGTGTGTTGTGTGGTTTCCTCTGCTTAAATGTTCTGCAAAGGGTTTGGAATTATTTCGAATATATTTTACATACATGAGCTGCTGTCTGAGACTCTGATCCTTCGGATTCTTGGAAAATTTTGTTTCTTGAATTGTAGTTTACATGTCTTTATCTTCCCTCTCAATGTTCCATTTTGTAGATTCCTTTGAGTGGGCAACACTCCATATTGGGGAGGGCTGTTGTTGTGCATGCTGATCCTGATGATCTTGGAAAAGGTAAGTTTTCTTTTTTTCTCCATTGTTGATTACTTTCTCTTACATATTATAAGGATATATATATATATACATACACACACTTGGTGAAGTTGTAGATGATAGTTTGTTTCTTTTATGTTCAGTTTTTGTGGAGAATAATATGCCTTGAAGAATATGCATAAGTAATGAAGTGCAATTTTATGGTGCTATTTTATTCTCACTTTGTAAAAAATTAGGACTTGTAATCAAATTTGTTATGTTTTTTTCCGCTTGTAAAGGACAGACATAGTAATTTTTGCTACTCGCTACTAAATTTTAAATTTGCTGTGTCAGTTTTAGACCATACATGCATACAAACATAAATGAGCACACCCTACATATTGTTAGACAGCCTCTTGCATGTTCTTGCCATGATTAAAATATCTCAAACCTGTCTGCTATTTTATCTTATGACTGACAGGCAGAATGGCATCTTGTCAGTGCTAATTGTACCTTTGATGGGGTAATATCTCCTATTACATTGTAGAGTCAAAGTTCAAACCCTTTATGAAGTAGTTTATTCCTTTTCTTCCCTAGCATGGCGTTGTGAGGATGGAGGACAGGAAGTATTGGATTTACATGATGGATAATTGGTTTTATAACAATTATCTTGAGATCACTCTTGGGGTTCAGTTTTTATGGAGACCGTCTTCTGTGTTGAGTGGTAGAAAAAGTTTAGATACAAATTAAATTGGTGGGTCAAGAGCCTTTGAAATTAATCAAATGACATTTGAGGCTAGATATGTATTGAAATTTTTTGAAGTTAGAACAATGCTTTTTAGCTGCAATCAGGAAAATTTTGGAAAACTCTGAATTTTTTATGTTTTGGAACACATATGGATGCTCAGTAGTTTGGTGTAATTTGTATATAGAGAAAAAAATTACAAGACACTATCAGATGCTCTGTAATATTGTTCTCGGATTAATTCCAATGGGAAGGTCATTTTCCGATTAAGAGGATTGCAAAAGGCTTCAATTTAGTTAGTTGAGTAGTCTCTAGTACAGAATCTTTGCTTCCAATGATCTTAATTAAAGAGATTGGTGATTGTCGAACTGCTGCACCATGTGTTCTCATGTAATTTGTCCTGTACTTATTTTTTTATCCATCGATTTATGGTTTAAATTGGAGAACTTGGTTCATTTGATCCGTTCTTGATCCGGGGAATGCATGGTTGTGCCACTCTATGCCTGAAGAGCCTTGGGAAGAATACAGGGATGAGATGGCTAGGACTTCAATATGCATAATGTGAACTTTTTAAAAAGACTTGAAAACAAAAAAAGAGAAGACAATGCTAGAATTATTCGAGGGGAAATTGCTCATCTGCATTTGGTAGAAATGCATACTTAAGTTGTGTTATATGGTTAAGTTTCTCCTTGAATTTTCAACTTTTTGTCTTCTCTATCTGAAAATTGGACCCTAGATACATACAAACGAAGCACACATGCAGAAGCTCTCTAACATGTTGTTTGAGAGTCCTTACATGCCCCTAAATATAATCTTTATGCCTCTTGCTTTTCACTCTTGTTCTGCTACCGTGATCTGGTCATAGCCCGTTTGCTATTTTCATTGCCTATGTGATTCACAATTTCTTTTCTTGTTATAATCCGTTTCAACTTTCTTAATTATCAAGTTTTAGCTAATTACAAGGACCAATCCACAGGTGGACATGAACTTAGCAAGACAACTGGGAACGCAGGAGGTAGAATCGGATGTGGTAATGACTTTAAACTTTTATTATTATTATTATTATTATTATTTGTATCTGTTTCTGGTTACCAGTTGTGGATATATGCAGATGTCTTCCATTTCTTATTTCTTTCGTTGATTGATTTTTGCAGGTATCATTGGCCTTCAGTCCTCTGTCTAGATAAAAAAAAAACGCTTTGCAGATGATAGACAGTTCCATCAAAATGTATCGTCTTCTAAAACTGAGATAATCTCTCTCTTGGGAGTCTTGATAGTCTGAATTGTTTAAAACTTTTCGGAACACTTGGCCTGGAATATACAAAATGGTTTTCGGTTTCAGTTTGCAGAAACTATATTTTTGTATTTCAATGTTGTTAGCTGCCATGACTGTCCTTAAAACATAAGGTAAGGACATTTCTCTATCTAAACTTTACCTAATCCTTCAAAGAATTCGTGACGTAGTTGATAATAAATTTATTTCCTTTGAGTTTGTGGTTTTATCGACATTCAATCGCTAACTTTCAAATTAAGGTAAAATTTAGATGAGGAGAGGGTTATTATTAATAGATCTACCGTTCCGTTTGCTGGAATTTCTTAAGAGACTAAAAAGGATGTTGATTATAACCAGAAACTTCTTATTTGCTGCCCTGTATTGGATCTTTTGTCTAATTTTTTCACACATTGAGATATAGGTAGCTAATTAACTTCTTAAGAAATTTAACTTCTTTTTTCTCAATAATTTTAATGTTTTAAAATTTATCAAAATAGTATTTCAATAATATTATACATCCAAGTTAAATTGTCATATTCTAGAACTCTCCATATGTATAGTCTATAAGAAATCAATTAATTAAGTATACCGAATTATCCAATCATAGTAATTGATTTTATTCATTTGAACACAATACTACAAAATAGATCAACCATGATGTTTTTTTTTTTTGTCCGATAGATAAAAATATACAAAATAAATAAAAGAAAACGATATTAGTTTAGTTCAATGATATGCTTCTCACACACTATGAAGTTGTGAGTTCGAGTCATGGCCGTCTATAGAATTTATTGTAGAAAACAATAAAGGATTTATGATAGTAAAATTGTGATATTTCTAAAATCGTCACAATCTCCGAATGCACAAGCTAGTATAGCTTAGCATGCAAGTCCCAAGTCCCAACCACCAAAAGAGGATAATTGTATGTATATAACTACATACATAATACATTCATTAGTTGTGAGGCTTCAGTTATATTTGGCCAATAAACTAAGGGTCATTTGCATTATATATGTTAACGTTTCATATATTTTAGGGATCTAAACCATCTTTTCATCGTAGCTTTCTCCTCACTTTTTTAGCAATCTTATCTTAACTATTCATTGGTCATAATACTTATATATTATAAAATCATTAAAGGTGAATGAAAAGATGGTGGGGAGAGGATCTAAATTCCATATATTAGATATTTAGACAAGATTTAATGTACAAAATTTTCATTTGAGATGTTTGAGGAAATTAAATAGATTTGGATGTTGATGATAAAGTGTAATACTTCGTTATGTATAGTCCCATACAAGTTAGGATAATAATTCTCTAACCGGTTTAGGATTATCGTTTTATAACATTATAAAGGCAAGCAAGATTAAATATCTTAGAAAACAATTATATTTTATTTTATTTCATCTTATGTAATAGAAAATAGAATAAAGAATACATTTTATTTCATTTTATTTTCCAAAAACCTGTGAAATTATTATGTATAATTACTGAGGACACAACTCAAAACAATAATTAAAATCAATTTCCAATTTTCGATGACATTTTCTTTCCAAAAATCAATTATTTTTTTAAAACTGGAATCTAAAATAAAATAAAATAAACTTTTATTCTTGTACCCCATATATCTACCAAGGAAATGCAACAAAGTTTGAATCCTCCACAGTTACCGATTATTTGATAAGTAAAAGAAAAGAAAGTAACACATCCTGACGATGTAATATTTTTGCCCAAAACAAGAAAGAGAATCCGATATCAATGCAACCATAAAATTCCAAAACTGTAAGATAGCATTAGATTTATAAAACCAACATCAAATTCAATATTCCTGCCTATTCAGGACCAACGGCCTGCATGATTCTCAGGTCACGACGATACAAGATTAATGGATTGTGATTGTGATTGGTTTTAACGAACTTCACATGAAGCCGGATCTAGAACAGAAGCGTTCCTATATTTCCCTTCTTTTCTTTCTCCATTAGTGCCCAACCTTGTGTGTCTCTAGCCTCTCAACCACGTGTTTCTGTATGATGAGTTATCGCGCAGAGAAGCATCATGAGGCTTGTACTCCATAACGTAACTGTGAGGGAGCTTTAAGTGTCGTTTAATTGAATCTCTTAGAGCCATCACAGCCTGGTAAGAGAAACAACAGACAAGATGATATCACTTCAGGAGAAAGAGAAGACATATGGCAGTTTACAAAATGATAATACACTTCACAGGCCAGAGAGAGAGAGATAGCGGGTAAGAAAAGGATAGACAGACCTGATGATCAGATGAATTGCGGTTCCAGACACTTAATATATCTTCATTGAACCGAATGCTTAGGACTGCACCACATATGTTATCACCGAAATCTAGTTGGTCACCAACCAAGGCAAGAACCTGAATACACGTGCAACAAGTAAATAAGAAATATATTAAAAAGCACCGTACTAGGCCAACAATTACAAAACCAGAAAATGAACACATTAGAATAACTTTTAATCAGTTACAAAGGCTGCTGCCATGTTCACATTATGATGGAATAATAAGGGATTGCAATTATGCTGCACTGCTACTAATGAGAAGAAACAATAAAACCAATATTTTCACTGCTCAACAAAATCAAGAGGGGAAAATATATTCAGCGCAAAGACATGGATCGGTTTACTTCGGACAAACATTTTGATATTGTAAGTTATGAAATTATACATATTATCAGCATATTTTAATCATAGAAAAGGCAAACTATATTCCAAGAGAGTGCATTAGAGCATACGACATTTTTAATTCTGTAATTCCGTAATACTGCACACACTTTTGATATTTGAACTGAATTTCAGGAACTTCGACTTCCAATCAAAGTTTAACAAAGGTAAAGAACAAATCACAGCTCACAAGCACTACGCTTCTCTCTAAATAAAAGAAAACACTCTAAAGCACCAATTAGCAATCATCCCACTCCTATGGCAATAGCCAAACTAGACTCTCCATCACTCCCTATGAACTTTTCGCAACTCTGTTAAATCTCTATAAAAGTAGAAGATCTACTGATAAGAGCAGGCATCTAAAAAATTGAAATTAGCAAATCAAAATTCTTTAGAATTTTCTTTTAATTATCTGAGGGTTGCAGACAAACTCTTTCTTAGATTTCCCTCACTTCCAAGATTACATGATAATCTCATTTATAAAGCCTTGGGCGAATGTATTCCAATGCTTATCATTTTGTTGCCAACTACCACTACTATTGACTCAATCAAGAAGTATCAAAATACTTCAGATTTTTGCTAAGATTGAGGAATAAAGTTCACTATCTTCATTACCACAATTTAGAGTAAAATGCTTTGTATGCTTCTACTATCCAGGACAAAGTTGCACGCTCTGACTGAGAATCCAACAAGCCAACTATACTAAAGCTGAGGGGATGGAGATTGTGCCCATATTATTGCTTCTTACTTGCAGGAGAAGTTAGACCCATGTTATAGAAAATACTAAATTTTATGGATATTTCCGTATCTTAAAGAAAATAACTGCATGAAATCAATTGATCATATGAAAACAACAGAGCTACTGCAGACTATAAATATAGAAAACCATTTTCAATCTATCAACTTACCAGGTCTTCCCAGAAGCGACCAGAAACAGCCTTTTTGAACCGTATTATCCACTTACCACCATTGCAGTTAGCAGAGTCCTGACACAAAACAGAGTTTATGAAGTTATGTTACTATATAATATGTTAGAAATGATATTCAAAATTCTCCAGCAAACCTAAAAAATAACAGTTCAAACATAGCAAAAGGGAAGCAATAAAAGAATGACCACTATACAGCACAAGCAATTGCAAGGTCAGGCTTTAGATATTTACCTCCCATAGAGGGCGGATTCCTTCCTTGAAAAGATGTAAATCAGTAGGGCTTGGCAAAGAAGAAGGGCGAGCCAAGTGACAATAGCAAACCCAAAAACCTTCAACCTATATACACATTAAGCTAAAACCAGATCAGCTACTGAACCAAGTAAAATAAAATATGTCAAGCTAAGGGTTCACCCTAAACACATTTATTCTAGGATCTGATATAATAGAACTCACCGTACTAAAATCAACAATTTTCTTTATGTTGTCCTCATATGATGATTGAGTTCGAACTCCAGGTGTTCGACGAGTGTACCAGAATACAAACTTGTGCTGTACATAGGAACATCAAAATTAAATAAGTGATACTGTGTCATAGCAAAAATGAAATGCTAAAACAGAACAGCTATGCATGTTAGTCGGAAATAAAGAAAAAGCAAAAAGAACACAGAAATACTAGACAAATATAGCAACATAACACATGCGTATGATCATAGCCTTGGAAAATAAAAGTCTCATGTTTAACGTGATAAAAAAGTTTGCAATTAGAATAGGCTTAAATTAACTACAATATAGAAGGTAATCTGCCAACAGAAGAACAAAAAGTCAAACAAATAACGAAGCCACCAACACTTAAATCTACACAGCATCTGCATTAGGGCAAGTACAGCCTATGAAGCATGGACACTTCTAGGAGGGCAACGAATTGCGTATCGGGGAGTGTCGGAGCTCCGACACACCTCAATACGTATCGTAAACGCAATTTTAAAGTATCATTTTTATTTTCTTTCAAATACATCGGAAATACGCTCTGATACACAATGTTTAAAAAAGCATGAGACAGTGCGTTTTGTACTAGTGAGGCGAGGCGGCCACCTCGAATTAGAAATATTAAATAATGCAAAAAATTAAAATAATTTATATATGAATATGAGAGATCTGGGTGGTGTGTTGTTCGAATTTTTTTTCTAGGAAAAGGTATTTTTCTATTTTCTTGGAAGCAGAGGTGTGGTCGTTTGATGAGTGTGAGTGTGCTATTAGGGTTTTAAAATACTAATTCTAACTTAGACAACCGTTTTGATAAATAATAATAATAGTAATAAAGCATTGATTCAAAACTCACTGTTTCACCTCCCAAAACCTAATTGATATGGCACCAAAACTCACCACTTCACCACCCAAAACCAAATTGATATGGCATTGCCTCATCGCCCTGCATCAAGTCGATTCGACCTTGAAGCGGTCACCTCATTGCACCAAGGCAGGGTCATTTAAAAACAGCCTTGAGACTCCAGCCTCAAGGCAGTGAAGGGCTGAGGCAGCATGAGGCATGCTGGCTGAGTTTTAAAACATTGACATACATATCAGATAAGAAAATCTTTTTTTGAAATAGCAGTTACCGCAACCTATATTCTGTCATTCATTTATTGTTATACATTGAGAAGAAAAATTCCTACATTGGTATCCAAAGCCCTCAATTACGAGGTCAAGAAAGCCACCTTGGAAACCCACAAAAATTCAAATATTCTTTGACCTTTGTATCTACAGAGTTTTAGATTAAAAAAAAATACAGAGTTTCAGAAGATAAAAAAGATTATTTTGAGCGAAAGTTATTAATTAAAATTGCTAATTCCTATATATATAAATATATATGGACCTCAACGTATCTGTATCCTATGTTTTTTGGAAAAAGCTGTATCACTGTATCTGTACAGTATCGTATCGGAATCGGTGCTTCCTAGAGGACAGCTAAAATTTCCAAACTTCACATGTTTTCTCAACTCAATAAAGCTTTTAATTGAACTACAACATGCAATCAGCTAGTCGAACTCTTATTTATCAGTCTAATAGGATACGAGGTCCAACCCATCAAAACACAAGGAAGAAAACCCCATGTAGTGTAATTGTAAAGCAGCACACGGCAAACTTCAAACAAGAGGAGTGTGCTGTCAGTTGTATACTAATAACAATGAAAATTTTCTTAGCACATCAGTAACAATAATACTATTAGTCAAAATATCAAAATTTTATTCTTTAACCGGATATTTTACAGATCACGTAGAAATGAAACTGGAAAAGCTCTCAATCATAATATTTCCTTCTTAAATAAACACCAAGTACAAGGTACAAAGCAAGCCAATCATCACTGAAACCTACTGTACGAGTCTCACTTTCGAAGATATCAAAACTAATCAAGCCAACAACAAAAAATCTAAATAGATCTAATCCAAAAACTTTTTATTTATTTATTTAAAACAAAAAAAGAAGAAGTATATAATGCCTTAAAAATGGCAAACAAACAAGACCTAAATAAAAATCAAACTAATATTTATATAAGAAAATAAAAACGATATCAAAACAGAACACGAAGAATACAAAAATAGAGAGAGACCTTGAGAGAATGCAAAGGAGATTTGAGGCGGCGTTCTTCAAATTCCTTGTTATCGAGCGAATCAACGCCTGTTTGCGTGTTGTTGGTGTTGTTATCTGCTTCTTTTTTCTCTATAATTTCCATTAATTTGATTTTCTCTTCTTCTTCTTCTACTTCTCGACTGTCGAAGCCCTAAATTATCTCTCTCTGAAATACAAAGAGCCGTTTTTGCCTTTCGTGTCTCTCTTTTTCTTCCAACACGATCGTGCGTGTAGCGTGCGTGTTTGCTTGATACGCACCGTTTCGGCTTTGAATGAAGAAGGAAAAGAATGGATAGACTTTTCTAGGCTTGGTAGTTGGTATGTTTGGAAAGTCGGTTAGGGTTGTCCCAGTTCCAGTTATACCACCACTTATCTCTATTGTGTAAAATAGATTATAGAGTTTTACTTATATTTATAGGGTTTTCTGGTTTCTTTTGAACCAAACTAAAAAAAATGAGAGAAAAATTAGGTTTGTTTAGTGATTTATCGTCTGGTTCTTCGAATATATTCTGTCTGGTTCATAGATTTTTTTTTTTTTTTTTTTTTGATAAAATCATAAACCAATGGAACAAACAAACATTACACAGGCAAATCAGCTCGGACCAAACTTTCCATACAAGGTGGACAAGATTCAAGGTAGAAACGATCTTCTTCCGGTTCATAGATTTTTATCAAGACAGTAAAATTATACTTGATTCGAGCCCGATTTCTTTTCGAATTTGTAGTGTTTTTACTCTAGTGTTAATTAGGTTATCGGCTGGTTGTGTTTAGTGTATAGTTTCGTTAGAATTTGCTATATAATAATTGAGAACTGAATCGATGTGTTCTGTTTTATTCTATGTTAAATATTGTGACAATTTGTGGCTACTCTAAAATGTGTTCGGCTGCTCTGAGTTTTAAACTGCTTTGAGAACTAAGGAGTTGTGTGGGTCACATAAAAATTAACTTGGTTATTCTTCTCGTTTTTATTAAATATTAAAATATATATTTTTTTATTTGAATATCGAAAAAAAAAAAAAATTACACTATTAATTTAAAGTTTATTATTAATAGTGTGGTGCATATTACCATTAAGGGTGCGTTTGGCACAGAGATAGGATAGGATAGGACGGGACGGGATGGGACGGGACGAGACAGGACAGGACAGGACAGTTGTTCTATATTGTGTTTGGAATGTCTGGGACATAACTGTTAACTGTACTGTTATGCATTTGGGACAAGACAGGATAAAAAGTTCAAATGACCAGAGTGCCCCTCATATGAATATATAATATTATAATATATATATATATATATATATATATATTATAATAGTATAATAGTATATAAATTATTATATATAATATATTAAAAATTATACAATAATATATATATACATATATAATAAAATATAACTATATATTATTGTATATGAAATAAATTTTAATATATTATATATTATTATATATAATATTATTATCTTATATATATATATATATATATATATATTATTGTATATAACAATAAAATATAAAATATATTATAATATTAAATATATTTATTTATTATTAATATTTATAATAATATATAATACTATTATATAATAATAATATAAAAATATATATTGTATTATAATATTTATATATATATATAATCAGTCTTTCTATTGTCAGTTCGTCCTAACAATAAATATATCAGGATGAAGAATGTGGACCACAGATTATGAAGAAGTTTTGACAAATGCATACACTTTAAATCAAAGTATGTAAATCTAATTGTCCACATTCTTCGTCCTGATATATTTATTGTTAGGATGAACTGATAATAGAAAATCTGTATATATATTATATATAATAATAAAATATAATATATATTATTAATATATAATATTATATATATATATATATATATATATATATATATTATAATATATATAATATATTGCACAAATTTGTGATTTTTTGAAGATTTAAGGGTAAAAAGGTATTTTTGAGACTTGTCCCAAGCGTGGGACAAGTCTGGCTTAGGGTTTTGGGTGGGACAGAATTTTGTGATTTTTGTCCCATCTTGTCCCGTTCTGTCATATGCTAAAGACGCGCCAAACGTGGGACAAGAAGAAACTATCCCATGTTGTCATGTCCCGTCCCGCGTACCAAACGCACCCTAATAGTGTAAGGATATGAATGTCCAGACTTTAGATTTTAGATACAATTCAAATATTTTAGATTTCAGACAAAGAAAACAAACGTCACCTAACATAGAAATGACAAATAGGTTACGTAGCTCAAAACTTGGGCCATGCCTAAGCTCAGTAGAGATATCAAATGGGTTCGAATAGGTCAAACGTTAATGTTAAGGCACCATTGCGCTTGAGATCGATTATGAGTCGAGACTTAAAATGTTGTGAGGCTTGACCTTGCTCATGAGATTTGTCCAAAGCGAGCTTGCCTACATACAAGGCTAGTCCTTACTTTTTAGAGATCAAGGACAAAAATCTAAAATGGGCCCCTTATTCATATTTAGGGGTGGGCATAAAAGTGTGAACCGAACCAAACCGAAATTAGGTGTTTGGTTCGATTTTGGTGTTAAGTTAGGTTCAATTCGATTCAAACTAACTGAACCGAATTGAATTCGGTTCAATTTCGATTTTGAATCTCCAAGACCAAACCAAGCCGTCAAAACTGACAAAAAAAAAAAAAAAAAAAAAAACCTAATTTTTTTCTCTAACTCATTTTTCAGACCTAACAGCCACACCTCTCTCTCCCCATAACTCTGTCTCACACACAAAGTCGGCTCCACTAAGGAGTAAACCTGGCAAAATGCTGGAGCCCCTCAAATTCTTAAAAAAAAAAAAAAACAATTATTTTGATTTAGTATAGGTATATAAAACCTAAATGACACTCATGTCAATAAAAAAATTTAGTTTCGATGGTAAGTAATTATGATTTTAAGGTAGAGGTGCGAGTTCAACACCCACCCGTTGCTTTATTTTATCCAATAAATTTTTAATGGTTTTTATTTTATTTTTTTTTGTTTACCCTCTTTTTCAAATTTTCATTTTTTTTTTCAACAAAACAATTCACTTTATATTTTTTGTCATTATCAACTTCTTAACTACCTGCAATTTGTGGTTACTTAATTCAATTTTATTTTGTATTAAATTATTTATTATTATTTTAAATTTTTCTAATTTCTAATAATTTTAGTTTGACATACCTAGCATATCCAATCAATAAACCCTAAAATCTCAGAATTTAATTTATTGTATTAAACTACTCCATCTATTATTATGATTCATTTTTATTTTATCCTTAGTATTTTATTTTATTTTATAGTTTTAATTTAGTTAGAATATATAAATCAATAATTTACCAATAATTAGAAGAATAAAGAATTCAAAAACATGTATAGTAACATTTATTAATAAATTATTTTTGTATAAATTTAAAGTAAATTCATTATAAATACAAAACAAAATTACTATAGACCCCGAATTTTGATATTGTAAGAGGTGATTATCATTATTTAGATAATCAAACCAATTCGACGTAAAACCTCTTCTCTAGTAATTTTTACAAACATGTTTAGTGTACTATTACAATTTACCTGGTTTTGAAATATTAATAAAAATTTTATGGGACCCCGATTTTTGTTAACAAAATTAAATAGATCGGGTCTCAAAATGTCTTAAGACGGCCCTGCTCACACATCACACCTAGCAGCCGCATCTTCCATCGCTTCTTATGTCGTCTGCACTCGTCCCTCTTCCGCCTGCACCCGTCAAGGTTTTATTTTTCTTCTTCTTTCTGCCATTTCTTCTTCTTTGTCAAGGTGTTTGTTGTTTCAAAAAATGATGTTTCTGTTTTGATTTTTTTATAGGTGTTTGCTGTTCGACACTCCATCATGATTTTGGAGTCAAAATGGTGATTGGTGACCGAGAATGTTCTTGATTAATTCAAGGAACAACCAATTTCAATGTGGTGTGTATATATATATATATATATATATATATACAGTCTTTCTACTGTCAGTTCGTCTTGATATATTTTATATCAGGACGAAGAATGTGGACCATAAATTATGGAGAAATTTTGACAAGTGCAAACACTTTGAGTCAAAATATGTAAAACTATATATATATATATATATATACAGTCTTTCTATTATCAGTTCGAACTGACAAAAGTTATATCAGTTCCTTACATGTGGACCATTGGATTTAAATACTTTGACTTAGCTGTATGCACTTGTCAGTCAAAGTATTTAAATTCAGTGGCCCACATATAAGGAACTGATATAACTTTTGTCAGTTCGAACTGATAATAGAAAGACTGTATATATATATATATATATATGGGGCAAGATCCATGACCCTATTTTTTTTTTTACACAAGTTTTGACACAACTTTGTGTCCCTTGGATTGACAATCATTAAATGGCTTGGATTAATCCACTTGGAACTCTTCTTGAATGATTTGTTTGTGTTCTCTTTCATCTCTTCTCATAAATTCTTTTAATTTATTGCTTCAAAAAAAATAATCTCTTTAATTTCAGGAAAAAAAAAATCTCTTTAAGTTTATATTTCATCTTCTCTCTCCACCATCATATCTATCGCTTAATTCTCTCTCTTTCTCTCTCTCCTCAAATCAAGTATTTCTATAAAAACAAAACCAAAACCATTCAAGTATGACATGGGGATATTACTGTCCAAAAAAAAAAAGTATGATATAGAGATACAATTTTACCATCCATTCCATGGAGACCCCAAACCTCCTGTGCACATAAACCTACAATTACTTGAGTAATCTGATCAATGTCTCAAACTATATAGAGGGTAGCCAAAACTACTTAAATATATTCTAATAATCATACCCAAAAAAAATATTTCTTTTATGGAAACCATTTTTTATTTTTATAATTTATTTGCACGGTTAAAAACCAAACCAATTAGAAATGAGAAAATATAGGAGATCCTTTCAAAAAAAAAAAATGTTTAAAAAAAATATAGGAGACGATGTGGCGGGCCATCAAGATCTTTATGTGGCGGGCCTGTCATCACTGGCTTCCCACCATGGCTTATCTTGCTAAACGTGGGGTGCATATGAATGGCTATTGCCCTCACTGCCAGAAATTCCCGAAGACGATGGTTCACGCATTATGGGGTTGTCGTGAGTTGATGAGTGTTAGAGAGAAGTGTCAGAGTTTCAATGGTTTTAAGGGTAGTAATGATATGCATTTCCTTGACTTCATTCTTGGCTAGCTACGTAACCTCTGCTCAATAGAGTTGGAATTCTTGTGTGTCATTTTCTGGAGAATATGTTTCTGTAGGAACCAAATGATTCACAACAAGGCTGGGGTTGATAATAGGGATGTTGTTCAGTGGGCTTCTGATTTCATTGATGAGTGGAGATCGATCTCTCAAGTGGATACTCTGCCCATGTCTGGTTCTGTTCCTGTGCAAAATTGGACTCCTTCGATGGATGGTACCTGGAAGTTAAATACAGATGCGGCTACTTGTTATAAGAAGCACCTGATTGGTTTGGGGTGCATTATTCGGGATAGTAATGGGTTGGTTAGAGCTACTGTTGTCAATAAGATTACTGTAATGGTTCCTCCTTTAGTGGCGGAAGCTATGGCAGTCAGGAGGGGTATCCATTTGGCGGCTTCCGAGGGTATTGGGGTTTTCCACATCGAAATGATTCGCTCCAAGTTGCTAAGTTGGTTCGTAAACGGGTGGTGTCCTCTGCTGATGTTGGTCCTATTATTAGTGACATTTTAACTTCTTTAGAAGCTTTTCCTAGTTGCTCGATTAGTCATATTTATCGGCATGGAAATTTGGCTGCTCATTCCTTAGCTAAAGAGGCTCTTTCGGTTAATGTGGATTGTGTCTGGGTGGATTGTTGCCTTCCCTGCGTGGAGCGGCCTATCCATCCTGATGTTCCTGTTTAGTGTGTTTGTTGCTTTGTGTTTTGTTTCCTTTCAATACATATATATATATATATACTAGTTTGTGGCCCGCACAATGTGCGGGCATGGTAAAAAATAACGTAATTGTTATCAAAATTTTTTTATATATATATAAAAATATTTTATGTTCTTCTATTTTGATTTCAATGCTCTGATTTTTTCAATTTTCTCATATATCAACCTTTCAAACCGAATGGTGACAATTTTTTATCATTTGGTTTCCAATTTATGTTATAAATTACTTGATTTTTTGATAGGGGAATAAACAAAAGAAAAATGAAGCACATAAAACAACCCTTCTTTTACTAAACAACTTTATAATATATATATATATATATATATATATATATATATATATATATATAATCTTACAATTGAAATTAACAAAAATTAGATTATCTCACTAACCTCCTTAAATTTGTACTAACGTAATGATTTTTTTTTTTTTTTTTTAAATCAAGTTCAACAAATCATTCACAACTTAATAATAATAATAATAATAATAATAATAATAATATATATAGGATATATTAAAACCTTTCTTATTTGTATAAATACCTTGGAAAAAAAATGATAGCTAGAGCTCTGAACGTGTTCAAATCCTTGGCAACAGAATATATCTTGTATATATTTCGATACCAAAATTAAACATTCAAATTCAAGATTTAATTGTAAAATAAATTTAATATATAAAAAAATAGTTCATGAATATTGCCTCCTTTCTTACGGTCACGATTCTTGGCCTAATCTTATAGTGACCGAACAATCACATAAGCGGTAAGCCTGTTGAGTACATACATCAACAATACTGCGATTTTAACTAAAATAGATTCAAAAGTATTATATGAACTATTCACAGGTAAATATATCCAAATCGAATCACATGTTCATTCTCACAATCTACCATGATGATCCATTAATCCTAAATAAACACTAAAAAAGGACACAACAAAATATAAGTTTTATAAAATAAAAAAATTGAAAAGGAGAAAAGAGAAATCATAAATGATGAACCTTAGAAGACTTGGTGGGTTGTGGGAATTTGGGAAGAGGAGGGAGCATGACGGTTCTTGGTCTAAAGTCTGAGGAACACCTAGAGCCAATTTGACTTTCCTCCATTTGTTGTGTCACAAACCTGTTATGTTTAGGCCATATTTTCATAACCAAAAAAAAAAGAAGATGATATGTAACAAACAAAGCAAATAAATATATTGTATACAGAGCAAGAGAGAGAGAGCGAGTTTTTGACCTTTTTATGGGTCGGTAGTGTTTATGTTAACATAATGGTGAAGGATACTGATAAGAGATTAGCATCCTTTTAAAACACATCAAAAACTAAGAACACTAGTCTATAGGAAAGGTTGTTATTATTATTATTATTATTATTATTATTATTATTATACTTTATTATATTGATTAAGAGAATTTAATCATTATCCCATTAATTATAGAATTGCCTCGATTTAAGAGATTGTCTCTTGATTGACTTTTGATTTACGATTTATGAACAAAACTTTCCCACTTAATATAAATTTTCAATTAATTACGAAATCTATTTAGAGTTTAGACTTTGGTGATCTTAACACTGTATAAATATATATATATATATATATATAATTATTAATTAATTTATTAATCAATTAATATTATTGTATTTTTAAAACTGTAGTGTCTTTTGCATCTTAAAAAATAAAATAAAAATTAATACAGTCCATTTAAAAAAAAAAAAAAATTAGAAAACTGTAGAATAGGAAAGATTTATATATATATATTTTTTATGATATTGATTTTAGAGAATTCCATCATAGGTTTGGCTAAGTTGCTGTTAACAGTAAAGTTACTGGGTCAATTTCAATATTTAGATTTCAGTTTATAAAAATTAAGGATTTGAAAATTATAACATAAAGTAACTAACTTATATAACTACCCAGTAATCGGTAAGGTAGCAAAACCCTTCCATCATTATCCCATTAATTATGGGTTTGCCTCTTAATTTGTGATTTATGGGATTGTCTCTTGATTGACTCTTAGTTTATGATTTATGATTAAAACTTTCCCACCTAATACAAATATTCAATTAATTTGAAGCTTAATCAAATTTTGGTGATCTTAGGGGTCGTTTGTTTTTTTCACTTATAACTTAATGGGTCTGAATCATAATTATTAAGTTATTTTGTTTGTTTTTTTAAGTGGTCAAACAACTTAAAAATATCAAAAAACAACTTAAAATAAAAAGTTAAAAATCTTGACTTTTAACTTAATTGTAAATCACTGAATTGCATTAAATGCAATCCTAAATCTTTTCTTCCGATACTATCCTCCATATATAACATATATCCAATTTCATCATAATTATATATTGTATAGAAATCTTTATTTTAATATATTGCTTATTTTAAATAGCTTTAAAAATAAAAAAAATAACCATAATCACTTCTAATATTGGTGTATAATATCAATAATTTATTATGATATTAGGGTGATGTATTTATATATTAATTTTTTTAGAGTGATTTGTGTGAGTTTTCCTGTTGCCCCTTTTATTTTTATTTTTATTTTTTAAAAAAAACCTTTTTTTTTCTTAGTAAAGATAAAGTTTGTTTGTAATCGAAGAAGAAGATCATGATCATATGTGTTCGTATATACTTATTATTTTTGGATTGTTTTTATTCTATATTATATGTATAATTGTTTAATATGGGTATAGATGTAAAATTACTTCTTTTCAGACAATTTTATTTTTAAAAAACAAACATGTTAACAGTACATTCAGATGTGGAAAAAAAAAAAAAAAAAAAAAAAAAAAAAAAACATGTCATTTAGATTCAGGTTTCAGTCACTATTCAGTCTTCAATAAAATTCAGGACTATTCAGTCTTCAGACAAAAAAACAAACGACCCCTTAATATATATTTATAAGGTTTATTAGAAAGAAAAATATTATAATTACAATATTAAAAAAATACTCGTAAATGGAAAGTATCACAGAGATCTGTAACTCACACAAATCAAGCTTACATTATCGTATTAATACTAAAAGGAGAATGAAATCTCAATTTTCTCCTGACCTAAAAAGAAATCTAACAATAAATAATAATAACCCGACTTAGAACTCTTTTTTGTTTGTTTCTTCCAAGATAAATATGTCTATACATAATTAATAGTCACGTCTCATATATCACAATAAGAGATGCTCCTGTAATGATAGAAAACTATTTTCTTCTTGCCCGATCTATTATGGATTGTGAGAACAACTTTTCCTGATTTGTTTTTCCAAGTGTTACAAATTGGTTCATCTTGCGAGATAATATTCTAACTCTTCTGAATGATAGCCGTGTTTCACTTCCCAGCCCAAAACGCTCACCTACCTCCAACCTGTCAAGCATTTATATTGTAATTTTATCATTTTCAGTAAATAGTAAAAGATGATGATACCTCATTAGCACATATCTCATCAATAACCTTCAATGTTCTCTCTGAAACGACACCATTTGCATTACAGAACTCAAAATCATTCTCCCTCTTAAAGCCACCATACTGGACAGGTAGCTCCTTGTCAGGCATGTATCTGTAATCAAGAATTAAAAAACACTTTTAGTCACCATTGAAACATAACAAAGTGCTAACATGTAGAGAAAGTACTTACTTCAAAAGGATTTCGGTGACCTTATATATATATATATATATATATATATATATATAGAGAGAGAGAGAGAGAGAGAGAGAGAGAGAGAGAGAGATCATTTATGGAAGGCGAAGAGGGTAGTACTGTTCACATTAACTTGTAGGAAAATGAAACGATTTATATTAGAAATCTAAAAGCATTAACTTGTTGTGAATGCATGCATATGAGGTATTCTTTAATGTTGTATGGTAGAATATTAGTAATCTCAAAGGAGTGTTGGAAATTAAAATCGATAGATTACTCTAATGACCATAAATTGGATCTATTTAATTAGTAAACAAAATTAAACTATCCACTAAAATTCAACTTATTGCTCAATAACTTCAAAGTGACTTTACAATTACATTTTATATATTATAGGCGGAATTTAACATAAGTCCCACTTTTTGGGAGATTTGTCACCTTTATAAATGTCTTTCCATAATCATCACTTTAGTCCCTATTTTTTTCCAAAACTCATCACTTTAGTCCATTTGACTAAATATTTGAAAATCAACTATTTTAAAACCTGTGAAAGTACAATTTTGCCCTTATTACTATTTAATTTAGCTAAAATGATTATCTTAACTTTAAATTAAAATGAAAAACAATAAAATTCTCAATAATAAAATCTTAAATAAATAGATTACAAAAACAAATTTTAAATAAATAATAATAATAAATCCATTAATTTTTTCTTATTTTGTATTTTTTTTTCATAATGGATATTTATTTAGCTAAAATGATTATCGTAGCTTTAAATGATTATTTTTCATAATTTGTTTTTGTAATATATTTATTTAAGATTTTATTATTGAGAATTTTATTATTTTTCATTTTAATTTAAAGCTAAGATAATCATTTTATCTAAATAAAAATCCATTATGAAAAAATAAATAAATAATAAGAAAAAATTAATGGATTTTTTATTATTTATTTAAGTTTTTTTTTTTTTTTTTTTTGTAATCTATTTATTTTAGATTTTATTATTGAGAATTTTAATGTTTTTCATTTTAATTTAAAATTAAGATAATCATTTTAGCTAAATTAAATAGAATAAGGGCAAAAGTGTACTTTCACAGGTTTTAAAATAGTTGACTTTCAAATATTTGGTCAAATGGACTAAAGTGATGAATTTTGAAAAAAAGAGGGATTAAAGTGATAAATATAGAAAGTCATTATAAATGTGACAAATCGCTAGAAAAATGGGACTTATTTCTACCTATATTATAATATTATAATATATTATTATACTTAATAACTGATTAATATGAATTAAATTCTACATATTATATTATTATAAATGGACATATATAATATAATAATATAAATAAGATGTAACTCATATCATGTAATACGACTGAACCTTATTCTACAAAGATAAGCACCTTTTAATTAAAACCCTTGGATGAATCCAAAGGTTATCCTTAAAAATTATCTTTTCTTAAAAATTAAAAATTAAAAATAAAAAAAACCACATAAAACCAAATGAAAAAAAAAAAAATAGTACGAATAAAAAACGCAGAGAAAAATAAAATATCACAGCCTATACTCCATCTTGAAACAATACATCACTCAATTTGGTCTCAAAGAATATCGCAAGAAGTTCTACATTTTGTTCCAAGCTATACTAATGTTAATTAACCAAATACTAACAATAAAACTTGGGCAAACAAACATAACAATCTTATCTAGTACCTCATAATTGGGAATTCACATAATTAATATTGGATATTAAAAGAAAACCACGGAATAACATAAAACCACGAAGCTACAACAGTACAACAAATAACATAACTAACCTTCATTGAATCTTTGAAGTGCTTCAACCTGGAGTAGCGTCTTCCTCATCATCTTCTCCATACTCTCTTAAATTGTCCTTTTAATTTCACATAATCTACATAGATAAAAAAAAAAAAAAAAAAAAAAAAAAAAAAAAACCATCACGAAAATGATTTCATTGCTTCCTGTTATAAACACATCACTTATCAACACACAATTCATCAACGCCTACAAAACCAATCATTCACACCATGAAAAAAGAAAAAAAAAAAAAAAAAAAAAAAAAAACCTCAAACCCAAAAAGCTCCCCATCAAAAAAATAACCAAACCCAGAGAGATTTCCGTATATATATATATATATATATATAGAGGAAATAGGGGTTAGTAGTCAAAAATTAAGGCCTATTACTGTTTTTGTCCACCATTATCATTTTATTGTTTTTGTCAATAAATGGGCTGTGAATACAAAATTGCCCCTATTTTTTTTTACAAAAGCTCTTCTCTCTCCTTTTCTCTCTCATTTTCACCAGATCAGATTTTTTTTTTCCTCTTTCTCTCTCTCCTTTTGCTGCCTGACGCCTCCTTCTTCTTCTTCTTTCTCTCCTCCTCTCTCCTCCATCCACTCTCCTTTTCTTCTTTTTTCTTGTCATTTTCGCTCTCCTTCTTCTCTTTCACTTTCTTTTTTTTTCCAGATTTAAAAAAAAAATCAGATTTTTTCAAATAAAAAATTTTCAGATTTGGTGGTTTTTCGATCGTCGGTCGTCCGATCATCCCTCCTTCTTCTTCTTCTTCTCTTTCTCTTCTCTCTTCTCTTACATGTTTTTTCCAGATTTTTTTTTAATTTCAGTTTTTTTTTTTTGAATTTTTTTTCAGATTTTTAATTTTAGTTATGGTTGTGGTTGATTTTCCAGATTTTTTTTAAAAAATTTAGGTTTTTTTAAACAAAAATTTCTAGATTTTTTTTTAAAAATTCAGTTTTTTTTTCTTTTTTTTGTTGAATTTTTTTTTTAAAGGTTTGGATTTGAGTTGTGGTTGTGGTTGTGATTGTGATTGTGGTTGTGGTTGTGATTTAAAAAAGGTTTGGATTTGAGTTGTGGTTGTGGTTAAGTTTGAGTATTGTTTGTTTTTAAAAAATTCAGATATTGATTTGCGCAAAAAATATTTCAGAAATTTCAAGTTTGAGTATTATAAGTTTGAGTATTGGTTGTGGTTGTGATTTTAATTTTTTTCCAGACCGGTGTGCTTAATTGTGTTACTAGTGACCAATTAAACACAACACAATTAAACACACCAGGTGTAAACCAATTAAACACACTGGGGAACCCAATTAAACACACCAACATTATCATTAAACACACCGGACTAATTAAACACACCAGGCAAAATGAATTAAACACCGAACTAATTAAACACACCAGACCACCAATTAAACACACTGGACAAAATGAATTAAACACACCAGAGAAAAACCAATTAAACACACCAAGCCAAACCAATTAAACACACCAAGCAAAATGAATTAAACACCGGACTAATTAAACACACCAGACCACCAATTAAACACACTGGACAAAATGAATTAAACACACCAGAGAAAAACCAATTAAACACTGGACAAAATGAATTAAACACACCAGAGAAAAACCAATTAAACACACCAAGCCAAACTAATTAAACACACCAATGCAAACCAATTAAACACCCTAGGCCAAACCAATTAAACACCTCAATACAAATCAATTAAACACACCAGTGTAAACCAATTAAACACCCTAGACCCTGGTGTGTTTAATTTTTTTTTGTCCTGGTGTGTTTAATTGTTTTTGCCTGGTATGTTTAATTAGTGGTCTGGTGTGTTTAATTAGTCTGGTGTGTTTAATTCATTTTGTCTGGTGTGTTTAATTAGTTCGGTGTGTTTAATTGGTGATCTGGTGTATTTAATTCATTTTGCCTGTTGTGTTTAATTCGTTTGCTTGGTGTGTTTAATTCGTGGCTTGGTGTGTTTAAACAAAATAAAATCTGAAAAGTTTGTTTGAAAAAAATCAAATCCGAAAAATCTAATTTTTTTTTCAATAAAACCCAAACCTAAACACAACTCCCACCATTCATAAAAACAACCCCAACCCAAACTTAAATACAACCACAAATCAACAACTAACACTCAAATACAAACCTTTTTTAAAATCTGACAATTTTTCAAAAAAAAAAAACTAAATTTTTTTTTTTAAATCTGGAAAATTTCCCAAATCTGAAAATTTTCCTTTAAAGAAAAAACCTGAATTTTTTTTTTTAAATCTGAAAAAAAAAAGGAGAAAGAGAAAGAGAAAGAGAAAAAGAAGAAGATGATGATGATGAACCCATGAGAGAGAGAGAAGCCGTGAAAGAGAGAAGAAGGAGAGAAAGAAGAAGGAGGCGTGAGAATATGAGAGAGGAAAAAAAAATTGTAAAGAAGGGTAATCTTGTCCAAAATGTGGATATGTTGACAAAAACAATAAAAATAATAATCATGGACAAAAACAATAAACCCCATAATTTTTTGGCTAGTTATGGAGTTCTCCCATATATATATATATATAACAAAAACAAAACAAAACCTAGTAGCAGTCAGATCCAAACCACATGCAAAACATAAAATTTATTGCGATGAGATGAGAAGAAAAGAGATTCATTTGTGTTTAAAATGAGAGTGACAAATACTGTCCAATGAAATGGAGAGTCTAACTATTAAATGAGTATGATGGTAAAAAATATATATATATATAAAATAAAATAAAACAGCGTTTTACATTCCATGCATGAAAGGTAACAAATTCTAACGTTTTATCTTTTTAATCCTCAAAATTTATTTATCCATAAATGATTAATTAATATTAATGGTTCAATTTGAATGAGTTCAATGTATAGAGACCCCTTCATTTTTCTTCTAATAAATAGGTGGATGAATAATATTAAAATGCAATTAAATATGGGGGTCATTAATTCAAATGAGTTCAATGGATTGATATGGTGGCTTTTCATTTCCCTTGGATTAAATATGTGGATCAATAATGAGAGAAAAGCTAAAATATACGGAATTTATTGTTGAAACTCTCTTACAGCGACACGTGGCGTCATGAGGGTTCCATTTTAAGGTATTACTAGTTGGTAACCTGCACGATGTGCCGGTATTGTAAATTAAAACGTGTTGTCATCGGATTTATATATATGGCAAGTTGGAGTTCCGTTATTATATATTATATTTAGATTAAAAAAGAAAATGTATTTACAACTTATAGCTTTCAAATGATTTGGACCTGTGAAATTCATTAAGTTTAGTTGAAAATTTAGTAACTTCGCAAGAATAATAATAAGTAGCAAACTGATTCATCATTTTTAAATTTTGCACCGTAAAATTACTTTTGATAATGAAAATCTCCACAACAAATACACACGTGTCATCTATAAGATACTCGTTCCCAGGATAATAAAATGTTTTTAGATCAATTAATTTGGTGATACCCAATTTGGTCTTCAATGCATGTTATTGTCTTACTTGCCCATATGCATCACCCATATAAGAAAAAAATTTGAAGTTTAATACTTTAAAAAATAATAAATTTATACTCATGTCAATGAATTTATCTTTAGGATGTAAGCACATAAAGCACATAACATATTTGTCTCGAAAACTGATAATCATGTTCACCTCCCATCTAACGTAAAGAGAATTGATCTCCACAAAAGCCAATTAAATGGAGATTTGATCTTTCGCACATTCTTGCTCTTGTATCCATTTGGATAGATAGATAGTTTCTTGAGTTAACTGCATGTTGAACTGTGTAAGATAGATAATACATTTACAAAATAAAATACTTTTAATTATATATATATATATACAGAAATTCTATTATCAGTTCGAACTGACAAAAGTTATATCAGTTCCTTGCATGTAGACCACTGGACTTAAATACTTTGACTTGGCTGTATACACTTGTCAGTCAAAGTATTTAAATCCAATGGCCCACATACAAGGAACTGATATAACTTTTGTCAGTTCGAACTGATAATAGAAAGACTTTATATATATATATATATAAACATTTACTTCCAATAATACCAAAATCACTTGGAACAAGTTATTAAAATTACAAAATTAATGGAAAATGCAAACAATTGATTATCACAAATAAAACAACCTTGAGAGTATAGATATTTTGATAATAAAGCTTTTTTATTAATAAGAATGTATTTAGTCAAATATTAAATTAGTTTAATAAAAAGAGTGCTAAAAGATAAATAATTATCAATAATATTATAAAGGATATGTGTGTGTGTGTGTGTGTGTGTGTGTGTGTGTGTGTGTGTGTGGGGGGGGGGGGGGGGGGGGGGGGGTTTAAGGATTAACACCCCTAAAAAGTACACAAATCTTGACTCTTGGATTATGATTGTTTCAGTGGTATGAATCCGGATTCGTCCAGGTACCCGGGTTTTGACAGTTCGGATATCCACTCGGGAAAAATCTGGATTTTGTAATCCAAGTATTTGACCTGAAATACTCAGCCAGATATCCGGTATTCTGAATTTTACCCGAGTTCTAATTTTTATTTTTTTCAATTTTTATAATAGAAATTTAAAATAGTTTATCCCCTTAATTTTTCTATGACCGGTCTTCTTTAGGGAATATACCTATTTTTTTTTTTTTTTTAAGAATTTAATTTCTTCATAAGTTTAACTTTTTTGTTTTCTTTTCTTTTTAGTTTGAGTGATGCTATTAGCAACCCACTAATGATCTAATAATGCCCCATTTTTTAAATTCAAAATGTTATTTGATTTCTTTCCTAAACTACCTTTTATATTTATCTTCCGAATTTAACTCACCCCATAAAAAAACTGCTTTCTCTCTCTCTATATATATCAAAATTGTACGGTTTGCTAGGTTTTTAAAAAGTCATCATTGTAATCCATGCATTTAAATTGTATTAGATTTAGGCACCATATTTGGGCAAAGTAACATTACTATTAAAAAGTTACATTTTTTTTTAAACAAAAACAATACAAAAGCCTATCTCTCATTCATCCTCTCTCTCTCTCTCAATCGGTGTTTAAAAGAATATAATCTATTCTCTCTCATCTCTCCTCCCTTCCCTCTCTCTGCCAATAGGTGTTTGTATTTTTTCATTAAAAAATATATATATTCTAAATAATTTTAGTGCTTCTGTATTGTTTTTGTTTTTTAAAAAATGCAACTTTTTTTAAAAACCCAAAAAAAATCTAAAATTTAGATATGAAAAGAGAGAGAGCATTTTTTATGGAATGAGTTAAGTTTGGAGGATAATAAAAAGGGTGGTTTTGGAAAAAAAATCAAATAATTTTTTTAATTTTAAAAAATGGGGCATTATTAGATCATTAGTGGGTTACCAATAGCACCACTCTTTTGTTTTTTTAGAATGTATCAAATATGCATTCAATACACTATAATTATTTCCATAAATATTTTTTTAAAATTTTAATTATTATTATAAATGATATTAAATATTTTTCAAATAAAATAAAGGAAAATATCAAATTAATGGTAATCTGTGTTTTTTTAATGAGTTAATGGTAAATTTAACAAACATATAAATGTAGATATATTAATAATAACATACCAAAAAATTTAAAATAATAGTCTTAATAAAATATTAATGGTAACAAATTAAAAACATTAAATATTGCATTCAATTCAATAGATTCTTTTTTTTTTAAAATGTATGAAATTCATTCTTAATTGGATAATGCTTGGGTACTGACTGGTCAGTACCCAGGGTACTGACCAGTCAGTACCAAAGATATTGACCCACTAATGGGATGTTGGCACGTGACATTTTTTCTTTCACTTTTTACATTTATCTCCTTGCATTCTTCTTTAATGTACCACGTGAACACTCCATTAGAAAAAGAATCCATTGAATTAATGTTTTAATGTGTTACCATTAATATTTGATGAAATATTATTATTTTAATTTTTTGGTATTACATTAATATTTTACCATTAATATATTTTTTTTAAAATTTACCATTAATTCCATAAAAAAACGGAGTACCATTAATTTGGTATTACAATTGATAATTTAATTTGCTTTGAAAAATATATATTTATTACCATTTATAAAATAATTAAAATTTAAAAACATTTATTTTTGAATATAATCATTGTGTATTTAATGGGTATTTAATACATATTAAAAAACCAAAAAGAAAAGGAAACAAAAAGGTTAAAAATAGAAAAGAAAAAAAAAACTGTAAAAAATATATATGTAAATTTCATTTTACAACTGAATATGCATGAGAAGAGACTTTTTGGGTTTATAAATTAAATTTAACAGTTTAATTAAAAGCTAAATTATCAATTTTTAATCTCAATAACGGGTGCACTTTCAATTGAAATATAGACACATATTGAGTAGTTTCCTACTCAACATTCTAAATCTATTTAATGCTATATTAAATTTGAATAAATTTATTTATAAAAAATTAAATTAAATTAACAAAATAAATAAATAAATCATGTGGTGTATTAATTACCACGTTTATCTCACTATTCATCATTTTTTCAATCTTGTGCCCGTATCTCTTCATTCCTCATTTTTCTACCTATACTTTTCTTATTAATTTTAATTTGTTTCTTGTGCCCGTATCTCTTCATTCCTCATTTTTCTACCTATACTTTTCTTATTAATTTTAATTTGTTTCTCTCTCAAAACCTCCATCTGTCTTTCTCTTTCTCAAGCCTCTTCTCCCCATATATACTCTCTTCCTCAGTATAATCTCTATTCTTTTTTTCATGGTGGTGGGCCTAGTGGCAAGTGATTTACGACGTGAATCGGTTCACGGCTAAATAAGGTAACCGTCGGGGTGGTGGCTGGTTGTCGATTCACCTAACAACTTCTATATATAAATCATTTAAAAAAAAAAACCAACAAACAACGATTTGAACATTAACGATATACAATTATACATAGTGATTCTATCAAATAGATATGACAATTTTTGCATACCTTAGTGATGGACGTGCTCTGTCATCTATGTAGCAATTGAGAGTTGCATAACCTGAGCCTTGCTCTTTGGTGTCTAAACCTACCCATAATAATTGGGTAGCTTTTTGTTTCTCGACACAGCCATCATGTTTGTCTTTTTATATAGGAATTGTTTGGGTAAGATCAAAAGTTATATAAGTTTATTGGTATTGGACACCCAAAAGTTAGAATTGAAAACCCAAAAGTTATGATGATACTTAAAACAATTATTATTATTATTTATTACTTCTTTAATATAATTTTTCAATTTATTAAAAAAAAAATCAATATTAAAATTATATCAGTTTATTAGTATTGAACACCCAAAAGTTAGTATTGAAAACCCAAAAGTTACCCCTTCAATTTATGATACTCAAAACAATTATTATTATTTATTACTTCTTTAATAGAATTTTTCAATTTATTAAAAAAAAAAAAATCAAAATTACTAATATAGAAAATTATATAGATTAATGCATTTAAATCCAATGCTCCCTAATAGCGACACGTGTCAATGTGATGTTCAATTTTACTATATTATATATAGATATATATATATATATATATATATATATATATATATATATATATATAGGAGATGAGAAAAAAGTGAGCCAATGCCCGTTAATATAACTAGACATGAAAGAAAAGTAGAGAAGAAAAGATAAAATAAATTAAAAGCATTAATTGATGAGAGATAATATAGAAAATAAATAAAGAGATGTAAAAAAATAAAATAAAAAAATAAAAAAAGGTTACAAATGGATTAATCCAAGCCATTCAAAGATTGTCAATCCAAGGGTCACAAACTTGTGTAAAAAAATGGGGCCATGGATCATGCCCTTATATATATATATTTGGCACCAACAAATTATTACTTTATTTTCATTAATTCTTAAATGTAGATTAATTTTGGAGATTATTACTTACTTTGAATGTTCTTGATTAATTTTGGATCAACTCCATTGAATCAACTACAAATCAAGTTATTTCTTCAAAGAATAAAAGATGCTTTTACCGGAAATACAGCCACAGATTTCAACTTTCAAGTATTACAAATAAATAAACAGCTCAAAATCAGTTGCAATGCCCACATACAAAAATAGTTGTTAAAACTTAAAAGGTCCAAAAAATGGAAAGAAAAAAAAAACCTTAAAGCCCAATAAGCCGAAAACCGAATTGAACCGAACCAAACTGAGATAAAGGTGTTCGGTTCAATTCGGTTTTACGGTCTAATACGGTTCAAACTGATTCAAGTTTTCAAAAACCGAAAATATGATGGTTCAACACAGTTTTGGTCAAAACTGAACCGAACCGCACCCCCCTTTATTCATACCCATAATTTTTTTCAATATATATATATATAAAACTTGTTTTTCATATATTTTGGCATGAAAATGATAATTTCATTAAATATAAAAAGATAGAGTGGTGCTATTGGCATTTTTTTAGAGTTTTTTTATTCCTTCTTATTTCATGGTGGGAAAAAAAAAAAAAAAAAAAAAAAAAGAACAAGCTTGTAGATGTTTAATATCATTGTTAGATAATTCTTGTAGATGCTTCATATCATTCTCAAACAATTCTTCCAGATGTTTGATATCTTTCTTAGACAATTCTTTCATGTGCTTGATATTATTCCCAGACTCTTCCATAATATTTTGTATGTGTGTAAGATGCAAATTTTAGGGTTTAAGAGTTAAGAAAAAAAAAATTCTCCAAGAAACAAATTACAAGAATGTGGGTTTTTTTTTTATAAAAAAAAAGTGAGGTTTTATTAGATTTACTTTATAGATTTTTTTTTTCTTAAATTGTATGTCCCTCTAATTAATTTTGATAAAAGAAAAAATGAATACTAAATAATTAAAAAGGTGGGGCATAAATAGACTGGTAGGGGTGCCAATAGCACCACTCAAAAATAATATCATAAGATAAGTGTCCGTTTGGGGGAGCTTGTCTACTGGCTAAAAGAGCTTATTTAATTAAAAAAACTCTTTTCAATTTTTTTTGTATCATTTGGTTGTCACTTAGTAGAGCTTTTAGATGATTAAAAAAGCTGTTTTACGTCTACTTGGAGAAGCCCAAATTTAAAACTTTTCCAAGTCGATCTTTTGGAGTTTTTTTAATAACACTAAAATCTCCAATATAACCCTATAATTTAATATTTTTACTAGAGTATTTTGGTAATTCTACCATTAAAAAAGCTCTTCTTTAATTGACAACCAAACGACCAACGACTTTCATTTAAAAGATCTACTTCTAAAAGATTTACTGCGAAAAGATCTACTTGAGAAGCTCTCCCAAACGTACTTTAAATACATTTGTTATATAGACAAAAACTTTTCTCATAACTCATAAATAAAATTTGACTAGAAATATTGAATAATTCATTACTGTCAATGTCATACATCAAAACGGGTACTAATAGCTTACCAAATTATTGGAAATGTCTTCATCTAGCATTTTAAGAAGCAACTTCATCAATAATATTTCCAAATTCAATATTTTATAACATTTTTTTTTTCAATACATAAAATTGTCAATCCAATTAATCTTTCTTGTAACACAGTTTACTGTAAATAAGATTTCAACATTTTTAATTTCGACAACAATCTAAAGCTTTTACAAACTCAAGTATTTCAATGGCAACCTTTGTTTCTTTTGGTAAAACCACTTGTAACATTTTCAATTAAAAAAAATAAATTATTTGAATCGACATTAAAAAAGTTATCATATTTTAGAGCATCTTCAGTATTTACCCAACATTTTTTCAATTTATTTTCATCTAATAAAATTAACTTCTTCAAATCATATAGTGTCCTAGCTTAGAGACGACCCTGCTTGCATGAGCTTGAGTGGCCTGAGTGGCCCGTCAAGCTTTAGCTTGTTCTGTATGTTAAAATATATTTTTATCTTTTTTTAAAAAAAAAATAAATAAAAAGCAGCTATTTTTTCACCCCTATAAATTTAGAGTAATGTTAGACTTCCCAGATTTTTTTCCCAAATTATATCCCAAATGATGTGGCACTTGAGGTGTGAGCATCTTATGGTAACTGATATGATGCTGACACCTCACGTGCCACATCATTTGGAACAGAATTTGGGAAAAAAAAATTGGGACGTCTAGCATTACTCATATTTATATCTACGCCCCTTTAATTAGTTCAACCAAATAATTTGTATTTTTATTTTTAATTTCTTAGTTTGAATGTACACCACACTTACTACCAAACATGCCATTTTTTTTTTTTAACAAATACCAAAAATTAATAATTCATAAAATAATTAATAAATAATTGAGTACATATTAAGAAATACCAATAACAAAATTACAACAGTTAATACAAATTCAACACCACTACATTTTATTTTATTTTTTGTTGAAAAGTGAGAACACCACTGCATTTCTCCTGCAATCTTCTCATAATACAATTAAAAATATAAAAACAACATGAAAATCCTCCTAGTTTGTGCCTCCCTGGTGTTTAGGTGAAGCCTCCTCCATCATTTTTTTAAAAAAAAATTTTTTAAGTTATTATTTTTATTTTTTTTTATTTACGGTTATTAATTAATAATTCTATTAATTAGTTTTTAAATTAATGTTAAGGATTAATTATGTTTATTAATTTTAATAGTTATTTAATACTTTTATATAATTTCATTTAGGGTGTGTTTACTAATTAGTAATCAAACTCAGGAAAGGGAATTAAGTTACTGATTTGTGAATTCCAGTGTTTACTAAATTTTTAGGGAATTAAGTTACGTGGACCCCACTCTCAATCAGTAATTAAGTTACTGATGGAAAGGGAATTTGATTCCCCCCACCCACCCTAAGAATCAAGTTCCTTTTCCTGATTAAAAAAGGGAATTCATATATTTTTACTAAAATATCCTCATTTATAACAATTATAAAAAAAAAAACTGTCTTTCCTATATTGTTCTGTTTTAGGGATTGTACTTTGTCATTCTTTTTTGTTCGTCGTTTTCCTCCAAATCTTGCTATAGGTACACTTTTTTTTTTTTTTTTTTAATCTTAAATTTCTTAAATAGTTAAATATACATAAAAATCACGTTGATGAATCTTAAATTTTTTGTCCAATCTATGCGATGGCTTTAACAGTGTATATATATTTTTGTCTAATCTATGCGATGGCTTTAACAGTGCTTATATATATATATATATATATATATATATATATATTTGTATAAGAACTGCAGTGTATATATATTTTTGTCCAATCTATGCGATGGCTTTAACAGTGTGTATATATATATATATACAGAAATTCTATTATCAGTTCGAACTAACAAAGTTATATCAGTTCCTTGCATGTGGGCCACTGGATTTAAATACTTTGACTTGGCTGTATGCACTTGTCAGTCAAAGTATTTAAATCCAGTGGCCCACATACAAGGAACTGATATAACTTTTGTCAGTTCGAACTAAAAGTTAGTTCGAACTAATAATAGAAAGACTGTATATATATATATATATATATATATATATATTTGTATAAGAACCGTGTTGATGACTCAATGGTGTTTTCTTTCTCTTTTTGTTCAATCTATGCGATGGCGGTTTGTTAAATTACTAGTTATAGTGTTATGAGCAGTATAAAAAAATAGTTTTTCATAATAAAAATATATTTCAAGATAATTAATACACAAGGGTATTTTTGTAATCAGCAATATATCATTCCGATTCCTTAGTTGAAGTAAACACTAGAAAGAGAATAAATTTGATTATATTTCTGATTCCTAAATTGTTAGTAAACACTGGAATGAAATTTAGTAACTTAATTCCGATTCATCTGCATTCCATTTCCAGTGGAACTTGATTCCGATTCCCTCTATTCCTGATTAGTAAACGCGCCCTTAAGGGCAATGTTGGAATATTATTAAAAATATATAAATTTGAGGTGGACATCTGATTTTTGATGGGTGCAAATATCATCACTCTAAAAAAACACATTCTTTAAGCACGACTCCACCTTCAAACTTGGCCCTCCGAGCTCATGGACATTGATAGTCAAGCTTGGCTCCCTTAATCATAAGGTTTCGGCACAAGCTTGACCCTCAATTTAAGGGACGAGCACGGCACACACGGCCTATTTGCCACCTTTAAAGCTCGGTGGTTAGGTTGATGGGTTTGGGGGTTGAGCTTGATTATATGAGCTTGCAAGTCTACTAGGTCAAAATCATAGAATGAAAAGATTTTAAAAGAACATATAAAACAGATCGAATATGATCATAATTTTATAAGGTTCGATCTTTTTAGAGCTAGCTTATTTGATCAAACTCAAATGATTGGATGAAATTTTAACTTGTTAATTGAACCAACCTGTTGGCAAAGAATAAAATATCGGTATTGGTATTGATATTGGGTTTCTAAATTTATGGATATTTCGGGGATATTATTGATATTGGTGGATATTCTGTCAAAAATTTAAAAAAATGATGGATATTTACATATAAAGTTAGATTTTTTTTTTTTGTGAAATTTTAGAATAAGCTTAAACAAGTAATTATACATCAAATGAATATTATTTCAACGATAAATTAGCATAGTTATGAGTTTATTATAAATTATAACATAGATAGAGTCTGTTTATAATTTTTTAAATTGAGTATTTAATAGAATAATATTTTGTTTCACTTTTACAATATTATATACAATATAAAGAAATTAAATATTTAATAAACAAAATTATCATTAGAAAATATATATAGTTCTATACTTTCAAGATTCTATCATAAATTATAATTCATACATAATAATACATTGCATGTTTGAAATTTAAAACTAAAATTAATTCCTTGCTAGTTTAAATACATAAGATACATTTCAATCTTGATTCGAACAGTAATTTTCCCTGGAAAACGTGCTTGCATAGTTTTCTAGATAGTTATTAATTTGCCACATGTATGTTGCTTGATCTCTTCCAACTGATCCATGAATTAGGTAGTTTGAATTTACCCAACTTGGTGGATATTGTTGATCTGCATGCATAGGTTTTGCATATGGCATTTATAGAGAAGAAAAATCAAATATATTGTAGCCACCATAACTACCATAATATAGTACATGAGAACCTGACATTGTCTACGAATCACCCAAAGAACTATTTTATGTGTCTATACTCATTGAGGAGAGAGTCATATTTAAAGAATCTTCATCAATTTAATTTGTTCTTCCATGTTGTCTAAAGGTGTGCGACGGATTGGATCCAATGGATTTACCATGATCCAAGATCCGATCCGATCCGATTGGATCGAAGAAATTGTAATCCAATCCAATCTAATTTTATAACGGGATCCGATCTGATCAAGTTACTATTTAATCAGATCCGATCCGATTCGATCCAGTTACTATTTAATCAGATCCGATCCGATTCGATCCAGTTACTATTTAATCAGATTCGATCCGATTCGATCCAGTTACTATTTAATCTGATCCGATCTGATCCGATCCAGTTACTATTTGATCCGTTCCAATCCGATCCGATATGATCCGATGGATCGAATTAATATAAAGTCGTTCTTAATATATAAAAGTTATAATCTGAAATAAATAAAATCAAATAAATTATTCAAACATTTCTAATTAATTCAAATAAAATTAACATTAAAAAAAATACATAACATAACTTGTAAACTTTATATAATTTAAAAAGTTTATAAACATTAAACATTGGCTCCAAATGTTTACTTAATAAACCGTGATGTTGATGAAGAAGAATAGAAGAATAGAAGAAAAGAAGATGGTGGATTGTTGGTTATAGAGAAATTAATAAAGAAAACCCCAAATAGTAACATAAGAAATTGTATTTGGTTTGGGTCTTTACAGATATTCAGATAATCAAATTGTATTTGGGTTGGGCCTTTACATTAGAAAGTAGTGGATAAAATAAATTGTCCAATATAAAAATAAGGCCTAATATTTTAGGTGAATTGACGGATTTCCAAACAGAAATCCAAGATCCGATCTGATCCAATCCAATGGATTTTAGAATTTAAGATCCGATCCAATCCAATCACCTCTATGCATCGGATCCGATCCTATGGATCGTATTGGATTGGATTAGATTCTGCACACCCGTAATGTTATCTACCACGATTTTGATCAAAATTACCTACATGAGCATCCCAATCTGCCACACTAACATTCCAACCTGTTGCATCAGTATCCCAACCTCCTGCACTAGAATCCCAACCTCTTGTCTTATCCCCACCATCCCCATCATCTCCATCATCTTTTCCTCCACTATTTTCCATTAGAGGTATGTTAGTTATCGGAAGAGTTGGTAACAATAACTCCACGATTTACACCAACTTCTTCTCCAATCACTTGTTTAACATTTATTCTCATGTCTCGAGCATGAGAAACAATATGTGGATCAAGATTTCCCTCATCATCATCCAAGGAGGCAGGTCTAACCTTGTCAAAAATAGAATTCTCATTACTGCTTCACAGCTACTTGAAGTAGATCCATAAAATCAGTTTCATTTACTTTATTTTGTTCAGCTGCCATATCCCTGAGTTTCAACTTCACATTATAATAACAATAAACAAGTTGTTCAAGTTTAGAATAGGCAAGACGGTTCCTTTGTTTTGTGTGGATTAAAGCAAATGTGGACCAATTTATTCACATGTAGAAGAGGATGATGTTTGTGACAGTATGCGAACTACTATTGCACGCAATGATGGAGCACATTTTCCATACATTACCCACAAATCAACTGTAATAAAAATTATTAAGTATTATAAGTATGAATATTATTTCAATGATATTATTATTTATTATTAATATATAAATTTTTGTAATAAAAGTTATATACCTGGTTGCATTTTGCTTCTAGCTGTAATGGTTGCTCGTTCATTAAAACTTTTCCTTCCATCCTTACATATTTATAAATTGATTGGTATATATTTAATATTATTTTGAATTATTTTTCCACATTTGAGTCACAAACAATTTTTTTTTAATTTTTTTTTTCAAATTGCTTTCACAAAAAATTTCATATTTTACACGTCCACTCTTTGATTCTTTGTCCAATTTTACTTCAAGTCCTCAATAATTTTACTATTGACTATTATGTTGGAAATTTTTATAAATTTGTTAATGCTTCTTCTAAAATAATTTTCAATCTAAATTATTTTAACAATAATTTAATTGTTTAGGATTAAAAAAATTATTTTAATAATATGCAAAATATCCATGGACTTTCGGGGTGAAATTCATGAAATTTCGGGAATATCAGGATATTTCAGGAATATCGGAAGATTTTTACGGATATTTCGAGATCGGTCGGATATTTTGCAGGATATTGGATATTTGCTTGTTTCGATATTGGTCCCTTCAAAATACGGATATATCGATGGATATTTCGGTATATCTATCGATTTTCAGTTCCTTGCATGTTGGACACATCTAACCTAACATGACCTTAACCTACCAATTTTTTTTTTCAAAAATTGCACAAACTTCCCTCGAGTTTAGTCAATATTGCATTGAGCGGCAACTTTTGCCATAATTGCACAAACATGCCCTGGAATACCTTGACTAACCATTGACTAATTGTTGACCTAAATGTTGACTCACTAATTCAAGGGTAAAATTGTCTTTTAAACAGAAGTTAATAATTCAAACTCTAGAAAATTATAAAACTGAAATAAAAATTAAAAAAAGAGACACAGAACCATTGAGAATTGAAAAGATATAATAATTATAAAAAAAATAATAAATAAATAAAACAAGTTAAAATTTCATCCAATCATTTGAGTTTAATCAAATAAGCTAGCTTTAAAAAGATCGAACCTTATAAAAATATGTTCATACCCGATAAGATTAGACCAACATGTTGAACACATCTAACCTAATATGACCTTGACCTATCAATTTTTTTTAATTATTTTTTTTAAAGACATTACACTTGTATGGTGAGGTTTTCTTGCTACCTAAAACAAATGTGGCTTTTCATTTTTCAATTTCATTAAAACAATTAATTAGTGTCAACTCCTCATTGAAAAACCTTTGGTTAAATTTTTATTTTTAAAATAAAAACCTTAGTTTAACTCAATCTAATAATAATAATAATGGAGGCTTCAAAATGGGCTCCTCCAATTGTGCCTTATTTTATTTCCCCCCACTAAGGGTGCGTTTGGCACAGACATGGGACAGGACAAGGTGGGACGGGACAGGACAGGACGGGACAGGACATGTTGTTCAATATTGTGTTTGGAAGGCCTGGGACAGAACTGTGGACTGTACTATTATGTGTTTGGTATGGCTGGGACAAGACGGGACAAGAGGTTCAATAATAACAACATATATTATTATATTATATATTAATATATAATAATATATATATATATATATATAATATAATAATATTAAATAATAAAATATATAATATATAATAATATATAACATATTGTTTTATTATATATATATTATTATTATTTGATATTATTATATATTAATATAGAATATTACATGTATTATGTATATAATAATATATATAAGATATATATAGATATATATAATATTAAATATATTAGTACTTATAGAAAATATAATATATATAATAATATTTAATATATCATATATATATATATATATTATTATTATATTTAATAATATATAATATATTAAAGATTATAATATATATATATATATATGATATATAGAATATTATTATATATATATATATATATATATATATATATATATTATATTTAATAATATCTAATATATTAAATATTATAATATATATATATATATATGATATATTGAATATTATTATATATAGGATATATATTATTAAATATTATTATATATAATAATATAATGTAATATATTATTATATAATATATATAATATTATATATGTAATTATAATATATATATATATATATATATATATATATATATATAATATTAGACATGATTGTAATTGTTTGAAAATTTAAAGGGTAAATTGGTCTTTTTGACACTTGTCCCATGTCATGGGACAAGTTGTCCTAGGGTCTTGGGTGGGACAACTTTTTGTGATTTTTGTCCCACCTTGTCTCGTCCTGTCCCATGCTAAGAATGCACCAAATGTGGGACAAGAACAAATTGTCCCACGTTGTCCTGTCCCGTCCTGCGTACCAAACGCACCCTAAGAACACTAAGAACCGAATTAAAACAAACAAAACAAAACCAAAGGAGTCAAAGTCAACGGGTAGTTTTTCAAAGGGATATTTTCAGAAAACTCCCTAAGGTTCGTCTATCTTTACGAAAAAATCCTTTAATTTCAAATTTAGGTATATAAAAAAAATCCCAGTGGATTCGAAACAAGAGAATTGTTTTTTAAAAAGGGCAAATTGCATTCAAGTACCCTGATATTTGGTGCATGTGCAACTAGATTGAACTTTTGTTAAAATTATAGATAAATACCTTAGACATAAGGGTTGACCGTTATATTTAACAGTTGACCAGTCAAATAATAAGAAATATCCATATTGCCCTTTAGTTGCCTATTTATCAAGTATTATAATGAGTTTATTTTATTTTCTAATTTGATTTAAAAGGGAATTTTAAAATCAACTAATAACATAAAAATTTAAGGAAAAAAAAAAAGAATAACAGAGATCTCCTCCAAGTTGGAGAACGACCTGATGATGTGATGCATCATGCGATCATCTTCAATGGAGGAACCGGTCTACATAGATCAAAACACCCAAATACAAACCATGAATATTACATTATTTTTTTATATAAAAAAATATTTAATCTAAACACCAAACCATCGCATCCTACCGTATTCTCTCATCCACACAGCTACCATGGTGTCCCTGTCAATCTATTTTCTCTTTAACCAAAAATGTCACAAATCACAACAGAAACAAACAACACAACCCGCATACAACACAAAAATGGAAAAAAAAAAAAAAAAGAACTCTCAGCCAAAAAAGACAACAGATTTGTTGATTTTCAAGTCCAAGAAAAACCAAACCCATATTAAATTAAACTATTCAGATTCAGAAAACATGAGATTCATTATCGGATGTAAGTCAAAATCTATATTTTATTTTATTTTTTCCTTGGAAAACAAATAGAAAACCAAAAAAGAAAGGACCCAGATAGATAGAGTGATAGACCGAGAGATAGACAAATAGAGAGAGAAATGAGTTGGTTTTTTAGTATAAAACAGGGATGTTGAAGACAACAACCTAGTTCTAATGCAGATTTGATGAACCATATATTTCTATTTTCTTAAAACAAATTTTTTTTTTTATTGATTTATTTTCTTTGTGTAAAAAGTCGATCATACCCATTTGACCTTCCTACTAGAGTTAACACTAAGGTCAAGGGTACTTATTTGTAATTTTGACAAAAGTTCAATCTAGTTGCATATACACCAAATGTTAGGGTACTTGATTGCAATTTGCCCTTTAAAATATGATAAAATCCGACGGTCGTTTTTGCCAATCTCCCTCTTTTAAATACACATCGAATGACCATTCCACCGTACCCAACAATCCGTTTTTGAAAAACGAAAAATATAGATAAAAGGCTAATTGGCAAGAACACCCCTAAACTATACCCGAATTGACAATGTACCCCCTATACTTTTTTTTTCGACAGTAAACCCCCTGAACTATCATAAATTTGCAATGGCCAACGGAAACCTAATTCAGTCTAGGGAAAATTACACTAAGTTCCCCTGATTATTTATATAATTGCATTAAACCTGAAAAATATAATAATATGACACGAATACCCCTCTAACCAAATTTTTTTTTTTTAAAAAATTAAATTTAAAATTGAAATAATGGTTAAATAATAATAAAATTTAGAATTTTATTATAAAGACAATTAAATAAATATAGAAATGAAAAAATTAAATTGATTTAACAATTATTTAAATTATCTTTTTATTTAAATATCCCTAAATATAAAACCCAGATAAATATTTAAATTATTTAAGAAAAATAAAAATAATGGTTAAATAATAATACAATTCCCTTGCAAAAAATAATAATAATACAGTTATGATTTTTTTATAAAGAAAATAAAATCTTTACAAAATTAAAAAATCTTTAAAATTTCTACCATCCATCGTAGAGATGGACGGTGGAGAAATATTTATTAAAACAAATTCAAATAAAAAAAGCATTTTTTAAATAGACTGATTGATCTCAATTACAAAATAATAATAATAATAATAATAAGTTTCTCCATTAATGAAGATCTGAAGATCCATCAATGTTCTCTTTTTTTTTTAATTGGATTTCGTTTATTGGTTTGTGAATTGTGTTTTTTAAATTAATTTTTTAACTTAATGAACATAGAGAAGAGAAATCCTTAAAATAAAAAAAATTTCAAATAAATATTTTTAAATGAACATCGATCCATCTAATTAAATGAACATCTGTTTCTCCATCCAATCCTTAAAAATTTCCCTTTTCTAAAGAAATAAAAATATTTAAATTTGCAACACCCAGAAACCAAAAATTAAAAAATTTAATTTTAATTCTTCTATATGTGTTTTTAATTGGATCGATGTTCAATTTTTTAAAATTTGTATTTGTATTATTATTATTATTATTTTGTAATTGAGATAAATCAATCTATTTAAAAAAAAAAAAAAGAGATAAATCAATCTATTACAAAAAAAAATCTTTTTTTTATTTGAATTTGTTTTAATAAATATTTCTCCACCGTCCATCTATGAGATGAATGGTAGAGATTTTAAAGATGTTTTAATTTTTTAAAGATTTTATTTTCTTTATAAAAAAAATCATAATTGTATTATTATTTAACCATTATTTTTATTTTTCTTAAATAATTTAAATATTTATCTGGGTTTTATATTTAGGGATATTTAAATAAAAAGATAATTTAAATAATTGTTATATCAATTTAATTTGTTCATTTCTCTATTTATTTAATTGCCTTTATAATAAAATTCATAATTTAATTATTATTTAACCACTATTTCAATTTTAAATTTAATTTTTTTTTAAAACAAATTGGTCAGAGGGGTATTCGTGTCATATTATTATATTTTTCCGGTTTAATGCAATTTTATAAATAATCAGGGGAACTTAGTGTAATTTTCCCTAGACGGAATCAAGGTTCCGTTAGGTTTCCGTTAGCTATTGCAAATTTATGATGGTTCAGGGGGTTTACTGCCCAAAAATAAAGTATAGGGGGCACATTGTCAATTCGGGTATAGTTCAGGGGATATTCTTGCCAATTAGCCTAGATAAAATTATTAAATATTAAATTTCAAAAACATCATCTTTAATCTCTGGACATCCATCCTCAATTCCACAGTCACACACAGAGAGGCAGTATAAATATATTAAAAATAAATAAATAAATAAATATATATATATATTTATTTAGAGCTGGAAATACAAAAGTAGCTTTGCAACTTTTTGTGTTTCAAAGAAAATTAAAAAAATTAAAAAAATTAGGTTTGTGTCCACCACCGAACAACCAGAGAGAGAGAGACATTAACATCTTCGCAGCTCGAAATAGAAAAAGGGAAAAAAAAAAAAAAAAACTCACTAAAATTTAATCGGTTGTTCATCGCCGTTTCTGGGTTTTTTTTTTTTTTCTTGAGTCCCATTTTGCCCTTGCTGTTTTTACGAATTCTCTTTTTCGTGCCCCTTTCGATGACTTGTTCTTCTTCTTCTTCTTCTTCTTCTTCTTTTTGTTTTTCAAGTGTTTATCGTTTTGTTTTCTACAGCAGTGTTGTTCTCTCAATAAGATGCGTTTCATCGGCTTCTCTGTGTCCGCACAAATCAGATGTGTTTCTCAATCGTCTCCAATCGCGTTGTGCTCTTGGGATCTCTCCAAATCCTCCAATCCACGTACGTTATTATTATTATTATTTTTTAATATATTTGTTTTATTTATTTTAAAATTTCTGTATTTATATTTGGTTTGATTGACTTGTTTTTGGTTTTGGATTAGTGGGTTGTTGATGTTTTCTTTTATTTGTCGATATGAGAGCCTTTTTGAATAACAATCTTGCTTGATCTGTTTTACTGATTTCGGTTTCTGGGTATCTGTAATTTGTTTTTAGGGTTTCTTGTTGAAAATGTTAGGTTTCGATTGTTTTCGATGGGGTTGGTGGGGTTGGAAATCTGGATAATCTGATTATAGATTGATTTGTTGACTTTGAAGATTAAAGGTAAAAATTAATAGTCAATCTTGGAAATTTATTTGATACTTAGTTGAATTAGAAGAGCTGTCAATGTTGAGGACTTGAATATATTTTATGTTCTAGAAAATTTGAATGATAGATTTCTTATGGAGAAGCAAGACCATCAAGTATGAAAAGGCTACAAATTGTTATCATAAAGTTCTATTTAGGGCTGGGAGGGATATACAATAACCTTTTTGTGTAATATCTTGAGAAGCTATCCAATAATTTGAGAGGGCAGTAATTAATGTTTATATATGCAGTTTAAGCTTTAAGGAGAAACATGTGTGTCAAGGCCTGATTTGCTTGCAAAAGTATTTGGATACGGTTTTTCTATGTTGTAGCTATGCTTGCATTATAAACTTGTGGTGGATTATGTTTTATGTGTTATCCAAATTGAGAGAATTTGATATGGGAATATACGTTCCTGGACCAGTGGACCCTGGTTGCATATTGTAACTCTTCTGGTGTTACTGTTGCAGGGGCGTATCCAGGAAATATTTATCACCCAGGCTAAATTATATATAATATTTTTTTCTTGCTACACACTAATATTATAAAGTCAACTCCTTAAATATCAATAGTTATTTATCTATTTTTGTTAGTCAATATATTTTAAATTTATAATACTTAATTAATGACTCACAAACTCTCTCACACTAAATTTATTAAATTCGGTGTGTATTATGGAGAAAACTCTTGTGTTTTCTTCCTCAATACACACGGAATTAATAACGTTAGTGCAAGACATGCGAGTCATTGATTAAGAATAAACAAAAATTGTACAATTCTTGATAAAAATATTTGTTTTTTTTTTTTTTTAATAATAAGATGACACCAATTCAATAATGGACTAGTCAATAATATGAAATACATAAACAACTATTTAAACTTGTAGTTAAAAAATATATATTTAAACTTGTAAATGGCTTAATTCTATAATATTAGAAGCCATAATATTATGTGTATTTTTACAATGAACAATAAAATATTTACATTTCACTAAATTTAGATAAAATATCATAGTTTTGTAATATTTTCATACCTTAGGGGATGTTTATGTAATTAGAGCTTTATGTATTGAATTTAATTTTTTTTTAGAGGGCTGCCCGGGCTACAGCCGGGGCAAGCCCTCTCTTACGTCCGCCCCTGTACTGTTGTGTGATTGATGTGGCTGCATATATGACATTGCTTGATGACTATGAATAAATATTAATGCACTTGATGTCCCCTTTTACCCTTTCTCCTTCCCTTTGAAATACGAATTAGTGCATAGAGTTATAATGTATATCAGATATGATTATATGTAGTCCCCCCTGGTTTCTATGCATACCTGTAGAATAAGTGCTTAAGAGGCGTGCAAAATTGCAAACACCCTGCTCATTACACTTTACTTAGAGGGCATAAGAGCTCTTTTAGTAGCGAGCATTCCTCCATGACCTCAGGTTGCTTGAAATGAATTGATCTTTTATGAACTTTGCAAGTGGCGGTAGGGTACAATCAAGTCTTTGATGATTGTATGACATGTTACTATGTTAGTGCTTATAAATCTTTGATTAGGAGTTGTAAGACAACAAACCTTTGTCATGGCAAGGCGCTTTGCTCTTCTAAAAATTTAAAATTGTATGACTTATTGTTGTATTTAAGTCAATTTAATGATTTGTGCTATATATAAGTTTTTGGTAAATTCTTTAAGAAATTAGAGTTGTACTGGTTTTTGGAAATTAATTTGGCTTTTCCTCTCCCTAAGGCTTAATTTGGCTATGGCATATTCTGTGAAGTGGAAATTCCTGAGAACATCTTTTTCTGACATAGAGCACATAAATTTCACCTAATTGTGTCAGACCTCAGCAAATGGATAGGGCTTAAATTTATGTTTATTAAGCATCATATGGTTTTGCTTACAGTTTTCATGATACATAACTTCTCATTGAAGGTAATCTCATGACAAACATCTTGAATCATGTGATATTTTAGTGTCTGTTAAAACTTAAATGCATGAGAAGTCATTGCATGAGTCTGCTATATTAGTGTGTTTGAAGCCAGGCCGTTGTATCAGCATTTTTGATATGTTGAAAATTTGCTTCCTTTATGTTTAGCAATGAGCATGGCCTTGTATGTGCTTGTCTGAAATAAAAGTTAATTGATCTGCTTGTGTCACCAATTGACAATTAAAATAGAGTATGATGCATTACAACCTTCTTGCTACATTGTTACTAACTAATATTATGACAATGTAAAGATATAGTTTGTGTGATAATACTGATTGAGTGATTGTAGATTGATTTTCTACTCGTGGCTCATTTATTGTTTTTTCTCATGAACAAATTTATATTTGCCTTTTCAATAGTTCTTGCACCCAACTTACTGTTAAAGTCATCATGCACCTCAGTCCTCAAATATGGGATTGTCTTCTTAATTATTAGTTTTTATTTTATATACCAATTTCTGTATCAAATATTTCCCCTTTTTTTAATGCTAAATTTCTTCTGATACCTTCATTTTCTCATGTTTTTGTAGGAAATTAATTTGGAGATTGTATATAATTTTAATCCAAATTTTGCATGACTTATTGGTACTAATTGAAATTGCTGTGACATTAATATATATGTACCTGCTGTTTGCAGGTAGATGGAAACTCCCTGGATAGAGCTTTGACTTCCAAACAGATGAATGGTTATACTGCTGTACTCTTTTATGCTTCCTGGTGCCAATTCTCTCACCTTGTGCTTCCTACCTTTGAACTCCTTAGTTCAATGTTCCCACAAATGGATCATTTTGCAATTGAACAATCTGTGGCCTTGCCAAGGTGCTTATTTGACGTGCTTCCTCTATTAGTCTATTTTTTTTTTCTACTTTGTATATCCTATCATTTGGGGTGGAGCTGGAAAAAGTGACGGAATTATCTCTATTTGGACTTAATCTGCATATTTTGCTTGCCTTAACATGTGGGACGAGTTGCTGATTGTTTTGATGGTATCATTAGATGTTGATCGATATTCGCCGGGTGGTCCCATGTCAAAATGTAGTAGGAAGCATCCTCGAAAAAGAATTTCCTCTAATGCCCAACCATTCATTTGTTTTTCCTTTCTATATATTTATCTAGGGTTAAAAAGAAAAAAGGCAGCTGTGATTAAATGAAAACAGTGTTCTTAATTTTCTATGACTTTCAATCTTGTGAATCTCCTGATGTCCACATCTAGACGCAGCTTGTCCTTCTGCCAATTAAAAACATTTTTCAGCATCTTTTGCCCTTGTTTTGTGCTAAATTTTCCAATGTGCTGAAAACTATTTAAACTTTTACAAGCTTTATGTTCAATATAAACTCAAAAACACCAATCATATAATTGGCACTAGCCCCAACTCCAAATTCTAGGGACTGGTCACGTTCAGCACCTCATGTCCAATCATAACACCTAAGTACATGTCAACAAATCAGTGTCAATAAAATGTGAATTTGGTACCAGATCTCTCTTTTTAATTCGTTTTTAGCTTCTGCAAGGATGGAGGTCCCGCCGTTTTTTAGAATTCCATGAACAACCATGTTGCAGAGTTGGTTGATAATGCTGTTACTGAAGCATAATGTAGAATCCAAAAGTAAAATATGAATTTTTGTGCCAGTGGAATTTGTAGTAAGGTACTGATATTTAATATTTATTTTCTTGCCTGCTCATCTCTATGTCATGTGCTGTTTCAGTATGTTTTCAAGATATGGAATCCATAGCTTGCCCTCAATTTTGTTGGTGAACCAAACATCAAGGTTGCGATATCGTGGTCAAAAAGATCTCTGCTCTCTTGTACAATTTTATGAGGAAACCACAGGTAAATTTCTCTGTTGTTTGGAAGAAATGTGTTTATTTATGGTGCATGACTGGAGTATTGAACCTTTGTTTTCCTAATCAATTTTATGGGGTTGACTCATTTGTAAGGAAGCGTGACTGCAAGTTATTGATCAATGAAACACCGGTTGTAAAACCTTGAAAAATTTCAATAAGCTTTTGATCAATGTCCTCTTGTCACATATATATTAGTTACCAAGCCCTTTTTAATTTTTCGATGTTAAGATACCAAGCTCTTCAAGCTTCAGCTCTGGTTTTGAAAAGATGCCATTATAATGTTATTCCCTGACCTTGCTATTTATGTTTTCAGGGCTACGACCAGTGGAAGATTTTGCTAAAGATGAATCGATTCGTCTGATTGACAGTGACAAATCAATAACACAAACATCATTTGGTTCATCAATGAGTGAGATGATCCAAAGGGAACCCTACATGGTATTTTCTGTACTGTTTATTTGTTTGAAGATGCTCGTATTCATATTCCCAGAAGTCTTATCTCGTCTCAAAGCTTTCTGGGTCTCGTATGTTCCTCACTTAAACCTGGAAATATTCGGTGAGACAAGTCAATTGTTTGGGCGTGCCCTTCATATGATTGATGTGAGGAGGGTTTGGACCAAACTGAGGCTCTGCAAGACCAGGAACTTCAGGGTTTGGGCGTCTTCCCTAGCTTCTGTCTCCTTGGGGGAATCTTCATCATCTAGGTCATAATCCTAAATCGGAAGTTGCTGTTAACACATGATGCAAATCGAGGGTAGAACGAACTTCTTGATTGGATAGGAGGGCGTATAATTACGGACTGATGGAATTGCTCTGGGTAGGTCCTGTCTATCTCTCTCTTTCTCTCTCTTGTCTAATGTTTGTTAAAGTTTTATGATAGTGATGATAGCTAAAGCTGTTGTCCTTGTTTAAATTGAGCCTTTTTGGGGAGGAAAGAAAACATGCATGTAAATTTGACAACAGCTTTCTTTTTTGTGTATATTATTTTGTCATTTGGAGAGGAACTACATTACACATCAGATCAATGTACTCTTATTTAACTGCTCTCTCTCTCTCACTCACCATGTGTGTAAATTATTCCAGTAATGGATCAATCTGATGTTTGGCAGGCTTTAAAACAGTGTTGAAATACCCTTCTATTATTATGTTTCAGGACCACTTCATCTTGGCAGTTTGTTTGCCAATTGAATGGAGATTTAAAATGAGACTGGTTTTTTCACATCTTCTCTTTAGCTCAGGTGCTCAGGGCACACCACCTTTCCTTCCACGTTAATGGCGTGGGTGCAAGTTTTATCATGACATTTTATAAGCATGTATGAGGAGTAGATATCTCCTAGTTGTGGAACTGTGGAAGTAGATATCTAGACTGCGTATGGTGTATATAGTGATTGATCTCGATAAGTCTTGATTTATTCTGTGTATGATATAAAAAAGATATAAAAAAGAAAAGAAAAGAAGAAGATTGGTTTAGTAGAGCAAATTTGAATATGATTTGGCCTTTTTGACAATTAGTGGATTTGCCCTCCTTTTTTGAAAAATAAAAAACAAATAAAAATAAATTGAAGAATGTTTAATAGTATCCCAAAGTTGTTTTACATTTTGAATAAAAGTACTAATATTGTTTGTTTAGGGAGGAGGACTCGAATCTATAACCTTGTGGTGTACGTGGGAGAGGTATATCACCAGACCAATCTTATCAAATATGATGAAGCAACTGGCAATTGGGGTTTTTAGAGAATTGGACAACTAATTTATAATGGTTTGACTAACACCTGCAAAACTTCCACCCTCCAAGCTTGAGACTTCTTCACTATCAATCTATCATAAGGTTTTCAAGACCAATCGTTACAACATACAACAAATCGGTGATAAAACACCAATTTCTATAAGTGATTTTCTAATACTCAAATACAAGACAAACAATTTAAGATTATTAGAAAATACTCTCACAAGAGTAGAAAATCAATAAATGCTATAAGAAAGATTATATTCTTTCCTTTTTAAAGTTAAAAAAGACTATATTTATCAATAAAAGTTGGTTGAGAGTTATTCTAGGTGTTTGATAACACGACTCAAACACATTGAATAACTCTCAAGTCATTTTATTTATTTTTTATTTGATAATTTTATTATCTTTTATTGTATTATATTTTATTTATATTTTATTATATAAATTAAATGGTGCATCACTACATTATATAAGTTTTTTAGTTTTTTTTAAAAATTTTTTTTTTAAATATTACAATAATTCAAAATCTTGAGAAGGGGGACGGACTCGAACCCGCAACCTCATAATTTGGGACTAATGTTCATGACTTCATGTGGGCTGCAGTCCCGTCTGCCATTTCAAAATATATTTTTTTTTCAAGTTTTAAGTAGGCCAACACAAGTTGTCAAGTGTCCAAGCCCAATATTCATTCCATCGGTGAATAAATATTATTTTTCTTTGTTCTTTAATCTCTCCCTATCCCAATTTTTCTTAATAATCTTGGAACCACATTTGCAAGAACATTCTCTCCATACAAGGTAAAAATGTTTATTCTTTTCTATTTACTTGTATATTATTTTATTATTTACTTTTTTTTTGGTTAGAGTTTCCTTATTACATTAAAATTGATTTGGATTAGTTTGATTTAATTAAATTTGTTAGTGATTTATTTGTTGCTAGAATTATAGGACATATAGATACAATTATTTGTGTGTTAGCTTGTTGGAACATTTTTATCCTTAAGATTTTACTCGAACTGAGTTAGATATTTTGAGAAGACAGCTAAAGCTTTATAAGCATGCAGTAGTTCATTGTGCAGAATTTCAGAATATTACTTCTTTTTCTAAGTTGTGTTGGATATTGGTTGAATCTAGAAGGTCTGAACACTTTTTCTTTATTGATAGATTGATTCGTGTAGTGTTAGCTCTTCTTGTTTCCACAGCAACAACATAGAGAGCATTTTCAGCTATGAATCTTCTTAAGACACGTCTTCGCAATAAGATGGAGAATGATTTTCTTGCAAATTGCATAGTTGTTTATATTGAAAGAGAGTTTGCTGATTCTATAGATATGGATTCCATAATAGATAAGTTTGATGGGAAACTTCGTAGATGTGGGATTCCACTAAAATTATTTGATCGTATTTACATTATATTATATGTTTCTTTCTTTCTTGATTTTATTTATTTTGTTGGAATATACATTTTGAGGGATTAGATTTATTATGTCTCATGACTCATCGTGTATTTACTTTTTATTAATGAAATTCATCTTCCAACTAAGGTTGTTTAAAACATTTTATAACAAGTATTTAGTTTAGCCCCATCGGATGAAAATCATGGATTCGCCCCTGCTCATAGTGTAGGTGTGAGGAGCAAATCACTAAGCCAACCTTATCTTATCAAATTACATAAGTTTTTTACACCCGAAATTACAAAAATTTATATATAAAAAATAAATGATGAGGCTTCTACTCTTATCACATAGCAAAATTGAGCATCGACAGTTCAACTTGTATAAATAGGTAAACTAAGGATATGAAATTCAACAACTGTTACAGCTCAACTCAATTATCGATTACAAGATGAAGTTGGTCAATTGTTATACCTTTCACACTTACGCTACGAAGTTGTGGGTTCGAGTCTTCAACCCTCCCTAAAAACTCGAATTTATGTAATATTTCAAAAAAAGAAAAAGAAAAACAGAATTATCACCGTTAAAACAAAAAGAAAAATCCCAACATTAGTAAGAGTTTAACCGTAAATATAATTGAATAGTTATATTATATGAGAAATGCTAGATATCTCAACTTGTAATTCAACTAATAATGTATCAATTGGATTCATATAATCATATAACATGTGGCAAGTGAAATAAAAAAACATTAAATATAAACTATTTGAGTCGGGAAATCTAACATTACTCATATTGTATATACAAATTTAAATTATTTTGATTAATTTTCGAAACTAATTTTAAATTCATAGTTAAAAGGGAAAGTTTATCTTGGAATTTAAAACTTAAAAGTAATTAAAGACGCAATAAACATGGTTGCTATTGTCAGAGTTGCAATCCCACATCGAAAGTGCAGTTACTTAGAGCATGCTTTATAAGACTCCATGCGCTGTTCATAAATCACGACCTTACTTGAACAGGATCTGTTCTATAGGCTCGTACCTCTGTATCCTTGAGTTCTAAGGAGACATGATATCAAGTCTGGTGGATGAACCGTGACCGTGTGATCAGAGCGTGATTAATGGTCTTACCCATCTTCGGATGAGTGCCGTAGAGGATCGTTCTCAGCTAGATCCTCTTGGCTGGGGTGGTCACACGGTTGTCTGACAGACTCCTAATTTAATTTCTTTTTGTTCCGTGATTAGAGATGCACATTTTTCCCCGGTACCCCAATTCCCTGTGTCCCCATCTCCATTTGGGGATTTTTTTTTGGGGAAAAATGGGGGGGGTGGGGTGGTTTTGGGATGGGGTTGAAAAGGGGATGAGGATGGGGGGTAGGTCCCCCATCCCCATTTCCCCCTTTCCCCCAAACATATATAAATATAATTATAATATATATTTTTAATTTTTTTGTTTATTCTTTGAAAACCCTAACTCCCTAAGTATAAATACACATTTTATATAAAATGTACTAATGAATTTTATTTTGTATTTGTAATGGAATGTTTATTTTTTTAGTTTAATCTGTAATTTTTAGTCAAATGGGGAAATGGGGGAACAGAAAAAATGGGGAAATGAGAAAAAACGGGAAAAAACGGGAAAAATGGGGAATTGGGGATGGGGATGGATATAGGTCCCCCCAAAATTCCCCATCCCCATTTTCCCCAAAAGGGGGGGTGTATATGGGGAAGGGTATGGGAAGTGGGGATGGGGATGGGGATGGGGGGACCTATATCCATCCCCATTCCCCAAACGTGCATCTCTATCCGTGATCGTTAATAAAAATAATTAATAACATAGTTAATTGCACTAACTTACCCTTTGTTTATTAAATCTAAGCAAGATTTCAAAAAGATGTCATAAATTAACAGAAAAACCCTTTGCCATCAAGTCAGTCAATTATAAAATATTTTTTAATTAAAAATTGAAAAATCAAAATTAAAAAAATAATAATAATCTACTGCCGATGGATCTCCACCGTTGAAGGAAACAAAAGATCTTTGACAATCTCCTCCTACTGAAAGAGATCATCGTTGATCTCTTCAAACTGGAGGAGATCAGCCTTCTGCATTTAGAAGAAGAGGCTCCTCTACGAACTAAGGACGTTTCCGCGAATTAATTATCTTGTTTTTTTTTGTATTTGATTTTTCACTTTTTAATTAAAAAATATTTTATGTTTGGGATAATGTGTCAGGGATATATTTGGTTTTTCAAGGGTCAAGGTTAGCCAACCGTTAAATTTAACGGATTGACTTGACGGAAAGGGGCGTTTGTGTTAATTTAGGATATCCTTTTAAAATCTTGTTAGATTCAATAAAGTAAAGTGCAATTAACCCTTAATAACACAATGTTTCTCTAATGCAAAAGTTTTCACTTTGATTTCATATGGATATCAAATGGCATTTTAATTCCAAATGGATTTATAATTTCAATTATTTAAATGCGATTGACAAAATATTTGTAATCATAATCAATAGCCAAAAATTCGCATGCCCTTTTTTAAAAAAAAAATATACGGATGTTTGTATTTGACAATTATCATCTTATAACATTTGGAGATGAAAATTCTAATCGTTGAAGGATTTAACTCAATATTAAAGAAATTCACTATGAACTGAAAATTCACATTTTTTTTTTCAAAATATACGAACGTCTACATTTGACAAAATTAAAGTATGTTATTGAGTGTTCATAGCAATTAAGTGATTTCTTCTTAATTTTGTAATGTTTGGTAAAATTTTAAAGGGAAAAAAGTGTTCTTTTTAAAAAAAAAAATAAAAAAAAAAAATAAAGAAATACTTAAGAGTATGTTATTGAGTGTTCATAGCATTATGAGAAGTGTTTCTAAAAAAACAAATAGTAAAATTTATTTGTACCGGTTGACTGGTTGGTTGAAATATATAACAGTGAAGCAAAATATCAAAAACTACTAAATAGATTGTTGAAAATATTAAAAGACTATTAAACGCCTAAAATTCCTTATAATTTCATAAAATATATATACAAATAAAATAAATTTTGAATTACATTCTATGATTGCCAAACAATATATTTTTTTCTTTGAAGAAATAAAAGTTTATTAGATTTTTATTTTTATTTTTTAAGTATTATATAAATTTAGGGTTTTTTTTTTTTTTTTTTTTTTTTTTTTTTTTTTTTTTTTTTTGTGGGGTGGGGGACTTGAACCCGTAACCTCGTGGTGTATGTGTGAGGGGTTTACCACCGGATCAATCTCATCTCGGCAAAAGTTTATTAGAATTGGAAAAGATTAAACTCAACCTACTAATTTGATTCAAACTCACTTGCAAATAATAGTTGATGGGTCGGGCAATTAATTATGGGTTGGGTTATTAAAACCCAAAAATAATGTTTGATTGATAACTATTTTAGGATGCTTCTTTGTTCTTAAATCATGCAAACATTGTCAAATAACTAAAAGTGATTCCTTCTTAATTTTGTAATGTTTGGTAAAATTTTAAAGCGAAAAAAGTTTTTTTTTTTTTTTTTTTTAAATTTAAATTTTTTTTTTTTTTTTAAAGAAATACTTAAGAGTATGTTATTGAGTGTTCATAGCATTATGAGAAGTGTTTTTAAAAAACAAATAGTCAAATTTATTTTGTACCAGTTGACTGGTTGGTTGAGATATATAATAGTGAGGAGCAAAATATCAAAAACTACTTAATAGATTGTTGAAAATATTAAAAGACTATTAAACGCCTATAATTCCTTACAATTTCATAAAATATATATACAAATAAAATAACTTTTGAATCACATTCTATGATTGCCTAACAAGAATTTTTTTTTCTTTGAAGAAATAAAAGTTTATTAGATTTTTTTTTTTTTTTTTTTTTTTGAAGTACTATATAAATTTGGGGTTTTTTTTTGGGAAGGGGAGGACTCGAACCCGCAACCTCGTGATGCAGGTGTGAGGGGTTTACCATCAGACCAACCCTATCTCGTCAAAAGTTTATTAGAATTGGAAAAGATTAAACTCAACCTACTAATTCGATTCAAACTCACTTGCAAATAATAGTCGATGGGTCTAACTCTATTGGGTCGATCAATTAATTATAGGTTGGGTTATTAAAACCCAAAAATTAATAGTTCAGTTTTGAGTTTGTCTTTTAAAATCCATTTAAACCCTTTAAGAATCATTAATTTAAAATATATATATATATATTTTTGATAACTTTTAAAAATTGTTTTAATTTTGGATTTTTTACAGTTACAATTTTTCATAAGATAGTTTTGATATATATTTATTTTCAGTTTAATTTAATTTTAAACATGGACTATAATTGCATTATAATATGTTATATATATAAGAGCTTCTCACCTACAAACCCTCTAATATAACCTTATATGCAAACCAAATTGTTAGCATCTGAATCAAAATCCAAGGGATGTTGTGCATTCTCTCTCCTGGCCCACCACTTACACAACATCCTTTGGATTTTGATCCAAAGGTTGACAATTTGGTTTGTATGTAAGGTTATATCAGTGGGTTTGCAGGTGAAGAGTTTTGTATAAATTAATTTTCTTATGTTTCTTATTTTTACAATTTATTTTTTCCTTCTTTAGTCAAATAAAATTATTAATTACTTAAAAAAATCACCTCTTAACAGGGTTGGTAGTGCACCTCCCTTCTATTTAAGTGTTGAGGGGTTCAAATCCCACAATGCGCATTTTACAAGTGTGTATGGGGAGTTTTCTTCATGGGTTGTGGAAGTAGTTTTCTCCCGTTATGAGAGTAGATATCTAGGCCGCACATGTATTGTTTGATCTCAGTATGTCCCAACAGTTTTATTGCTTCAAAGAAAAAAAACACTAAAATAATAATAATAAAAGATAACGAGTTAAATGGATCTGTTTCGAGTTACCGATTAAAATAGTAAATGGGTTTGATTTTTCATTTTCAAACCCGATAAGCTAACAGATGAATTTATCAGATGAATTTGGGTAATTCGTTCTGATCTGATCTATTATCAGATCTACCTACTTCCACATATGCCAATCTCCACTCTCCACTCTCCATCAACTTACAATCAATCTAACTATGTGGGTCCAGCCAGGCCCACATACTTCTTCATCATCAATCTGAGTTTGCCATGTACGTGAATCCTTTAGATAATTCTCTCTATCTCAATGTCTGCAACGTTTTTGTGCTTCAAATATATCAGAAAATGACTTGCACAAAAAGCCTTTTTTTATTTTTTATTTTTTTTTATAAATAAAAAATAAAAAATAAAAAGAAAGAAGAAGAAGAGAAGTATCTTCTTGTTTGTGACTTGCAAGTCAAGCATACAGACCAATTACGTATGGTGACAGTGAGTGGAAGCAATTCTTAGCTGTGCAAGAAGCCATGCATGTTGTTGCCGTATGCAACGGACATGTGTAGGGCTGTGGTCGGCCCACTCCGATACAATCTATTGGATGAGATCAGATTTCAGGATGTGATTTGATCGTATTTGTTTCAAGTTTTACAAATCTATTCGATCAAAGCAGATTATGGATTCTCTCATTTTTAAAAGGGTGCGGATATTAACACCCATAAATATGATAAGCACACCCATATTTATAAGTACACCTGTGTCTAAAATTTAAAATTAAAACATTACTATAAAAACCCATCTTAATGCCAATAGTATCCTTATTTAAATGAATGTTTTAATTTTAATAGAATTTATTTATAAACCTTCTTAAGTTATTAATGAAAAATTTAATACCATTTTGATCCCTTTGTTGCCTGTGAAAAGGGTAGTGAAATTGACATTGTTATATCACTTGGTGAAACATTACATAATATGTACAGATGTGGTCATTTCCAGATTGCATTGTTTGTGGATGATTGTGTCGTTGAGTGATAGAAGATATTAGCTAGTCATGTAATTCCAAAGTACTGTCCTGTTTTGTGGGTGTTGCTTGGGGTCTGTTTATATTTTATTTTCTCTGGTCCTGGTGAGGACCTCTATTTATGTGGTTTCTCTATGTTCTTGGTGTTTGGTTTTGGCTATGTTTGTGGTGTGCTTGAATAAAATTTTACAGTTCAAAAAAAAATAAAAATGTAATTCCAAAGTAATTAGTCATGTAAGTTGTGTTTTATTATTTGATGTTTCTGTTAAAAACTCTGTTTGAGTAGTGAGTTGTGTCATTTGTAGTATTTTATTGGTTGCTGATGCTGTCTTTTGAATCTATATATCTGGTGCATGCGGTTATGTAGTGGAGGATCCGGGAAACTATCATTCTCTTTAAACAGATTTATACAGTGACACTATTTTTGGGGCCAGGTTATGCCCTTGTTTGCTGTCTTCAATTAATGGTGGTGGTGATGGTGCTGCTGCTGGAATCTCAATTATATAGATAACTTTGGTTTAATTAATGCAAATGTTTATAAACTAGTTGATATACCTGAGTAATATTCATTTCAAGTCTAGACACATTTTGTTTTGAAAATCTAGAAAACAAAATTGTCAAAATTATGTGAAGATTGCAGACAAAATATATACTAAATTTCTCACTTTTTGTTTATCGATAGAGTTCATAACAAAATAAAAAATAAATTTTTACATCGGTATGATCAGAGTCTCCTTGAAATTCTTTTTCCATTACTTTGTTATACGATAATGGGAGATTTTGACACTTGAAATAGAATTAGGGTTTAGTTTTTATTTTTATTTTTAAATAAAGTGATATAGTTGAAGGTATGGGTGTAATTAATGGGTGTACATAGTATTTGCTTTATTTTTAATTAAACTAATTTGTCTTTATTGGTAAATTCCTATTGGGATATTTTTGTAAATAATTTTTTTTTATTAAAATATGAGTGTGCTTATCATATTTATGGGTGTCAATATTGGCACCTTTTTTAAAATCCACAGATTCATCGAATTATATTATTGGCTAATTAGCACAGATGCTCTCTAAACTCTTCAAAAATATACACTATGCCCCCTATACATTTTTTTTCAGCACTAAACCCCTAGAACTCTCTTAAATTAGCAAAAACCGACTGTAGATGCCTCCTCACAGGGGACAATAAATCCAAGTGTTTGCCAATAAAATAAGAGTTCAGGGGGTTTAGTGCCCAAAAAAAAGTATAGAGAGTATATTGCAAATTTTTTAAGAGTTTAGGGGCCATCAGTACCAATTATCCATTTATTATTTACAAAGATATTTTTATGTTCATAAAAGGTTGGGACAGGAATCCAAAGAATGTTGGGGCAAATTTATGAGAGTGAAAATTCTAATTAAAATCTCCAAACCTCTAAAATGATGGCTTCGTCTAAAATTAGATAAATCTGACAATATTATGTTGGTTGGGTTGAAATATGAGAGGCTCCCAAAATTTTATTATGCATGTGGGAAAATTGGTCATGTGATTAAGGAATGTATGGATATCAAGGCTAGATCAATAGTGTTGACAAGTACGACCACCAAATTTGGGTCGTGGATGAGAGCTCCGTTTGTAGATAGAAGGAAAGTCAGAGTTCCCTCTAAATCAAAAGGTAGTTTCTCCGATAAGGATAGACCAGTGAGGGGATTTGTGAGATGATTAATGAGGAATTACTCAACCAAGAAGATGCTTTCCTCAGTCTCCAGCAGAGAGAATCTGCAAACTTAGAGGCGGTTTCAAGAAAGAGGAAAGTGGGGGCCAGCTCGGAAACCTTAATCCCTTCTGTTGGGCCTGGGTCAATATTAGGTAATGAAGTATGGGTTGATGGCCCAATTGTGACCAATGTTGGTGAGAAGGTCCAGTTGGAACCTGATAGTATAGTTAGTATTTTTACTTGTATGGTGGACTGTGCAGATACAGATAATATTGAGATTTTAGATACTCCCATGTCCTAACCTGAGATGTCTAGAATTATTTTTTCCCAAAGACAAAAAGTCCCAAAAAATAGAAACACTTAGCGAGGGAAGGACAAGCTCATCCTATCTTGGAAGGAAAATGATTGGGCACTCAAATAAGTAAACGAAAAGTGGTTCACAATCCTCTAGAAGAGAGCAGAATTTTGAAAAAAGGCAAGTTCATTGTTTCTATTCTAGAAGTTGTTAATTCAGCGGTGCCTGATTCCCATACCCGCCGGGAATTATAATAGGCTTGAGTTGTGCGTTCACAACCTTGTTAAGTTTGCTGAAGAAACATTCCCCAGATTTTGTTTTTCTTTCAGAAACTAAACTATGTGGCCACAAGGCAGGTTATGTTAGAGAATGTCTTAGGTTTGGTGATGGGTTTGTGGTGGATTGTAATGGTAGAAGTGGTGGGCTTATGTTATTATGGAGGAAAGATTTAATGGTTACTATCCTCTCCTTTTCTACAGGTCATATCGATGTTATTATCCTTATAGAAGATGGGTTCCAATAGCATTTCTCGGGCTTCTACGGAGATCCTTCTCCTGGTAAGAGAGTGTTTTTGTGGTCTCTCTTGCGTCGTCTCAGAGTTATAAATAGCTTACCATGGGTTTGTGGTGGGGACTTCAACGAATTGTTGTGTTCAAATGAGAAGTTGGGTGGCTTAAACAAGTCGATCTCTTGGGCATGATTTGGTTCAGACAAGTGATAGATGACTGAGATCTTTTTGATTTGGGATGTGCTAGTCCCAGGCTTACATGGAATAATAGAAGAGATGGTATTGGTAATGTTCAGGAGAGTTTGGATAGGTTTTTTGCTGATAACTAGTGGAGGGCTAGGTTTGGATATATCAAAGTGGAATATTTGGGCTTCAATTCTTCGGACCACCGTCATATCATCTTGACTTTCAACCATGTTAGCCACCCTTAAAGAAGCAAAATTTGGTCTTTTCGGTTTGAGCCTATTTGGTTAAAAGAAATTGATATTGGCAATGTAGTGGAGAACTCTTGGAAGGATTATAGTCCTTCGATTTTGGTGGAAGATTTTAATTCAAAACTCAATCAGTATGCCACCAGATTAATAGGGTGGAGTAATGGACGTTTCAAGAATCTTAGCAATCAAATTTCGGTTAAGAATAGGGAGATTTAGGGCCTGTGTTAGTCTTGTGATAGGGTCGGGATCATGCAGTATATCAAATCGCTGGAAAAATCGGTTGAAGGGCTTCTTGAGTGTAAATAATCCTATTGGAAGCAATGCTCTCGAGCCGATTGGTTGGAGGTGAGTGACCAAAATTCTAAGTACTTCCATGCTAGAGCCTCAGCCAGGAGGAAAAAGAATTGTATTGAGTCGCTTGTTGATAGTGGTGGCCAAGTACATCATAGTGAGGCTGGACTGACACTTGTTATCCAGGAATATTTCTCTTCCATCTTCCAGTCCTCTAATCCTTCCAGTCAAGATACCAAGAAAGCTACTGAAGGTATTAATTATTCTCTCAGTGATTTCAATTGGGATGAGTTAAGGGTTATCTTTACACCTGAAGAGGTAAGGCTTGCTGTTTTCGATTTAAGTCCTACAAAAGCACCAGGTCCAGATGGTTTCCATGCCATTTTCTTCCAAAAATTTTGGGGTGTTCTTGGTGAGGAGTTTTTTAGAGTGTGTCTTAGTGTGCTTAAAGGTGATTCATCTATCAGAGATTTTAACTCCACTAATGTAGTGCTTATACCGAAAATTCAGAATCCCTCCTCTCCCAAAGATTTTTGGTCGATTTCATCGTGTAGTGTTGTGTACTTTTGGCTTCAAAATTAAAGGTTCTTCTTCCGAAATTAATTTCCCCTAACCAATCAGCTTTTGTCCTAGGTAGACACATCTTTGATAATGTTCTAGTGACCTTCGAATCACTCCATTCGATAGCTCGAAAAAAATCTGGTAAAAAGGGTACGATGGCTATTAAACTAGATATGAGTAAAGCGTATGATAGGGTCGAATGGAGTTTCCTCCAAGCGGTGTTGGTAAAGATGAATTTCCCTATCAACTAGATTAAATTGATCTCGGAATGTGTCTCCACGAGCCTCTCCTTCCTTCTAAATAACAGTAAGGTGTGCATTATGTTGCCGTCCAGAGGCCTTAGACAAGGCTACCCCTTTCCCCTACCCTACCTCTTTCTCCTTTGTGCAAAAGCTCTCTCAGGCTTGATTTCAAGTTCTGAGAAGAATGGCATGGGTCTTGGTTTTAAGTGCTATCGTGAAGGTCCTCTTGTGAGTTATATGTTTTTTGCTGATGACAACATTCTCTTTTGTAAGGCTAATAGAGAAAGTGGGATGTGTATTAGGAGGATTCTTGCAGTTTACGAATGTGGTTTGGGTCAGCACATCAATCTCCAAAAATCAAAAATCACATTAAGCCCGAATATTGATATGGTGTCTAGAACTAATATTCAAGTTTTGTTGGGTATCGCGGATTGTAATAGTCAAGACAAGCATCTAGGTCTCCCTACAATGGTTGGTAGAAATAAGATTTGGCTTTTCAATGACATTAAGGAAAGAGTTTGTAAGAATTCCAAGGGTGGGAAGGATAGTCCTTTCTCTTTTGGTGGCAAGGAGGTTTTGATAAAAGTTGTTGCATAGGCTGTACCAACCTATCCGATGAGTTTATTCCAGCTCCCTATAGGTTTATGCAAAGATCTAAGTGTTATGACTTCTAAGTTCTGGTGGGGTTCTAGAGGAGGGAAGAGGAAGATTAGTTGGATTAAATGGGAAAATTTGTGTAAGCATAAAATCTGCGGTGGGTTAGGGTTTAAGGATTATGTGTCTTTCAATCAATCTTTATTGGCCAAGCAAGCCTGGAGAGTCCTGATTGGTCCTGATTCTATTGTTGCCCAAATTTTGAAGGAAAAGTATTTTAGGTTTGGGGATTTTCTGTCAGCTTCAGTCAAAGCAGGGTGCTCTTATATTTGGCGTAGCTTAATTTGGGGTAGGAGGTTACTCTTAAACGTCTTAAGATGGGCGGTTGGCGATGGCCAAAGTATAAAAGTTTTTAAAGATCGTTGGATCCCTCGACCGACCTCTTTCAAAACTATCACTTCCAATTCTGATTTTGACCTCCTAGATGCTGACCTTCTAGATAGTAATAGGCGTGGTTGATATATTGACAAGCTTAATTGTGCCATGTTGCATGTTGATAAGGAAATTCCTCTTTTTATTCCTATCAGTTGGAGTGGAGGTCATGATTCTCTCGAAAAGAATGGGGTGTATACGGTCCAGAATGAATATCGGCTTGCTATAAAGCAAAGGTTAGTTTCTTCTGCCTCTAATCCTTCTATTTCTCAAAAGTGGTGGAACACTTTGTGGAGTCTCAACTTGTGGTTGAAAGTTCGTATTTTTGTTTGGCGTGCTTGTTTAGATGTGTTGCCCTCCTTGGAAAATCTCTGGAAGAGAAGGTAGTGGATTCTCCCCGTTGTAATTGTTGTGCTGCTCCGTGTGAATCAGCTGGTCATGCTCTGTTTTGGTGTAAGGGGTCTAAAAAGGCCTGGAGCTATGCTAGATTTGATTGCTTTCTTCCTGTTTTGACCTAGCTCTCGGTGGTGGATATTTTTTTTGTTTTCCTCCATCTTTATGGTAAGGCAGTTCTCTGTCATTTTTGTACTATTGCCTGGGCTTTATGGGAGAACAAAAATTCTCTTTTGAATAGCAGTAAAAGTAAATGTGCTAAGTTGGTGGTGTCTGGGGCTGAGGCATTTCTATCGGAATTCCAATGTTCCAAGCGTGCGTTCTCTTCTAGGCCTCCCCGTCCAGCTACTAGATCTTCAGCTGTCTGGCTTCCTCCTCCTTCGAGTCTCTTTAAGCTCAATACCTCGGTTGTCCAGCGTGAGAATGTCAGGTCTATTGGTATTGGGGTTGCTATTCGGGATTACAAAGGCAAGGTTTAGTTGCTCGCTCAAACCAATTGCCTAGGAATTTTAGCCTTGAGGTTGCTGATCTTATAGCGCTGCAGGAGGGCCTCTTGTTTGCCCAATTCTATAATTTCAAAGTTGATCTAGCTGAGGTTTCCTCTCTTTTGACTGTTTCTGTTATCAACGATCCTCTCCCTTCTCTTAGGGACTCTAAATTCATTGTAATTGATATTAAGGCCTTTCTCTTAGATGCTGGCTGTTGTATGTGTCAAGCGATTTCCGCTTCTGGAAATACCTTGGCATATAAGCTGGCTCTATTGGCTTTCTCCTTTAACATGGAGTTTCTCTGGCTGGATCCCAACCCTGTTTTTCCTTTCTCTTTGTACTGTTCTTTTCTTATATATATATATATATAAATAAGTTTGGGACAATAGGACAAGTGTACTAATTTAATTTTATTGACCTATATTATATATATATATATATATATATATATATACAAATTTTCTATTATCAGTTCGAACTGACAATAAATATATCAGGACGAAGAATGTGGACCACTAGATTTACATACTTTGACTCAAAGTGTATGCACTTGTCAAAACTTCTCCATAATCTGTGGTCCACATTCTTTGTCCTGATATATTTATTGTCAGTTCGAACTGATAATAGAAAGACTGTATATATATATATATATATATATTTATTTACAATTGTATGGATTCAGATTTAAATTTTAGAAATAAATCTAACCAGATAAGATCTAACTGTCTAAGTTGTAATTGAATATGACCGAATCAAATCATGTTATAGAATTGAGTTTGATCAAATCGGATTTGATATTGAATATTGTAAAATTTAATGGATTCAATCCGCCGTACATCCTTAAACAAAAGTAATTAAGTAAACAAAAGTGTCAATAAATTTTATTGTTTGTGAATGTGACAATTTTTTTACGGTTCATATATACTACCTTCTCGTTATTAAAACGTTACAAAATCTATAAATTTGGATGCTGAATTTGTAAATATCAGTGAAAAAATTCTTATAATCTAACCTAAGTTTCATGTCTATTAAATTGTATACTACACTAATATATTAAGTTTGTGTAGTGCGGAATCTGTAAATTACAAACACATTATGAACAATGAATGTATCATAAGTCATAACAAGGCCTTTTTGCATCAGGAATTGGGAAGGTTGTGTTATGGCTGTCAGTTCACAGAGTGTTAGTGCTACTTATAGTCCAAAAGTGGCCGAGGCTTTGGCTATTCTTAAGGGGATCCAGCTTGCTTGTGACACTGGTTTGGTACCTTTGGAGGTGGCCTCAGATGCTGCAGTGGTGGTGGGGATGGTGAATGATTTGAAGGATCATGCTTCTGAAATTGGTTTGGTTGTTGAAGCTATTCGTAAGATTATGCTGTCTCTGCCTAATTGTAAGCTTAGATTTACTCCTAGATCGACCAACTTGGTTGCCCACACTTTGGTTAAGAACGCTATTTCTTATCCTGAAGATTGTGTCTGGATTGAGGATTTTCCTCATTGTATCCGTAGGTCCTTACTTATGGATGCACCGGGATGCTTGTAGTTTGTTTGTATGGTTGCTTCTTAAAAAAAAGAAGGCCTTTTTGCATTATATCTGTACCTTATACAAAATGAGTTCATCTAAGCCTAAATTGTTGTTAACAACAATGTTACTGGATAGTTATTTAAGAAATGAGTTTAGCTAAGTTGCCGTTAATAACAATGTTACCATGTATTTACTGTATGTGAGAGAGTTGGTTTATTTTTTTTTATTTTTTTAAATCTTTAATTTTTATATACCTTTGGGTTGAAATTTAAAGACCGAAAAATGTCCTAGTAACATTGCTATTAACAATAGTAAAAAGCTTTAAAAATATGTCGGGTCTAAAAAAAAAAAACATTACTTTTAATAGCAAGCAACTTAACCAAACCCTTGTAAAAAATAAAAATAAAAATAACAATAACAAAATTTAAAGATGCTACTAAAAATGCCCTAACATAGAAGTTAAGAGGGTGGAAAAGTCAAACTCAATTTTGGAGGCCTATGAGGTAAATGTACAATAAATGAAATACTATTCAACCAAATTTAAAATTGAGGTTTGAAAGGAGAATTAAATAATAAAGATACCAGGCAATGGACAGTTGTATGGGGCTTTCACTTTCACTTTCAATTTTATTTAATTTTAATTTCTCCTTTTTCTCTTCAAAAAACCATCATTTTCATTCCTTGCCAACCCTCACAAGCAACCCCACCGTTCTTTAATCTTTTTTATCTTTCCCATCACACAATACTCCCTCATCAATGGCACAATCTCTTCTAGTCAAAGACTTCTCTTTCTACAAATTTTTAACTCCAATCAATTGACTGCATATTGATAACCGGATGAGGTCGGTTTAGTTGTATCCTTACACACCTATATAATTGAATTTATGAATTCGTTTTGTATCCCATACTCTAAACCCCGAATTATTTTTAATTGTTAAAAAAAAATTTACTCTAAACTCCGAATTATTTATAATTGTCTAAAAAAAAATTGATTGCATATCAATAAATTTGATAGATCTTATCTTGTCATTATCAAAATCTTTAAAAGAGGAAATTTTCACTCACATCTTGTATTTTTGATAATAATAATAAGCATTTTTATTTCATTTGAGAGTTATTTCATTATATATTTATATAATTAAAATTTAGGACAATTCATAAGATTTTAAACAGATTTTCAATGAATTTCAAAATATGAAAATTTTACCTTTATTTTAGTAAAACCTTAAGAGAGATCAATGAAATTATACTTTTCATAAATCAGTCAATATGTTTAAAAAAGAAATTTACCCAAAATCAAACTAACCCAAATCAAATTGAATGAAAATTTATTTCAATTAGCATTATTTAGGTTGATTCCACTGCTTTGAAATTAGATTGAATTAGCCCCAAGGGTGTAGTTCAGCTAATAGCTGGACGAGTTTGGTGCTTGGGCAGATGACTCCCAAGTCAACGATTCAAATCCTATCAATGATAAAAAGCTTTTAAAAAAATATTTAATCTAGATAGGTGGATAAATAGATATTGTAAAAATAAAAAAAAATAATAAAAAAAAAAAAATTATTATGCCCTTCAAATTTAACCAATGAACACTATCACTCAAATTGACAGAGTCCGTCTATCACATTCATAACATGTGTCCCGTGACACAAGTAACCCAAGTTTCACTCTTTTTATAACACCAACAGATTTTAACATGAAACATTTAAACATGTCATATAAAGATGTGGTGTAATGTTCTTTAATTTTGTTTTTTTTTAACTATTATAATATTTTATATTACCCTTTAGCAGAGTTGGTAGTGCACCTCCTTTCCACATAAGTGGTAAATGATTCAAATCCCACCATACACATTTTACAAGTATGTGTGGAAAGTTTTCTTCCCGGTTTGTGGGAGTAAATATCCGAACCGTACATATATTATTTGATCTCGGTAGATCCCGACGGTCCTATTATAATAATTCTTGTAATACAAAAAAGGAGGAGACATGATTCATAACTACAACCTCTTAAACGAATAGATATGAGAGGCCTACCATTGAAACAAAATCTTCTTGTTTAAACTTTATTTTAAAGATAAATAAAACTATACTGCTTGTTCATCGAATTTTATCGAAAGTGATAATAAAGTAATCAAAGTAGGGTTAAGAATTGAGTAAAAAGAAATAAAAAAGAAATATCTATAGGTGGGTCCCACCCTCCATTGTCATCTTTAGCAAGGATAAGCTCTGAAACCCTCCTCATATCCTTATTAATCTGTGGGCTTCTTCAATCTCTTACTCTAATAGCAAGAGGACACCATGTTAGTGGTGCCCTCTCTCTCTCTCTCTATACCTCTCTTATTCGTCAAAATTCCACACATAATAATAACTCCATAAAAAGCCCACCTTTTTTGATCCTCTGAACAGTTCAAAACCCCCCTAAATTTTCAATCTTTTCTCTCTTTGATCCAATTCCATTTTCCAGGAAAATCCCCCCAAAAAAAAATGGATCTTGATGAGTGGGAATTCCTCCCTGATCATGGTTTTTTGGATATGAATAATGAAGTTTCTGATAAGAAGATTTTCTCAGGAAAACATGAGTCTTCTTCTTCCAAGCCAAGCTCTGTTTTTAACATGAACTACTTCATGTGTCCTTCTTCACCAACAAGTTCCCACAAAATTCTTGAAACGTCATCATCACCACGGTCACCACCACCACCAGAGAAATTTTCCAGGAAAATTGGAGCTTGTCAGCAGCATGTTGTTCCAGTTCCTATTCAGCTGGAGCCAAGGTTTGTGAACAAGAATCCAGATGATGATGTTAATCAAATGACTGAGAAGAAGATCAATAAGGGTCCTGATTTTGGATTTGGATCCAATAATAATAATAATAATAATATTGAAGCTGATCAAGATGCAGTTTCAAAAGTTTTCTTCAAGAAGAAGGAAAATGAATTTGTCGACATGAAAATGGACTCACCAAGGTCCCCTACTTCAAGGAATCTCATGGCTCCTCAGCTTGATGCTGCTGGTGGCGCTTTCAACTTTGATGACAACAAAGCTGAGGCCACCATGGATCCTTGCTCTCCAAGGAAGAACAAAATCAGCTTGGATTCTGATTCCAATGAAAAAGAATTTGATCTCTGGAAGTGGAGCTTGACTGGTATTGGAGCTATTTGCTCTTTTGGAGTTGCTGCTGCTACCATGTGTATCATCATTTTTGGAACCCAACAGAGGAACCAACACAACAACAAGAAACTTCGTTTCCAGATTTATGCAGATGATAAGGTTTCCCATTTTTTTTAATTTTAATTTTTTTTTTTTTGTCATAGTTCTTGAATAATTTCACATACCCAATTGACAATTTTTCTTAGATTTTGATGGGTTGAAGTCAGATTAATAATTTGTTACTCAGATCTCTTAGATTAGATCAATTTTTTTCTTCCAAATTCAAGAGGGAAATTCGTGACTTTGAAGTAATTATTGTTGTTGTTGTTTTCGTTTTCAGAGGATCAAGCATGTGGTGCAGCAAGCAACAAAAATGAATGAAGCAATTTCATCGGTAAGAGGGGTTCCAATAACCAGAGCTCACATAACCATTGGAGGTTACTATGATTCTCTTTAAATCATCAATGCTTGGAAAATGAATCCAGGCACTTGATTGGCATCAAAATCTGTGATGGATGGATGGATTTGTGGAAGCTATACAAGATTTGTGTAGAAACTCTCCATATTTGTAAATATTAATGAAATATATATGTATTATATATATTAATATATAAGATGAATGCATAGATTCTGAATCCTGTCTGTAATCAGAATTTTAATATAATGTTGTAATGTTGTCTACAATAATCTAATCTGTTTTTGTGTTATGGAAGTTAAGCTTAATTGGTGATTTATCTTATGGTAATCGAAAATGGAATCAATGTGATTGTGACAAGTGTCGTTAACGACCTGGTGAGGTGGAAAAGATGCATGTAAATCCACAATACTAATTGGCAGATTAAATTTGTTGTTAATAGTAAGTGTGTATATATATCTTGCCATGCGGGTGACTCAAAACCGAAACATTGCTAGACTGTATATATATCTTGTTGTGCGGGTGACTCAAAACTGAAACATTGCTAGTCTGAAGGAGCGTCTCACTTTGAGCCGCGGTGGGTGTGTTAATTAAGTTAATATTGCTTCTAGATAATTTGTAGCTTATCTTAAACTTTTATGAATTAATTATATGTGCTAGGTGGCCCATCTCTAACCCATTATAATATTAATGTTGGTGACTGCTCATATATTATAAACTATTTGATAAATTAATTTAAAAGTAATTATTAGATAATTCAATTAGTAAAGAAGCCAGAATGGATTGTATAATTTGTAAACGCCTTCTAAGTAACCAAAAATTTGGGAATTAATTGTTAAAACCATAAAAGCGGGTGAGAGTTTCTCTCTCCTAGGTTTTTCTCTGCCTTCTCTCTAAACTGCCTCCAGTCTCTTCTCAGTTCGTCGCCGACTTCTTCTTGTGGCAACGGGAGTCGACGGCGTCTTCTTCCTCGCGCTGAGCCTACCCGGTCCGGGTGGGGGCCTGCTGCAGCTGCTACGATGGCCCTGGAGTTCGTCCGGTCGTCCCCCTCTTGCCACCGAGTGGGTTCTTTTTCCGGTCGACTCCGGCAGCTGTCAGATCGGCCCGTTCCTCTTGGTTCAAGCCAGATCTAGAGTGTTTTCGGCATGAGCTGCGTTCCAGCCGAATCCTCTCTGCCTGGATACTTGCCGGCAGCCGGGGGCCTCATTCTCCTCCGATCGGTGTTTTGCTTAGTCGGTTGTTTCGTAGTTTTTAGTTTCTCAGTTTAGTCTCAGTCCTCTTTGAGAGGTGCTGTTAGTTTTTCAGTATTCTTAGTTTTTTAGTTTGTTTCTAAGCTGTGTGATCGGCCGTTCCTCTTGGATAGGGCCAGATCTAGGGTGTCTCAGTGTGCGCTGTTCTCTGCCGACACACTTGACCCTTGACGGCTGCCAAGGGACCCCTCCTCCGATCGGTTCGTTTCAGTCCCTCTTGTGAGGGTTTGAGGGTTTGGGTGTTCTCTTCCCGGTGTGGGAACTGTAGACTGGGTTGTGCCTCGATGTCTATCTCGATGGTCCCAGTTATAGTTAATGTCTGGTTAGTTTTCCAGGCTCTGTAATCGTTGTTACTTCTAATCAAAAAAAAAAAAAAAAAAAAAAAAAGTAACCAAAAATTTGGTCATATGGAATTTTGGCTTTTGGCTTTTGGCTTTTGGCTGTTAGGAAACCATAATAAGAATTATCTAATTTATCGGTTAGACCATCTCCAATGCATATGTGATATGTGATAAACTCATAAACGGCAACTCTTCAATGGTATTAAAGACCGTGTGTGGGCAAAGATTAGAGGCTGGAAGGGTAAGTTGTTATCTATTGGTGGTAAAGAAGTCTTACTAAAGACGGTGGTTCAGGCTATTCCGACTTATACTATGAGTCTTTTTAAGCTTCCTAAGATGTTTATCCATGACCTTCATATGCTCTGTTATAGATTTTGGTGGGGTAGCTCAGAGGAAAAATCTAAGCTTCATTGGTGTGAATGGCGCAAAATGTGCACTTCGAAAGATGAATAGGGTCTAGGGTTCCAAGACTTGGAGACTTTTAACCAGGCTCTCCTTGCGAAGCAATGTTGGAGATTGATAAGGAATCTGAACTCCTTAGCTATGACGGTTTTAAAAAGTTGTTATTTCTCTGAGTCTTCTTTTCTTAAAGCTGATTTGAAAAGTAAGGGCTCCTGGTTTGGCAAGGTTTGCTGTGGGGCCGTGGGATTATTGAGATGGGTTCTCGTTGGATGATTGTGAGAGACAATTTAGTGCGAGGTTATAAAGATCGATGGATCCCTAGATCTTCTACTTTTAAAGTCATTTCTCTAATGTCTCTTAATGAAAATGTGACGGTTGATGCTCTGAAGACAGACGCGGGCGACTGGAATTTGGATTTGCTGCATAAGGAATATCTGCCGGTTGATGTTGATATGATTCTTTCAATCCCTCCATCTCATACCTCTGTTGATGATTCTCTTATTTGGCATTTTGAGCAGAATGGTTTATTCTCTGTTCGTAGTAGGTATCGGGTGGGAAGATTGTTTTCTACGATCACCAGTTCATCTGGTCTCGATGATTCGATCTCTTGGTGGAAAGCATTGTGAAGGCTCAAGATTCCTTCTAAAATCAGGATATTTTTGTGGCGTGCTAGTCACCATTGGCTTCCCACCTTGGCCAACCTTGCTAGGCGTGGTGTGCCTTCGGAGGGGATCTATCCTCACTGCCACAGTCGTCCAGAAACGATGGTTCATGCCCTCTGGGGTTGTCGTGTTCTTTCCAAGGTTAGAGATAACTGTTTGTTCTTGAAGGGCTTGGTAGTGATGGATGGATTGCATTTTCATGATTTCATGGTTTTATGTTTAAAGGCCCTCAACTCTCATGATTTGGACTTATTCTGTGTTATCTTGTGGAGAGTGTGGTTTTGTAGGAAACATCTGATTCATAATCTGGGAGTTTTGGATTTAGGTGAGGTGGTTAGCTGGGCGTTACATTTTCTTGAAGATTGGAGATCGGTTAATAAGGTGGTTTCGGTTAGCCCTTTGAGGAATGCTGTGATGCGTCCTAAATGGATGCCCACAGTGGAGGGCTCTTGGAAAATCAATACTGATGTTGCTTCTTGCTATAGGGATCGTGTGATTGGTCTGGGAATTATTATTCGTGATGCTTCTGGCAGGCCCAAAATTGCTGTTATGCAGAATTTGAAAGCTCTGTTTTCCCCTCTGGTGGCAGAAGCGTTGGCGGTCAAGAGAGGTGTTTAGATGGCTATTCAGGCAAGACAAGGATCCTCTCCTCACCTCACCTCTCCTCTCCTCACCTCACCTCACCTCACTTAATCTTATGACACATAAGCATTGCAATGAATGAATGGTGATGATGTGATTGACACTTTATGAACAACCAATCACATGCTTTAAAAAGGTGAGGAAAAGGTGAGGATGAGGTGAGGAGATGAGAGGAGAGGATCATTGTCCATTCAGACAGGCCTTGTGCCTTTCCAAATTGAAACTGACTCCCTTCAAGTGCCTTTTCAAATTGAAACTGACTCCCTTCAAGTGGTCAATTTGGTCAATAAAGGTGCTCCCTCTTCTGCAAACGATTTGGTCAATAGTAAAATGTTATATTTGGCACATCATTTTATTATTGTCCTCCAATGTAAAATTCTATTTGATAGACTATTTTATATTTTTTTTAATATTTAAAATTATAAAAGTCAACAAATATTATCATTGCATTCAATGAATGCATCAAATATTTTTTTAGAATTGTTTCAATCTCAATTTTCCCTATCAAATTTGTAAAATTTTTATTATTTAAAATTAAAAAAACCAACGAATACAGCTGCATTTATTGTTGTGTCAAATTTGGTATATGCTATACACTGTGTCAAATTTAGTACAAAGTATAGCATATGCCAAATTTGTAAGTATAGTATATGCCAAATTTGGAATTTGACATAGCTTTTAGCAATGCATTGAAACATGTTTTTTATTATTATTATTATTATTATTATTTTATTTTTTATTACTTTGTACTAAATTATAACATTGTACAATGATTTATTATTGTATTGGAGATACTCTTAAGGCACAATTACTGATTAAAAAAAAAATAAAAATTAAGTTTCATTAAAAAGGAGATAGAAAAAGGGAACTTTTAATTCCATAAACGTTAGGGTGAATTAAATTTAACAAAAACAAGATAATTACAAATCATGAGTAAGTCACTTTCCCTTATTATTAAATGTTAATAAACGTGATATTACTTGTGGTGTTTTAAATAATAATGATGTAAACTAGTTGGCATTACGTGATTGATTGAGATAACATCTAACAGGTTACCCAAAACAAAGAGAAAGAGAAATTTTGCTCAATTAAGCCTATCAAAGTGGACTTTTATTTTACAAGCTTATAGAAGATATTTATATATATATATATATAGTTCTTGGAAGGACAAGAAAATGACATCAAACCCATCCAAACAAATGAGGTTTATTGAGATAAAGTGGGGATCTCCATTTTGATTTCTTTGACAAAATAATGGAAAAAAATAAATAAATAAAAAATTAACACCGTTTAATTGTCAAATATTGATGTGAAATTTGTGTTGGAATTTTGTGATGGGTGCGTTGTACAAGTGCAGTCTTCACTATAATTCAAGGTTTGTGAGGTCCCACGAACCAACAATTACAGGATCCAAAAACAGATTCTGAATGTTGAATAATATATGGCTGATGTCTGGAATCTTGATTATTCTAGCTGCCCATCTGATTTGATTTTTATTTTTATTTTTTATTTATTTTTATTTTTTTATGAGTGATTTTGAAGTTCACTTCATACTTCATTCCTCAGCACATGTGGTATTTGCATCCCTTTCCACATTATATGCGAAGAGTTTTCTCTTCGATGTTGTAGAAGTAAATATCAATGTTGTATATGTACTGTGTGATGGCAGGTCCCGATAGACCATTGACATGATTGTTCGGTGTCAAAATTAATCGTAATACTTGAAAAGGAAGAAAAAACTTTGAAACTTGTCATAAATTGTTTATTAAGTTGAAAAGATATTAGACAATATGAGATTGCCCTAATAGTATACCCCTTACAAGTCACACCAACGCCATGAGATTGTGAGTTTTAGTCTCCTGCTCTCCTAAACCCCAAATTATTGTGATATTAAAAAAAAAAAAGTTGAAAAGATATTAAGAATTTCGTAGGTGTTTGATTCATGATTTAAATCCACTTCTTAATTATTATTTTTTTAAATGAGATTTAGAAATTTCAAAAAATGTAATGTGGTTAAAGTGTATTTAGAACAGTAAATTAAATAAAAATCTTCAAAAAAAAAAAAAAAAAGTTAGCTTTTTTTTTTTTAGTCAAACTGTATCGAATAATGTCCACTTCTTCTTAAACTCAAGACTTTTTACAAATCAGTAAGAGGTTTTACCTTATTAGTTATTGATTGTAATAATTTTTTAAGTATTACAATTAATCTAAAGTTTTGGAGAAGGGGACACAATTGGAAACTAGTACCTCAATTGTGTTCGCTTGAGGGACATACTAATGGGCCGATCTGATCTGTCTGTTTCTGAAAAAAAATTAACTATTTTTTTAATCACAAAAAATTGATTATCTAAATATAAAGTGAATACATAGTTTAATAAAACAAATAAAATTATGTTAATACCATTTAATAATGAATTAAGTAGAGCCAGCAATGATGAGGAAAGGCAACCCACCCATTTTGCTTCTTTAGAAAGACGCCAAGACATATGAAATTATTATTATTTTTTTGATGGAACATATGAAATTATTAAAAGATGAATGAGTTGGCTAATTTCACAATTTAGGTCCTAGGATACCCCATTTAATCATACACCGAATGAGTGAACTTCAGTACTTCATCATAAAGTCACGTATGTATAGTTCTACCTATTTTTGAATTAAAGAATTTGAAAATATTTTAATCATAGTTTTGAAATTTTAATTTCATGTTCGTAGTAGAAAGAAATTAGAGAGAGAGAGAGAGAGAGAGAGAGAGAGAGAGAGAGAGAGAGAGTGGTGAAGAAGAAGAAGAAGAATAAAGCTTGGAGGAAAAAACATGGATATATGGTGAAAAAGAAAGAATTTGTTTTGAGAATTTGTTTGAGATATAACTTCATTCTTATTAATTTTATAATTAAAATCAAGAAATTGGATGACTAATTTTGAATAATATAGTTTTTTTGTACTCAAAACTGAATTGCAAAAATAGGATAAGAAAGGTAGTGAAAATTGAAAGAATATACAAAGGAAGAAGAAGATACATATTTATTAAATGGACATACAAATAATTTTCATGAAGGGCATATAGGTAATTAAAAAGATATTTCATATGAATTAATCATCTATGTTTCTAATCATAATAGAATGTTTACTTAATTCAATCAAATGTCATGAAAAAAAATTATAAAATATGTTTTAAATTATTATTTTTTTGACACTATCTATCCACCTATCTAGATCAGGTGAGCTACGCTCCTGGGGCATGTTTTAAATTATTTTAAAATAGTTTCATAACTTTTGAATCATAGCACATGTGGTTGCTGATATATTATTATTCTTAGTTAAAAAAAAATAAAAAAAAAAAAATTTTTTTTTTTAAAAAATAAGGTATTTAGAAACAGCAACTCGATCAGCAAGTAATCATGCTCATGCCTTTTTATGCTTAAACAGACAAATCTTCAAGTTAAAGCAAGGAAGAAGAATAAAGTGAGAAAAGGATGAGATCAAAAGCAGTTGCAATGTCTCTTCAAACCTCAATTTTCAAAATATAATTGTCACAAGCCTTCTTTTACCCACATCTATGATCTATCAATCTACATTCATTTATACCTTTTTAATTGCCTCTAGGTAAACAATGAGATCATCTTTCAAAGAGTGACCATGAATTTTTCATATATATATATTGTTGGTTCATGATAATGAATTACCTTCCATTAATTGTTCATATTCTTTTAATCTTTGTTAATATTTTAATTTTTCGTGTGTTTGGAGAGTAAAGAAAACTAATTAAAGTAGTCATGTAAAACTTCTAGTGTTTTGTAATTTGTAATATATATGTTGTTTGATTATTTAATTCAAGTCAATCATTGTTTTCTGTTTCGTAATGTGGTGGTGTATTTATTAATCTATTCTTTTTGTCAACTTCATCGCAGTTTTATCAATTTAGATTTAGAGTAAAAATATTTAAAAACTCTAAATAGCCAAAATAAATATATATATATATATATTTTTGGGTTAATATTAAAAACCTCCTCTCATTTTGAACTATTATTAAATGTATAATTACAAATGATTTTATTTTAAAAACCTCCCTGATACGTGCATATTATGCGTAAGGGTCTCATGGTCTCATGCACTCAACGGCTATGCAATGCAAGTGGTTCCATGAAGGCAAGAATTGGTCAAGCATGAATTAGTCAAGTTTGTTAGTACTTAGTAGTAAGTCAGATTCCCTAAAAAAAAAAAAAAAAAAAAGGTTAGTGGAACATGTTAGTGCGTCAGTTGTTCATTAGTGTCAGCTGGTGATTAAGTGTCAGTTAATTAATATGTTAGTTGTTCGTAAAGTGCTTCATGCACCACTTGTATTGTTTCTTGCTTTTTAAGCTTAGTCTTGTTTAATTGTAACCTATAAAAGGCTCACCTTTAATTGAATGAGGAATATCGAATATTTCAAAAACACAGAACCTATCTTCTCTTGAATTCTTCTTCTATTTCACTTTCTCTGAATTTCTTATGTATTTTAAACCTGAAATACTATCTTTATCCTAAATTCTCTTTATGTATTTTTTAGGATCGGAAAAGTACATAACAATGTTAGGATCCCACATTGACTAAGTATGAGATTAGTCAATGGTATATAATTCATTAGGCATCCTCTCCTTACAAGCCGGTTTTTAAGGATGAGTTCTACCAAGTGGATTCGTATCTAGTGGTATCAGAGCAAGCACCATGCAAGGTAGTGGGTATGGGTTCGTCACGGATGGGGTGACTTGGAGAGGGTTGCTTCCCGAGAGAGCGGGATTCGTGAAGTCACCCAGATGGGAAAGATGGGCCATCGTGGACGACGGCTGCGGAAGCATAGTGGTGTTAGGATCCCACATTGACTAAATATGAGATTAGTCAATGGTATATAACTCATTGGGCACCCTCTTTTTACAAGCCGGTTTTTAAGGATGAGTTCCACCCGGTGGGTTCGTATCACTCCCCTATGAACTAACACCGTTAGCATTTCGTTTGTGTTGACTGAGTTTAACTATTAAAAAGTCTAAATTGTCCCAATTAAAGCTTCAATTGTATGAATTGACCATTATACCCTCATACTTTTATCAAATAAATTAATAAAATTATACAAAATGTGAGAATGTTAACTTGCAAAGAATAAGTTATTTTGTGGACAATTTTTTCCCTAAAAATATCAAAATTACAAATGAACTAAAAGCATTGAAAATGAGTATTTGCTTGGATTCATAAATAAAGACATAAATAAATACATATTATGGTTTATTTTCAATGTTTTTGGTTCATTTGTAATTTTGTTATTTTAGGGATAAATTGTCCACAAAATAACTTCTCCTTTGCAAGTTAACATTCCGCCTTTTGTATCATTTTATTAATTTTTATTTGATAAATGTATGATGATATAATGGTTAATTCATACAATTGAAGTTTAAATATAGATATTTTAGACTTTTTAACAGTCAAACTCAGTCAATACAAATGGAATGCTAACGGTGTTAGTCTATAGGGGAGGTTTCTAAAATAAAAACATTTTTAATTATATATCCAATAATAGTTCAAAGGTGAGGGGAGGTTTTTAATATCAACCATTTTGTTTTGTTTTTTTTATTTTTTTTTTTATTTTATGGAAATGGCAAATAGTTGTTTTGGTCTTTACCTCAATAAAAATCTTTTACATTGCCAAGATTAAGTCAAGAGTTAAATAATTTTAAGTCTTTATTCAAAAACTTACTTCTTTCTTTTAAATTTGAGAATAACTAATATTGGGGTACTTCTTTTTTAATTGATTTAGATTTGTGACGACATGTAACACTGGAGCTATATACACAATCTTATTTTCATTCAGCAGCCTTGATAAAGGTATTTATTACGGTTTTGATTTTTGATGATTATTTATAACTAGCATGGTGACTTATTTATAAATATTGATTTTTCTAGTCTCTCTCTATTCTCGAAACATTAGGCTTTGTTTGGTAAGAGGGAAAGATGGAGGGAGGGAGAGGGTTGGAGGGAGAGCTCCAATCCCTTGTTTGGTTGGAGGGAGAAGAGAGGGGAGAGGAGGAGAGGAGGGAGAGCTCCTCCTTCCGAGCCCACCATTTTGGATCCACCCAATGATGAGCAGATGAGAAAGGAGGGAGAGTGAATAGAGGGCAAAGACAAAAATGCCATACAATTTTATACTACCCTCCAATTTTTTAAAGTGCAATATAGTAATTTTATAAATTATATACCAATCTATTCATTTAACTCTCTTTTCAATACCAAACAACATAAATGATAGATGTTATCCTCCTCATCCCTCATACTCTCTCTCTCTTCTACCAAACATAGCCTTAGTGAGAATCAGAAAAGATAATTTAATTACGGACTAATTGCACAAACGTCCCTAAATTTAGACATAATTGCATGCATATGGAACTTTTACCCATAATTGCACAAACATCCCATGTCGTTAGTTGACTTTCGTTAACTCTAATCGTTGACTACAATTTTAACCCACAATGACTAAAGTGCCCCTAGTTACCTATTTTATTATTTAAATTAATAATTAAAAAACGAAACAGAAAAGACAAAGAAAACAAAAAAACAAAATCAATCATTTTTTTTTTCACTTTCATTTTCTCAACCCCCAAACACAATCAAAAAACAAACTTAACAAACAAAAACCAAAACTCAATCCCACAAATCAAAAGCAAAACTCAAATCCTCAAACAACAACCAAAAATCAAATCCACAAATAAAAACCCAAATCCATCAATTCCACAACCAATTAACCACATCCATTTAAAAAAAAATAATTAAAAAATTATAACTTTCTAGTTCGAAGTTCTAATTTTTTTTTTTTTTTTTTTTAAATGGATGTGGTTAACTGGTTGTGGTATTGATGGATTTGGGTTTTTATTTGTGGATTTGATTTTTAATTGTTGTTTGAGGATTTGAGTTTTGCTTTTGATTTGTGGGATTGAGTTTTGGTTTTTGTTTGTTAAGTTTGTTTTTTGATTGTGTTTGGGGGTTAAGAAAATGAAAGTGAAAAAAAAAAATGATTGATTTTGTTTTTTTGTTTTCTTTGTCTTTTCTATTTCGTTTTTTAATTATTAATTTAAATAATAAAATAGGTAACTAGGGGCACTTTAGTCATTGTGGGTTAAAATTGTGGTCAACAGTTAGAGTTAATGGAAGTCAACTAACGGTAGGGAACGTTTGTACAATTATGGGTAAAAGTTCTATATGCACGCAATTATGCCTAAACTTAGGGGCGTTTATGCAATTAGTCCTTTAATTACAAATGGTGTATTAACTTACAACATTGACCCTAATTAATTTCATTCTCTTTAGTGCATTTGAGTTAAATAAATAAATAAATAAAGAGGATAATTTTAATTTATGAATAATCCCATGATGTTAGATCAAATGCCAAATCAAACCCTTCGGTTTAAACAATCAGCAAAAAAACTTCCTATCATTAGTTGACTATATTTAAATCAAATATGACAATTTAAATCCTTTAAAATGAATAAAAATATATACTAATAACAAAAAATTGATTTCTTTAAATAATAATTTTTATATTATAAATAAAAAATAAAAAATAAAAACCAAATAATATTTTATATAGAAATAAAACTATGGAGAAGACATACACATTACCAAGATGTATATGTGTCTTTAAGCATCATATCCATATACTTTTTATATTTAAAAGTAATTTTGCTTTTATTTTAATTTTTTTTTAATGATTTTATTGCTTTGTTGTAGTAAATATTTAAATATATTTTTTATTAAAAGAGATTTTTATGTTTTGTATTTTATTTTTTTTCATTATTTTTTTAGTTCAATTATAGTAAAAATCTTTTAAATAAACATATTTCTTTAGATTTAATTAAAATCAATTGACAATCAACTAACAATAGGTTTTTTTTTTTTTTTTTTTAGTTGCAAGGACGAAGCCAGGATTTTGGCTTTGGAAGGGTCAAGACAAAAACTAATATTATAGGTCAATAGGAATCCTGTACAAGAAAAAGTACCGAATCCCGCACTTGATACTTTTCAACAAAATGTGATACCGTTTAGTGTTAAAAGTAATGATACAAATAAATAAATAAAATAGACATTAACTAATAAAAATGTAACATGTTTATTTTATATCTAGAAAATTATTTATAACCAAATCAATTTAATTTTCTTCTTAATTTCCATTTCAATTACATAATCAAAGAGTTTATGAGAAAGCATCTTTTATTTTGTTGTAAAATTTATGCATGTTCTTAATGGTATGCATAACTGAAAAAAATATTTTAATAGTTCTCAGCTTATAAAATATAAAATTCAGTAGCTTAATTAAAATATCATTATACCATTGATATATTTAAATCACAATTATTTACATACTTGTAACTTAATTTTATAATATTCATGTCAAACCAAATTAACTTATAATAATTTTGAAGAAAATTTAAATAATAAACTAATAAAGTAAATTTATCAAAGCCAGATTAATATTTAACCTAACAAAATAAATAATAAAGGTAGTCACCATAAAAGTTCAATATTCACTTAGTTTGTTCTAGTAAAATCTAAAAATATATATATTATATATATAATGAGTAATGCTAGGCTTCCCAATTTTTTTTTCCAAATTCTTTCCCAAATGTTTGTAGAACGTTGTTATGTACTTTTCTGATCTTGAAAAATACATAAAGAAAATTTAGAATAGAGATAGTATTTCAGGCCTGAAATACATAAGAAATTCAGAGGAAGAGAAATAGAAGAGATAAAGGGGGATAATTTGCTTTTGCAATATATTCAATCATAATCCCATTCTCACAATGTCTGGCAGTATATATATATATATGCCTTACAATACGAATGAGCAAACAATTAACAACAATTAAACTGGAAATAATGGGCAGAAATATATGTACATGATCCCATGTACTCTCTGCATGACAAACGAGAAATAGGGCACAAACACCCCACTTATTTGCATAACTGAACAACAACTAAGCATAACTGATACTTCTCTGACTTGGTCCATGCACACTTGCTTCCTACGTTCCCACACTTGCTAAGTGCCTGACTTCTTGGTAGCTTGGATGCATGGCTCAATTTACACATCAATTCCACTACCCAACAATTAACACACTAACAATAAATAAATATACATATCATTCCATCCCCCTAAAAAGGTCCTTGTCCTCAAGGCCGAAATTTGGATACATAATCCTGGAGAAACACCACCTAAATTGCAACCTAATGCTCCTACTTCTTCAATTAATCCATTTCCTCCTGGATTGAACACGGGCAATGGAAATACCATTAGTTGGCTCTTAGAGCTCGATCGGAGTCGATCTACGCTAGGAATCAGCATGGGTAGTGTGGTGGCTATCCATGTGTTGAGGTGGACGGCGATGATAGGCTTGTCAGCGACGGACGCGGTGGCGCGTGAGGGAGTATGCAGGTTGTAAGGTTCCCCATTTGTTGATTGGCTCATTTCGTGGACAAACCACATGTTGGGGTTCTTTGTAAGGGTAGCCTAGGTGTTGGTAGGTTTGTTCGAAGCCCTTTGAAGACCTCGTCTTGATAAGCACCGAAGGTAAATCTCTATGTGCTTACTTGTCTTGAAGAGATAGTTGCACACACTCACAACTCATGCATATGTTTAATCCTTGTATGTTGTGTGTCTTATTTGTGTGCTTTAATGTTCTTTAACATCTCTTCTTGCTTGTTATGTTGATTGCATCTTGCATATCCAATTGCTTTGTCATGCTTAGACTTAGGATTGCGTTTTTGCATTGGGCGCTCCCAAAAGCGCTCTACAGAAACGTTGTACGAACAGCCCCCTTCGAGCGCTGTACAGACCTGATCGATTTATTTCGGTTGCTGTACGGGCGCTGTACAGGCGCTATACAAAGCGCTGTACAAAGCGCTGTACGTACAGCGCCCCTCCGTTTTCCCGTGAGAACAGAGCAGGGGCGCTGTACAGAAGCGCCCTACGTACAGCGCCCAAGGCAAATATTAGGCCAACTTATCAAAACGACCACACTTTGATTTGGCCCCCTATATATGCCACTTTGACTTTAGGTCAATAAAGAGAGTTCATATTCAGATTTCATACTTAGGATATTTTTCAAAGAGAAGAAAAATTCCAAGAACTCATTTTTAATTACTCAAACACTTTTTCATGATCATCAATCATCATCTAGCATCATCTTTGATCTTCTAGATGTCATCTTGCATGGATTCTTCATCATACTTTGCTTGGTAAGCTTTTCACTAATATCTTACATATTTTGTGTTTTTCTTAACAAGCAATCTCATTTTATTACTTGTATGATTTTCATATATCTTTTGATACAAGTTTGAGATTAGTGTTTTGTATGTTTGAGAAGTTGTATTGTGATAGCTAATTAGGTTTTGTGCTTAATCTTGATTAGCTAAACTATTTGACATGTCATTTAGTTTTTAATATCTAAGATTGTTCTAATTGCATATTAATCATCTTAGATAAGCATATAGGGTTTCCCTTGCTCTATGTTGCATTTGGATATTCATATATTCACTTAGGGTGTTATTCTCTTCATTAAGAAAGTAAGTCTTGTGTGTAGCTTCCGGAATTAGGTTGCTTAGATCGCAAGCAAATTGGACTAGGTTCACTCATACCGGGATTAGGTAGGTGTGTGATTACTTCCGGGATTAGGTTGTAATCGTTTACACATTTAGTGGATTCGAGGTTCGAGTGTGGCTTACTTGCTAGCCCGTGGTTTTTCCTGTGAGGGTTTCCACGTAAAAATCAAGTGTTATTTAATTTTCGCTTTTTATACTTGATTTATTGCTTTATCTAGTTAGGGGTAATTTCGTAATTTTGACTTAATACGAAAAATTGGGTAATAAGCTTAAAATCTATTCACCCCCCCTCTAGATAGTATTATACACACCGTGCTATAATTTGTTTCACGGGTTCTGGTGTTGGAATCGATCTAAGTCACGGACGGCCACCTGTAAGACTTGAAGTTGAACATTTTTTTTAACAATTTTCTGGTAATTAATTGTGTGGTATGGAGTGATATGAGTAGTGGTCGAAATTTGGGTTGGTGGAGGAATAGTGGGACCGTGGACGGTTTCTACCGGGATAAATGGGTTGAGCTCCTCTTTGACGGTGTTACCATTATGGTTAACCCGTAGGGTCCGGAGTTTAGTTAGAACAGTTTGAAGGTTGCTATGGATTTGGTGGAGGTTGTTGTTGACTTGGTTGATGTTTTTGTTAAGGAGGTTAAACCTGGACTCATGACGAGCCAGAATTTCATAAACTCTGTTACGGAACTCGGCATCCATGGAATCGAATGGCTTTGATACCATTGTTATGTACTTTTCCGATCCTGGAAAATACATAAAGAGAATTTAGAATAGAGATAGTATTTCAAAGAAATTCAGAGGAAGAGAAATAAAAGAGATAAAGGGGGATAATTTACTTTTGCAATATATTCAATCATAATCCCATTCTCACAATGTATGGTAGTATATATATGCCTTACAATACGAATGAGTAAACAATTAACAACAATTAAACTAGAAATAATGGGCAGAAATATATGTACATGATCCCATGTACTCTCTGCATGACAAACAAGAAACATGGCACAAACACCCCACTTATTTGCATAACTGAACAACCACTAAGCATAACTGATACTTCTCTGACTTGGTCCATGCACACTTGCTTCCTACGTGCCTGACTTCTTGGTAGCTTGGATACATGGCTCAATTTACACATCAATTCCACTGCCCAACAACTAACACACTAACAATAAATAAATATACATATCAGTGAGGTGTCAACATCTTGTAAATCATGAGATTATGTGATCAATGATGTGATGTTGACACCTCATGAGCTACATATATTTGGGAAGAATTTGTGAAAAAAGTTGGGAAGCCTAACATTACTCATATATAATATACACTAGATTAAGTAATAATGTCTGAAATAATAGGAAATTAAAATATTAAATTGGATTGATTTTATCTCCTATTTTCATGGTCATTAGAACTATGAAAATAAAAATTATAAGTTAATTTATATTATTAAAATAATAAAAGGACAAGAGAGTATTATCACCTACTATATATATATATACGGTATCACATTTTATTTATAATAGTTTCTTTTTTTTTTTTTTGGTTCATATTTTAATTTGATTTATAATAGTTTTTTTTTTTTTTTATTGGTTGGGGGGGGGGCCATGGCCCTGGGCCCCATCTTACATTCACCCCTGAATAGTCGGGGGTTACAATTCTCCATAAAAAAATAACTGGTAAAAATGGTAATCAATGTTATTTTCCCAATTAAATAATCAAAAACATTGTAATCAACATAAGAGCATCTCCAATGCTATTATGCATTTGGAGAAAATGGAGTGCCACATAGGATAGATATTAAAAAAGTTAGAAAAACTCTCTCCAATGCTATTATCTAAGTTGAATATAGAGATTATGTAGCCAAAAAAAAGTTAGAGAATATGGAGTTGAGTTTCTAATTCTAGAAACTCTCCTAGAAATGCTAACTAGGATTTTTAACCCTTTCCACCAATAAGATTAAAGCTTTCAACTCTTTCCACCAATAAGATTAAACCTCATTTAATTGTAAAATAAAAGAGGAGAGAGAGTGTAATAATTGTTTTATTATGATTGAATATAAAATGGATGCATATTTGCATTGGAGATGTGAATATGCATTTCTCTAAATTTTTTTCAAAAGTGGGCCCATAATAAATAGAAATGCTGATGTGGCACTATTTAGAAACTCAAAAATGCATATTTGCATTGGAGATGCTCTAACATTTTGTTCTCCATTATATAAACTAAAACATGTTTAATGTAATCGACTCTATGTGAATTTTTTTAGTCTCATCTGAATCAACATCTTACTATGAAAAAATTAATGCATTAAATCAAAGAACTACAATAAAAGTTGAGCAAAACAGCACGAAGTAATGGGCTAAATGAAAGTCCCACATGGGCAGAATAAGTGAAGGAGCCAAGCATGGCTGATTATAAAACCAAAATTTCGAGATCGAACAAAGTATACCTTTCTCGGTCTTTTGGCTAAGATCAAGTGTAGTATCTGTTCTTATCAGTTTAATATCTACTACGTAAGCCATCGGCTTACATGATATTAAATTAATTTTTTAAGGGTGAGGGATTGTAACGATAGCTTGCTATTGGGTTCCTCGAGCATCGCCCATGTGTTGCACTACTGCAAGGGCCTGGCACACCACTGCCAAAACTTTAGTTAAGGTTTTTTCAAGGTTCGTTCAGTTGGACATTTTTAATAAAGGTTATCGTTTATGACCCCATTACTGTATATGTCGATTGATTTGCATACAAACAAATTTCACTTAAGTCGTATCTTTTTTGTGACTTGTCACCTTTTAAAATGTTTTTATTATATTCATCATTTTAGTTCATTCTTTTTCCTAAACTCATAACTTTAATCTATTTGACCAAATATTTTACGGTCAACTTTAACAAAATGGGTTGAAGTACACTTTTACCCTTATTTTTATTTAATTTAGCTAAGAGAGTTTCTCCTTACATTTCACAGATTATTTATTTACACTTTATTTTAATTTTTTTTACTAATGACAATATTAACCTAAATTAAGATTATCAAACAATACAAAAAAAATTCTAAAGACACTCAAAATTGTTTTTTAGAAAATAACGTGTTTTCCTTTTCACTGTTTTACAAACATTAAAATATCTTCTTCTTTTTTCCCCATATTTTTAAGTTTTTCACCGAGATATGGCAATATGAAATTTTAAGCTGAAAATCCAAAATTTTTGAATGCAAACCAATGTCAAACCACTACATTTGTTCAACCTTTTCCTATACAGCGTTGAATATTTGTTTTAATCAACATAGCATTTTGTTCTCCATCATATAAACTAAAACATGTCTAATGTAATCGACTTTATTTGAATTTTTTTAGTCTTATCTGAATCAACATCTTGCCATGAAAAAATTAATGGATTAAATCAAAGAACTATAATAAAAGTTGAGCAAAGCAGCATGAAGTAATGGCCTAAATGGGATTTGTATCAAGTCCCACATGGGCAGAAGAAGTGAAAGAGACAAGCTTGGCTGATTATAAAACCAAAATTTCGAGATCGAACAAAGCATACCTTTCTCGGCCTTTTGGCTAAGATCAAGTGTAGTATCTATTATTATTAGATAAAAATTTGCTACGTGAGTCATCAGCTCACACGATATTAAATTAATTTTTTGAGGGAGAGGGGCCACCATAACGATAGCTTGCTGTTGGGTTCCTTGAGCGTCGCCTATGTGTTGCACTACCGCATGGGCTTGGCGCACCCCTACCAAAACTCTAGTTCAAGTTTTTTCATAGTTGGTCCAGTTGCACATTTTCAATAAAGACTATAGTTATCGATTATGGCCCATTACTGTGTATGTCCATTGATTTGCATATTGAAAAGGGCAAATTTCACTCAAGTCATATTTTTTTTCACGATTTGTCACATTTTAAAATGTTTTTACCATATTCATCACTTTAATCCCTTCTTTTTTCAAAACTCATCACTTTAATCTATTTGACCAAATATTTTACAATCAACTTTAACAAAATGGGTTAAGGTATACTTTTACCCTTATTTTTATTTAATTTAGCTAAAATTACAATTTTAGCTTCATATTAAAATAAAAAACAGTAAACTTATTTAATAAAATATTAAATTTAAAAATTTAAAAAAAAAAATCAAACAACAAACCCATTAACAACTTAAACAATATCATCTCCAACAACAAACATAACATCCTGGCATCCTGCAAGGTGAGATATCCAAGAAAAAAAATTATATACAAAGGAAGAAAATATACAGATTTATAGTAGGAAATAAATAATTTAAATTAATACATATATTTAAAATAAACTAATATATATATATATTTTTTTAAGAGGCCAAGTCCCCTCCATGGATGAGACCATGGCCTCCTGTTTTGGAGGAAGCAACGGTTTCCTCTAGAACGGCGGAGGAACCGACAGTTCCTCTGCCGATCTAAAGGGAGACCGACTTCATCTAGTTTTGATTTGAAGGAAGTCGCGGCTTCCTCAGATAGCTGGAGGAAGCCACGCGTTCCTCCGATCTGGAGGAAGCCCGGCTTTCTCTAGTGGAGGCCACCGTCAACAGTAGCCTCCATTATCCTTTTTCTTTTTTTCTTTTTAATATTTTTGAAAAGCTTTAAATATCTATTTTTAATATATAATTTCATAAATACATAATAATAATAATTATTATTATTATTTGAAGAGACAATTTTTCTTATTATTATTTTAATTTTTACACAATTTTATTTTTATTATTTTATTAATACAATTATTTTAAGGTTTTGTTAAAAAAATATTTTAAGGTATTTTTCCATTGGACATTTATTCATTTTTTTTTACATGTCATATTTTTAAAATTCTTGTTTTACGGTGTCAGCATATACGTGGATCTAATGCTTGAAGACTAAAATGCTCTTGGATAAACCTAGCACGGTTCCGGTTCAGTTCCGGTTTTGAACCGGCGGTTCCGGTTCAATGGTTAGGTGGAAACGGAACCGCCGGTTCTGAACCCTTTTTTTTTTTTTTTTTTTTTTTCATTACAAAATATTACATTTTATTTATAAAAAAAATAAAATGTTAGGAAGGACATTGTAGAGTATTGGGCCATGACCCATAATCCTTGTCCAAGTAATTGTGTTTTCCTTTCCTTCTTCTCTATTTATCCAATGTGGGATGTGGGATAAATGAACTTTTAGTATGGTTTTTTTTACAATATTGGAAGCTTTATCATATAAAAGAAAACAAATAGAGAATTTTCACAAATAAAAGAAAAAAGAAAAAAGCTTTAAAACCAAATAAAAGTTCTGTGGCTAGATAACAGCAAGTTCAGAAACCCGACTGTTCATTTCCTCCACCTATGATAGAAAAGCACACAAACAGAGTTTTAATCAACTGGAATTATGCACTAGATATACAAAGGGCTGTCAGAGACACGTGTTAACAGCAATGTATAGGTTTGCAAGCCTAAACATAAATTTTCAATGAGAAATATTGATCCTAGAAGGCTAGAAGGACACTCTCTCATTGTAGCAGAAAGAACATAGAACAGCAACAAATAAAAAATCTTTATTTCTTAAAAGGCAAAACTAATGAGTATCAAACGCTGAATCCAATATTTTTGTACAAAATATAATTGGTCTGAAGACTCTATTTTAACAATATTGGAAACTTTTAGTACATTAAAAGAAAAAAGGAAAACAAATAAAAGAATTTTCACAGGAGAAATCATTTTAAAAGGAAAAAAGCTTCCAATATTGTAGAAAAAACCATACTAAAAGTTCATTTATCCCACATTGGATAAATAAAGAAGTGAATAAGATGCTTAACCTATATAAAAAAGAGGATAAGGGAAGGGAAAACATAATTACTTGGATAAGGGTTATGGGTCATGGCCCAATACTCTACAATGTCATTTCTTTTTAAATATTTTATTTTTATAAATAAAGTGTTAATATTCACTATTGCTTGGAAGTTTATGACGTCTGATGGTTTTGCTTTCACTTTTCTTCGGGAGAGGTATCTCAGGCATTTGTAGAAGCCTCGTGGAGGGTATGTCACCTCTTCGATTTGGTCTTCGATTTGAACAAATTATATATCCCTTCTTAAGGAAGGTATCTGGCTGATTGGCGAGAACTCTCAGAGGGACTTTTAGCGGGATAATTGGTTGGGGGTTCCCATTTTGGAGCTTTTAAAGATTCCAAATTATTTAGCTAATCCACTTCAGGCGAGAGTCTCGAATTTTATTCATGAGGGTAGATAGGTGCTGGACGATTGTTTCCGAGCGCGCTTCCCAGATCTGTGTTTTCGAATTGATCAGATTGCAATTTCTCCTGTTGTGGATTCTCTGGTTTGGGCTAATTCTCGGGATGGTCGTGTTTCTTTCAAGGCTACTTATTCCTAGTTTCTCCGTGATATTCCTCAGGTTGTTTGGTGGAGAGATGTTTGGTCTTGTTTAATTCCCCCCTCTCGCTCAGCTTTGACCTGGCATCTGATGTTAAACAAGCTTCCTATTGAGGATCGCCTTTGCAGGTCTGGGTTCTAGTTGGCTTCTCGTTGCAGTATTTGTGGGGTTAATAGTGAATCTGCAGATCATCTTTTTTTTTTTTCATTGTCCCTTGGCGGTTGCTCTTTGGGAGGTGGTTTTCTCGACTTTCCAGCGATGTATCTCTACCGATACTTGGCAATCCTTCTTCTTGCAGGCCATGTCAATTTCCTTTAGTGAGCAGGTCAGGATTTTATGGAAAGCGGCTATCCATGCAGTGATATGGGGATGTGGACTGCCCGTAATCAGTGGATCTTTGAAGGGAAGTCGGTGGACTTTAGATCCGTCCTTTCTTTGGTTTGGCGTGCGGTTTCAGAGGCTAATCGCCTAGAGATTGGTTGTATGCGTAATTGTATGGACAACCTTTGATTCTTCGTTGATTTGGTCTTCGGGGTTGCCCTTCTATCAAGAGTGTGGTTTGGTCGCCTCCGGTCCCTAGTTGGATCAAAGTGAATATAGATGGCGCTGCTATGGGCTCTCCGGGGGTTGATGGTTGTGGTGGTATCTTTCGAAATGTAGAGCCTTTGTGAAGGGTTTCTTTGCTATTCCTCTTGGTCAAGTTTTTGCGTTTGAGGCTGAGCTTCTGGCGGCCTCATTGGCCATTTATTTTGCTTGGAAGTATGGTTGGCATCGAATCTGGCTTGAGAGCGATTCTTCTTATGTGGTTCAACTTCTTTCTTCTCATTTTGAGATGGTTCCTTGGAGGGTTCGTCAGGCGTGGCAGCGCTGCATCTTCCAGATCTCGCATATGGATTTTCAAGTTTCCCATATTTTCATGGAGGGGAATCAAGTTGCAAATACGCTTTCTAAGTATGCTTTGGAGCTTCAGGCTGATTCTTGGTGGTTCTCTGCCCCGCCGTTCTGTTCTTCTTCAGTTGGTAATGACTGCATGGGCCGGGAGTCTTTTTGTTTTTCTTGATGTTTTCTTTTTCTTTTTGGTGTGGCCTACGTGCCTCTATTTGTTTGGGGTTGTTTTCCCCCTAGGTCTTTGTGCTTTGTTGCTTTTTGTCACTTTTTTATTTTTTTTTATCTTTTATATATATGGATACTGTCTATAGGGTTCCGGTTCTAGTTTTTTCGGTCCGGTTCGATGGTTCGAACCGGAACTGTGTCAAGTCTACTCTTGGATCTATCAATTTTGACTGATGGAAGGACTAAAGTGATGGATTTTAGAAAAAGAAGATACTAAAGTGATAAATATAGTGAATACATTTATAAAGGTGATAAATCGTAAAAAAGGTGGGACTTTTGTAAAATTTTACCCGTTGAAAAAGATCCATATCATGTACCTATAGTATCAGTTGAAATAATAGATACGAGAGTGAATTTCAATGTGTATGTCGTTTGCTTTGCGCAACATTATTACTTTTTTATTTTTATTTTTAAGTTTCCAATATGAAATGCAATCTCATTTTTTTCAAACTTCACACTTGGATAGGGATTCTTTGATTCTTTTCGAAAGCAAATGTATGCCTTTCATGTTTTTTGAATTGTTGGGACATTGAGGATTATCCAGAAAGGTATGTACATAATCGGTCCGATTCTATCCATGTTCATTCCATTTGAAGAAATGAAGGATCATAAAGAATCGATCCTTCTTTTAGTTGTTGATTTTTTATTTTTTATTTTTTGATATAAGTTGTTTAATCTTTTTTTGATTCATTAAGGCCATCTCCAATCCTGCGACATCTTCATTTTGCAGCAACAATTCCCCTCCAACCCAGCTACATCTTCTGCGCCATTTTTGCTATGATGAACAGTGTTACGCAATATCAAGCACGACATTGTTCACCTGGCGCAAAAATGCCGCCCAATTTCCTTATTTTTTCCATCCCTATATTTTTATAAAATCACAGTTTGACCCTATTAATTAATATCTTTTCTGATTATATCCTTTATTTAAAGGTTTCGTTTAATCACAATTTTACCGTTAATCAATTAAATTTATTCCAATTTGATCATTTTTATTATTTAATAATTTTGTTTTGATTTAATTATTATTGATATTAACATTTATAATAAACTAAAATGAAGTGTATAATTAAAAAAAAATTAATGCAATTTTTTAAAAATAAATCACTTAATTCAAAATAGCGGAAATTAAAACAAAATACATTAATTAATAAAAACATTAAAAATAAAATACAAACTTCATAGTGATAAAATAAATTACCACTAATTGGAAGACACTAAAATTAAGAAAAAATACAACATAAATTACAACAATGATTTAATAGTCTGGAAGACCATTTCCAGATCCTCCGAGATTATTGAAAAAATCACCAAAAGGGCTAGATGTATTTTGGGATCCCTGGCCTCGTTGCTGAGCTCGTTTTGCCATAATTCTTAATTGTTCATGATGCATAAACTCATGTCAGTTTGGATCATTTATGGTATTCAAATCCATCATTACAATTTTGGTTTCCTTCATGTCCAATTTTCTCTCCATAATATCGTAAGTTCTTTGCCTCTCCTAACTATTTTTTTTAAATAAAAAAAAAAAACTTCCATGAGTTCTTGTTGTCCTTCTTTCAAAGTGTCAATAATTTTTGAACTTTCTTCCTCAGCCCTCCTTCTCAATTTTGCTTTCTTCACCCCAACGGGCTGTTGAGATGAACTACCCCCAATGTCATCACTAGTTATATTCAGAGAAAATGAAGATAGTCCAGGAGATGCTGTTGTGGGAGACTCTGGAGTTAGAGAGTCTTCTTGTGATGATACAAAATGACCACTTTGCCTTCGAAAGGCTGATTGTGCAGTATCGTTATCTGCAAATTTTTTCATATCTTTGAGGATGGGCCATGGTCAAATTTGAATCCTTTTTTGTATTTGTTATCTTGTGTTAATAAGATTTTGGCTCGATTTATCTACAAAATGATACAAATATATATCGTCAAAATTCAATATTAAATAAAAATTTTCTACAACTTTAATTTTAACAAATACTCACAATATCAGCTCTCAAAGCACCACTAGGATTAAGACTTTCGATTTGTCGTAGGCATCCCCGCAATCTCCCAACTGAAGTAAGGATAGTTTGCATTCGACACTGCAAACTTCTTTTGCCATGAAGTTCAGTGATATGATCTGGTCTGGTATTGTTGTAATCAGTCTCAACTCGAGACCAGAACATATCCTTTGATTGGTTTGTACCTACGATCGGGTTTTGTGAAATATCAAGATATACGTGACAAAGGTGTGTGTCTTCTACATGTGTGTATGAAGAACTTCGGTGACTTGAAGACATTTTTTGGAAAAAGTGATTTGAAGAGATAAGTGATTCGAAGGAATAAGAGATTTGAAGGGATAGGTTTAATTTAGTGTTGGTTGATATTTATAGAAACTAGAAGGTACTCTTTTCAGATTTAATCCTATGGTTCAGATGGTGAGGAAATCCATCCATTAGTTGGCATTTGAAATCAGATTTCTTATCTTCAGATTTTGGGAAATGTGAAGATAAGAATTCTAGAGAAGTCTATATATTATTTTGGAGAGGTGTCCTACGATTCAGCTGGTGATGCAATCCATTCAATGGTTGGCATTTAATAGCTCGCATATCTTATCTTGATATTTTGGGAAAAGTGAAGATCAGATTTCTAGAAAATTTGAGATATTATTGTAGAGAGGTGTCTTACGGTTCAGATGCTCTGGAAACCCATCCAATGGTTGGCATTTTTGATCAACCCCTTGACTCGGCTGTGTAAAAACTCTTTTACACTTGGATATTTTTTGGAATTACATGGTTTGCCTATGAGTGAGTGGGCCCCACAACGCGTACTGGATGTCTATGTTCAATGAATCTAGTTCACACATTGGATTTTTGAATTAAAGTGTTTTTGTTCATATCTATTTTTTCCACGTGGGCTTGCAACTTTTGTCGGCCACATTCTGATTAGTCCATTTATCCTCTCATTACCTATGTTTTGAGCTTGTTTTCCATGGAAATACCATGTTTTAATGTTTAAATAAGTGTTCGCAGGTCTATTTTGATCTATGAGGAGTCTAAGCGCAATAACGGAGATTTTTTGGGCCAACACAAGACTTTCAGAGGTTAAAGAACATTTCCGTGGTACGAGTCGTCAAAGTGTACTACGCCCGTTGAAGTTGGAAACCGTAAAAGCCAACAGGAGAAGTCCGTCAGAGTTGTCATCAAAGCAAACTGCGGAAGACGAATAGCGAAAGTCCTCAGATGTTGTCCGCGGTACACGTCGTTAAAGCGTACCACGCCCGTTGAAGTTGGAAACCACAAAAGACTGCAGTTGATTCCTGCTGTTGGCTCCGTCGAAGCGAACTGCGTCTGGAATAGCGAAAGTCCCCAGGTGTATTCCGTGGTACGCGTCAGACCAAATGGCATACCGCAAGGCTTTTCATGAGTGTTTCCACGGTTTAGTTCGTCAAAGCGAACTGCGGAACGAACCGTGAAATTGAAGTAAACGCTTCCTTTTCACCTTTTTGAGTCCCATTTTTGCCCTACCTATAAATAACACATTTTCAAATGTTCATGGTGTGCTGTTTCGAACTGAGATCCCCGTTTTTGTCCATTTTCATTATATCCACAAATCCTTCACAAATTCACTACTTCCATCAACTCTTCACTATAAATCAACATAGATCCATCATCTCCACTACAAAACCTTCCCTTTTACACCATACCCATCATCAATCATTATTTTGGAGTAGCAAAGAATCTTGGAAAGAGAAGTCATTGGAGCCAAGCAATTACAAAGAGGAAGTTCTTCACTTTAGTTCATTTCTTGTAACTTTATCTCTTACACTTCTGTATTTGCTATGGTTTGTCTTTATTTATTATTTCAAATGACTTTGATGTGTAATATGAACTAAATACTTTTATGCTAGAGTTATGATGAAACCAAACCCTTAATCTTTCATTTTGATTCGCCTAATTTCTCTAAAAGTGCTTGTGTTGTAATATGGATATTTTGTTAGCTTAATGCTTTTGTTTGATTGGCCATCTCCTAAATGATTTATTGGTTGTGTGAATGAACCGAGAGGTGACGCGCTAAACGTGCTCATCACAATATCCACTATATATGTTTAGTAAGGTAAAGATACGTAAGGCTGGTGTCAGGGCTGGCCCTGGGCATAGGCCCAAGAGGCGACCGCCTAGGGCCCCCAGTTTTCAAGGGCCCCAAATTTCAATTTTAAAATAAATACTATGTATTTCTGGCCCGTGCACAATTTTTTTCAAAAACAGCCCATATATCTTGAAAAACCCATCAAAGAAACATAAATATTATACTTAAAAACAACCAATCTTTTATATATGTTATTATTTTTTTTTTTTTAAAGACTCAATTATTATAGTTACCCAGTTACCCCACGGTCCCCACCGCAACATATAAAACTGAAAATTGCATATTAGATTATCAGACATTCAAAATCAATTATAGGGCTCTTTCACTTCTTTGGATGCTCTGTTCATGCGAATTCAATTGGGAAAGTAATTGTTCTTGCCTTCATGGAAGCTCTCTTCTTGAAATCAAGCGTTGTTGTTTTAGAAGGTAATTTAACAACTCTGGTCCTCATTGCATCCACTAATTCTGGTATATAAATTTAGGTCCATATATAACATAAAGAGATAGACATGTTAATTATTTATGAAAATCGATAAGCACTTATTATTCTTAAAACTTCTTACACTTTATTCATAATATAAGAAGAGGTGTGGAAATTAATTAAACTACTCTCCAGTCTCCACAAACTGCATGCATGTAGCTATATATAGTGCTTAATTATTAATAGGAAGTGCTTTTGATTTTGATCAATCTCTGCAATCCACATTCTGCCATAGAATCCTTTAAAGTCAATTATTCCATCTATATAGTTGATCAAGCATTTTTTTCATTAAAAAATAGGTTTGAACAATTTCAAAACTATTAAGAAACTTTTGGGTTTTTGTATGATTTAAGGAAATTAAAGTCTGTAAACAATGATAGTTTGAAAAACTATTGTTCCAATCTTGAAGACTTGATGAAACATGATAGAGTTTCTGATATTAATGGGAAAGATTTATTTCAAAATTACAAATTTTGAAAGAAGGTTTACCAAAAGAAACAAATAAGGCAATTGAAGTATTGAATTATCTGAAAGAAACGGATGGCTGCTTCCCAAATGCATGGATTGCTTATAGAATTTTGTTAACTATACCAGTCATAGTTGCCTCCACGAAAAGAGGCTTTTCAAAATTGAAGTTGATTAAATCCTATCTTCGGTCAACTATGTCACAAGAAAGATTGAATGGCATAACTATGTTATCCATTGAAAAAAAATATGGTAGAAAAACTTGATTATGTAAGTTTAATTAATACTTTTGCTACTAAAAATGTTAGACGAGTAGTATTTAAGTGATATCTTATTTGATGTAATTGTAAAAATTTTATTTCAATGACTTTTTATTTGCTATTTTGTTATGTTACGTTCTTGATTTTTAGTCATTATATTGATTTTTATTAATATTTACTAGATAAAAAAATTCAAGTAAACATACATAGAAAGTCGGGACTTGGGGCACCATTTTTATAGTTTGCCTTGGGCCCCCAAAATCCTAGGGCCGGCCCTAGCTAGCGTATAGGGATCGTGTGTGTGTCCCAACTGTAAGTCGCACAGCGGCAAAGAGATTGAAATTAATCAAGATAAATAAGAACGATAGGTTTCAAAAATTTTCTGTCGTCTTCTTGGGACCTTTTGTATATACACGAATATGAGGAAGAGATTTGTTTTCATACCTTTGAAGAACACTCATTCGTTTTCTTTTCAATCCTTAACCACTAAGTCTTCCTAGCTATGTCCCGCGATCTAGCAACTGTGTGTGTGGGCACGTCACGGATTTCGAGAGCAGTTGAATAGAGGCTTGAGAGAACTGGAAGACAACACCTTACTTCCCTGTAGAATTCGGCCAACCTTATGAGAAAATTTTTTTTTTTTTTCTTTTTCCTCTCTTGTTGCCACCCACCTTGGTTCTCCTTAGGGTTCCGAAAAAACTCCTTTTTCAGTATATCTTATATATTAGGAACCTAGGGTTTAGTAATCCAAGTTAAAATAGGATTCCAAATCCTTTTTTTAATTATTACTTTACTAGAGTTTGAACATTTGACCTATTTAGAGTAAATAAAAATAATCACTTATTATTTTATTGCTCTTGTCAAGGTTAGAAGCTGAAACCTCCATATGACAATTAATAATTCTTAATTATTAACATGTCAATTAAATAATCATATTATTTAATAATATTTAATTCAACAATTAAATAATATATTAATTAAATAATCTCATCATTTAATTAATTCCCAAAATATATTTAAGTTACTTTCGTAACACAATTAATTGGACCATCCAATTCTCCGTGAGTCTTGTTACTATCAATCGTATAGGGCTAGCAAGGGGACCTAATGGACCAACAGTTTTGAGCTACAATAATACTTAGAAAAAATTAATTAAACTTTTTAATTAATATTTCATAATTATTAACATTGGAGTTATTCCACTAAAAACTCAAGGTTGTACTCTCGTAACTGTAGATGTTTTACACAACCAATTTATCAATGTCCATTGATATAGCTATTACATATGGTATGATCCTCCACAAGTAGTTCATAATTAGAACTAGATAATAAAGTCCGTTATACCTCTTTAATTATATCTTTTCCTTTAAGTACCATTGATTCTCTCGAATGATTATATCCTTCATTCCTTTACGGAAGAAGGAGAGTGCTCTTAATCCTTCAAGCCCCAAATCAACCCTTAAGAGAACTACTTATCTACTTCTCGTAAGAATGAGTGGATTCCACTATTGTGTGCATATCTTTCCAACCACAAGCCAAACCGTGATTCCAAGATTCGGAGATATTGATCGAGAATGCTATTCTGATCGGTAAATCAAAAACCACGATCTAACCTGAAGGAGTCAATAAGACACTTAAGATTTAGATCACCCATATACAACCATCATTAGTCGATATATATGAATCTTTTCAACTAACGGATCTTAGTGACATATTCATATAAATCGTGGCTCAGTCCTATATGATCACATCATATAAAGTGCCTCCATTCTCATAACACCATATGAGTAGTCTAGGATAAGACCACTGTACAATACGGAATAAACCGTAGCTGTAGATTAATCACAAATAAAGTACCCAGGTTTATTTGCTTTCTACGAACTCTTTAGATTGCATGTCTCAAACTGAATTCCTCTGTATATGACATTCATATACTCAATTTGAGATTACATCTAGCAATCTTGGATGTTAGCATATATAATATAAACGTATGAATTAATTTATTTGAATGAAATAACTACTTCTTTTATTATCGAATTTATAACATTTACAAATTACAAGCTTTAGGGCATAAATCCCAACACCAACATGCTAGATAAACCCATATATATTCGGTATGTATAGGTGTGATTTCTATTACTCGAAAGAGATTAGAAGTTAGTTAAGGGGGCACAAACCTATAACGTATACTTGCGTAATTGGGAGATTTAGGCGGGTCAAATGCTTAATTAGAAAGGTAAGGTAGATTCTAAATTCTAGCATTCTTTCATCGTGTTATCACTATCGTTCTTGTGTGTGATTTATTTTAATCAAATTGATTACATTGCTTAGAGTTAGTTTTAGATTAATTTAGTGACAAGTTTGGAAACCTTTTAATCAAACTGTTTAAATAATACGCGTGCCTTCGAACACCAGTAATCATTGAATCCCTCAGTCTCTATGGGACGTTTCCCTACTATATCATTGCACTACACTTTGACCTCGTACTATTGCGAGCGTCACGATTTGTAGCGATCACATCCTGAGCTATAACCAGCTGGATACAGTTGTCATCCACTCGCCCTTCTAGAAGCATGTGTATTGCAATCACTATTTTAAATTGAATATTATATTCTGGATATTATGATTTACTGCTCATTTAGAGGGGTACTATTTTATAGGGGTACTTGCAAATCTACCATAAAATGAAAATCAACTGCAAAAAAGCATTATTTTTTCCAAAACGCCCTTAAATAAATGTGATTGTCAAGACTTTATATTGAAAAAAAAAAAAAAAAAAAAAAAAAAGGGGCAATGAAAAATGAGTCTTAATGTCGAGTCACCTTGTCTCGAAGCTTTTTAAGCCTTAGGATTGGGTTACCCTTGAGGTTGGAAGATAAAAAAGAATGCCGGCATGCCAAAAAGAATGCATGCATGCAAAAAAGATCTCCCGAAAGCCAAGAAGTATGTCAGGGAACTAAAATGCATGCTCAACAACTAAAAAACACTCCCACGTTCAAAACAGCATGCCCATATGTCAAAAAGAACGCCTACATGCTAAAAAGAACGCTTACATGCCAAAAAGAATGACTGCATGAAAAAAAGAACATTCGAAACCCAAAAAAAAAAAAAAAAAAAACATTCGGGAACTAAAAAGCATGTTTTAAATGTATAAATTACCTTCAAACCACTTTAAATAATCTTCTTTTTAAAGCCTAAAACAGGAAAAAAAAATGTGAGAAAAAAAAAACCGTTATAGAGGAAGATATTGGTTATGTAGTGTTTACTGTTTAGTTAATTGCTTGATAAATTGGTTGGCAAAAAAAAGGGGGGCCATTTTTGCTATAGATTTTCATTGTAGGTTAGTTTTGTAAGTGGGCCCCTAAAATAGAGCATTTTTGCTAAAAACGCAGATTTTATTTTAAATAACAATTTTTATTATTGTTGATTATTATTAAATGAGTTTATGTAATTAAATTTATTGATTTCTGAATTATTACAAATTATGTAATTAAATTAAAGAGCAAATTGCACCAAACCTCCCTAAGATTTGCTATTTTACATCTAGAACAACTTTATCCTTAACTGACACTCACCTCCTCTACCGTTAATCAAACGTAACTGTTGACCAAGTTTGTCAAGAGTATTTTTGTCGGTTCATCATGTGTTTTTAAAAATAAAAAATTGAATAATTTTTTTTATAAAGAAATTAAAAATAGGAAATGTACTTATTTAAAAAATTTACAAATAAAAAATATATTTTTAAAAAAATAGATATGTTGATCTTCACTGTCCATATAAAAAATGGACGGTGGAAGTCAAATTACAAAAAATAAATAAATAAATAAATAAAATTAAAACAAAAATTTTAAAAATAAAAAAATAAAAAAAGAAATGGAAGAAGATGAATTGATATCTTCGTCGATGGAGATCTATGGGTCTCCATCCATGGTTTTACAATACATTTTTAAAAACAAAATAAGTTTTAAAACCAAAAAATAGGAAAATATCTAGAAAAAAAAAATTATAAATAATCGATCTATTATGGAGAGATCTTTCTAGATCAAAGATTTTTTTCTTTAAAAATATGTGTGGTCAAGGTTCAGGTTGGAGATGGTGAGGTGGATAATGAATCTGCAGGATTCGAGCTCATCGTCGAAGATGGAGAGAAGAGGCGAAGGAGCAAAGACGATGCCACATGACATAATTTGCTTTTTAATAAAAATGAATAATTTAATTTACAGTGGTTATGGATTGTTATGAATAGGGGTGGGCAAAAAAGCCCATACACCGTAAACCGGACCAAACCAAACCGCTTGGTTTGGTCCGCTTGGTTTGGTCCGGTTTTGTACTTAAAAAAAACCGTATGGGTTTATTTTAGTAAAACCGTATGGTTCGATCTGATCTATGATACAAGTATATTAAACCCGGACCAGACTGGACCGTAAACCGAATGCTTTTAGTATTACTATTATATGTTACACCCAAAACTTTTTAATAAAATTTTAAAAATAAAAGGTTAAAGTCGAAAACCCTTATTTATTATTTCATATTTGTTTTTTTCGGCCACCAACCATACAAGTTCGTACAAAATGAAAACCCTCCATTAACAAATAAAACTCCAAGTATGGGATGATAAAAGATTTCAATTTGTTTACCTTATTTTACAAAGTTATCACTAATAATAAAAAAATATTAATAATATTAAACTAAATTAGTGCAATTTTCATGATTTAGTTGTAATTTTTTTTTTTTTTTTTTCACTTGCATACATTCAATTGCATTGTCATGATTATAGCAATAGAAATGATTTTATTTATTATTAGTTTTTCTACTTCCAAAAATTCTACACAGCACTTTATTTTTATTTTTATTTTTATTACTCTTTTAGCTTTTTTTAGTTTGATAAACCGTACGTAAAAGTAACTTACATGTCTCGTTAATTGCTCACTTTATCATGCCATATATATTTTTTAATGGTCAAGCATTTGGATTTCAATTCAAAAACCGTTAGACCGAACCAAACCGAACAAAATAAATATAATTTGGTCTGGTCTGGTTTGAAAAAAAGAATGGTCCAAACTGGTCTGATTTTTCAAAAGACCGAAATTTTTGGTTTGGTCCAGTTCTAGTCGAAACCGGACCAAACCGGACATATTAATTAGTTTCATGTTATTTAATTTCCGCACATATTACACTTGCTATATCTTTGTGACTAGTTTTGGGCGTTTTCGTAATCTTGACATTGCACGAAAATTGGGTAAAATTAATTAAAATCTATTCACCCCCCACCCCAGATAATATTAGTTCACACCATTAATTTGTTTCACTATTTACACTAATTACAAGCAATAAAAGTAAAAGGAGAGGGTGGCAAGCAATTATCTAAACTAATGGCTATGATTATGCTAAGATGGCTAAGATGTAGAATTAAGGCTATGTGTATCCTATGGTCACGGATACGTAAACTCTATACTACAACTACAACTAAAAAGGTGTGAACACAAGACAACTAATTAATCCAAAATAATTAGACTAGCAATTCAAGAAGCAAGTAAATAAATTAACACTAAGTCACTACAATTAAATTACACTAAGATGGCAATTAAGAAACTACAACTAAGTTATATTAACTCAACTACAATTAAGTTACTACAATTAAGTTACTACAATGAAATTACACTAATTAACTACAACTAACTAAACTAACTAATTCTTGCAAGGTTATGCAAGAGCAAGGATAAATGAAGAGGGATATTATCTATTGATCACAATTAAGCTCACTAGTTCTATGGCATAGGTAATTCAACAACTACCACTCTAAATATTATCAACTATGATTATAGAATGACAATAATAGAGATAATACCACCTAGAACCTAAGAATTAGTCAATAAGCATAGTCATGCAATTACTAACCAAGTCTTCTCCAATATAGCTAATTAAATGTTATTAATCAAGATTACATGTTACTAATTTGTCAATCAACAACATGCATCCATTCAATTTAACTCAATTCAACATTTAATAGCTAAAGATGGATATAATAAATGTAGAGATCAATCAATTACAATATAAAGTCTTATGAAAATCAATCCCTCAACATATAGAGTATTTTACACATACATGTTACATGAATCACAAATAAATGGAAAAGAAATAAGAGATAAGAAGTAACCACAAGATGGTAATCTTCTTGTCTTCAATGAAGCTCAAAATCTACTTCTTCTAAGCTATGAAGCTCACATGCAACCATGTAGTGTGTGTTTAAGTTATCTAAGCTATTTGGTGTAATTTAGTCTAAGCTATGTGGTAATTGGATGTAAGAGAGAGTGTTTTAGGTTGGGAAAGGATGAATGTATATAGTAAGGAAGGTTTGGGCAAGTTTGGACGTGTAAAACTCCTAGGTCGATTGTCCCAGTGGGTTTGGATCCCCTGCCTCGCGGGTTTATTCCTGCCGTCGGAACTCGCGGTGGAAAAATGGAAGTTGGCCGCGAGTTCTGACTTTCTGGACTGCTGGCTTGTTCCCGCCGCATGAAACCGTGGACTTCTAGCGAGTTTGGACGTCTTTGGGCGGCCAAGAACCCGCTGGAAGTGAGCTTGGAACTTGCACCATCAATGGAGTTTGGTGGACTTGGATGGAGATGGAAAACTTCAGCATGGGAGGCTCCAAGTGGTGGCAAACTAACCGAAAGGAGACCGGCTGCCGATCTGGGCAGGAATCATTGGAAAAACGGCCAAAAAACTATCGAAACACGACCGGTTCAAAACCGGGTCAACGTCGGGTTGACCAGGTTCGGGTCGGGTCTGTCGTGCCCGATTAGAGGTAGAAGAAGGGGTGATGTCAGCCAAGCGTCATGCTAACGCATGCGACACCCAAAACGGTGTCGTTCAGCTTACTGACGTGGCGCTGATGACTGCCTTGGCTGGCGAATTACATTCTGCACCCCAGATCTTCTCCTTAATCACAGAATCTTCAATCTTTTCCAAAATATTTCACTTTTGCCCCTGATTTCTCCACAATTACACAATTGCCCCTGAACTTCCCTAATTCCCTGAAACAGTTATTTACACCCTATTAAATACACAAAAATGCTCGGAAACGAATACAAAAGGTAGGAAAAGGGAGCGCTAAATGTGAACATTTGGAGCGCGATCAAGTACCAAATCCCATAGTTAGAAGTCCCATTCACATATCGAATGATTATCTTAATGGAAGAGAGATGGGACTCCTTAGGATCCGCTTGGTACCTAGCACACACACCCACACTAAAAGATATATCGGGCCTACTTGCGGTTAAGTATAGCAAGCTACCAATCATGCCCTGATATAGAGTTTGATCCACACTTTTACCACTAGCATCCTTGCTTAGCTTCAAAATGGTACTCATGGGTGTATCACAATGTTTGGCATTAACAAGACCAAACTTCTTCACTAGGTTCTTAGCATATTTGGCTTGGGTTATGAAAATCTCATCATTCATTTGCCTAATTTGCAACCCTAGGAAGTAACTAAGTTCACCAACAAGACTCATCTCAAACTCATGAGACATGACTTCAACAAATTGTTGGACTTTGGTGCTGTTGGTGGATCCAAACACTATATCATCAACATATATTTGAGCTATAAATAGCTCATCATTGTCTTTCTTGATGAATAGAGTGTTGTCAACACTACCCCTTGTGTAGTTGTTATCAACAAGAAATTGAGTGAGGCGCCCATACCAAGCCCTCGGTGCTTGTTTCATCCCATATAGAACCTTTTTGAGGCGATAGACATAGTTGGGGTGGTGTGCATCCACAAACCCCTTGGATTGTTCAACAAACACTTCCTCTTGTAAGAAGCCATTGAGGAAAGCACTCTTGACATCCATTTGGTGCAATTTGAACTTGTGCACACAAGAAATGGCCAAGAGAAGCCTAATGGACTCTAAACGGACAACGTGAGCAAATGTCTCCTCAAAGTCAATACCCTCAATTTGAGAGTACCCTTGTGCTACAAGTCTAGCCTTGTTCCGCACTATGTTACCATCCTCATCGGATTTGTTCCTATATATCCATTTGGTGGCTATGATATTAGTGTTCTTAGTCCTAGAAACTAGAGTCCAAACCTCATTCCTTTCGAATTGGTTTAGCTCTTCTTGCATGGCAAGAACCCAAAATTCATCATTAAAGGCTTCATCAACTTTTTTGGGTTCTGTTTGAGAGGTGTAGCAAGTGTAGCTAATGCGATTAGCTATTTGACGTCTAGTCCTAAGACCCTCATTAAATTCTCCAATGATGTCATCCTTATCATAGAGTTTCCCAACCCATGGAGCGGGTTCATTAGAGTTCAAGAGAGGAACTCTATTAAGAGGTTGTGTGTCCACTTCATCAAGGTCGAACTTCCCAACATTAGGAGTCTCCATAACCTTCTCCAAGGGAGAGTCATCAACATCAACAACATCCTCCTCATGGTCACTAGACTTGAGCCTTGTATCATCAATGACAACATCAGATGATTCCATGATGGTTCGAGTCTTCAAATTGAAAACTCTATAAGCTCTACTATTCAAGGCATAGCCAATAAAGATACCCTTATCACTCTTAGCATCAAACTTGCCAAGTTGATCACGGTCATTTAAAATGTAGCATTTGCTTCCAAAGGTGTGAAAGTAGCTAACATTTGGCTTTCTACCTTTCCATAACTCATAGGGGGTTTGCCTAGTATCGGGCCTTAGAAAGACTCTATTTCCTATATAGTAAGCCGTATTGACGGCTTTGGCCTAAAGGTTCCTAGGGACATTGTTGCTAAGCAACATCACACGGGCCATCTCTTGAAGGACCCTATTTTTTCTCTCAACAACTTCATTTTGTTGAGGTGTCTTAGGAGCCGAAAACTCATGGGATATGCCTAAGCTATTGCAATAGCTTTCAAATTGGGCATTCTCAAACTCCCTCCTATGGTCACTCATAATCCGTTTAATGCTTTTAATGTTAGAGTTCATTTCATTTTCAAGTTTATTACAAAGCATTTTAAACTTAACAAAAGTTTCAGATTTTTCTCTAAGAAAATATGTCCATGTGAACCTAGAGAAATCATCAACACAAACAAAAATATATCTCTTTCCACGTAAACTCTCAGTTTGCATGGGACCCATAAGATCCATATGGAGAAGCTCAATGGGCTCCTTAGTGGAGAGATACTTGCCCTTTTTGTGCATGCTCTTGGTTTGTTTTCCTTGTTGGCAAGGTCCACAAATACTATTGGCTTTCTTCCCAAGCTTAGGGAGGCCACGCACAACATCGAACTTATCTAAGATTCGTAAATCCCGATAGTTATTGTGGCCAAGTCTTTCATGCCACAACTCAATTTGATCATCCTTGGACATATTACAAGAGAGAACTCTAGCTTCAAGACAATAGCAATTGTCGCTAGATCTCATACCTTTCAATAAGGTTTGTCCATTGGGCTTTAGGATAGACCAATCATCTTTGCTAAACAAGACGGAAAATCCTTCATCACTAAGATGAGAAATGCTTATCAAATTGGCTTTCAAGCCATCAACATACAAAGCATTGGATAAGGAGGGTAATCCGGGAATGGAGATGGTTCCTTTCCCTACAACTTTCTTTTTAGACCCATCACCAAATCTGACACATCCTCTTTCCCCCATAACAAGAGTCTCAAAGAAACTCTTGTTTCCCATCATATGCCCAGAGCACCCACTATCAAGGTACCAAAAATTAGAAGAATTTGCCTTTAAGGCCATTTGAGCAACATGGAAAACATTTTCATTCTTTCTAATCCGCCTAGGTGAAACTTTTTCCTTTTTTAGTGGTCAATGGTACATGGGCTCTAGATGTTCTAGGATCATGTAAATCAATTTTATTATTCCTAGGAACATGCATCTTGGCTCTTGTCTTTCTCTTTTCAATCATGCTTCTAGTTCTACACATTTTAATGTACCGAAATCAATTTGGTCTAATATGACCATAAAAACCACAAAAGTGACAAATAGGGACAAAGTTAGGAATCATACCATGTTCTTGTGAATGCATGGGTGCCTTTCCATGTCGTTGTGGTTGCATTGGTTCATTTCTTTTTCGTTGTTGAACCGGTTTTACTTGCTTCCTTGGTTGGGCTTGCATGATTGGTCTCTTTCTATTGTGAGCCAAATGTTGAGGAAGATTAGCTTGAGGTTGTCTTCTTGGAGCCACCTTCACTTATGCACTATTTGAACATCGTCCTAGATCAATTTTCTTCCTAGGAGTTTGCACCGATGAAGTTTCTTGATGTCCCAAGCTCTTGACAAATATGGTCTTGTGTGGAGTAGAAGTCTCCTTGCCATCTTCAAATCCAAGACCCCTCTTGTCACAAGGACTCTTTCCGACACCAAGCATGTGGTCAAACTTCTTGGTGCTAGAAGCCATCCTAGTCAATGACTCTTTAGCTTCTTCAAGCTCCCTCTTCAAGCCATTTTCATTCCTCTTAGATAAGGCTAACTCCTCTCTTAGCTTATCTTCATTCTTCAAGGATCTCACTACCTCTTCACTTAATTGGTCAACATGTGTTGAGAGCTCTAGATTCTCTTCCTTCAATCTCTTGATTTCTCTCTTGTTCTTCAATCTTGAACATTCAAACTTCATCACGTAGTCTTGAAGATCCATCTTGTCCATATTACCATTTGTGGAGTGAGATGAAGAATAATCCTCACTTGAGTCATTTTCCTCTTGACTTCCATCCTCATTTTCACTAGAACCTTTACTTTTATGGGATGAGGCAAAGGCTATGAAGTTATCCATGAGTTCTTCATCCTCCGAAGACTTATCTCCCTCATTGTAGTTATCACTTCCACTCCATGTGGCGGCCATCACCTTTCCCTTTTTCTTGTTCAAGCGATTGGCACAATCGGGGGCGAAGTGTCCTATACCACCACATTCATAGCATTTGACCCCTTTCCTTTCGGTCTTCTCTTGTCTAGGCTCAAACTTCTTGAAAGGAGTCTTCTTCTTCAAGTCTTGACCCTTGGATCCAAAACCCTTCTTCTCGGACTTGTAGAACTTCTTGAACCTTCTCATCAATAAAACCATTTCTTCATCCGAGTCATCATTCTCCTCTTTCTCAACTTTGGAGGCTTTCAAAGCAATTCCCTTTTGCTTTTTAGGAGGTCTGGAGGTAGGACCTTTCCTAGACTCATAAGCTAGAAGTCTCCCAATCACCTCACTCGACTTCATATCTTTGTAACCAGTATTTTCTTCTAAAGCCGTAACCTTGGACTCAAATCTTTATGGTAGAGATCTCATAATCTTTTGCTTGATTCTTCTATCCGAGTATGGATCACCAAGTTGATGACTTTGATTGACTATGTCCATCAACTTGATCTCAAAATCATTGAAGCACTCATTCTCCTCCATTCTTAGCATCTTAAATTGAGTTTGGAGGACTTGAAGCTTAGAGTCCTTTACCACCTCGGTTCCCTCATGTGCAACCTTTAGGATGTCCCATGCTTCCTTAGCTGTCCTAGTATTTTGAATCAATTTGTACTGATTTTCGTCCATGGCACATAATATGGCATGCATAGCCTTTCTATTCCATTTAGATGCCTCAAACTCTTGAACATTCCATTGAGCCTTAGGCTTAAGCACGTCCTTTTCTCCACCTGCTGGAGTCATCATGGCAGATATGTAGCTGTCTTCAACCGCCATCCAAGCCCGGTCATGTATTTGGCAAATATACGACTCCATCTTGCCTTTCCATCAGGCATAATTCAACCCGGTGAGAAGTGGAGGTCTCGTACTAGAAGCACCCTTGTTGCCACCACCATTTCCACCGATTCCACTCATAGTGTTTATGAATGAATGAAATGAATGCAAATGTATGAATGATCAAAAATCACACAAAATGCAAAACACACCAAAAAGAGCAAAGGATCACCTATGTATATCTAAGAACCCGCTTTGATACCAATTGAAACAAATTAACGGTGTGTTCTAATATTAATCTAGAAGGGGGGGGGGGGGGGGGGGGGGGGAGGTGAATAGATTTTAAGCGTTGTTACCCAAATTTCGCATGCATGTCAATTTTATGAAAATGCCCCTAACTAGTCTGAAAGTATACAAACGTAGTTAAATTGCTTAAGACATACCTATAGGGGGGGGGGGGGGGGGTGAATAGGTTTTTACACCTTTTTCAATCCCTTGAACAAACTCTCGTTTGTCCCTCAAGGTTGCCTTACATATAACAAATAAACCAAGAAAAGACAACATACATAGACAATATGAAAATGTGATCATATAAGCATAGTCTATATACATCATCAAGTTGTATGAGGTATACACACAAATAAACTCAACAACAAAGAATACTTGTTTCAATAGATGTTCAATGAGTTACAAGAGTGATCAAATATCACTATACAAAAATACAATATTCAAAAGAATAATATATACAACAATGATCAATAAGATGAATCCACAAATCACACTTATTAAAGTCTTGCTTCACTATACATCACAAGTGAATAAAATGAAACAAGAGAATAATATACACAAATAAAATATAAGAGATAGAGATAGGAAGAATTAACACAAGAGATTTTTTAACGTGGTAAAACCTCCAAGGAGGAAACATCCACGGGTTGAACTAAAACCATTGGGTACTATATATATTGGATGATAAAAATAGAGAATCCACAAAGTGACCAATCTTTAGCTCACCCAACCTAGTGGAGTTTAAGTCTACCCTACCCTATTGGAAAGTGTGAGATACCTTAATGATGCGGAACCACCATATATTGGACAACACACAAAACCAACATCAATGGAAGATTAGAAATTCCTCAAGAGTGCATACACCTCCTGTGTACCCCGCTCTATTGGAGTCTATGTCTAACCATATGCCTAGACCTACCAATATAATAGCCAACTCCCTATCCAAGGCACTCATGCCTCTAGGAAGCCTCCCATGCATGACTATCCGAGTACTCCCAACTCTAGCCATGACTTCTTGCTTGCCTATCCGAGTACTCCTGACTCTAGACAAGACTTCTTGCTTGGCTATCCGAGTCATCTCGACTCTAACCAAGACTTCATGCCTTTTACAAGGACTTCCTAGTGTGATCATGTGAATGCAAATGATGTAAACAACAAATTCAACATAGAACATGTGATCAATACATTCCATGGTACTATTAGACCTAAACATGTGATATCACAATTAATAAAAGTCTAGATGCAAAATACAAGAATAAAACCTAGAGCATGTGCAAACACCTAACACAAAAAGCTCATAGTTTCATTCACACATACAACACTTGAACAATGTATATTCATGAAGAACAAGTTCAAGATGCTACAAACATACAATAAAATGCTAGAGTCATGAGATCAAATCAATCAATATTCTAGCCAAACATATAGAGCAAGGATTTAAGATAAAATCAACTAAATCCTAAATAGCTCTAAAAACACATACATATACAATAATCCTAGATTTCATCAATCAAAGGATCAAATCAAATCTCAAGGTCATTTATCAAGAAATTGATTCAATCAAGTTACAAACAACCTAAGATGTCATTCTAATCACAATACAACACACAACCATGTGAAAAACCTAGAATCATGGAAACTAGTCCACATTTGTCTCTAAATAGACTTTTGATTAGAATGATTATGAAGCTATCTTTCTCAATAGCTTTCACCAAATATAAACATACATATAGAAGAAGAAACCCCAAGCAAATTGAAGGTTGAAAAGAAAGAAATCCCAAAGATAAGACCAATACCTTGGATTCACGAGCTGGTTCGGTTTTCTGTGTGGAACCACCAGAAAATTCGATCAAACAGCCTCCAAACCACTTGGAAAAGGTAGAGGACTCGATTACGAACGTTCTCCAACTTGAATCACTCAAATCCGACTTCGTATGAGAAAGTTATGGTGTTTGGAAGGTGAGAAATTGGAGAGGAAAAATTTGACGGGATTCTAAGCTTTTTCTTCTTAAAAATCAATTTGGAAGGTAGGGAATGGAAGGAATTTAAAAGGAGGAGAGAGAAGGATTTTTCTGGCCAATCAGAGGTGGCCACATCACTCATGCCCGTGGGGGGCGCGTGGGCCACACGGGACCAAAGAGGTCCTCTGGCCATGGGACCCACGGCTCCCACACGGCTTGGGCCACGTGGCCCTTTGGCCACGCTCTCCTCTCGCGTGCTCCCTCACGTTCTTCAATCGTATCTTAGGCATCCGAACTCCGATTTTGAATCCGTTTTTGGATTACGAACCATGACTCCCTCACACACAACGACTACTACACAACTTTGAAAAATGGTTGACAAATCATCTCGGAAAATGACGATGAAGTCAGCTCAATGAATGAGAACGAAAAGTAGCGTAGCTACATCGTTTGGACTCGAAACTAAATGAATGAGTAACCGAAATGACCGGAACTCAATAAGGAATCATAAAAGAACATATTCAAGTCCAAATACAAAAATACGGAAATATACACTCACAAAGACACACACATATGCTAATTCTTAGACATAGTCCTAGAACATGCAACAAATGAATTTTAACAAGATAGTATAAATGCATGAGCATATATTATCAAGTGTGTAAAAGTAATATATAAATGATGTTTAACCATGAAGGAACACACAAGGATGCCATGTGTGTGTGTGTGTGCCTAGCCTTGTAAGAGATATGAGGTCTTATATTACCTTTGATGATCAATGATGCACATATCTCTTTGAAGTCGACATCTTGCATGAATTGTGGCCAAGACTTTCTTCGTCTTCTTAAATCTTCAACATATGGACCACTAAACATTACAAGAGAAACACATTTTGATATGGAATACATGCCAACACAAACTATAAACCTAACAATCTGCCCCTTTGGCAAATTCCATGTCAAAACCCCTAAACATACACTAAAACAATTACAAAGAAAATTTGGTCACAATGAGTTACACATATAGACACAAATTAACAATAACAAGAAGTCTTGAACTTCATCTTGGTCTTCTCTTGATATCACCTAAAATGAACTTGAAAGCACAAGAATATCCAAAGACAACACATATGGCAATATTCAATCTTAGGCAAGAAAATAGAAACATGTAAGTTCAAGTGGATCAAGTATGCTCCCCCTTAATACATACTATCCATCAAAATATTCTAAGCCAAGATTCAACAAAAAATATTACATGCCATAAAGTTCAAACTCGATACCAAATATACTAAAAATAAAAACAACACAAAAAAAAAAAAAAAAAAAATGAGACTAAGTAAGCTAGATATTTCTCATATTTCTCATATTTCTCCCCCTTTTTAACATGATATGAAGCCAAAGGGAAAGAGTAAGAAAGTATACCTTAATAAGCTCTCTAGCCACTCGTGCCACCAAGGAAAGTAGTTCGGTTTGATGATCTCACATAGTGCTTTGTTGTAGTTGCTTTTCCTTCCAACTCTTTGATCCTTTCATCTTGAACAACAATCTTGGCACTAAGATCTTCAATCTTCCTTTGTGACGCCTCAATCAATCTTCGTGACTCTTCAACCTCATTCCTCAATTTCATAGCCCAACTTGGAAGAGTGGGTGAGCTAGGGACATGGCTAGAATCAAGAGATTCACCAAAAAGCCTAAAAACATCACAAGACTTTCCCTTTTCCTTGTATGACATGGTTGCCACACGTTTCTCACTCAACTTCTCTAAGGGAGGAAGTATCACATCATTATCAAGATTTTTCAACCCTTTAGCTAAGCACAATTGAGTAATAACTCCCGGAAATGCCAATTTCTTATCCAAACGACTTGTGCAAGCCGCAATCTCAATTTGTTCCACAAGCAATTCACCAAGATTTATAGGTTTGTTAGTCACCAAGGCATACACAATCTTAATCTTGTCTCTATTAAGCTCGGAAGCATTAGTAGAAACAACAAGATTGGAGCAAACAAATAAATGCCAAAATGCACTTACTTTAGTTAACTCACCTTGTCTAATAAATGCACGTTTCCCCCTCACAAAGTTAACATCATCACATAGAGTTTTACCCATTAAATCAAAGTTTTCCAAGACGTCAACATCAAGGAAATCTAATTCAATATCATCGGGTAAGCTTAGAAATTCATTCAACTTCCTAGCACAAACTCTAAAGACAACATTCCTCATGCTCATAACGGCACTAGTCACAGTAGAACATTCTTTGTAAACAAGATAAAATTCTCTAACCATGGTCTCATTAGAAACTCCTAACTTGTCAATCCAAGAACCCCAATTTCTATCCATAAGCACCTTATAAACATAAGATCCAACACAAGAGTTCAAATCTATACCTCTTTCTTGAATGATCTTCTTGCAACCAAATATTCCCAAATCCTTCGCCTTGTTAGCTTTGGAAACCTTAGAAGAAAGTGAAGGTTTAGACTTGTCAATGGGAAAAGAAGAATTGTTACCACCAACCTTCTTCGCCTTACCCATGATCTTGTAACACAAAAACACTAAAAAAAAATGAGAGAGAACAACAAAACAAGTTAGTGACCAATAAACATATACAAAGGCAAATCATTATCTTTGAACAAACCAATATGCAAATAAACATTATCCATGCATCTAAATGATTTCTCAAAAATAAGAATCATGCCAAACAAACAACAACCTTGAAGAACATGTGAACATGTCATAAAAGAGAACAAAAAATTTAGCATATTATGCTCCCCCTTGACAAGTGCCTAATCTAAAATCAAGATAGACAAATGTTCACAAAAATCATCACACATTCATATCACAAGCAATTTTAATAGATTTGCAAATAAGCTTCACATATCTAAGAGAGTTACATCAAGATTTTCAATCACTCTCATATGTCTTCAAAAATTGCTAAAGTATCAAAATACTAATTAAGAAAAAGTGAGTGTGTGAAGATTTTGCTTCAAGTATATAAAAAGAAGTAGTTTGATAATCAAGTATGCAAACATCTTAAACATCTATTCATCTTAGGCCTTTCCATAAAAAGGTCAAACCGGTTATCATCCGAAATTTTGCTTATAAAGATAATAGATTTCAACATGTGAGCGTGTGTGTGCATGTGGCTCGTCAACCCATTTCTATTTGTCAACCCGAGCTCTTTTGATTATTCAACTATACTCCATAAGCCTTTTTTTTTATTAGGCTTGAATCAAAGATTATTTATTTATTTATTTATTTATTTATTTATGATTCATTTCAACACTTCTTTGATTTTTCTAACATAAACATATACTCCTCATGGCGGCTTTCACTCATCACAATGGCGTAGCCCTTTCCTACATTTGGCGGCTGCACAACCAAGGTGTGTAGCCCTTTCCATGAGGGAGCTCGTTGAGTTCTATGTTGCCGAAGCAAATGGATACTAACCATTGGTCATTTTTAAACGTACTAGTCCATAGGACTTCAAAATGTATCCAAAGCTTACATCAATCAAACTCAACATACTTAACAAGACATACAAGAGAAGCAAAGTGCATTTTTTAAACCAAAATTTTAAGACTTAAAAGCACATGATCAAGAAGCAAGTAAAGAGACTTACTTAAGATCTCTACTTCTCAAGAGAGTAGCTATCAAAGAATATGAAGCTCATATTATTCAAAGATTAAGCCACTCAACAATCAAACAAAAAAATAATAATAATAATAACACACATCATGAATAAGATCATTGTGAACACTTATCACCAAAAAATCTTAAACTAGCAAATGTCAAAGAGGACCATATAAACACTATACTAGTTCTCAATTGTGACAAGCTTCATGAATGTGGTATATACAATGAGTTGATAGATGAAAAATCAAATAAGCAAGCAATATGATATAGAGATACCTTCGCAAGCTATTTTCATCAAAAAGCAAGGTCTTCACCCTTTTTATGAGTCCTCTTGGCTTGTAAGTCCTCATGACTACAAGTTATTGGTGTGTCGCTTCCAAGAGACTAAAGACTATGCAAATCAACTCAAAAAAAATGACTTTCTCTAAAAGTCTTAACATGATTGTCACCAAATAGATTCCCAAAAAAAACTTCTCAAAAGTTAATCAACAAATTTGGCAATCAAAACAATCAATGTGAGATAGCTAAGTTCATATTGTTAGGATTATGCTCAATAGCAAGAGTGTAATATTGTAATTGACAATCTTTTCATATTAATAAAGTGATTTCTGGTTTAACAAATCTTATAGCATTTATAGTTTAATATTATAATTGTCAAAGTAAATAATAATAAGGTCAAAAGACTATGAGAAAAGAAGAATTGTTCGTACATCTGGATATGTATGAGGTAGACACAATTCTTTAGTTAGTCTTGAATAATGTTCACAACTTAAGTTAAAGGTTGGGCACCTTTATCTTGTTAAAGTTGTAGAATTCTTTTGCTAGCATTTGAGTGGGATCAAATGAGTTATGATGAGTCTGAAATCATCGAAGGGTCTTCGAGTAAAAGAATCTAGTGCACTAGGTGCATTGAATAGGATCACAATGAAATACTTCATCTAGAACCGTCAGTAGATAAAAGTTTTTTCATTACCAGGACAATCGGAGAGTCTATCTTAATCCTGAGATAAATGTTGGACTTATGGTTGCAAGTGTTATCATTTGAGTTATCAATGAGTACGATTATTTAGCATAGTCTATCCTCGATAGTTTGGTGATATTCATTTGTTAATCGATAGAGGACTTCATTTATAGATATGGACATCGAGGCTCCATTTATTAAATGAGAGTAGAATATCATCATATGGATGTTTTGAGGTATTGGATATTGGATATTGGATATTGAATCTTAACGTTAAGTTTTCGATAGAGTCTATTGAAACATGGCTTCTGGACAAGTCAAAATATCCAAGTTCAAAATGTGGTCATATGAGTAAATATGGTAACTTGGAGAGCTATAGGCGGTCTATGAGCTCTTGGCGATTACTGATATTCTTCACGAGGATACACCATCTCCAATAAGATTGTCTAGGGTACGAATGAGAAATATTTACTTATTCCATCTTTATTTAAGAGTGCAATTTTAGTTCTTTAGTGAAATGAACTAAAATTAATAGATTGAACCTAAGTGAATCATTTGTTGATTGTGATTGGGTTATGTCTGTTGGAGCTTAAATTTAGATAGGTCCGCCAAGATCCCCAATCCACACGGACTTGCATGGATCACTTGATATATTCTATCGGACTAATTATGGGTCCATCTAGAATTGTATTAAGGCATGTGGACTTGTTTCTTTTAGTAAGAATGGGTCTAGTTCACATGTGGGCCTTTTATTAAGGTCCAATGGATTTAATAAAATAGAAAAACAATATATAGATATATTAATATATATGGCACATGGCCGATATATATATATATATATATATGATATTATATTGTTTTATTTTTATTATTTAATTAAATGAGAATTAATTAATTGATTGATTAATTATTTAATTAAAAATCAAAATCTTTTTCTTACTAGGAAATATGTTTCTTAGTAGTATACTATTGTGGTAGTATAATTAAAATAAAAGACTTTATTTGATAAGTAGATAAATAAGGGATTTATTTATCTAGTCAAATAAGGAAGTCTTTTATATAGTCACAAATACACTAAAGAGTTGGATTAGGATTTGTATATAATATATATGCATGCGGAATATATAGATTATATATGCATGAATGCATGCGGAAATATATATACATATATGCATGCGGCAGAATATATATTAGATATACACTATTATTTATATGTGGCATGCAGTACCGATATATATATATATATATATATTCATATAAAGCATGCAGAATTATATATATATATATATATATATATATTAAGAGGCGTGCAGGATTTATACAGCAATAGACATATATATATTTGGGCAAAGAATTCGGTGCACTTATATGTTTTAATAGGCAAGAATTCGGTGCACTATAAAAATATGAGGCAAGTGGAATTCGGCTAACCCTAGGTCTTTGGCTTGAGAATATTTTTCTTTTGCTTGAGAAAAATAAAATCCAACTCTAGAGATTAGTGTGATAATTCGGCCAAGAGAGAAAAAGAGAAGAGATCGTTTTACTTCGATAGTGCACTAGTAGCTTATACATCAACAGGCTTTGTGCACAACTTCGAATAAGGTTCACGCGAGTTTCGATCATTAGATTGAGAATTCAAAAGTGACCGGAACGTTCTTTGTTATCTTTTGGAGGTTTTGTGACTAACGAAAAAGAAAAAGTTTTTGTTATCCATCCTCAGGTACACAATTCAAAGAGAAGGGAGACCACGCTCCTAGGTGATTCACGTTCGTGATTGGATTGGAAGATCTTGCGGATTACCATCGACGCAATGTCAATCAGATCACGCGACAAAGGTATGATATCTTTAGTATTATATGTTTAATTAATTAGGGGGTTAAGGTTCAAATTATGGAAAAATTTTAAACTATACTAAACTTTTTTTTAGTCTCGCTTCTGCTGCGTGACCGTATTTTTCCCTACACATGTCAAGTTGAAGAGATACAAAGCAAACAAGCTAAGCTTCTTAACAACAAAACACTAGTCTTCAAGCTAACTCACATGTGCAACTTACACTAATTGTAAGAGCACTCACCCTTGACAAACTTAGTCTTGGGTGAACTTACACGAACATTATCAAGATTCTCTTTGACAACAATGTTGAACCTAGAGTAAAGTTCTTCCACAACTTGATTCACAATAATATCATTAAAACTCTTCTTGTCAACATTGTTAGCAACACATGCATTGTCAAATTTTGATGGATATGCATTCTTCACCTTCCGGACATTCTTAACATGCTTTGAGATATTATCATGCCTTCCATATTCAAAAGCTTTAGCATGCATAAAATGAGGATCAATCTCTCTATTCCTAGATGCATTTTCTAAGTTGCAATATTCAAGAAATTTGTAGCACTTGGGTTTGATATGACCTACGGTATTGCAAAAATGACATACGGGAACAAAAGAAGAGATTTTACCTTCCGGTGGTGGTGGAGGACAAATAGGAGTTTCAAGGGGTACCTTATTCTTCAATTTGTTCTTCTTCTTGGAACGTCTCCTCTTATGAGCTTTCTCTTCAACAATGACTTCGCTTATAGGAAGTGATGCTTCTATGAGCTTCTCTTCAACCACCGTGTCACTTGAGCTTCCTAAGGTCATATTAGAGATGATCCTATCCTTTTCAAGCACAATACCCTTAACTTTGCAAAGCTTCTTGGCAAGAGCATTCTTTTCACCCAAGAGCCTACGAGTTGTAGCAACAAACTCATCCACTTGTATCTTGATCAAATCATCCTTCTCATCAACCTCTCTTAAGGCTATCTTCAATTTTTCCTCAAGAGACTTCACCTTAGCCAAAAGATCAATATAGGTTGGATTATCATTTAAGCACTCTTGATGACTTGGATCAACCTCCTTATCCAACGAATCTTGATTCACATCCTCTAGAGTGGAGTGAGAAGCCATGAAAGCAACAAAGTTGCTTACTAGCTCTTCTTCACTAGAAGACTCATCACTTGAGCTCTCTTCCTCACTAGAGCTATCATCTTCACTCCATGTAGCCGCCATAGCTTTTCCTTTCTTGTCCTTCTTAGAATCACCACTAGGACAATTCGAAGCATAATGTCCATACTTCTTACACTTGAAGCATTGAACCTTCCTGCTGCTCTTAGCATGGCCACTCATCTCATGAGGTGGAGTAAAAGACTTCTTGACTTCCTTATCCTTTGAGAACTTGCCACTTGGCTTAGCACCTTTTCTCATGAATTCCTTAAACTTTCTAACCAATAAAGCTATCTCCTCATCATCATCGCTACTACTAGCTTCCTTGACTACCTTGAGAGCTAAACCCTTGTTCTTAGCCTTTGGTTTCAAGCACGCCTCAAAGGTTTAGAGAGATCCAAGCAACTCATCCAAACTCATGACATCAACGTCTTTGCTTTCTTCGATGGCAGTAACCTTAGCTTTGAACCTTTTAGAAAGAGATCTAAGAATCTTCCAATTTAGCCTCTCACCGGAGATAAGAGTACCAAGAGCTTGGCATTGATTAGCGATGTCTAGTAGTTTGTCTTGGAAGTCAACAAACTTGTCTTCCTCACCTATATACGAAGCCTCAAATTGGGAAGTGAGCATTTGAAGATGAGACTTCTTCACCGCTTTAGTCCCTTCATTAGTGACTTGGAGAGCATCCTACTCCTCCTTTGCGGTTTCTAGGTTTTGGATGTAGGAAAATTGTCATCCACACCTCCAAAAATAGCATTCACCGCCCGATGATGCCATTTTGCTAACTCAAACTCATTAGTAGACCACTCACTTCTAGGCTTGGAAACGGTGACTCCATTCTCAATTTTGTTGGGAGAGTGATAACCTTCTTCAACGGTCATCCAAGCTCTCTCATCAATAGAGCGAATGTATGCCTTCATTCTCAATTTCCAAAACCCGTAGTTATGACCCTTGAGTAGAGGAGGTCTAGAATTTGAAGCCCCTTCGGTCATCACATCATCTTGGAAAACCATCTTACAAAAACCTAAGCAATTCACACGTAAGTATAAACCGGATCTCGCCGAATGTCGTCCGACGACCTGCTCTGATACCAATTGAAAGTATACAAACGTAGTTAAATTGCTTAAGACATACCTAGAGGGGGGTCAATAGGTTTTTACACCTTTTTCAATCCCTTGAACGAACTCTCGTTTATCCCTCAAGGTTGCCTTACATACAACAAATAAACCAAGAAAAGACAACATAAATAGACAATATGAAAATGTGATCATATAAGCATAGTCTATATACATTATCAAGTTGTATGAGGTATAAACACAAATAAACTCAACAACAAATAATAGTTGTTTCAATAGATGTTCAATAAGTTACAAGAGTGATCAAATATCACTACACAAAAATACAATATTCAAAAGAATAATATATACAACAATGATCAATAAGATGAATCCACAAATCACACTTATTAAAGTCTTGCTTCACTATACATCACAAGTGAATAAAATGAAACAAGAGAATAATATACACAAATAAAATATAAGAGATAGAGATAGGAAGAATTAACACAAGAGATTTTTTAACGTGGTAAAACCTCCAAGGAGGAAACATCCATGGGTTGAACTACAACCATTGGGTACTATATATATTGGATGATAAAAATAGAGAATCCACAAAGTGACCAATCTTTAGCTCACCCAACCTAGTGGAGTCTAAGTCTACCCTACTCTATTGGAAAGTGTGAGATCCCTCAATGATGCAGAACCACCATATATTGGACAACACACAAAACCAACATCGATGGAATATTAGAAATTCCTCAAGAGTGCATACACCTCCTGTGTACCCTGCTCTATTGGAGTCTATGTCTAACCATACGCCTAGGCCTACCAATATAACAGCCAACTCCCTATCCAAGGCACTCATGCCTCTAGGGAGCCTCCCATGCATGACTATCCGAGTCCTCCCAACTCTAGCCATGACTTCTTGCTTGCCTATCCGAGTACTCCTAACTCTAGACAAGACTTCTTGCTTGGCTATCCGAGTCATCTCGACTCTAACCAAGACTTCATGCCTTTTACAAGGACTTCCTAGTGTGATCATGTGAATGCAAATGATGCAAACAACAAATTTAACATAGAACATGTGATCAATACATTCTATGGTACAACTAGGCCTAAACATGTGATATCACAAGTAATAAAAATCTAGATGCAAAATACAAGAATAAAACCTAGAGCATGTGCAAAAACCTAACACAAAAAGCTCATAGTTTCATTCACACATACAACACTTGAACAATGTATATTCATGAAGAACAAGTTCAAGATGGTACAAACATACAATAAAATGCTAGAGTCATGAGATCAAATCAATCAATATTCTAACCAAACATATAGAGCAAGGATTTAAGATAAAATCAACTAATTCCTAAATAGCTCTAAAAACACATATATATAAAATAATCCTAGATTTCATCAATCAAAGGATCAAATCAAATCTCAAGGTCATTTATCAAGAAATTGATTCAATCAAGTTACAAACAACCTAATATGTCATTCTAATCCCAATACAACACACAACCATGTGAAAAACCTAGAATCATGGAAACTAGTCCACATTTGTCTCTAAATAGACTTTTGATTAGAATGATTATGAAGCTATCTTTCTCAATAGCTTTCACCAAATATAAACATACATATAGAAGAAGAAATCCCAAGCAAATTGAAGGTTGAAAAGAAAGAAATCCCAAATATAAGACCAATACCTTGGATTCACGAGCTGGTTCGGTTTTCTATGTGGAAACACCACAAACATCGATCAAACAGCCTCTAAACCACTTGGAAAAGATATAGGACTCGATTACAAACGATCTCCAACTTGAATCACTCAAATCCGACTTCGTATGAGAAAGTTATGGTGTTTGGAAGGTGAGAAAATTGGAGAGGAAAAATCTGACGGGATTCTAAGCTTTTTCTTCTTAAAAATCAATTGGAGGGAATGGAAGGAATTTAAAAGGAGGAGAGAGAGGGATTTTTCGGGCCAATCAAAGGTGGCCACGTCACCCATGCCCGTGGGGGGCACGTGGGCCACACGGGACCAGAGAGGTCCTCTGGCCGTGGGACCCACGGCTCCCACACGGCTTGGGCCACGTAGCCCTTTGGCCACGCTCTCCTCTCGCGCGCTCCCTCACGTTCTTCAGCCATATCTTGGGCATCCGAACTCCGATTTTGAATCCGTTTTTAGATTACGGACCTTGACTCCCTCACGCACAATGAAGACTATACAACTTTGAAAAATGGTTGACAAATCATCTTGGAAAATGACGATGAAGTCAACTCAACGAATGAGAACGAAAAGTAGCGTAGCTACATCGTTTGGACTCGAAACTAAATGAATGAATAACCGAAATTACCGGAACTCAATAAGGAATCATAAAAGAACATATTCAAGTCCAAATACAAAAATACGGAAACATACACGTACAAAGACACACACATATGCTAATTCTTAGACATAGTCCAAGAACATGCAACAAATGAATTTTAACAAGATAGTATAAATGCATGAGCATATATTATTAAGTGTGTAAAAGTAATATATAAATGATGTTTAACCATGAAGGAACACACAAGGATGCCATGTGTGTGTGTGTGCCTAGCCTTGTAAGAGATATGAGGTCTTATATTACCTTTGATGATCAATGATGCACATATCTCTTTGAAGCCGGCATCTTGCATGAATTTTGGCCAAGACTTTCTTCGTCTTCTTAAATCTTCAACATATGGACCACTAAACATTACAAGAGAAACACGTTTTGATATGGAATACATGCCAGCACAAACTATAAACCTAACATAGTCAAAAAGACAATCAAGTGTAATATGGTGCAGAATGTAAATAACACTTGATATTTACGTGGAAACCCTCACGGGAAAAACTACGAGCTGTTATGTGCGCCACACACGAACCTCAAATCCACAAATGGTGAGAGTATTACAACCTAATCCCTGTATCTAACTCACTACCACTACCTAATCCCGGTATAAGTGGACCTAGTCCAATTGTTTATAAGAATACCTAATCCCGGTACTCACACAAGACTTAATTCTCTATGAAGAGATAAACAAGCCTATGTGAACATTATGTAATATTCAAAATGCACAAAGAGCTAGGGAACCCTATATGCTTATCTAGGATGACAAAATATCAATAAAAGCAATCCTAGATATCAATGGCCAAATGACATGTCATAAAGCTTAGCTAAACATAGATTATCCAAACCTATAAAGATATCACAATACAACACTCAATCAATGCTTCACATATAATCTCTACCTTGTAACTAGAATGATATTCTAAGAACATACAAGCAATGAAAGAGATGGCTTGAGAAGAAAGACACTAAACTTATATGAAGAAAGTGAAAAACTTACCAAGCAAAATGTGATGATGCAAAACCCATGTAATGAAGCATTATAGAGATGCTAGAGGATGCTAGATGAAGTTTAGATGCACATGAGTTTAGGTTTGAGTGTTTGGAGAAATCAAAGAAGAAGAAAATGTGGTTTCTTTGATAAAGCTCTCTTTGTCTAAATGCTCTCAATGATAAAAATGAGTTTTTGAGAGTTAGAAACGACCTAGGGAGCATAAAGTATGTATATATAGAGAGCCAAAGTGAAGTGACATCGTTTTGAAAAGTTTACCTGAAAAACACAAAACGGCGGTTTCAATCGGCGGTCAGGCTGCAGAATGAGACCGCAGAATACCAAACGTCCCGACACAAAAAGTAGATCGGTGGTTTGATTCAGCGGTCTGGCCGCCGATCATAACCGCCGAATAGGAACCAGATATCTAGAATGATTCGACGGTCGAATTATGACCGTTGATGCAAACCGCAAAACTGAGGCAGAGATCACCAGTTTCATTCGGCGGTCAGGCCACCGTTTGAAACCTCAGATTTCCAGACAACGTTCTGGAATCATTCAACGGTCGAATTATGGCCGCCGTTTCAACCGCAGAATTGGAACAGTGGATCCAACTCATTCGGTGGTCTGGCTGCTGAAGTCAACCGCCGTTTCACCTAAAAAGGTGAAATCAAAGGAGAAGTCAAAGGCATTCTCCGAAAGCGGTCCTCGCGCAAAACTAAGAACACTAGAATGCAAGCGCGGACGTTTCCGAGCCATCTCGGAAACGAATTACAAGACACTAACCACACAAGCAAGATACATCAACAAGTGCAAGTGTGAAAAGTGACATGTGAAGAGAAAGCATTCAAATGCAATGCACACAAGATATCATGAACAGTGTGTGTGTGCTTCTATATCTCTTCAAAGAAAACTAAGCATAAGAATTTTGCATTTGGTGTGCTTAACACTTTGAGGACATAAGAGTGCCTTGAGCATAACCACCATACTCCTAAGCTACCCTTACAAAGCAATCCCCAAAATGTGGTTTGTCATAGAAATGAGCCAATCAAACTTGAGGAACTTACAAGGATGATAATATGATAATAAATGCAATCCTAGATATCAAGAGCTAAATGATATGTCATAAAGCTTAGCTAAACATAGATTATGCAAACCTAGCAAGCTATCATAATACAACACTCAATCAAAGCATCACATACAATCTCTACCTTGTAACTTGAATGATAAAGTAATAAAAGAGATGGCTTGAGAAGAAAGACACTAAACTTAGATGAAGAAAGTGAAAAACTTACCAAGAAAAATGTGATGATGCAAAACCCATGCAATGAGGCATTCTAGAAATGCTAGAGGATGCTAGATGAAGATTAAATGCACATGAGTTTGGGTTTTAGTGTTTGGAAATCAAAGATGATGAAAGGTGGTTTCTTTGATTATGTTCTCTCTCTCTAAATGCTCTTTATGAAAAATATGGATTTTTGAGAGTTAGAACCGACCTAGAGAGCATAAAGAATGTATATATAGAGAGTCAAAGTGAAGTGACAACGTTTTGAAAAATTTGCCTGAAAAACATACATCGATGGTTTCAATCGGCGGTCAGGCCGCCGAATGAGACCACAGAATACCAAACGTCCTGACACAAAAACTAGATCAGCGGTTTGATTAGGCGGTGAGGCTACCGTTTGAAACCGTAGATTTCCAGTAGACTTACTGGAATCATTCAGCGGTCGAATTATGGCCACCATTTCAACTGCATAATTGGAACAGTGGATCCAACTTATTAGGTGGTTTCATTCGGTGGTCAGACGGCCAAAATCAACTGCCGATTCACCTCAAAAGGTGAAATCAAAGGAGAAGCCAAGGCATTCTCCGAAAGCGGTCCTCGCGCTAAACCAAGCACACCATCGTGCATGCGCGGACGTTTCCGAACCATCTTGGAAATGAATTACAAGACACAAACAACACAAGCAAGATGCATCAACAAGTGCAAGTATGAAAATTGACATATGAAGAGTAAACATACAAATGCAATACACACAAGAGATCATGAAAAGTGTGTGTGTGCTACTAAATCTCTTCAATGAAAACTAAGCACAAGACATATACCTTTAGAGTGCTTAACACCTTGAGGACATGAGAGAGCCTTGAGCAAGACCACCATCCACCTAAGCTACCCTTACAAGCAATCCCCAAATGTGGTTTGTCACAGAAATAAGCTAATCAAACTTGAGGAACTTACAATCTCCCCCTTTGGCTATTTCGTGACAAAACCACCACTCACATTGATCCTCACAACAAGATAGAAACTACCGGGTAAGATATTCTACAATACAAAGAGATATAACAAAAATAGAACTTCAAAGCCTTCCATCTCTTGTAGAAAAACCAACCTTCAAAACAAAGTTTCTACTCTTTTTAAAACAAGCACAATGTGAGATGATTAAGAGAAATAAAACAAGCATTTGCATTTAACAAAATTGAGTACAACATCATGCAAAGAATGAATGCAATGCTCCCCCTCAAAGGTTACTCCCCTTTAATATGCAATCTCCCCAAATCAAAACAAAGAAGCATTCTCCCTTACCACACACTACTCCCCTTTTTTGTCATGAGATAGGTAAAGGAGTATCCCACATGGGTCACTTGAAGCAAAGAGAGATGAAAGCATAGATACTTTATGCAACTTAATTAAAAGTAGAGATACAAGGAGATTTATTTTATTGAAAATGTGTGAAAGAAAATGCTTTGCATGCAATACATATTGCATTCAAGTCCAAAAATCAATGGTATTTGGCAAAGTAAATGACAAAGGTTTCCTAAAGAGAATTCAAACCAATTTCACCATTTGTCATGAGTAAAGCAAGGATATAGGGAAATTATTGGATTCAATTTTAGAGCACTATATCCAACTTTATAAGCGAAACATGGCATGAGCAACTTTGCACCCTTTTTTATTTTTCCAGGTATGAAACCCATATGATAGTAGCCATGTTTAACAAATAAAGTGAGAGAGATAATGAATATCTTTTGAGTCTCACTAGCTTATCACACATTGTTTGGATTTTAAGAATTGCAATCATCAATTCATGCTGTTTTATTTGAGCATGTCATTAAGAAACATCATATCATGGAGATCATTATAAGTCATTTAAAGAGTACTTCCTATGAATATCTTCTAGTCCAAAAATGCATGTTTGAACATAAATATGACATAAATTGCAATACAAGCCAGGTTCAGACTTATTGAAGTAAAAACATATAAGCATATGTTCAACCAAGATACTCAAGCAATTAATAAGGAGGCATAAAATTTTTCAAATTTTTGCGTGCAACAAGTATAGAATTGCTCTCTCTGCTTGAGTTCCCCAAATGGGGTCAATAACCACAACACATCACTCCACAAGACATATCCCTATAAATCTACTAAGTGTTTTAAACCTAGATTCATTCGGAGGAGAGTTCCCCATCGATCAGGGGAAAGAAGCGCGGTCGAGATGAAGGTGACACTACCAGAGGCGGTATCCCGTCTCAATGCCGTCGTTCTAGTAGGAATCCCCGAATCGAGTCGGGTTTCCATAATAGGCTTGATGACCTGGTCCGGATAGTAGATGAAGAGGACTTAGCCAATGTTGACGATGAGGAGGAGGAGGAGGAGGAGGAGGAGGGTGATATTCTAGCTGCCAACTCTATCGGAGTCCTTATTGAGCCCCTGCCCTTTTTTCAAGATGGCAAGATCATCCCGGATTCGGTCTGCACAGTTGATACCTTGGCTCGTTTAAGGAGGGTTTACATAATCTCGGATACCATCAGTCTCTCCTTTCCACATCGAGGGTATAAGGTGTACACCCCTCCCTCGGGTCGCCTAGTAATTCATGTTTCTGCATTTGAATATGGGGTTCGGCTTCCCCTTCACCCTTCTCTTTGTAGATTACTTATCGCCCTGGAGCTGGCCCCCCTCCAACTTTCTCCTGGGTTCTGGAAGAATCTGACAGGGTTCCTGGTGCTCTGGAAAGAGCAGTGCGAAAAAGATGGTGTGTTAAAGGAGCCCAGATTCGACAAAATCCGCTACGTCTACCAACTAGTGAGTATGGTGCCCCGGAGTCAATTCTACCTTAGGCCTTAGAACAAAATACGGTTCGTCATTCCTAGGGCGAACGTGAAGTACAATCAACCCTGGAAGGACGAATGGGTTATGATTGAGGGCGATTGTGGCCACTCAGTACTTCTAGATGGGGTTGAACATCCGGTTCCCATTTGGTTCTCTCCGAAAGATAAGTGGAGCACGGGTGTACTTTCAATAGAATCTAGCGGGATCCTTAAGAGGATCCAGGATAGGAACTATACCAATCTGAAGTATCCCACCGTGATCCCTTTGAAGGTGCTCGACTGGAGAGGTATCTGAGGACATCCATTGCGCATCCGGGTAGGTTCTGCTCCTTGTCTTTCCTTCTTTCTCCTTTTTTCTTTTTTTTAATATATATTTACTAATTCCTCTTCTGACAATTTCTGCTGTACCTCTCCTCCCCTCCCCTCCCCTCCCCTCCCCTCTTCTTCTTTAGGACCAATTTGTCTAGATCCCCTTCCGGTCAATTCCCTTATTCCTTCTCCCCCCGGTACCGACACCACTTCTGGATCTCAACCACTTCTGGATCTCAACCCCTCCTATGGCAATTGTGGGGCTAGCCTTCCAGTCCCCTACTTCTCCTCCAACTAAAACCACAACACGTCCATCCTTGAGCGAGATGTTAGCACGGGATGCCAAGGCCAAAGTTTCTCCTATTTTTGCTCTGAAACAAACTCCTAGTGTTGTTGTTACTCAACCTGCAGTAGTGGTCCCTCCTCCTCCTCCTCCTCCTCCTCCTCCTCCCATTGTACTCGTCAAGCTCCCAACTAAGGGCGGAAAAGGATAAGGTCGCTGCTGCTAGGGCCACTTCTTCCACTGATCTTCCATTCGGGTCGGGGTCACGAGACTACAGCCAGGAGGAGATCATCTCCAAGTTCATCACTGCTTGCCCAGGTGGGGGCCTACAATCAATGTCGTCCCTGCCTACTAACATCTTGGTGACAAAGGGAGCTTCTCCGCTTGCTAAGGTATGAGCCTTGACCCTTTAGTTTGTTGAGTGTAAGTTTCTGGAGATTCTTACTGTCTTTTTTCATTTTGTAGGGTTTTAAATTTGCTTGACTAGAACTATGATTTGAAAGTTTTTCACGCTGAACTGCACGGATAGCTTCATATGCTTCATCCACCGTATTAAATCTCTGGTAAGAAGCACCTTTAAATCCATCAACTTGTTCATGACAATCAGGCCAAGAGTTGAACACACCAGTTTTCCTACCTTTGAAAACAACATACACCGATTTCTTTGCCATATCATACAACACACTAAATATATGTGCAAAAAACAAGTAACTAACAAAGAGGAAATCCAGATTAGATTATTTTTTTATAATGAGAAAACAACAAACAAAATGAAGACATTAAATCCTGTAAACATTAAACAAAATGAAATAACAAAAACTAGTTAATGGGGCATAGAAGTCTTTCGAAAGAAATCAGAGGTAGAAGCCATACTTGCTTGTAACCATGATTTCTTTCGAAAACCTCCATGCCCACTGAACTCATTTTCGAACTAAGATCATAAATTAACGAATAAAAAACGAAACAAAATGAAGATTAAGATTTGTAGAAGAAGACCTCTGGGCGTGGGGGCTGGTCATCAGGATTGAAAGAAATAAATCAGATGCGTAGAAGATCAAGATGTGTAGGCGATGAAGATGAAAATCAGAAGATGATGAAGAAAGAGAAGAAGAGGAACCGACCATCTATATAAGTGAAAGACTGAAGTGGGATCCAGCTGTGGTCCACTTGCATTGGTTAGTGGGATCCAGCTGTGGTCCACCAATTTCCTTCCCCCTTTTCATTGCATTTTTTTTCAAGCCCATAAACAATACATGTGAAGCCTTGGATTCGGAATTGAAGCCCAGAATCACCGTACTAGGCTGAGATGGTATTGTTTTGCATTTAATTTAAATTTTTGGACAATTTTCAAATTTTTTCAGATTGTACGGAATTTGTTACACAACATGTGGAAACACGTAGAGTGTTTGACATCACCAAAAACGCAATCTAATATGGGAAGCCTTAGTAATACACTATGTAGTAACCTAATGTAATAGTGCAAATGTCATCCATTACTTTACTAGGGTTATAAGTGTTACTATTACCTAAAATGCTAGTAGAAATCCATAAATGTGGAATGTGAAACACTTCGAATCATCATTGTTCTGCTGATTGCCATTGTCTGTTTCTTCTTCTCCATCTTCTACTTCAGTTTTCTTCTTCTTCTTCTCTTCCTTATTCTCCTCTTCCTTCTTCTTCTTCTTCTTCTTCTTCTTCTTCTTATTCTTATTCTCTTACTTTTTCTTCTTATTCTTTTCCTCATTCTCTTCTTTTTTCTGGCCATCGCCTCTTAACCTTTTAAGGTGTTTACCGATTGCATTCTTTAGCCAAAACAATATGACATCGAATATATACGAGCCCCAAGGAAAACTTTCAAATGCATTGATGTCCTTTACTAAAGACAACACCCAACCGGGTATGGATGTCCGTGTTTCATCAATCCCGAAGAATTGGGACACCATTAATAGGTATCCCATCTTCAATGCGTCATCAGTAGCTACATCCTCCATGAGTCGGTTAAAGGTTGCCTCCAACAGTTCAATCGTCGGGCTTTCATCTGCGAAATATCGTGTCAAAATAGATTCCTCACTGACTTCTTCTGTTTCTCAGAACCCTTCGAGCAATGTGCCCATGTTGAGGCCACTGCACAAGCAGAATTCCTCTCTCCCAAACCGAGCTTCCTTCTGCCCTAAACCAAACCATATTTCATCCTTGTTTTGTGATTCGGGAAGAATGATCTGTCGTTTCAGAAGATTGTAGATCAGCATCCCATGAACCTTAATGGGTTGTATCATATCCAAGTACTGCCTAAAGGGGCCTTATTTAAACCTATCTAACACGCCACAACGTGTCAAGACCAACTCCAAATCTCGAAGAAATGTTTTTTTTTTTTGTTGTGCGAGTTTATTCTCGCGTGTACCCAGCTTTTGTAGTCTGGATATCACCATTGTTTTTGGAAACGATTGGCCCCTATCTGGTTTACAAGAAAACAAAAATTCATTAATGTCAAGCATAACAAAAATGGGATTTCAGGCCTTATAAAGGGATTTCAAGCCCTGGAATGGGATTTCAATCCCTGTAATGAAATATCAAGCCCTGGCAAAGGGATTTAAGGAACTCCCTCCTAAAATGGAATTTCAAGCCTTGGTAAGGGATTTTAAGCCCTGGTAAGGGATTTTAAGCCCTGATTTGGACAAAACAAACAATGATATGAAAGGACATCCTTGCCACCTTCCCACCACTAACATGATGTATGTCAACACAAAATAATACATAAGCCCCCAAGGCACCAAAAAATCCACCAATTCCAAAATCCAACACTTAACATAACATCACAAAAACCATATACAACAATACTGAAACTAATACGCGGTGTGTATAATATAAAGCTAGAGGGGGGGGGGTGAATAGATTTTAGGCTTTTTACCCAATTTTCGTTTTTAGTCAAATTTACGAAAATGCCCCAAACTAGACAATATAATAATCAAGTGTAATATGGTGCGGAAATATAAACGACACTTGATTTTTACGTGGAAACCCTCACGGGAAAAACCACGGGCTGGTAAGTGCGCCACACTCGAACCTCGAATCCACTAATTGTGATAACGTATACAACCTAATCCAGGTTTGACGGCCTAATCCCGGCCAATATCCCGCTACCACTACCCGCAGGCCTGTAAAAGTGGACCTAGTCCAATTTGCTCATGTGACCACCTAATCCCGGTGTCCGACCTAATCCCGGTCTATCACACAAGACTTACAATCTCCTAAGAGATCAAACAACCCTATGTGAATATGCAATGATATCCAAATATTGCAATAAGAGCTAGGGTACTCTAAATGCTTACCTAGGATTATAAGATGACAATATAATCAATCCTAGATATCACATGTAGCTATATGACATGGCATATAACTTTAGATAAGTAAAGGATAACCAATCCTAGATACAAAGCTATCACAAACAACACTCAATCAATACATCACAAATAATCTCTTTTCTTGTATTTAGCATATGATCTAAAACATACAAGTAATTTAAAAGAGATGGCTTGGTATTTAAAATACTAAAATAAGATGAAATTAATCAAAATCTTACCAAGCAAGTTGTGATGATGCAAACCCATACATGGATGCACTCTATATAGACATAGGAGATGCAATATGAAATTTGATGCAAAAAGGGTTTGATTTGAGTGGTTAAAGGTGAATTCTTGATTTGATTTTCTCTCAAAATCTAACTTTGAAGTTTAGGGTTCTTAAGAGTCAAGAACTTGTTCAGATAATGAGAAAGTGTGATATTTATAGACATCAAGAATAGGGCAAGTGAAAAGACAATTTTGCCCCTGAATCACACTATCGCGGTTGCTCTGTGGCTCGACTGCCGCGGTTTCAAAAACCGCGGCACCGAAACCGCGGCGGGCGTCACAGCACAAAGCTTGATTTTCAAGCGACTCAAAACATGACCAAACGACATCGAAACCTTTCATATAATATACCGTTGGAAAGGTATGGAAGTCTACTTTCTACTCCAATTAACAAAACATGATTTGGATAACTGTAGAAAAAGTTATGGTCATTTGAGTGACCAAAGGTCATATTCGGATAACAGCTGTGATGCCCTGTTTAAGTGGTCACTTTGGAAATTTCAAAAACAATCCAAACGGTCATGAAATATTACGAATAATATACCGTTGGAAAGGTATGGGTGTCTAGTTTGTACAGAAATTTTCAAAACTCATTTTCAAGCTTTGTGTAAAAAGCTATGGTCACACGACCATGCAAAGGTCAGTTTTGAAAACACTTAAAACATTGAAATCCAATCTTTTGAAACTAGACACCTTACTCCAATCAACCCAACCAAACTAAAGCTACCACTTATCCAAGAGAAGAATGAGATCTTCTCAAGTGGTCAACCATCGCGCTAAGACAAGCACACCATCGTGCAAGCGCGGACGTTTCCGATCACACAAATGGAAACGAATTACACCACACTTAAGACTAATCATGAAGTGCAAGTGTGGGTATTGAATGCATCATAATGCCTATCATGTCATGGCATTTCATAGAACAAGATGCAATCAATTAAATGCAAGAAGAGATATTAAATAAATCAATAAAGCACAATGCACACAAAATATAAACACAACATTCAAGAATAAAAGTTATGCATGTTGTGTGTGTGTGTGCAACTATATCTCTTCAAGACAATGTAAGCACTAGATATATACCTTTGGTGCTTGTCCTCTTGAGGTCTTGGAAAGGGTCTTTGATCTTCAACAAATCACTTAGACTACCCTTACAACCAAACCCCAACTTGTGGTTTGCCCACGAAATAAGCCAATCAACAAAACGGGAATCCTTACAAATACTACATTTCACAATCGCTTACAGGGCTTCAAATCCCTTCGTCAAGGCTTAATATTCAGACAAATGGAGCCACATTTCAAAACTTCAATTAAACTAAACAAAACCACATGTTCCCCGCCATGGCCATGGCGTTACATGAATTGCAAGATAACTACTCATGTTATCATTCACTCATGACCAAGCCTATTTGTTTCACAATTAATTAACTAAAAAGTAAATTTCAACAAAACAAGAATAAACTAGGTACTAAATAAAACTGGTTCACAATCCATATAAAACAAGTTCTTCACATTCCATATAAAACTGATTCTTCACAATCCAATACAAATACAAATCAAACACCTACCCACTTTTCAAACAACATACTTAACACTTAATAAACAACAAGCCAAGTCACCCAAGTAAAAAATCAACAAATCATCATCCATGCATAGTTACACACAGATGCAAACAAAACAAATTAATGGGAGGTTAAAACGCCAAAGGAATGAAGAAGACAATGAGAAAACGAATGAATACCTTTACTTACGAGTTGCGACAAAGGCTTCTTCTTCTACTTTGGTAGCTTCGCTGGCTTCTTCTTCTACTCGTTCTTCTTCTCTCTCGTTCGTCTCTTTTTCTACTCTTGTTCGCAACCTCTCCTCACTGATTCTTCTTCTTCTTCTTCTCTCTCGTTCGCTTCTTCTTCTACTCTGGTAGCTTCGCTGGCTTTTTCTACTCGTTCATCTTCTCTCCCATTCGCCTCTTCCTCTACTCTCGTTCGCAACCTCACCTCTCCTATCACTGATACTGATTTTGAATTTCAATTAGGTTAGGGCAAATTAGTAATGATGCTTAATTGGGGTTGGGGGTTTAGGGCAATTTGGGGATTTCCATTTAAAAAGGTTTTAATATTTAAAACCCCCTTAAGGGTATTCTTGGAATTTCATGTGCCCAAGGGGACACAAATGCAAGAAAACCATAGAGGAGACATTTTTGCTCTTTTAAACTTGAAAGGGGACATTTCCTTCTATTTCCACAGAATACTAAGGACGAGAGATGTGAAGAGGAGAGTCACGGCCTTGAGAAGTTGTGCTTTCAATTGATCGTAAAAACTAATCAGGTGTGGTGGGATTTTAAAATACATTGACTTGAATTTTTTTTATCAGAAGTACTTTTAAAATAAATGCGAAGCACAAGTGATTTTAAGATTTATTAGAAGTAGTCAGGTACTCAGGTGTTTTATTTGAAATGTGAATAATCGTAAAAGTAATTAGGTGTGGTGGGCTTTTAAAATTGGAATTTGGGCTTAAAAATTTGAGCGTTGATGTTGTATTCACTAATTTCATCTTGTGATTGTTGTTTGACAATAACAACTTTATCATTTTGAATGTTGTTATTGAGCCCATTTAACAACTTTCATTCTTACAAGTTGTTGGACACTTGTTGTTAAAGATATATTTTGGTGTGATGATCTTTAATTAGTTACGGTTGGAAAAACAACCATTATTGATCAAAATTTGGCTCGGTCAAAAATTTTGTTCGAAAAATACCATTTTCTTGTAGTGTTCCGCACCCCCAATTTGTTTTCCTTTTTTTTTTTTTTTTTTTTTTTAAACTCATTAAAATGTTTAAATTTCAAGTCAAACAGGATCAAATGAGGGATTGAAGAATGGGGGATGTAGTATCGAGGAAACGAGAAACATGAGGGAAATGGGTGGGAGCAACAATACTTCCCTCCAAATTACCCCACCTTGTTTCCCCCAAACGAAGGCTTGGGTGGGGGACCTTCCCCCATATAATTCCCTCCAAAAGTTCATGATGATTTGTTTTTATGAATGGATATTATTTTGGGATATTTATAAATTCAGAGATTATTTTAATTGAAATTATCCACCATAAATTTAAAATTTGAAATCTTATCGATAACTAAATAATTTTCTTTTACAATCTATTAACTTGTTCGTTTTTAGTTGTTTTTTTTACATATTAGAATATAAACATATAAAATTAATAGTTTAAGGGGTATAAATGTAAAATTATTTTTATATATTTCTAACAAAACAAAAACAAAAAAATAACTTACCATTGATATTCAAAGAAATTTAGAAAATAAAAAAACAAATAAAATTCATAGTATTAGACTTCTTTTTTTTTTTTTTTTTTTTTTTGACCAAGGCATAATGTTAGACATATCCCAGCAACATTTTGAGAGGTTTATTACAAAAAAAATAAAATGCATACTAGTAAATTAATAGTAATTCATTGCTACAATGATTTATTACCATTGCACGCCGCACACTATAGTACCAATTCCATTGTCATAAAAACACGGACCATAATATCTTATAAACCATCTGCAATAACGACATTTGTTATGATCCCTCCCATCTTCGTAGATATCATACCTTTTGATCTGATTTTTCCACGCAAAACTGCAGTGGAATAAGGTGTTTTTCCAAGGTCGAAATCTAAATGAGTACCAACCTTGAAAGGGAAGTAGGTGTTCACCGAGATCATCATTACCTGATTTACAATGAACGGTGAGATCTAGCCCCGATTGGATGTAAACGTCATTGGTGATATTGATAGTCCGTTTTGCACGAAGTATACCTGCTTCGCATATTGTTTGAAGGAGAACAAAAGAAATCAATACAAGGACAAGTCTGCAAGCACTCATCATGTTGGTGAAAATGTTACAATGAAGATCCGAAGAATTTGAATATTGAAAAAAAAAAATGAGAACTCTGAATTTGATTTGATTTTCCTAATTATTAATGATACATATATAGGTACCAATTTGTTTACATAAAATCTGTTTGAAATATTATAATTTTGTGGATGAACACCATAATAGGAATATATTCTGTTAACAATGTGTATATATAGCTACACTCGATAAATTTTTGCTAATCTAAATAATTTGATTTAAACTAATTTTTTTAATTAGAATATGTCATTGGTTTTACTTTAGATAACTAATAATAACAAAATACCCATTTTCTGCTCATGATAGTTATCATAATGTCATTGCTTCCGAATTGAACGGTAATTCATAAGCTATTTTTGCTTAAGCCAGCAATATTTGTTTTTATTTTTTAAAACAATTTTTTTTTTTGTTTCAATCGTCTATTTTAATCCCCAAATGGAACCAAAAAAAGAGAATCCAATACGACAACGTTTGGTCCAATTACCAATCACAGTAGAGTTGGAGTTTGTTTACTTCAGAATTAGGATTCTGTTTCTTTAATCCCCAACGTTTGGTCTATTCTATTTACTATGCATTCATAGCCTTTCTTTACCGTCACAAAACTCATTGTATTCAAATTAAGGATTGTGTTATTACTTTGAAATTAATTTATAGCTAAACATATATATATATTGAAATCAGATGCCAAATAGGTAATGTAATGGTTTATGTTCGGAAAACCCAGTCCGAGTGTCTAAAACCAATTTGTACAGCAATGTTATTATGTTTTTGTATTTGTTGTTGTAGGAACTACTCACATTGATGGGTGGTTGGTCGGTAGAATCAAGCCTGGAATGGGAAAATGAATCCGCATTCCATTGTTTGTTTTGCACAAAATATCATTGACCAAGGATTCCATTCCATGAAGGATCCCACCATGGTGGATTAAGATTCCTACCTCTTGAGGTCAGAATCTAGATCCCACCATCACTGAAATGTTAAATTACCAATTTTCCCTTCAAATAAAAAAAAATAAAAAAATCAAAACAGAAAGCATAAAACAGAGTTGAAACAAATAATGCACGGTATGTTCTAATTATCTAGAGGGGGGTGAATAGATTTTAAATGATATTACCCAATTTTCGTGATTAGTCAATATTCCGAACAAGACCCAATTTAGTCAAAAGAAATATCAAGTGTAATAAGTGCGGAAATATAAATGACACAAGATATTTACGTGGAAACCCTCACGGGAAAAACCACGGGCTGGTAAGTGCGCCACACTCGAACCTCGAATCCACTAATGGTAATAGTATTACAACCTAATCTCGGTATCTAACTCACTACCACTACCTAATCCCGGTATAAGTGAACCTAGTCCAATCGCTTAGGTGAATACCTAATCCCAGTACTCACACAAGACTTAATTCTCAATGAAGAGATAAACAAGCATATGTGAACATATGTGATATTCAAAATGCACAAAGAGCTAGGGAACCCTATATGCTTATCTAGGATTGAAACAAATTAACGGTGTGTTCTAATATTAATCAGGAGGGGGGGTGAATAGATTTTAAGCATTGTTACCCAATTTTCGCATGCATGTCAATTTTACGAAAATGCCCCTAACTAGTCAAAAAGACAATCAAGTGTAATATGGTGCAGAATGTAAATAACACTTGATATTTACATGGAAACCCTCATGGGAAAAACCACGGGCTGTTATGTGCGCCACACACGAACCTCGAATCCACTAATGGTAAGAGTTTTACAACCTAATCCCGGTATCTAACTCACTACCACTACCTAATCCCGGTATAAATTGACCTAGTCCAATAGCTTATGAGAATACCTAATCCCGGTACTCACACAAGACTTAATTCTCTATGAAGAGATAAACAAGCCTATGTGAACATTATGTAATATTCAAAATGCACAAAGAGCTAGGGAACCCTATATGCTTATCTAGGATGACAAAATATCAATAAAAGCAATCCTAGATATCAAAGGCTAAATGACATGTCATAAGGCTTAGCTAAACATAGATTAGCTAAGAATATCCAAAGATAACACATATGGCAATATTCAATCTTAGGCAAGAAAATAGAAACATGTAAGTTCAAGTGGATCAAGTATGCTCCCCCTTAATACATACTATCCATCAAAATATTCTAAGCCAAGATTCAACAAAAAATATTACATGCCATAAAGTTCAAACTCGATACCAAATATACTAAAAATAAAAACAACACAAAAAAAAAAAAAAAACAAATGAGACTAAGTAAGCTAGATATTTCTCATATTTCTCATATTTCTCCTCCTTTTTGACATGATATGAAGCCAAAGGGAAAGAGTAAGAAAGTATACCTCAATAAGCTCTCTAGCCACTCGTGCTACCAAGGAAAGTAGTTCTGTTTGATGATCTCACATAGTGCTTTGTTGTAGTTGCTTTTCCTTCCAACTCTTTGATCCTTTCATCTTGAACAACAATCTTGGCACTAAGATCTTCAATCTTCCTTTGTGACGCCTTAATCAATCTTCGTGACTCTTCAACCTCATTCTTCAATTTTATAGCCCAACTTGGAAGAGTGGGTGAGCTAGGGACATGGCTAGAATCAAGAGATTCACCAAAAAGCCTAAAAACATCACAAGACTTTCCCTTTTCCTTGTATGACATGGTTGCCACACGTTTCTCACTCAACTTCTCTAAGGGAGGAAGTATCACATCATCATCAAGATTCTTCAACCCTTTAGCTAAGCACAATTGAGTAATAAATCCCGGAAATGCCAATTTCTTATCCAAACGACTTGTGCAAGCCGCAATCTCAATTTGTTCCACAAGCAATTCACCAAGATTTATAGGTTTGTTAGTCACCAAGGCATACACAATCTTAATCTTGTCTCTATTAAGCTCGGAAGCATTAGTAGAAACAACAAGATTGGAGCAAACAAATAAATGCCAAAATGTACTTACTTTAGTTAACTCACCTTGTCTAATAAATGCACGTTTCCCCCACACAAAGTTAACATCATCACATAGAGTTTTACCCATTAAATCAAGGTTTTCCAAGACGTCAACATCAAGGAAATCTGATTCAATATCATCGGGTAAGCTTAGAAATTCATTCAACTCCCTAGCACAAACTCTAAAGACAACATTCCTCATGCTCATAACGGCACTAGTCACAGTAGAACGTTCTTTGTAGACAAGATAAAATTCTCTAACCATGGTCTCATTAGAAATTCCTAACTTGTCAATCCAAGAACCCCAATTTCTATCCATAAGCACCTTATAAACATAAGATCCAACACAAGAGTTCAAATCTATACCTCTTTCTTGAATGATCTTCTTACAACCAAATATTCCCAAATCCTTCGCCTTGTTAGCTTTGGAAACCTTGGAAGAAAGTGAAGGTTTAGACTTGTCAATGGGAATAGAAGAATTGTTACCACCAACCTGTGGGGAAAAATACCGTAGTACACGCAGCGGAAGCGAGACTAAAAATAGATTTAGTAACTTTTAAAATTTTTCCTTTTTATGAACCTTAAACCCTTTAATCAATTAAACATATATATTATCTAACAAAAGAAGAATACCTTTTGTCGCGTGATCCGATTGACTTACGTCGATGGTAATCCGCAAGATCTTCAATCCTAGCACGAACGTGGATCACCTAGGAGCGTGGTCTCCCTTTTCTTTGAATTGCAAACCTGTGAATGGACAAACAAACTTTTCTTTTCTTTGTTAGTCACAAAAACAATCAAAAGAAGACTAAAATTATTCCGGTCACTTTTGAGTTCTCAATCTAATGATCGAAACTCGTGTGAACCTAAATCGATGTTGTACACACAAGCTTATTGATGAACAAGCAAATTGTGTACCATCAAAGAATAATCTATCACTCTTTTATGTTTTTAGTAGAATAAAATAATGCTCTCTATGAATTAAGAAGAAGAAGAAAAATTGTCTCTCAAGCACAAAGCATTAGATGTGGCCGAATTCTATAAGTACACATATATAGGTGGCCAAATTTTCTTTCCTTCTTTTCCTCTATTAGGGTTGCCGAAATCTTGCTCTCTTTTTCTATTAGGGTTGCCGCAAATCACACTCCTAAAAGGAGTTTGTGTTGCACCCTAATTTCCATAAAAGAATAAACTTCAAACCCTAATTTAATTCATAAATCTTTTATTCTTTTATTTGACTAAATAAAAAAAAACTTCTTATTTGATTAAATAAATAAAATTAATTATTTATTTTCTTATCAAACAAGTCTTTTACTTTTAGTAAACTACTACCAATAGTATTACTCTAGGAAATATATTTCCTGATCAGAAAAGATTTGTTTCTTAATTAAACAATTAATTAATAAATTAATTAATTCTTATTTAATTAAAACAATAAAACAAAATAATATATTAGGTTAAAAACCACCTTGCTGCCCCACTTAAAATAAATGGGCCAAATATTATTTTCTTATTTCATTTAATCCATTGGACTTTAAATAAAAAGCCCATATGTGAACCAGACCCATTCTTACTAAAAGAAACAAGCCCACATGCCTTTCATTAATATATTAATATAATTGAGCAGCCCATTACATAAATAATGTGCAAATTATATTCTTAATATATTAAATGCAATTCTAGATGGACCCTTAAATTGGTCCGGTAGAATATATCAAGTGATCCATGCAAGTCCGTGTGGATTGGGGATCTTGGCGGGCTATCTAAATTTAAGCTTCAATAAACATAACCTAATCACAATCAATAAATGATTCACTTAGGTCCGATCCATTAATTTTAACTCATTCCACTAAAGAGCTAAAATTGAACTCTTAAATAAAGACAGAAAAGGAAGATGCTCCTCATTCATACCCTAGACAATCATATTGGAGATAGTGTATCCTCGTGATTAATATCAGTAATCGCCAAGAGTTCATAGACCGCCTATAACTCTCCAAGTTACCATATTTACTCATATGACCACGTTTTGAACTTGGATATTTTGACTTGTCCAGAAGCCATGTTTTCAATAGACACTATCGAAAACTCAACGTTGAGATTTAATATCCAATTACCTCAAAACATCCATATAATGATATTATACTCTCATTTAACAAATGGAGCCATGATGTCCATATCTATAAATGAAGTCCTCTATCGATTAACAAATGAATATCACCAAACTATCGAGGATAGACTATGCGATATAATCGTACTCATTGATAACTCAAATGATATCACTTGCAACCATAAGTCCATCATTTATCTCAGGATTAAGATAGACTCTCCGATTGTCCTGATAATGAAAAGACTTTTATCTACTGACGGTTATAGATAAAGTATTTCATTGTGATCCAGTTCAATGCACCCAGTGCACTAGATTCTTTTACTCGAAGACACTCCGATGATTTTAGACTCATCATATCTCATTTGATCCCACTCAAATGCTAGTAAAAGAATTCTACAACTTTAACAAGATAAAGGTGCCCAACCTTTAACTTAAGTTGTGAACATTATTCAAGACTAACTAAAGAATTGTGTCTACCACATACATATCCAGATGTACGAACAATTCTTATTTTCTCATAGTCTTTAGACCTTATGATTATTTACTTTGACAATTATAATATTAAACTATAAATGCTATACGATTTGTTAAACCAGAAATCACTTTATTAATATGAAAAAGATTGTTAATTACAATATTACACTCTTGCTATTGAGCATAATCCTAACACAACCTTCTTCGCCTTACCCATGATCTTGTAACACAAAAACACTAAAAAAAAATGAGAGAGAACAACAAAACAAGTTAGTGACCAATAAACATATACAAAGGCATATCATTATCTTTGAACAAACCAATATGCAAATAAACATTATCCATGCATCTAAATGATTTCTCAAAAATAAGAATCATGCCAAACAAACAACAACCTTGAAGAACATGTGAACATGTCATAAAAGAGAACAAAAATTTAGCATATTATGCTCCCCCTTGACAAGTGCCTAATCTAAAATTAAGATAGACAAATGTTCACAAAAATCATCACACATTCACATCACAAGCAATTTTAATAGATTTGCAAATAAGCTTCACATATCTAAGAGAGTTACATCAAGATTTTCAATCACTCTCATATGTCTTCAAAAATTGCTAAAGTATCAAAATACTAATTAAGCAAAAGTGAGTGTGTGAAGATTTTGCTTCAAGTATATGAAAAGAAGTAGTTTGATAATCAAGCATGCAAACATCTTAAACATCTATTCATCTTAGGCCTTTCCATAAAAAGGTCAAACCGGTTATCATCCGAAATTTTGCTTATAAAGAGAATAGATTTCAACATGTGAGCGTGTGTGTGCATGTGGCTCGTCAACCCATTTCTATTTGTCAATCCGAGCTCTTTTGATTATTCAACTATACTCCATAAGCCTTTTTTTTTTATTAGGCTTGAATCAAAGATTTTTTTTTTTTTTTTATGATTTATTTTTTATGATTCATTTCAACACTTCTTTGATTTTTCTAACATAAAAATATACTTCTCATGGCGACTTTCACTCATCACAATGGCGTAGCCCTTTCCTGCATTTGGCGGCTGCACAACCAAGGTGTGTAGCCCTTTCCATGAGGGAGCTCGTTGAGTTCTATGTTGCCGAAGCAAATGGATACTAACCATTGGTCATTTTTAAACGTACTAGTCCATAGGACTTCAAAATGTATCCAAAGCTTACATCAATCAAACTCAACATACTTAACAAGACATACAAGAGAAGCAAAGTGCATTTTTCAAACCAAAATTTTAAGGCTTAAAAGCACATGATCAAGAAGCAAGTAAAGAGACTTACTTAAGATCTCTACTTCTCAAGAGAGTAGCTATCATAGAATATGAAGCTCATATTATTCAAAGATTAAGCCACTCAACAATCAAACAAAAAAATAATAATAATAACACACATCATGAATAAGATCATTGTGAACACTTATCACCAAAAAATCTTAAACTAGCAAATGTCAAAGAGGACCATATAAACACTATACTAGTTCTCAATTGTGACATGCTTCATGAATGTGGTATATACAACGAGTTGATAGATGAAAAATCAAATAAGCAAGCAATATGATATAGAGATACCTCCGCAAGCTATTTTCATCCAAAAGCAAGGTCTTAACCCTTTTTATGAGTCCTCTTGGCTTGTAAGTCCTCATGACTACAAGTTATTGGTGTGTCGCTTCCAAGGGACTAAAGACTATGCAAATCAACTCAAAAAAAATGACTTTCTCTAAAAGTCTTAACATGATTGTCACCAAATAGATTCCCAAAAAAAACTTCTCAAAAGTTAATCAACAAATTTGGCAATCAAAACAATCAATGTGAGATAGCTAAGTTCATGTCAAGTTGAAGAGATACAAAGCAAACAAGCTAAGCTTCTTAACAACAAAACACTAGTCTTCAAGCTAACTCACATGTGCAACTTACACTATTGATAAGAGCACTCACCCTTGACAAACTTAGTCTTGGGTGAACTTACACGAACATTATCAAGATTCTCTTTGACAACAATGTTGAACCTAGAGTAAAGTTCTTCCACAACTTGATTCACAATAATATCATTAAAACTCTTCTTGTCAACATTGTTAGCAACACATGCATTGTCAAATTTTGATGGATATGCATTCTTCACCTTCCGGACATTCTTAACATGCTTTGAGATATTATCATGCCTTCCATATTCAAAAGCTTTAGCATGCATAAAATGAGGATCAATCTCTCTATTCCTAGATGCATTTTCTAAGTTGCAATATTCAAGAAATTTGTAGCACTTAGGTTTGATATGACCTACGGTATTGCAAAAATGACATACGGGAACAAAAGAAGAGATTTTACCTTCCGGTGGTGGTGGAGGACAAATGGGAGTTTCAAGGGGTACCTTATTCTTCAATTTGTTCTTCTTCTTGGAACGTCTCCTCTTAGGAGCTCTCTCTTCAACAATGACTTCGCTTGTAGGAAGTGATGCTTCTATGAGCTTCTCTTCAACCACCGCGTCACTTGAGCTTCCTAAGGTCATATTAGAGATGATCCTATCCTTTTCAAGCACAATACCCTTAACTTTGCAAAGCTTCTTAGCAAGAGCATTCTTTTCATTTCACCCAAGAGCCTACGAGTTGTAGCAACAAACTCATCCACTTGTATCTTGATCAAATCATCCTTCTCATCAACCTCTCTTAAGGCTATCTTCAATTTTTCCTCAAGAGACTCACCTTAGCCAAAAGATCAATATAGGTTGGATTATCATTTAAGCACTCTTGATGACTTGGATCAACCTCTTTATCCAACGAATCTTGATTCACATCCTCTAGAGTGGAGTGAGAAGCCATGAAAGCAACAAAGTTGCTCACTATCTCTTCTTCACTAGAAGACTCATCACTTGAGCTCTCCTCCTCACTAGAGCTATCATCTTCACTCCATGTAGCCGCCATAGCTTTTCCTTTCTTGTCCTTCTTAGAATCACCACTAGGACAATCCGAAGCATAATGTCCATACTTCTTACACTTGAAGCATTGAACCTTCCTATTGCTCTTAGCATGGCCACTCCTCTCATGAGGTGGAGTAAAAGACTTCTTGACTTCCTTATCCTTTGAGAACTTGCCACTTGGCTTAGCACCTTTTCTCATGAATTCCCTAAACTTTCTAACCAATAAAGCCATCTCCTCGTCATCATCGCTACTACTAGCTTCCTTGACTACCTTGAGAGCTAAACCCTTATTCTTAGCCTTTGGTTTCAAGCACGCCTCAAAGGTTTGGAGAGATCCAAGCAACTCATCCAAACTCATGACATCAACGTCTTTGTTTTCTTCGATGGCGGTAACCTTAGCTTTGAACCTTTTAGAAAGAGATCTAAGAATCTTCCAATTTAGCCTCTCACCGGAGATAAGAGTACCAAGAGCTTGGCATTGATTAGCGATGTCTAGTAGTTTGTCTTGGAAGTCAACAAACTTGTCTTCCTCACCTATATACGAAGCCTCAAATTGGGAAGTGAGCATTTGAAGATGAGACTTCTTCACCGCTTTAGTCCCTTCATTAGTGACTTGGAGAGCATCCTACTCCTCCTTTGCGGTTTCTAATTTTTGGATGTAGGAAAATTGTCATCCACACATCCAAAAATAGCATTCACCGCCCGATGATGCCATTTTGCTAACTCAAACTCATTAATAGACCACTCACTTCTAGGCTTGGAAACGGTGACTCCATTCTCAATTTTGTTGGGAGAGTGATAACCTTCTTCAACGGTCATCCAAGCTCTCTCATCAATAGAGCGAATGTATGCCTTCATTCTCAATTTTCAAAACCCATAGTTGTGACCCTTGAGTAGAGGAGGTCTAGAATTTGAAGCCCCTTCGGTCATCACATCATCTTGGAAAACCATCTTACAAAAACCTAAGCAATTCACACGTAAGTATAAACCGGATCTCGTCGAATACCGTCCGACGACCCGCTCTGATACCAATTGAAAGTATACAAACGTAGTTAAATTGCTTAAGACATACTTAGAGGGGGGGTGAATAGGTTCTTACACCTTTTTTAATCCCTTGAACAAACTCTCGTTTGTCCCTCAAGGTTGCCTTATGATCGCGCTCCAAATGTTCACATTTAGCGCTCCCTATTCCTATCTTTTGTGTTCGTTTCCGAGCACTTTTGTGTATATAATGTGTGTTTTAGCTATGTGCAGGTAAATATCCCATATGGAAGGTGTTTGTACTGAAAGTGGGCAAAATAGGGCAATTTTGTGTGAAGAAGTCCAAGGCTGGTTTGTGCGGCTGGAATGAACCCGCCTAGCATGGGAGCATGAACCCGCCAAGCACCAAGGCTAGACATTTCCCGCGGAACCAAACCCGCCTAGATTCCCGCTAGCTCGTGCGGCTGGACATAACCAGCCGTCCAAGCCCACCGAGCACCAAGGCTAGCTTAGACCTTCGGGAAGGCTGGACATAACCCGCCATCCAAGCTCGCCAAGACCAAGGCTAGTTCGTGCGGCTAGACATTGCCCGTCGCACGAACCCGCCTTAACCCTGTCCGAGCCAAAATCACAATATTTTTAGGGGCATTCAAGTCTTTTCACACCCCATTCCTGCCCAAATTTGCCCAACATATATATACACCACTTTTGCCTCTCTTTCAACCGTGTGCACCACCCAACTTTGCTCCAAGAAACACTTTTCTTGGATTGATCATCACAAAAGAGAGAGAGCAACTCCAAGCCTTCCATGAGGGATTTTCCTCCATGGAAAGCCTTCCATGGAGAGTAGAGATGCAGAGATAGGAGGCTTGTGTGCAAGCCATAGATGTTCATAGATAGGGAGAGCTTTGGAGGCTTGTCTTCAAGGGTAATCCCTTTGCTCATCTTTGTATTTCTATTGATGTATAACCCATTTGGGAATATTGTAACCTACACTTATGTTAATATATGTATGATTGTTCTTATGCTTTGATTTGGTATTGATTCATTCCTTAGATGTATAGTGATTAAGCTCTTTTTGTTATATTCATGTTTATGGATGATTATATATTGATATGTATGATGAATGAGATTAGGAGTAGATTAACTAAATGATTAGGAGTAGTTGTAATCAAATATCTCATTTGTTTATGTATGTTGATGTATGATTTACTATGTATGTGTTTAGAGTGATTAGAGTAATTAAGAGTTGAGTTTGTGCTCGGATTTCCATTCCGGGTATAAATTCGGCTATTAGCTATATGGAATGGAAATAGCTTAGGTGTGCATAACTATACCACTTTAGTTTTGGTTCATAAGTTCTTATGCTTAATGGGTCTAAACCCTAGACACAATCACTTTTCCGATTGGAAAGTGAGTACATGATTTCGAGAATTCCCTAATCAAGATTTCGGGGTAATTTCCTTAATCAAGAGAACGAACCCTTTTGTAAGGATTCCCGTTGTTTTTAATTGGCTTATTTCATGATCAAACCATAAATGGGGATACTTTGTAAGGGTAGTTTAGATGTTGTTGTTAATGCATTAGGCCCTTTGAAGACCTCATTATTGACAAGCACCAAAGGTAATACTCTAAGTGCTTACTTGTCTTGAAGAGATAGTTGCACACACTCACAACTCATGCATATGTTTAATCTTTGTATGTTGTGTTTCTTTTTGTTGTGCATCAATGCTTATTTACATCTCTTCTCGCTTGTTTTTATGATTGCATCTTGTGTTTATAACATCATAGCATTTAGGCTTTTAGGATGCATTTTAGTTTAACTTTGTACCCCTTGCATGATTGCTTGTGGGGTACAAAATTGGGCTGTGCGCTGGTCCACCAGCGCCGGTCGACCAACGCCGCTCACCGGCGCAAAACGCCCAGTGGAGCGCCGCTGGTCGTGCGTTGGTGTGGACCAGCGCAGGCCACCAGCGCCAATCGCCCAGGTGTGCGCCGCTGGACTAGCGCTGGTGGCAGCGCCTGTCGTCCAGCGCTCAAGCCAAAATTGACTTGTGCGCTGGTCCTGCGCTGGTCCACTAGCGCAGGTCCACCAGCGCATAGAGCATTTTTCTGGCGAGTTTTCAAAACGACCTCACTTCACTTATGGCCTCTATATATATGCTAACTTGATTTTAGGTCACTTACAAGAGTTCTTATTCATGCTTCATACTTAGGATATTTTTCAAGAGAAGAAAAATACACAAAGAACTCATTTTTAATTACTCAAACACAATTTCATGATCATCAATCATCATCTAGCATCATCTTAGATCATCTAGATGTCATCTTGCATGGAATCTTCATCATACTTTGCTTGGTAAGCTTTTCACTAATATCTTACATATTTTGTGTTTCTCTTATCTAGTAATCTCAATTAATTACTTGATTGTTATTTTGTATGCTTTGGATACAAAATTGAGAATAGTATGATGTATGTTTGAGAAGTTGTATTGTGCTAGCATATTAGGTTTTGTGCTTGATATTGATTAGCTTAACTAATTGACATGTCATTTAGTTTTGATATCTAGGATTGTTCTTAATTGCATATTAATCATCTTAGATAAGCATATAGGGTTTCACTTGCTCTATGTTGCATTTTGGATATTTTCACATATTCACTTAGGGTTGTATTCTCTTCAAAAGAAGGTAAGTCTTGTGTGTAGCAATCGGGATTAGGTTGCTTAGATCACAAGAAAATTGGACTAGGTTCACTCATACCGGGATTAGGTAGGTGTGTGATTACTTCCGGGATTAGGTTGTAATCATTTGCACATTTAGTGGATTCGAGGTTCGAGTGTGGCTTACTTATATAGCCCGTGGTTTTTCCCGTGAGGGTTTCCACGTAAAAATCAAGTGTTGATTTAATTTCCGCACCATATTACACTTGCTTGTTTATATTATCTTGAGGGTAAATTCGTAATTTTGACTAACACGAAAAATTGGGTAAAAAGCGTAAAATCTATTCACACCCCCCCCCCCCCCCCCCCCCCCCTCTAGATAGCTTTATACACACCGTGCTATATTTAGTTTCACCTTTACTGAATTAATTGGATTTACATGATAAACAATCCACATAAATTGCATAGTGTGTTTGGTGAACCAATTTCCCATATGTATTATACATCTTGCTTTTCTCCCAGCCATCTTTATTTTCGTAGTTATGGTGTCTTGCCTTTAGGAGTAGGTTAACTTAATTAGGAGTAGACTAATTAGATAGCCAAGACACCCGGCTACATTTCTACCTTAGTTAGCTAGTTTACATTTTCGCACACACCACACTGCATTCCTTTTTACATGCTTTAATAAACACTAAAACTAGATACAGTTAACGAATCCATTCCCTGTGGAACGAACCGTACTTGCCGCTATGCCATCATAACGATCCGTGCGCTTGTAGAAAAACATACGTGCCCCATTTATTTTACGATAGTTTAGAGAACTATCATGTGTCCCGCGTGCGCCGACCAAGTTGTTGGCGCCGCCGAGGATACTTTATTATAAACCGTTTCGGGGCGCGTCAAGTTTTTGACGTCGCTGCCGAGGATATTTTATTAGAACAATTTCGTGCGCATCACCTTACATACAACAAATAAACCAAGAAAAGACAACATACATAGACAATATGAAAATGTGATCATATAAGCATAGTCTATATACATTATCAAGTTGTATGAGGTATACACACAAATAAACTCAACAACAAAGAATACTTGTTTCAATAGATGTTCAATGAGTTACAAGAGTGATCAAATATCACTATACAAAAATACAATATTCAAAATAATAATATATACAACAATGATCAATAAGATGAATCCACAAATCACACTTATTAAAGTCTTGCTTCACTATACATCACAAGTGAATAAAATGAAACAAGAGAATAATATACACAAATAAAATATAAGAGATAGAGATAGGAAGAATTAACACAAGAGATTTTTTAACGTGGTAAAACCTCCAAGGAGGAAACATCCATGGGTTGAACTACAACCATTGGGTACTATATATATTGGATGATAAAAATAGAGAATCCACAAAGTGACCAATCTTTAGCTCACCCAACCTAGTGGAGTCTAAGTCTACCCTGCCCTATTAGAAAGTGTGAGATCCCTCAATGATGCAGAACCACCATATATTGGACAACACACAAAACCAACATCGATGGAAGATTAGAAATTCCTCAAGAGTGCATACACCTCCTGTGTACCCCGCTCTATTGAAGTCTATGTCTAACCATATGCCTAGGCCTACCAATATAACAGCCAACTCCCTATCCAAGGCACTCATGCCTCTAGGGAGCCTCCCATGCATGACTATCCGAGTCCTCCCAACTCTAGCCATGACTTCTTGCTTGCCTATCCGAGTACTCCTAACTCTAGACAAGACTTCTTGCTTGGCTATCCAAGTCATCCTGACTCTAACCAAGACTTCATGCCTTTTACAAGGACTTCCTAGTGTGATCATGTGAATGCAAATGATGCAAACAACAAATTCAACATAGAACATGTGATCAATACATTCCATGGTACAACTAGACCTAAACATGTGATCACAAGTAATAAAATTCTAGATGCAAAATACAAGAATAAAACCTAGAGCATGTGCAAACACCTAACACAAAAAGCTCATAGTTTCATTCACACATACAACACTTGAACAATGTATATTCATGAAGAACAAGTTCAAGATGCTACAAACATACAATAAAATGCTAGAGTCATGAGATCAAATCAATCAATATTCTAGCCAAACATATAGAGCAAGGATTTAAGATAAAATCAACTAAATCCTAAATAGCTCTAAAAACACATACATATACAATAATCCTAGATTTCATCAATCAAAGGATCAAATCAAATTTCAAGGTCATTTATCAAGAAATTGATTCAATCAAGTTACAAACAACCTAAGATGTCATTCTAATCACAATACAACACACAACCATGTGAAAAACCTAGAATCATGGAAACTAGTCCACATTTGTCTCTAAATAGACTTTTGATTAGAATGATTATGAAGCTATCTTTCTCAATAGCTTTCACCAAATATAAACATACATATAGAAGAAGAAACCCCAAGCAAATTGAAGGTTGAAAAGAAAGAAATCCCAAAGATAAGACTAATACCTTGGATTCACGAGCTGATTCGGTTTTCTGTGTGGAACCACCAGAAACATCGATCCAACAGCCTCCAAACCACTTGGAAAAGGTAGAGGACTCGATTATGAACATTCTCCAACTTGAATCATTCAAATCCGACTTTGTATGAGAAAGTTATGGTGTTTGGAAGGTGAGAAAATTGGAGAGGAAAAATCTGACGGGACTCTAAGCTTTTTCTTCTTAAAAATCAATTGGAGGGAATTGAAGGAATTTAAAAGGAGGAGAGAGAGGGATTTTTCGGGCCAATCAAAGGTGGCCACATCACCCATGCCCGTGGGGGGCGCGTGGGCCACACGGGACCAAAGAGGTTGAAACTAAATATACCACGGTGTGTATAAACCTATCTAGAGGGGGGGTGAATAGATTTTACGCTTTTTACCCAATTTTTCGTGTTAGTCAAAATTACGAATTTACCCTCAAGATAATATAAATAAGCAAGTGTAATATGGTGCGGAAATATAAATCAACACTTGATTTTTACGTGGAAACCCTCACGGGAAAAACCACGGGCTATGTAAGTAAGCCACACTCGAACCTCGAATCCACTAAATGTGCAAACGATTACAACCTAATCCCGGAAGTAATCACACACCTACCTAATCCCGGTATGAGTGAACCTAGTCCAATTTGCTTGCGATCTAAGCAACCTAATCCCGATTGCTACACACAAGACTTAGCTTCTCTTGAAGAGAATACAACCCTAAGTGAATATATGAAAATATCCAAAATGCAACATAGAGCAAGGGAAACCCTATATGCTTATCTAAGATGATTAATATGCAATTAAGAACAATCCTAGATATCAAAACTAAATGACATGTCAAATAGTTAAGCTAATCAATATCAAGTACAAAACCTAATATGCTAGCACAATACAACTTCTCAAACATACATCATACTAATCTCAATTTTGTATCTAAAGCATACAAAATAACAATCAAGTAATTAATTGAGATTGCTAGATAAAATAAACACAAAATATGTAAGATATTAGTGAAAAGCTTACCAAGCAAAGTATGATGAAGATTCCATGCTAGATGACATCTAGATGATCTAAGATGATGCTAGATGATGATTGATGATCATGAAATTGTGTTTGAGTAATTAAAAATGAGTTCTTTGTGTATTTTTCTTCTCTTGAAAAATATCCTAAGTATGAAGCATGAATAAGAACTCTTGTAAATGACCTAAAATCAAGTTAGCATATATATAGAGGCCATAAGTGAAGTGAGGTCGTTTTGAAAACTCGCCAGAAAACTACTCTGTGCGCTGGTGGACCTGCGCTGGTGGACCAGCGCAGGACCAGCGCACAAGCCAATTTTGGCTTGAGCGCTGGACGTCAGGCGCTGCCACCAGCGCCAGTCCAGCGGCGCCATACTGGGCGATCGGCGCTGGTGGCCGGCGCTGGTCCACACCAGCGCACGACCAGCGGCGCGCCACTGGGCGATTTGCGCCGGTGAGCGGCGCTGGTCGACCGGCGCTGGTGGACCAGCGCTGGTGGACCAGCGCACAGCCCCAAAATTTGCATCCCACATGTAATCATGCAAGGGGTACAAAGTCAAACAAGATGCATCCTAAAAGCCTAAATGCTATGATGTTTTCAACACAAGATGCAATCATAAAATCAAGCAAGAAGAGATGTAAATAATCATTTATGCACAACAAAAAGAAACACAACATACAAAGATTAAACATATGCATGAGTTGTGAGTGTGTGCAACTATCTCTTCAAGACAAGAAAGCACTTAGAATATTACCTTTGGTGCTTGTCAATAATGAGGTCTTCAAAGGGCCTAATACACTAATAACAACATCTAAACTACCCTTACAAAGAATCCCCATTTATGGTTTGATCACGAAATAAGCCAATTAAAAACAACGGGAATCCTTACAATCTCCCCCTTTGGCTATTTCGTGACAAAACCATCACTCACATTAAATCCTCACAAAAGAAATAGAAACTACGGGATTACAATGATATTCTACAATACAAAGAGATAAGAGAATGCAACTTGAAGTCTTCAATCCTCTTGTAGAATAATCAATCCCTGAAAAGAGTTTCTAACAATCCAATTCAAGTAAAGTGTGAGATTAATCATGTGAGAATAATACCAAGCATTTGCATTTTTAGAATTTAGGAACAACATTAGCAAATGTATGCAATGTATGATAAATGCAATGCTGCCCCTCAAAGGGTTACTCCCCCTCAATGTTTTATCTCCCCAAAGTGCACAATAGCTTCTCTATTTTGCAACTCCCCTTACAATATCCTTCTCCCCCTTTTTGTCATGATATAGGCAAAGGAGTAGTCCCCAACCGGGTCACTCATAGCAACGAGAGATAGAAGCATGCAAGATATGCATATACATATAAGGCACGTTATGCACTTCAATTAATTTGAGAGAAACAAGGAGATTTATTTGAGAAAATGTGTGAATCCAACATGCTTTGCATACAAGACATATAGCATTCAAGTCCAAAGTACAATGGTATTTGGCAAAGCAAATGACAAAGGTTTCTAATTCGAATTCAAACCAATTTCACCAATGTCATGGGAAAAGCAAGGATATAGAGATTATTGATTTTAATTTAAGAGTAACTATATCCAACTTTATAAGCGAAACATGGCATGAGCGACTTTGCACCCTATTAGATTTTTCCGGATAAGATATCCGTATGATAGTAACCATGTTCAACTAATAAAGAAAGAGAGACATTTGGAATGTAATTCCTTTGAACGGATACAAGATCCTTTATTCATTTTGAGTCTCATTAGCTTTCACACAAGTTTTGCATTTTTAAGAATATGCAATCATCAATTCATGCTTTTCATGTGAGCATGTTGTATGAATTTCATGCTTTTTCATTTAGCATTAGCATGTTATTTAAGAAACATCATGTCATGGAGATAACTATAGGTCATTCACATCATACTTCCTATGTAAATCTCCTAGTCCAAAAATGCATGTTTGAACATAAATATGACATGGATTGTAGACAAGCAAGGTTCACACTTATAGAATAGAAAACATATATACATATGTACAACCAAGCTTACTCAAGCAATTAAAAGAAGAAGCATAAGTTATTTCAAATTTTTTGCAAGTTACATGAATGCAAAATAGCTCTCTTTGCTTGAGTTCCCCATATGGGGTGAATCATAGAACATCACTCCACAAGACATATCCCAATAGATCTACTAAGAGTTTTAAATCGAGTAGCATCTAAGGGTTTAGTAAATAAGTCCGCAAGTTGATCATTAGTACCTACATGTTCAAGTACTATGCATTTATTTTCAACAAGCTCTCTAATGAAGTGATGGCGGATGTCAATATGCTTAGTTCTAGAATGTTGAACCGGATTCTTGGAAATATTAATAGCACTCATGTTATCACAAAAGAGAGTGAGAGTACCTTGGTTGAATCCGTAGTCTACAAGCATTTGCTTCATCCATAGGAGTTGTGTGCATCCACTCCCCGCGGCTATGTACTCGGCCTCGGCCGTGGACAAGGAAATTGAGTTTTGCTTTTTGCAAAACCAAGACACCAAGTTGTTGCCTAGAAAGAAGCAACCGCCCGATGTGCTCTTCCTATCATCACAATTTCCTACCCAATCCGCATCACTAAAGCCTACAAGACTAGCATTAGTGTCAAAAGAGTACCAAATCCCATAGTTGGATGTCCCATTCACATAGCGAATGATCCTCTTCACGGAAGAGAGGTGGGACTCCTTAGGATCCGCTTGGTACCTAGCACACACACCCACACTAAAAGATATATCGGGCCTACTTGCGGTCAAATAAAGCAAGCTACCTATCATGCCACGATATAGAGTTTGTTCCACACTTTTACCACTAGCATCCTTGCTTAGCTTCAAAGTGGTACTCATGGGTGTATCATAATGTTTGGCTTTCTCTAAACCAAACTTCTTCACTAGGTTCTTAGCATATTTGGCTTGGGTTATGAAAATCCCATCATTCATTTGCCTAATTTGCAAACCTAGGAAGTAACTAAGCTCACCAACAAGACTCATCTCAAATTCAAGAGACATGACATCACCAAATTGTTGGACTTTGGTGTTGTTGGTGGAGCCAAAAACTATATCATCAACATATATTTGAGCTATGAAAAGCTCATCATTGTCTCTCTTGATGAATAGTGTCTTGTCAACACTACCTCTTGTGTAGTTGTTGTCAACAAGAAATTGAGTGAGGCGCTCATACCAAGCCCTCGGTGCTTGTTTCAACCCATAAAGTGCCTTTTTGAGGCGATAGACATGATTGGGGTGGTGTGCATCCACAAACCCCTTAGGTTGTTCAACAAACACTTCCTCTTGCAAGAAGCCATTGAGGAAGGCACTCTTGACGTCCATTTGGTGCAATTTGAACTTGTGCACACAAGAGATGGACAAGAGAAGCCTAATGGACTCTAAGCGGGCAACGGGAGCAAAAGTCTCCTCAAAGTCGATACCCTCAATTTGAGAGTACCCTTGTGCTACAAGTCTAGCCTTGTTCCGCACTATGTTGCCATCCTCATCGGATTTGTTCCTAAATATCCATTTGGTGCCTATGACATTAGTGGTCTTAGGCCTAGGAACTAGAGTCCAAACCTCATTCCTTTCGAATTGGCTTAGCTCTTCTTGCATGGCAAGAACCCAAAATTCATCATTTAAGGCTTCTTCAACCTTTTTGGGTTCAATTTGAGAGGTGTAACATGTATAGCTAATAAGATTAGCAAGTTGGCGTCTAGTCCTAACACCCTCATTTACCTCTCCAATGATATCTTCTTTATAATGGAGTTTCCTAACCCATGGAGCGGGTTCTTTAGAGTCCAAGAGAGGAACTCTATCAATAGGTTGTGTGCCATCATTGTTGACATTAGATGTCCCAACATTAGGCGACACCACAACCTCCTCCAAAGGAGAATCATCACTAAAAATAACCTCCTCCTCATGATCATTAGACTTGAGCCTAGTATCATCAAATACGACATTGGATGATTCCATAACACTTAGAGTCTTTAAATTGAAAACTCTATAGGCTCTACTATTTAAGGCATAGCCAATAAAAATACCCTCATCACTCTTAGCATCAAACTTGCCAAGTTGATCACGGTCATTCAAAATGTAGCATTTGCTTCCAAAAGTGTGGAAGTAGCTAACATTTGGCCTCTTGCCTTTCCATAACTCATAAGAGGTGTTTCTAGTACCGGGCCTTAGGAACACTCTATTTCCTATATAGCAAGCCGTGTTAATGGCTTCGGCCCATAGGTTCCTAGGGACATTGTTGCTAAGCAACATCACACGGGCCATCTCTTGGAGGACCCTATTCTTCCTCTCAACAACTCCATTTTGTTGAGGTGTCCTAGGAGCAGAAAATTCATGGGAGATGCCTAAACCATTACAAAAGGTTTCAAAGGTGGCATTCTCAAATTCTCTCCCATGGTCACTTCTAATCCATTTAATGCTTCTAATGTTAGAATTCATTTCATTTTGCAATTTAGTACAAAGCATTTTAAACTTATCAAAAGTTTCGGATTTTTCTCTAAGAAAATATGTCCATGTAAATCTAGAGAAATCATCAACACAAACAAAAATGTATCTCTTTCCACCCAAACTTTCGGTTTGCATGGGACCCATGAGGTCCATGTGGAGAAGCTCAAGTGGCTCCTTGGTGGTGAGATACTTACCCTTTTTGTGCATGCTTTTGGTTTGCTTTCCTTGTTGGCAAGGTCCACAAATACCATTGGCTTTCTTCCCAAGCTTAGGGAGGCCACGCACACAATTGAACTTTCCAAGGGTCCGTAGATCCCTAAAGTTCATGTGGCCAAGTCTTTCATGCCACAACTCAATTTGCTCATCCATGGACACATGATTAGATACAATTCTAGCTTCAAGACAATAACAATTGTCGCTAGATCTCATGCCCTTCAACAAGGTTTGTCCATCGGGTTTAAGGATAGAGCAATAATCTTTAGAGAACAAGACGGAATATCCTTCATCACTAAGATGTGAAATGCTAATTAAATTGGCTTTCAAGCCATCAACAAATAAAGCATTGGATAAGGAGGGTAATCCGGGAACGGAAATGGTTCCTTTCCCTACAACATTTCTTTTGGATCCATCACCAAAAGTGACATTTCCACCTTCCTCCATAACAAGAGTCTCGAAGAAACTCTTGTTTCCCGTCATGTGCCTAGAGCACCCACTATCCAAGTACCAAAAATTAGAAGAATTTGCCTTCAAGGCTATTTGTGCAACATGGCAAACATTTTCATTCTTTCTAATCCACTTAGCAACAATTTTAGCTTTCTTAGTGGTCTTTGGTACATGTGCTCTACTATTTCTAGGATCATGCAAATCAATATTTTCTTTCCTAGAAACATGCATCTTGGCTCTATTCTTTCTCTTTTCAATCATGCTTTGTTTTCTGCACATTTTAATATATTGAAAGCAATTTGGTCTAATATGACCATCACAACCACAAAAGTGACAAATAGGAATGAAAAAAGGAATCATACCTCGCCTTTGAGTACGTCCATGTCTTTGTGGATAAGTGGGTTCAATCCATCTTCGTTGTTGAACCGGTCTTGGTTGCTTCCAAGCTTGAGGTTGCATGATTGGTCTCTTTCCTTTGTGAGCCAATTTGGGAGGAGTGTTGGCTTGAGGAACCTTAGGAGGTTGAGCTTGAGTTTTCCTTCTTGGCCCCATTTTCACTTGTGCATTAGAACTTTGTCCTATTTCTAACTTTTTCTTAGGAGGTTGCACAAATGAAGTTTCTTCATTCTTCAAGCTCTTGACAAATATGGTCTTGTTAGAGGTTGAGATTTTCTTGCCATCTTCATACCCAAGACATCTCTTGTCACTTAGACTCTTTCCAACACCAAGTAAATGATCAAGCTTCTTGGTGCTAGAATCTATCCTAGTCAAGGACCCTTTAGCTTCTACAAGTTCCCTCTTCAAGCCTTCTTCACTTCTCTTGGACAAGTCTAACTCCTCAATTAGCTTATCCTCTCTCCTCTTCAATCTTTCCACTTGTTCACTTAAGTGGTCATTGTGAGCCGAAAGTTCAAGGTTTTCTTCTCTCAACCTCTCAATCTTTCTTGTGCTTTTAAGTGCTAAATCATTGAACTCGGCATGGTATTTAGCAAGCACCTTTTGCTCCACAAACTTCTTCTTGGAATTAGAAGAGGAGTCACTTTCTTCTTCACTAGAGTCAATTTCCTCTTGACTCAAATCTTCCTTTTCACTAGCACTTTTGCTCTTGTGAGAAGATGCAAAAGCTAGGAAGTTAGCCATGAGCTCTTCCTCACTTGAAGACTCATCTTCCTCATTGGAGTCATCACTACTCCCACTCCATGTGGCGGCCATCACTTTACCCTTCTTCCTCTCATTGTGATTCGCACATTCGGGGGCAAAGTGACCAATCCCACCACACTCAAAGCATCGGACCCCTTTCCTTTCGGTCCTCTCTTGTCTAGGCTCAAACTTCTTGAAGGAACTCTTTTTCTTCAAATCTTGTCCTCTTGACCCAAATCCCTTCTTCTTCTTGAACCCCATAACCTTGTTGAACCGTTTCACAAATAAGGCAAGGTCTTCATCCGATTCATGCTTTGCCTCCTTTGCATCCTTAGATGCTTTCAAAGCTATTCCTTTAGACTTCTTAGGAGGAGTAGTGTTGCTAGGAGCCTTCCTAGACTCATATGCAAGGAGACGCCCAATTACCTCACTTGGCTTCATATCCATGTAGCCACTATTTTCTTCTATGGCCGTCACCTTTGATTCAAACCTATCGGGGAGAGATCTCATAATTTTTTGCTTGACTCTCCTATCCGAATACGGGTCACCGAGTTGATGGCTTTGATTTACTATGTCCATCAATTTGATTTCGAAGTCGTTGAAGCATTCATCCTCTCCCATCCTAAGTAACTCAAATTGAGTTTGGAGGACTTGAAGCTTGGACTCCTTCACCACCTCGGTTCCCTCATGTGCAACTTGAAGGATGTCCCATGCCACTTTGGCAATTTGAGTATTCTGAATAAGCTTGTACTGATTCTCATCCATGGCACACATAATGGCATGCATTGCCTTCCTATTCCACTTAGAAGCCTCAAACTCTTGCGCGTTCCACTGCGCCTTAGGCTTCAAAACATCTTGTCCTCCACCCGCGGGAGTCATCATAGGGAGATCATATCCGTCTTCCACCGCCATCCATGCACGGTCATGAATTTGGCATATGTAGGATTCCATCTTCCCTTTCCATTGGGAATAGTTCAAACCGGTAAGAAGTGGAGGCCTTGTGCTAGAAGCTCCTTCGTGGCCACCACCATTTCCACCGTTTCCACTCATAGTGTTTATGAATGAATGAAATGAATGCAAATGTATGAATAATCAAAAATCACACAAAATGCAAAACACACCAAAATAAAGCAAGGATCACCTATGTATGTCTAGGAACCCGCTCTGATACCAATTGAAACTAAATATACCACGGTGTGTATAAACCTATCTAGAGGGGGGGTGAATAGATTTTACGCTTTTTACCCAATTTTTCGTGTTAGTCAAAATTACGAATTTACCCTCAAGATAATATAAATAAGCAAGTGTAATATGGTGCGGAAATATAAATCAACACTTGATTTTTACGTGGAAACCCTCACGGGAAAAACCACGGGCTATGTAAGTAAGCCACACTCGAACCTCGAATCCACTAAATGTGCAAACGATTACAACCTAATCCCGGAAGTAATCACACACCTACCTAATCCCAGTATGAGTGAACCTAGTCCAATTTGCTTGCGATCTAAGCAACCTAATCCCGATTGCTACACACAAGACTTAGCTTCTCTTGAAGAGAATACAACCCTAAGTGAATATATGAAAATATCCAAAATGCAACATAGAGCAAGGGAAACCCTATATGCTTATCTAAGATGATTAATATGCAATTAAGAACAATCCTAGATATCAAAACTAAATGACATGTCAAATAGTTAAGCTAATCAATATCAAGTACAAAACCTAATATGCTAGCACAATACAACTTCTCAAACATACATCATACTAATCTCAATTTTGTATCTAAAGCATACAAAATAACAATCAAGTAATTAATTGAGATTGCTAGATAAATAAACACAAAATATGTAAGATATTAGTGAAAAGCTTACCAAGCAAAGTATGATGAAGATTCCATGCTAGATGACATCTAGATGATCTAAGATGATGCTAGATGATGATTGATGATCATGAAATTGTGTTTGAGTAATTAAAAATGAGTTCTTTGTGTATTTTTCTTCTCTTGAAAAATATCCTAAGTATGAAGCATGAATAAGAACTCTTGTAAATGACCTAAAATCAAGTTAGCATATATATAGAGGCCATAAGTGAAGTGAGGTCGTTTTGAAAACTCGCCAGAAAACTACTCTGTGCGCTGGTGGACCTGCGCTGGTGGACCAGCGCAGGACCAGCGCACAAGCCAATTTTGGCTTGAGCGCTGGACGTCAGGCGCTGCCACCAGCGCCAGTCCAGCGGCGCCATACTGGGCGATCGGCGCTGGTGGCCGGCGCTGGTCCACACCAGCGCACGACCAGCGGCGCGCCACTGGGCGATTTGCGTCGGTGAGCGGCGCTGGTCGACCGGCGCTGGTGGACCAGCGCACAGCCCCAAAATTTGCATCCCACATGCAATCATGCAAGGGGTACAAAGTCAAACAAGATGCATCCTAAAAGCCTAAATGCTATGATGTTTTCAACACAAGATGCAATCATAAAATCAAGCAAGAAGAGATGTAAATAATCATTTATGCACAACAAAAAGAAACACAACATACAAAGATTAAACATATGCATGAGTTGTGAGTGTGTGCAACTATCTCTTCAAGACAAGAAAGCACTTAGAATATTACCTTTGATGCTTGTCAATAATGAGGTCTTCAAAGGGCCTAATACACTAATAACAACATCTAAACTACCCTTACAAAGAATCCCCATTTATGGTTTGATCACGAAATAAGCCAATTAAAAACAACGGGAATCCTTACAGAGGTCCTCTGGCTGTGAGACCCACGGCTCCCACACGGCTTGGGCCACGTAGCCCTTTGGCCACGCTCTCCTCTCGCGCACTCCCTCACGTTCTTCAGCTATATCTTGGGCATCCGAACTCCGATTTTGAATCCATTTTTAGATTACGAACCATGACTCCCTCTTGCATAATGAAGAGTACACAACTTTGAAAAATGGTTGACAAATCATCTCGGAAAATGACGATGAAGTCAACTCAACGAATGAGAACCAAAAGTAGCGTAGCTACATCGTTTAGACTCGAAACTAAATGAATGAATAACCGAAATGACCGGAACTCAATAAGGAATCATCAAAGAACATATTCAAGTCCAAATACAAAAATACGGAAACATACACGCACAAATACACACATATATGCTAATTCTTAGACATAGTCCAAGAACATGCAACAAATGAATTTTAACAAGATAGTATAAATGCATGAGCATATATTATCAAGTGTGTAAAAGTAATATATAAATGATGTTTAACCATGAAGGAACACACAAGGATGCCATGTGTGTGTGTGTGCCTAGCCTTGTAAGAGATATGAGGTCTTATATTACCTTTGATGATCAATGATGCACATATCTCTTTGAAGCCGGCATCTTGCATGAATTTTGGCCAAGACTTTCTTCGTCTTCTTAAATCTTCAACATATGGACCACTAAACATTACAAGAGAAACACGTTTTGATATGGAATACATGCCAACACAAACTATAAACCTAACTTAGTCAAAAAGACAATCAAGTGTAATATGGTGCAGAATGTAAATAACACTTGATATTTACGTGAAAACCCTCACGGGAAAAACTACGAGCTGTTATGTGCGCCACACACGAACCTCGAATCCACAAATGGTGAGAGTATTACAACCTAATCCCTGTATCTAACTCACTACCACTACCTAATCCCGGTATAAGTGGACCTAGTCCAATTGTTTATAAGAATACCTAATCCCGGTACTCACACAAGACTTAATTCTCTATGAAGAGATAAACAAGCCTATGTGAACATTATGTAATATTCAAAATGCACAAAGAGCTAGGGAACCCTATATGCTTATCTAGGATGACAAAATATCAATAAAAGCAATCCTAGATATCAATAGCCAAATGACATGTCATAAAGCTTAGCTAAACATAGATTATCCAAACCTATAATAACACCATATGAGTAGTCTAGGATAAGACCACTGTACAATACGGAATAAACCGTAGCTGTAGATTAATCACAAATAAAGTACCCAGGTTTATTTGCTTTCTACGAACTCTTTAGATTGCATGTCTCAAACTGAATTCCTCTGTATATGACATTCATATACTCAATTTGAGATTACATCTAGCAATCTTGGATGTTAGCATATATAATATAAACGTATGAATTAATTTATTTGAATGAAATAACTACTTCTTTTATTATCGAATTTATAACATTTACAAATTACAAGCTTTATGGCATAAATCCCAACACCAACATGCTAGATAAACCCATATATATTCAGTATGTATGGGTGTGATTTCTATTACTCGAAAGAGATTAGAAGTTAGTTAAGGGGGCACAAACCTATAACGTATACTTGCGTAATTGGGAGATTTAGGCGGGTCAAACGCTTAATTAGAAAGGTAAGGTAGATTCTAAATTCTAGCATTCTTTCATCGTGTTATCACTATCGTTCTTGTGTGTGATTTATTTTAATCAAATTGATTACATTGCTTAGAGTTAGTTTTAGATTAATTTAGTGACAAGTTTGGAAACCTTTTAATCAAACTGTTTAAATAATACGCGTGCCTTCGAACACCAGTAATCATTGAATCCCTCAGTCTCTATGGGACGTTTCCCTACTATATCATTGCACTACACTTTGACCTCGTACTATTGCGAGCGTCACGATTTGTAGCGATCACATCCTGAGCTATAACCAGCTGGATACAACTGTCATCCACTCGCCCTTCTAGAAGCATGTGTATTGCAATCACTATTTTAAATTGAATATTATATTCTGGATATTATGATTTACTGCTCATTTAGAGGGGTACTATTTTATAGGGGTACTTGCAAATCTACCACAAAATGAAAATCAACTGCAAAAAAGCATTATTTTTTCCAAAACGCCCTTAAATAAATGTGATTGTCAAGACTTTATATTGAAAAAAAAAAAAAAAAAAAATGGGGCAATGAAAAATGAGTCTTAGGTTAGGGTGACCCAATGTCGAGTCACCTTGTCTCGAAGCTTTTTAAGCCTTAGGATCGGGTTACCCTTGAGGTTGGAAGATAAAAAAGAATGCCGGCATGCCAAAAAGAATGCATGCATGCAAAAAAGATCTCCCGAAAGCCAAGAAGAATGTCAGGGAACTAAAATGCATGCTCAACAACTAAAAAACACTCCCACGTTCAAAACAGCATGCCCATATGTCAAAAAGAATGCCTACATGCTAAAAAGAACACTTACATGCCAAAAAGAATGACTGCATGAAAAAAAGAACATTCGAAACCCAAAAAAAAAAAAAAAAAAAGTTCGGGAACTAAAAAGCATGTTTTAAATGTATAAATTACCTTCAAACCACTTTAAATAATCTTCTTTTTAAAGCCTAAAACAGGAAAAAAAAAATGTGAGAAAAAAAAACCGTTATAGAGGAAGATATTGGTTATGTAGTGTTTACTGTTTAGTTAATTGCTTGATAAATTGGTTGGTAAAAAAAAGGGGGGCCATTTTTGCTATAGATTTTCATTGTAGGTTAGTTTTGTAAGTGGGCCCCTAGAATAGAGCATTTTTGCTAAAAACTCAGATTTTATTTTAAATAACAATTTTTATTATTGTTGATTATTATTAAATGAGTTTATGTAATTAAATTTATTGATTTCTGAATTATTACAAATTATGTAATTAAATTAAAGAGCAAATTGCACCAAACCTCCCTAAGATTTGCTATTTTACATCTAGAACAACTTTATCCTTAACTGACACTCACCTCCTCTACCGTTAATCAAACGTAACTGTTGACCAAGTTTGTCAAGAGTATTTTTGTCGGTTCATCATGTGTTTTTAAAAATAAAAAATTGAATAATTTTTTTTATAAAGAAATTAAAAATAGGAAATGTACTTATTTAAAAAATTTACAAATAAAAAATATATTTTTTTAAAAATAGATATGTTGATCTTCACTGTCCATATAAAAAATGGACGGTGGAAGTCAAATTACAAAAAATAAATAAATAAATAAATAAAATTAAAACAAAAATTTTAAAAATAAAAAAATAAAAAAAATAAAAAAAAAGAAATGGAAGAAGATGAATTGATATCTTCGTCGATGGAGATCTATGGGTCTCCATCCATGGTTTTACAATACATTTTTAAAAACAAAATAAATTTTAAAACCAAAAAATAGGAAAATATCTAGAAAAAAAAAATTATAAATAATCGATCTATTATGGAGAGATCTTTCTAGATCAAAGATTTTTTTTCTTTAAAAATATGTGTGGTCAAGGTTCGGGTTGGAGATGGTGAGGTGGATAATGAAGCTGCAGGATTCGAGCTCATCGTCGAAGATGGAGAGAAGAGGCGAAGGAGCAAAGACGATGCCACATGACATGATTTGCTTTTTAATAAAAATGAATAATTTAAATTGACAGTGGTTATGGATTGTTATGAATAGGGGTGGGCAAAAAAGCCCATACACCGTAAACCGGACCAAACCAAACCAAACCGCTTGGTTTGGTCCGGTTTTGTACTTGAAAAAAATCGTATGGGTTTATTTTAGTAAAACCGTATGATTCGATCTGATCTATGATACAAGTATATTAAACCCGGACCAGACTGGACCGTAAACCGAATGCTTTTAGTATTACTATTATATGTTACACCCAAAACTTTTTAATAAAATTTTAAAAATAAAAGGTTAAAGTCGAAAACTCTTATTTATTATTTCATATTTGTTATTTTTGGCCACCAACCATACAAGTTCGTACAAAATGAAAACCCTCCATTAACAAATAAAACTCCAAGTATGGGATGATAAAAGATTTCAATTTGTTTACCTTATTTTACAAAGTTATCACTAATAATAAAAAAATATTAATAATATTAAACTAAATTAGTGCAATTTTCATGATTTAGTTGTAATTTTTTTTTTTTTTTTCACTTGCATACATTCAATTGCATTGTCATGATTATAGCAATAGAAATGATTTTATTTATTATTAGTTTTTCTACTTCCAAAAATTCTACACAGCACTTTATTTTTATTTTTATTTTTATTACTCTTTTAGCTTTTTTTAGTTTGATAAACCGTACGTAAAAGTAACTTACATGTCTCGTTAATTGCTCACTTTATCATGCCATATATATTTTTTAATGGTCAAGCATTTGGATTTCAATTCAAAAACCATTAGACCGAACCAAACCGAACAAAATAAATATAATTTGGTCTGGTCTGGTTTGAAAAAAAGAATGGTCCAAACTGGTCTGATTTTTCAAAAGACCGAAATTTTTGGTTTGGTCCAGTTCTAGTCGAAACCGGACCAAACCGGACCGTGCCCAACCCTAGTTATGAAGATAAGCTTGCTTTGTGAAAATACCTACAAGGTTATACTAAACAACCTAGAGGGGGGGTGAATAGGTTGACGCACTAGTTTTAAAAACTTTTTCGTGACTTATGTCAAAACCTCGGTGAGCATACATATTAACCTTAAACATGATTGTTATGAGAAAACAATTATCACAAGTATGCTCGATTCACCACCCTTAGTCTACAAAACATATATCAATGAACAATGTATCTCTTTTACAAGTATATTCAATAATGAGCAAATTTAAATTCCACAAGTTGTACTTTGAATATTACAATGCAAACTCACCAAGTTAAGCTTTACAACTTGATATAGAATCACAAGATACAATGTTCAAGCACTTACAAGATACAAGAAACAAATGTAGATTCAACCAACAATGTGCGCAACTCTTTCTTTATCAATAACTTGTATACAAGGATGTGAGGAAATGAAGAGCTTAAACAAGTTATATAGATCATACATACAAATATAAAGAGATAGAGATAGAGACATTTGACATATTGATTTTTACGTGGTAAACCTCCGAAAAGGAAACATCCACGGGTTGAATCCACAACCACCGGCAAAGCAATCCACTATGACGAAAAGGACTTACACACTCAAGCTACCAACTCATGATATCCGCTCAAGCTATCAACTCCTAGTCTACCCTCGGGCCTAGTGAACCACCTAGCCTACTTCCTATCCGAGATGTGTCCTACACCTCTAGGAAGCAACTTCCTATCCAAGACGCTCACGTCTCTAGGAAGATTTCTTGCTTGCCTATCCGGATCCTCCCGACCCTAGACAAGACTTCCTTGCTTGACTATCCGGACCACATGTCCTAGTCAAGGCTTCCTTGCTCTTTCCACAAAGCTTCACTCACTTTGCAAGAGACTTCCACCTTTTACAAGGCAATGATCTAAGTGATACAAATGATGCAAACACATGCAACATAGAATATATGATCAATACATCCTATGGAAACTAGAAATAATCAATGAGCACACAATGTACATTTTTCTAGTTTATGATCCAAAACATGACACCATACAAAATGATGCATGAGCATATGAAATGTATGGATAAGGTACACTTCATGAAGATCTAGACATAGGCAACAAAGTTCACAAAACAAAGTAGTCTAGATCTTAAACATGAACAAAAATCTAGAGCATGCAAAACACCTAAAACATGCCAAGCCTAGATTCTATTCATGTTTCTAAAGCTTGAAAACAAAGCATGTTCATTAAGCACATAATCAAGACTTTAGAACACAAAACAACAAAAAATGCTAGAATCACAAAATGTATACAATGAATATTCTAGCAAGTATTTAGAGCAAGGATATAATGAATAATCAATTAAATCCTAATTAGCTCTAAATACAAAATCAAATGTGCTAATCTTAGATTTGTTCAATAAGAGGATCTAAGCACATGTGAGGATTATTAATCATAAAATACATCAATCAATCCACAAATAATCCTAGATATCAATCTAATCACAATACAACTCTCAAACATGTGAAAAACCTAGAATCTAAGAAACTAGTTCACATATGTCTCTAATTAGACTTTTGATTAAGATTGATTATGAAGCTATCTTTCTCTATAGCATTCATAATACATAAACATACATATAGAAGAAGAAACCCCAAGCAAATTGAAGGTTATAAAAGAAGAAATCCCAAAGATATGAACACTACCTTGGATTTTCGAGCTGGTTCGGTTCTCTATGTGCAACCACTAGAAAAGTCGATCAAACAGCTGCCAAATCACTTGGAAAAGGTAGAGGACTCAATTACGAACGTTCTCCAACTTGAATCACTCAAATCCGACTTTGTATGAGAAAGTTATGGTGTTTGGAAGTTGGGAAAATTTGGGAGAAAATTTCTGACGGGAATTCTAATTTTTTTTTTTCTTGAAAACAAATGGAGGGAATGGAGGGGTTTTAAAAAGAGGAGAGAGGAGGCAATTTTTGGCCAATAAAAGAGGGCCACCTCAGCCCAGCCCCGTGGGGGGCGCGTGGGCCACACGGGGGCAGAGAGTCCCTCTGGCCGTGGGGCCCACGGCGTGGGCCACACGTGGCCTCTTGGCCACTTACGCCCTCGCGCGCTCCTTCGGATCTTCAGCCCATATCTTGAGCATCCGACCTCCGATTTCGAATCCGTTTTCGGATTACGAACCGTGACTCCCTCACACATGATAACGACTATACAACTTTGAAAAATGGTTGAGAAATCATCTCGGAAATCATCGATGAAGTCAACACAACGTAAGAGAACGTAAAGTGGCATAGTCAACACGTTTGGACTCGAAACCTTATGAATGAGTAACCGAAACGACCGGAACTCAATAAGGCATTGAATAAGAACATGTTCAAGTCCTAAACATAAAATACAGAAACATACAAGCACAAATACACACACATATGCTAGTTTCCGGACATAGTCCTAGAAAATGCAAAACACAAAGTTTATTAACTAAATGTGAATGCATGAGCATATTTTGCCAAGTGTGTGAAAGTGAAATGTAAATGAAATAAAATCATGAAGGGACACACAAGAATGATATTTGTGAGTGTGTGCCTAGCCTTGTAAGAGATAAGAGGTCTTTGAATACCTTCGTAGACTGATAATGTCCGAAACTCTTAAAAGCCGGCAACTTGAATGAATAATGGTTGAGACGTCCTTCGTCTTCGAAATCCTTCATTTACTAACCACTAAACATTACAAGTAAAACACATTTTGATATGGAATTAATGCCAACACTAATTATCAACCTTACACTTTGATTTTATGTTTTTGTGCATTGCCAAGGAAATTGCCAATCGGTTTCCCGTACAATTATTTTAGTTGATTTTATTGGAATTATTTTTCTTTCAGGGTTTGTATTTTGGGATTCAATTTGTGTTTTAAGTGTGTTGATTGATAATCTTTATTTATGAAGATTGATGATCTGTGTTTATCAAATTGATGACAGATATGAGTATGGATCTAAATTGATGAAGGAGATGTGTTTGGATTATATATATATATTTGGAATTTGATTCAAAGAAAATTTTTTGGATATGTGTTTGGATTATTATATATATATTTTTTTTAAGAAATTTGATTCAAAGAAAATTTTTTGAGATCATTGAATACGTTCTTTTTTTTAACTCTAGATTATTTTTATTAAATAAATAAAATAAATCAATAGATAATAAAACAGAAACTAAAGGCATTTTGATATTTTAACGGTCAATATTGATCAACGATTCAGTTTATGAACTGTTTAACGGTTCAGTTTATAAATTGTTTAACTAATAGCAGGGAGGTGAATATCAATTAAGAATAAAGTTTTTATTAATGTTTGTGTTACTTTAATTGTTTTGTTTTCAATTTAGTATTTTTTATTTATTAAAATTTAGTAATTTTTGTATTATATACTTGATTTTAGTTTATTATAAATATTAATATAAATAATAATTAAATTAAAACAAATATAAATTAAATAATTAAAATGATATAATTGTAATACATTAGATTTAATAGAGGTAAGACCGTGATTAAACAAAACTTTTAAATAAGGGATACGATCATAATAGATTTTAATAAATGTGGTCAATATGTGAATAATGAAAAATGAAGAGACTAAGAAAACAAAAGCAAGCAACAAAGTAGCGCAAAGAGGTAAGCTGCACTAGATCTGGCACAAGAAGAAGAGAACTGGCGCAAGAAGAAGAAGACCGTCTGCAATGGTGCTTGGTTTGGAGATGCCTTATTTTATTACTAACTTATAATTATCAATATGTAATAAGAGGTTGTCCAACACTCCAACTGATAGTGTCAAAAAAAAATCAAAAAAATATGTAATAAAAGATTTTATTACATATTTTTTTATAATATAAAATATATTTTTTTAGAAAAAATTATAACAAAATAATAAAATAAAGAATAAATGATAAATATGGCAAATAAAAAATTATTAATTAATATTCAATATTTGATTCATTTTAAAAATTTAGATGAAACATTTCTAATAGTATAATTTTTATGTTAATAAAATGTATAAATTAAAATTTATTATACATTAATTGAATTTAATGAAAAAGGTAAAAGGATATAAATAGAATAAAAAATGTTGAAAAGTGAATTTAGATGATGAGATATGGCTCTCTAAATTTAGAGAATAAAATATAGAAACTCTAAAAAATTTCTTGGAGACAACATTGTATCTCTCATCCTCTAAAATTATGTTTCCAAGAAAATTTAGAGGATAGGTTGCTTCCACCCACACTCTAAAATATTGTCTCCAAGAAATTTTTTAGAGTTTCTACCTTTCATTCTCTAAATTTAGAAAACCACATCTCATCCTATAAATTTACTTTTCAATATTTTTTATTTCATTTATATCATTTTACCTTTTTCATTAAATTCAATTAATGTATAATAAATTTTAATTTATATATTTTATTAACATAAAAATTACAATATTAAAAATGTCTCATCTAGATCTTTAAAATGAGTCCAATATTAAATATTAATTAATAATTTTTTATTTACCATACTTTATCATTTATTCTTTATTTTATTATTTTGTTATAATTTTCTTTAAGAAAATTATTTTATTTTATAAAAAAAAAATTTATGTTAAAAAAAATATAAGTTATTTAAAGATATAAATAGAGACAGAGATAAGGATAGAGGGTGCAGTGAAAATGAATTTTTTAGAGTTGAAATCTAAGAGAAATATTCCCTTTTAGATCTCCATTTCAGAGAGAGAGAGAATGGGTGGAAGTTGCTATAGGATTAAAATAGCAAACCTTAGGAAGGTTTGGTACAATTTGCTGTAAATTAAAAGGTTTAAATTACCCGGATAGCCCATATTGCCACCTTCGATGAAAATTGAAATGATGTTTTTAAAAACCCTAAAATTTTGACTCACTACGACCTTCTCCAATGGAAGATCAGTCGGTAGTGTAAATCGGAAGTGTAAATGATCCACTCCAAGTCTCCAATGTGTGCAAAAGTTGAGCGCGATATACTAGTAAAGGAAATTGGATAAAGTTGGGAGTGTGAGTGAAAATGGCAAGACCCATTGTCTTCCATTTTGATTTTTTCACTATCACCTTCAAATTTATCGAATTTCACTAACAATTTTGCTCGCCAGTCACCAATTTCACCAATTTAATTAAAGCATCACCCTCAAAATAACTCTCCCATTGAAGGTCTCACATTTAGAGATGGCCTAAGAAACGTAAGATACTTCAAATATTTTCTTAAAAAAAAAAACATAAATATAAATGAAAATGTATTTAATATGATTAGAGAAATCAAGTAAATTTCTAAAACATGAAAAAAAAAAAAAAAAAAAAATCGGAAGATATAAAAATCTATTAAATAAAAATAAAAAATAAAAATGTATCCGAAGCAACGAATCGGGAAGGCGATAAACGACGCCGTTCCGGAGATAAAAAAAAGTTGCTGCTGCGGAAAAGTTAGTATGAGCCTCTGTCTGAACCAAACGGTATCGTATACAGTTGAACCTTCTGGTTATTCTAAGGCTATGAAGAGAAACGAAAATTGAAAATTGAAGAAGAAAATGTACAAGACTGCTTTGGGGAGACAATTTCGAAATATTTAAAATAAAAATGAAAAGAGTCACCTTAAAAAAAGCAGCCATAGAGTTTGATCTCTGCCTCCTAACTAAGCCAGGTACGAAATTGAAAGTGAATTCATTCATATGGCTACTCAAAGAGGCAAATCTGATTAAAATCCAAAAAAAAAAAAAAATACAGAGAAGAAGAACGGAGGAAAGATAAAAGCTATAGATTGTGATGCAGAGATGTTAGGGTTAGGGTTTTGTAACTCTTATTTTATAGGGGTGTTGACCACGTGAATTTACCATGGTGTCCTTCATGTAAGGTTTATTGTTATATTTATATTGTTATACTATCAATAGTTTGACTAGAAGATTCTGTCAACAGAAGTCAGGATGGCCGAGTGGTCTAAGGCGCCAGACTCAAGTTCTGGTCCTCTAACGAGGGCGTGGGTTCAAATCCCACTTCTGACATTCTTTTCCTTTCTATTTTTTTTATTTTACCAATATTATAATTTCTTTTTAGTATTAATGGCGCGTTTACTAATCGGGAATAAGTGGAATTGGAATCAAATTTCACTGGAATTGGAATAGAAAGGAATCGGAATTAAGTTACTAAATTCCAATACTATGTTTAAAACTTTTTAAGAATTAAAAATGGAATTAAATTTATACAAAGTTGATTACAAAATACCCTTTATACAAAATAACCGGAAATATAAATATGGAAGATGTATGAGTATAGTTAAAATATAAAAAAATTAAAGAAATTAAAAAAAAAAAATCAAATCAAAAGCAGCATGCAGTTCACAAATTTTTTTTTTTGGCCGCTGTATAGTTTTTTTTTTTTTATATTCTTTTATCAAACTTTTTTTTTATATATATATAACTCAAGATTCATATATATTCAGATTTTCTATTATCAGTTCGAACTGACAATAAATATATCAGGATGAAGAATGTAGACCACTATATTTACATATTTTGACTTAAAGTGTATGCACTTGTCAAAACTTCTCCATAATCTATGGTCTACATTATTCGTCCTGATATATTTATTGTCAGTTCAAACTGATAATAGAAAGACTGCATATATATATATATATATATATATATATATATTAAGTGGGGATATTTTAGTAAAAAGATAAGAATTCCCCTTTTCAATCAGGAAAGGGAACTTGATTCCTTGGGTGGGTGAGGGGAATCAAGTTTCCTTTCATTGAGGAACTTAATTCCTGATATGTGTGTGGGGTCCACGGAACTTAATTCCTCATAAATTTAGTAAACACATGAATTAAAAAATCAAGAACTTAATTCCGTTTCACAAGAAAAATTCCTGATTAGTAAACATGTCATAAATGAAATGAAAATTAAAAGCACGGGAAAAGGCTCCTATCACGCTTCCTTACTTTTTAAAATATATATATATACAGAAATTCTATTATCAGTTCGAACTGACAAAAGTTATATCAGTTCCTTGCATGTGGGTCACTGGATTTAAATACTTCGACTTGGCTGTATGCACTTGTCAGTCAAAGTTGGCCCACATGCAAGGAACTGATATAACTTTTGTCAGTTCGAACTGATAATAGAAAGACTGTATATATATATATATATATATATATATATAATTTTATTTTAACCTGTTTTTAATTTAACTAAATGGTTAATGTCTTTCAAACTATTTTATAATAAAACTATAAAATAAAATAAAAATAAAAAAAATAAAAAAATAAAAAAACACTATTTTATAATAGTTATTCAATAGTTTAATTTAAATAATCCATTTTTACGTTTAATTAATCAAGATATCTCTTGTGTGGCTCTCTCTCGTCGATTTTTTGATCATTATCCACTTGGGATTCAATTAGCTGAGTCTCATATTTCTTCTTCTAAGCCTTTCGTTTTCAAAGTATATGGGTGGGTGGGTGGATCATCCTGATTTCATGAACCTGGTTCGCAGGGTGTAGGGCATTCCTTGTTTTGGTCGTCCCCCTCAAGTAGTTATTGGTAAGTTTAAAAATCTAAAGAAGGCTCTCAAGTCTTAGAATTGGGAGGTTTTCAGTGATCTCAATGCTTACATCTCTAGGAAATTTGCTGAGTTTCGTTTTGTTCAAGCCAAATATCTTATTTGGGTTTTTCTGAGGAGCTTTTTTTGACCAAGTCACGCACTCATCATGATCTTGACATGCTTTTACGTGGGCAGGAGTGTTTCTTTCGTGATAGATCCCGAGTGAAATGGTTGCAGGATGGGGATCGTAATTCATCTTTTTTTCATTCTTTGATCAAGCGAAGGCAGTGTCGAAGTGCTTTGTCTTCACTTTCGATTGATGGTGTTATTTCGGATGATCAGTCTGTTACCAGAGATCACATTGTCAAATTTTATGAGGATTTATTCTCCTCGGATTCGTCTCAAATTGATCACGATCTTTCTATTATAAATGACATTATTCCCTCTTTAGTTTCTCATGAGGAGAATTCGCTTCTGGTCGTTATTCCCTCTGCTGATGTTATCCATGATGCGGTTTTTGCCATGGACATTCTTTCAGCCCTTGGGCCTGATGGTTTCTCAGGTCATTTCTTTCATCGTTGTTGGGAGATTGTGGGTAGAGATGTGATTCTTGCTGTTCAAGATTTTTTCCATTCTGGTATGGTTGCCCCAGGTTTGAACTCTAATTTTATAACTCTTCTTCCGAAGATGAGGGACTCAATCACAATTGATCAGTTTCTTCCTATTGTGCTTGGTAATTTTCTTTTCAAGATTTTCTCCAAAATCTTAGTTGACGGGTTAGCTCGGGTTGCTGCTCGCATTGTCTCTCCACAACAATTTGGTTTCATCAGGGATCGACATATTGAAGACTGTATTGCCATTGCTTCCGATTGTTTTAATGTGCTTCATAAGAAATGCTATGGGGGGTAGTGTGGCTATGAAAATTGACATTCGTAAGGTGTTTGATACTCTTGATTGGAAATTCCTTTGTCGTGTTCTACGGGCTTTTGGATTCTCTCGAACCTTCATGGATTGGATTGATATCATTCTTGGCTCTTCAAGATTGTCTGTTTTGATTAATGGTTCACCGATTGGCTATTTTAGATGCACAAGAGGGGTTAGACAGGGGGATCCCCTTTCTCCTCTTCTCTTTGGTATTGCTGAGGATTTTCTCAATAAGTTACTTTCGAAAATGGTGGTGTTTGACCAACTTTTGCCTATTTCCTCTCCGAGGGGTTTTTCTGCTCCCACTCATTTGTTGTATGCCAATGATGTTCTGATATTTTGTAGGGGCACGGCCAAAAATCTGAGGAATGTTATGCATGCTTTTTGTGTTTATGGTAGCATTTCGGGCCAACTTGTTAACTGGAGTAAATCCTCCATCTTTTTTGGGTCTTCTTTTCTCCTGCTTGGATTTGTTCTCTTCAGTCCTTAGTTGGGATGCAGATTGGTCATTTATCATTTTCTTACCTAGTGGTTCCTCTATTCTGGGGCAAGCCTAGGAAATCTTTTTTGATGCCTATTGCGGACAAGATTTTGTCTAAATTTACCAAGTGGAAAGGTAAGTCCCTTTCTATGGCTGGTCAGGCTACTTTGATTTGCTCAGTTATTACTGGCTCCTTTGTTCACTCATTTATGGTTTATAAGTGGCCAATTTCCTTAATTCAGTTGGTTACTAAGAAGATCAGAAATTTCTTATGGACTGGTTCTTGTGAGGAATCCAAGTTGGTCCGTATTGATTGGAAACATTGTTGTGGACCTTATACTCTTGGTGGTCTTGGCTTAAAGGATCTGGCCCTGCTGAACGATTCGTTACTTCGAAAGCTTACTTGGAAGTTTATAACTTCGAACAGTTTTGCTTTCACTTGTTTGCGTGAGAGGTATATTCAGCAGTTGCAGAAAGCTCATGGATGCTACATCACCTCTTCCATCTGGACTTCTTTTAAGTCTAACTATGTTAAGCTCATTAAGGATAGTATCTGGCTTATCGGGAAAGACTCCTAGAGAGATTTTTGGCATGATAACTGGCTTGGGGTCCCCATTGTGGCTCTCCTTGGAATCCCTGATTTCATGGTCACTCATATTCAAGCTAGGTTCTAACTTCATTCGAGATGGTAGATGGGTTTTGGAAGATCTCTATTTTCAGATTAAGAAAATTGCTATCTCTCTAGTGTCTGATTATTTGGTGTGGGCTCACTTTAGGGACGGTAGGGTTTCTTGTAAGGTGGCTTATTCTAGGATGTTTCATGATATCCCTCAGGTCCCATGGTAGAGGGACGTCTGGTCTCGCTATATCCTTTCTTCCTGTTCGATTCTTACTTGGCATCTTCTTCATAATAGATTACCCACTGAAGATCATTTGTGCAAGTCCGGTTTTCAGTTAGCTTCCAAGTGTAGTGTTTGTGGTGCTAGCTCGGAATCTGTGGATCATCTTTTTCTGAAATGCCCTCTTGTTGTAGCTCTTTGGGAGGCGGTTTTTTCTGCTTTTCAAAGGCGTTTCTCTACTAACACTTGGGGCTCTTTTTTTGGTCAGGCCATGTCTGTTTCTTTCAATGATCAGACAAGGATTTTGTGGAAAGCTACTATTCATGTAGTGGTTTGGAGTGTGTGGTACTCCCGTAACCAATTGATTTTGATGTGAAATCTATTGATTTTAGGGTTGCTTTATCTCCTATTTGGCGCTCTGTTTATGATTCGAACCGTTTGGGGATTGGCTGTATGCATAACTGTGTTGATGATCTGTTGATTGTCCGTCGGCTCAGCCTCAATGGTCGTCCTGGTAAGGCTTTGGTTATTAGGAGTGTTGTTTGATCGCCCCTAGCTCCGAGGTGGATCAAGGTTAACACAGATGGTGCTGCTTTGGGTTTGCCAGGTGTGGGGGGTTGTGGGGGTGTTTTTCAGACTTGCAAATCCTTTGTTAAAGCCTGTTTTGCGGTCCCCCTTGGTCAGGATTTTGCTTTTAGAAGTTGAGTTGGCGTAGGATTTGGCTCGAGAGTGACTCTTTTTATGTTGTTTAATTTCTTTCAAATAGGTCTGATCAGGTTACATGGCATGTTCGTCAAGCTTGGCAACGTTGCATTTATCAGATCTCGCATATGGAGTTCCAGGTTTTACATATTTTCAGGGAATGTAATTAGGTGATAGATGTTCTCTCTAAGCACGCTTTGGGTATTCCTTCTGATTTATGGTGGTCATTCACTCCATCATTCTGTTCTTTGTTAGTTAGTAATGACTGTATGGGTAGAGAATCTTTTTGGTTTTCCTAACTTTGTTTCTCTTGTTTAGCATGCTTGTCTCTAGGTTTTTTGGGGCTGTGTCCTCTGTTTTGTGATGTTTTGTGGATTCTTTTGTTCCTTGTTTCCTTTATTTATATATTTATGGATACTGCCTAGGGATTTTTCAACATATGATCGCTTTTGATGCTTCCCTTAGGTCAGTCCAATTTCATCCAAAAAAAAAAGTTAATATTTCGATCAAAATATATTTTGTATGTTTAAAATATTAATTTAAATATATATATATATATATATATATATATATATATACAGAAATTCTATTATCAGTTCGAACTGACAAAAATTATATTGGTTCTTTGCATGTGGGTCATTGGATTTAAATACTTTGACTTGGCTGTATACACTTGTCAGTCAAAGTATTTAAATCCAGTGGCCCACATATAAGGAACTGATATAACTTTTATCAGTTCGAACTGATAATAGAAAGACTGTATATATATATATATATATATATATATATATATATGAATATATATGATAGATGAGCTATAGATTGTGATGCAGAGATGTTAGGGTTAGGGTTTTGTAACTCTTATTTTATAAGGGTGTTAACCATTTGAATTTATCACGGTGTCTTTCATGTAGGGTTTTGTAACTTATTTTATAGGGGTGTTGACCATGTGAATTTATCATGGTGTCCTTCATGTAAGGTTTATTGTTATAGTTAGAGCATCCACAATGGTTAAGAAAAGAGACTCAAATGAGTAGACCCATTTTTATTTAGGTCTTATACTTTTATGGATACCACAATAGTGTAAAAAAAGACCCAAAAAAAAGTCCCAAATGTGGGCCTCACCCCGCTAGACCCAAATTGGGTTCCAAATTTGGAACTCCATTTAGGTCTTACCCAATTATTGGAATTGGGTTCCCAATACCTCTCAATCATTGGGTTTGACTTATATATATATATAAATAATTTAAATTTAAATATATAATTATTAATTTCAACAATTATATATATAATGAAAAAATATAAATAAATTTAATATATATATATTTCAATTATTTAAATTTAAATATATAATTATTAATTTCAGTAATTATATATATAATGAAAAAATATAAATAAATTTTATTTTAATTTTAAAATTTTATTTTAATGAAATTAAAATAATTTGAATGAAAACATTAATTTTTTGAAGGTTTGGAACCGAAACCGGAACATGATTAATTTTTTGAAGGTTCGGAATTGAAACCAAATCGAGAACCGAAACTGAACTGTAAGAACCAGATCAGAACCTAATCATCGGTACCGCTAGAACCGGCCCGGTACCAAAACCGAAACCGAAACTGACGCCATGTCTAATCATAGATAATATTTTGTTTTAAATATTTATTTTTATTGTTGATGTAATTCGGTTGTGATAATTTTAAATTAATAAATTGTTTTATTTTAAATTAATTATAATTTGTTAAACAATTATTGATAGTGTTGATATTTGAAATATATTATATAATTTATATATATATATATATATATATAATATTTTAAAGAAGAGTAATGATTGTTTTGAAAAAGTAAAAAAAGTAGATCCACTTTTTCTTTTTCAATTTAGCCCCATTGTGGGGAGAAGAAACCCAAATAAATAGAACTCAAATGGAAAGACTCATATTTTGAAAACAAGACCCATATTTGATGATGTAGCATAAATAGGTCTTGTGTTTAGGGCTTAACCATTGTGGATACTCTTATAGTGTTATACTATCAATAGTCTGACATGAAAGATTTATCAAGAAAAGTCAGGATGTCCGAGTGGTCTAAACCGCTAGACTAAAGTTGCGGTCCTCTAACGACGAGGGCGTGGGTTCAAATCCAACTTCTGACAATTATTTATTATTATTATTTTTTACCAAAATTATAATTTCTTTTAGCTTTTGATTATAAAATAATTAAAATATTAATTGAAAATCATGGGAAGAGGCTCCTATCACACTTTCTTACCTTTCTTTTTAGACTTAATGGTACAGTTGCCCCATGAATTGTTCACGAATTGCTAATGTGATATGCCAGTTGAATTTTTAAAATGGTCATTAAACCCCCTGAACTCTCATTTTCTTTGCACCAGCCGTATTGGGGGTGTTAAAAATAGCTAGTGCAAAGAAAAGGAGAGTTCAAGAGAGTTTAGTGACCATTTTAAGAATTCAGGGGCACATCAGCAATTCGTGAACAATTCATGAGGCAACCATGCCTTTTAAGTCTTTTTTTTTTTAAAATTTATTTTTAATTAAACTAAACGGTTGTCTTTAAAACTATTTTATAATAAACTAAAAAAATGTATAATAGTTATTCAATAGTTTAATTTAAAAGGTTATTAGTACTAGTCCCCTACGAGGGCAATAAAATAAGCTGGTGCAAAGAAATGGAGAGTTCAAGAGAGTTTAATGACCATTTTAAGAATTCGGGGGCGCATCAACAATTCACGAACAATTCAGGGTGGTGTTAAAAATAGTTGGTGCAAAGAAAATGAGAGTTCAGGAGGGTTTAGTGACTATTTTAAGAATTCAGGGGCGCATCAGCAATTCGTGAACAATTCATGAGGCAACCGTGCCTTTAAGTCTTTTTTTTTTTTTTTTATAAATATTTTTAATTAAGCTAAACGGTTGTCTTTAAAACTATTTTATAATAAACTAAAAAAAATGTATAATAGTTATTCAATAGTTTAATTTAAAAGGTTATTAGTACTAGTCCCCCGCGGGGAAAATAAAATAAGCTGTGCAAAGAAAAGGAGAGTTCAAGAGAGTTTAATGACCATTTTAAGAATTCGGGGGCGCATCAGCAATTTACGAACAATTCAGGGAGTAGTCGTGCCTTTCAGTCTTTTTTTTTTAAAAAATTAATTTTAATTTTAATTTATTTTTAATTAAACTAAATGGTTGTCTTTAAAACTATTTTATAATAAACTAAAAAAATAAATAAATTATAATAGTTATTCAATAGTTTAATTTAAAGGGTTATTAGCACTAGTCTGCCCCGAACTTTACATGAGTTTACATTTTACCCCATGAACTTTGTTTTTAGACATTAAACCCCCTGAATTCATGGAATTTGGCAACCGGTGACAGAATGGGGACGGAACCCTTATTCCGTCTTCTAACCTAGACACGTGCACTTCACATGTTAAACGACTAAGGGCAATTTAGTCATTTAAAGGTTATCTTTTGGCACAGATACCCCTTTGACTATATGCGAATTCGCATGTTGCCCCCTAAACTTTTTTTAGACATTAAACCTCCTGAACTCTCATTTATTGGCAATAACAGACAGAATGCTTATGGAATCCAGAATCCGTATAGTTTCGTGTCACGTGCCTTGCACGTGTGTTTGTAAATAAGGGCAAAATTGTAATAACACATTAAATTCTTTTTTTCGTTTTTAATTACACGTGCTTTGCACTAGTCCCTTTAGAATCCATGACCAACAATGGACAGAGTTGAAAGATCCGGGATTGGCATCTGGACCGAAGCAGAGAGAACCCTTAACCCAAGCAGACATCAAGACAGAACCCGACGCGATCTGGATACGAGGTGCGGTGCTTCAGCCTCATCCCGGACCGTGGCCTAGGAGGAAAGAACGGGGATCCAGTCCAGAGACAAAGAGTCTAAACATATGGAAGAGTATATGAAGAAGATGTCAAAGCGCATTGCAGAGTTAGAGAAGGATAAAGTGAAGTATCGGGGGATGAACAAAGACCCATTTGGAGAGATGAATGCCCCTCTTTCAAGAGAGGTCTAGAACGCGGTCCTCCCACCCAAGTTCAAAATGCCAGAGAAAGTGTACTCCGGAATCGAGGACCCCCTGAGACACATGGAGTCTTTCGTGCAACAAATGGAAGTTCAGAACGCCTCTAGAGAAGCCATGTGCAGGTTGCACCCTCACTGACTTCGCCAAAACCTGGTTTAGAAAGCTCCCTTCGGGAAGTGTTGACTCCTTCACCCGATTATCTAGGGACTTCTACGCCCAGTTCTAAGGAGTGAAGCCGCCCCCTAAGGATCTGGTCTTGCTACATGTAAGTCACGCAGCGAAAAAAATAATATTGTATATTAATCAAGAGATTTAAGAACGATAGGTTTCAAAAAAATTATCATCTTATTGGGACCTTTTGTAAATACACGAATATGAGGAAAAGATTTGTTTTCATACATTTGAAAAACACTCCTTCATTTTCTTTTCAATCCTTTACCGCTAAGCCTTTCGAGCTATGTCCCGTGATCTAGCATCTGTGTGTGTGGGCACGTCACAGATTCCAAGCGCAGTTGAATGGAGGCTTGAGATAACCGGAAGACAAGTCCTTGCTTCCTTTGTTGAATTCGGTCAACCTTAATGAGAGAAAAAATATATTTCTTTTTTCTTTTTCTCTCTTGTTGCCGCACTCCTCAATTCTCCGTAGGGTTCCGAATAGTTTCTTTTTTCTGATAAGTATATCTTATATACTAGGAACCTAGGGTTTAGTAATCCAAGTTAAAATAGGATTCCAAATCCTTTTTTAATTATTATTTTACTAGAGTTTGAACCTTTGACCTATTTGGAGAAAATAAAAGTAATCACTTATTAGTTTATTGCTCTTGTCAAGGTAACAAGGTTAGAAACTGAAACCTCCACATGACAATTAATAATTCTTAATTATTAATATGTCATTTAAATAATCATATTATTTAATAATATTTAATTCAACAATTAAATAATATATTAATTAAATAATCACATCATTTAATTAATTCCCACAATATATTTAAGTTACTTTCGTAACACAATTAATTGGACCATCCAATTCGCCGTGAGTCTTGTTATTATCAATCGTATAGGGCTAGCAAGGAGACCTGATGGACCTACAGTTTTAAGCTCCAATAATATTTAGAAAAAATTAATTAAACTATTTAATTAATATTTCACAATTATTAACCTTAGAGTTATTCCACTAAAAACCCAAAGTTGTACTCTTGTAACTGTAGATGTTTTACACAACAAATTTATCAGTGTCCATCAATATAGCTATTACATATGGTATGATTCTCCACAAGTAATTCATAATTAGAGTTAGGTCATAAAGTCCGTTATACCTCTCTAATTATATCTTTTCCTTTAAATACCATTAATTCTCTTGAATGATTATATCCTTCATTCCTTTACGGAAGAAGGAGAGCGTTCTTACTCGTTTAAGCCCCAAATCAACCCTTAAGAGAATTACTTATCTATTTCTCGCAAGAATGAGTGGATTCCACTATTGTGTGCATACCTTCCTAGCCACTATTGTGTGCATACCTTCCTAGCCACAATCTAAACCGTGATTCCAAGATATGGAAATATTGACCGAGAATGCTATTCCGATCTCACCCACGATAAATCAAAAACCACGATCTAACTTGAATGAGTCAGTAAGACACTCAGGATTTAGATCACCCATATATAGCCATCATTTGTTGATATATATGAATCTTTTCAACTAACGGATCTTAGTGACAGATTCATATAGATCGTTACCCAGTCCTATATGATCACATCATATAAGGTGCCTCCATTTTCATAACACCATATGAGTAGTCTAGGATAAGACCACCATACAATACAGAATGGACCGCAGCTGTAGATTAATCACAAATAAAGTACCCAGTTTTATTTGTTTTCTACGGACTCTTTAGATTGCATGTATCAAACCGGGTTCTTCTGTATATGATATTCATATACTCAGTTTGAGATTACATCTAGCAATCTTAGATGTTAGCATATATAATATAAACGTATGAATTAATTTATTTGAATGAAATAACTACTTCTTTTATTATCGAATTTATAACATTTACAAATTACAAGTTTTAGGGCATAAATCCCAACACTACAGTATATTGTCCAAGAGCGGGGAGAATCGCTCAAGAACTACGTGGAACACTACCACAAAGAAGTACCGATCCAAATGGGGGTATTTACGGAGAAGGAGACTCTCACAAATTTATGAAAACTTATTGATATTTTGTCTAAAGAGATAAATTCAGGATATTTTAGTGCAATTAACCCAATTATTGACAAATTAGTTCAATAAGCCAATTAATACTGTAAAATAGACCTTGAAACCGTTTGAAGGTGAAAAAAAAAGTGAAGAGAAAAAAAATTGCATTGGCTGATCTGCAGCTCTGTTAGAGCAAAGAATCCAAAATGGAAGTTGGAAAAGTGTAATAAAACAAGAGAAAGAAAACAACAGAACTAGAGTGATCAATAGGGGTGTACCCAAGAAATATTTGCTGCCCATGCTAAATTATATATATATACATATAGTCGGATCCTTATCTATATCAATAGTCAAATTTATTTACTTTTATTTAGTCAATATATTATAATATTTAATTAATAGATCACAAACTCTCATACTAAATTAATTAAATTTGGTATACACCTTTGGAGAAAACTCTTGTGATTTTCCTACTCAATGCATACTGATATAAAAAAGTTAGTGCAAAACATATTCTTCATTGATTAAAAATAAAAAACTTTTATATGATTCTTGATGAAAGTATTTGTTTGAATTTTTAATAATAAAATAACAACAATTCAATAATAGACTGCTAAAAAATATGAAATATATTGAAAATTTTATATATAAACAATTATTTAAATTTGTAGTTCAACAAAATTATTTAATTTTATAAACGACTTAATTCTACAATGTTATAAACTAAAATATTATATATACTACTTACTTTAAATGGGTAATTACCCTAGTGGCCATCAACTCTTGCCATCACTATCAAAATGGCCACCAAATGGGGAAATGGATGGCAAATGGCCATTTTTGGCAAACATTGTTACACTAATGGCAATTCCATCCAATGAATGGCATTTTGGTAAATAAGGGGATGACATTAATTTATTTTAGATGTTTTTTGGAAATCAATTTTTTCTTTTGTTTTTTGAAACAAATAATTATATTTAGTGTGTATATACGTATAACATATCTCAAACATATATATATATATATATATATATATATATATATATGTATTTCTTTTTTGAGAAGATTAAGGCTATAAAATCTAAAAATTTTAAAAAAATATATTTAAGATAAGTTGAAAAGAAATATATATATATATTTTCTTTTTTGAGAAGATTAAGGTTATAAAATCAAAAAATTCTAAAAAACATATTTGAGATACGTTGAAAAGATATATATATTCTTTTTTGAAAAGATTAAGGTTACAAAATCTAAAAATTTTAAAAAATATATTTGAGATAAGTTGAAAAGAAATATATATGTATATATATGTTTGAGATATGCATATGTATCTGTACACACTAAATATAATTATTTGTTTCAAAAAACAAAAGAAAAAATTGATTTCCAAAAATATCTAAAATAAATTAATGTTATCCTCATATTTACCAAAATGCCACTTATTGGATGGAATTGGATGGAAATGGATGGAATTGGATGGAATGGCTATTAATGTAACAATGTTTGCCAAAAATGGTCATTTTCCATCTATTTCCCCATTTGATGGCCATTTTGATAGTGGTGGCAAAAGTTGATGGCCACTAAGGTAATTACCCCTACTTTAAACAACAAAATATAAAAGTAACTATTAATCCATTATATATTAATAGGATAGTGTTAGGTGGCGTTTGTTTTTTTGTCTGAAGTTTGAATAGGTCTAAAGTTGAATGAAGTCTGAATGGTGACTGAAATTTGAAATCTAGATGATGTGTTTGTTTTTTATTTATGACGTCTAAATATCAATATCTGAAAGTCAGTAAAATGACAATTATACCCTTATAATTGTTAATGGATTTATGTATCTCTCTTTCTCAAATTTCCATTTCTTCTCCAAATGTAGAAATTCACATAGTTCTAATCTCTCCTCTAGTTGCGCACATTCTTCTTTGCTCTCTCTCTCTCTCTCTCTCTCTCTCTCTCTCTCTCTCTCTCTCTCTCTCGCGTTCCTTCGTTCTCGAGTGAGTCGGAAGAAGCGCACAGTCTTCTTCATTCTCATTCTTGAGCAAGCCGCTACGCCAAGCCGTCACCGATTGTCTATCTTCGTCGGCTGTTGCCACCACCGCGCCTACCTCGCTTCACCCAGGCAGTCCGTCTGATGTCGTTTTTGAGGCTTCCAAGACTCTTCAGAGTAGTTTGTTTTGATTAAATTTTGTTTGGATCTTGTGATTGTGATTTTTAATTTGCAATTTTGTAGTGTTTTGCTGCAGAGAAATTAAAAAATATAAGTGATGAATTATTGATTTTCCAAGATTGGATCTTGTTTGTTTCTGATTTTTCAATATTGGATTTTCTTTGTTGATTGATTTTGGGCGAGAATTTTGTGTTGAAGAACATAGAAAAATAATACTATAATTGCTAAATTGTTTAGGGGCATTTTTGGAAGCAATGTGTTAAATATATATTTGTGCTTCAGTCTTCAAATAAAAGTTGAGATTTTAGACTTTTTTTTTCAGTTGTTTTTTGCCTAGTTTCAGACGTTAGATGACTAAAAAAAAAACAAACACGATAGCTTAGGGCCCGTCCTGTAACGTTTTTTAAAGCTGCTTTTGTTTTTGTTTTTCGAAAATAAAAACGAAAATGAAAACAGTGTTTTTGGTTTCAATTTCGAAATCCAAATACGCGTCTGGTAGCATATCCTGAAATCTGGATTCCGAATATGAAAACGTAAAAAACGCGTCTGGTATCATTTTATAAGCCCTTTTTTTTTTTTTTTTTTTTTTTTTTTTTTTTTTTTGAGAACACAAAAACGATGCCTCATTTATCTCAAGTTCATAGTTTCTGGAAAAAAGAAGCAAATACTAATTTTGATATTAAGATTGTAAAAATGGTGAAGGGAACATGTAAATTTTTCATATTAAGTCAAAACTGAAATTGCATTTCATACCAAGGTAAAAAAATATCCAAAATCTTGTAACCATCCATCTAAAGATTAAAAAAACTCCAAGCTGCAAAAATGCTCAAACAAAACAAAAATAAACTTGGGACTGGAAAATAATTTGGTTCTAAGTAGAGATAAGCCACAGATATTTCAGCTTGAATGCAGAGGCACACTACATTTACTCGTCATTGAGAGTAAGCCATATGTGAGAAGTGGATGCAATATACCACCAGTATTACTCAAGTAATATACCACCAGTATTACTAGAAGTGAATGCAAAGCCATACGTGAGAAGCAACAAACATTTTTATATTTCAAATTAGTATGTTTTCACAGCAACAACCATGGAGCTACCATTTCTACCGAGATTTCAACCAGATTCAATGAAGAGTTTTAATAAAGCCAGATTCAACCGAATCTGACGGACGGCGGACTGGATCTGAACTGGATCTGAACCAGATTCAACCGTCTGAACTGGATCTGATGGACGCTGGCGCGATCGCGTCGGTCAGGAGGTTCATGGCGGAGATCAGGTAGTGGCGTCAGTAGGGAGGTTCGCGGAGGGCCTGTCGCTGTTCACTGTGACGGTGTCGGAAAAGAAGAAGAAGAAGAAGAGAGAAGAAAGCCAGAGATTTGAATAGAAGAAGAAGAGTGACAATGAAGAAGAGAGAAGGAGAGGAACAAGAAGAACATCAGTGTGGAATAAGAAAGAAGAAGAAAAAAAGAAAAAAAAAATTGAGTTTTTTATTTAAAGTGAAAAACAAAACGAAAAACAAAATGAAAAACATCAAAAAGTCGTTTTGGAAATTTTTCACTTTTAACACTGATGTTGTTTTTGTTTTTGTTTTTATTTTGCAAAAAAAATGAAAAACAAAATGAAAAACGATAACGAACGCGTATTCGAAATTGGATTTGGAAAACAAAAACAAAAACAGGCCCTGTAAAACGATACAGGACAGGCCCTTAATTTCAACTTTTTAGAGTAATTTAGATCTCAAATCAAAAAATAAACAGGGCTTAACCTATGTCCAAAGGATACATGTTAATAACTATATAATTAAATAATATCCACATTAATAATATTTTGATTGTTTTCTAAGTGTTGACCGGCAGCCCTCTCACAAGAGAAACGTTTCAGCTAACACATGATTTTTTATTTTTTTTTCTTTTCTAACACATGTCATCCAGTGAAGGCATCCACCACCATCAGATTCCTGAGATGTCCTGTCAAAAAAAAAAAAGTTGAGAAGTAAAAAAAAAAAAAAAAACAAACCAGCTGTCATTTGTGGTGTGCAACTTGGGTTGGAAAAGACAAAGGGCCACAACCAAACTTGAAACATGGTCCCATATAATTAATAATTAATAAATGTACTCAGCTAAAAAATTCAAAGAAAACAAGTAACGGTCCCACTAAATTGTCCTTTTCACAAAACCAAAAAAAGTCTACTAAATTGTTAAGGTTAACTTTTCCTCACATTTGAAATATTATTGGATATTTAATTGGATATTTAGTTACAAATATTTTTATTTTAGAAACCTCCCATATAGACTAACACCGTTAGCATTCTATTTGTGTTGACAGTTAAAAAGTCTAAAATGTCCTTTTTTAAGCTTCATTTGTATAAAATGATCATTATACCCTCATACTTTTACAAAATAAATTAATAAAATGATACAAAAGGCGGGAATATTAACTTACAAATGAGAAGTTATTTTTTAACATTTTTATCCCTCAAAATAAAAAAATTATAAATGAACTAAAAACATTGAAAATGAGTACTTGCTTGGATATATATATATATATATATATATATATATATATAAGACAAATAAATACATATTATGGTTCATTTTCAATGCTTTTGATTCATTTGTAATTTTGTTATTTTATAAAATTATCCACAAAATAACTTCTCCTTTAAAAGTTAACATTCTCGCTTTTTGTATCATTTTATTAATTCATTTGGTAAAAGTATGAGGATATAATGGTCAATTCATATAATTGAAACTTAAATAGGGACATTTTAGACTTTTTAACAGTCAACACAAACAGAATACTAACAATGTTAGTCTATATGGGAGGTTTCTAAAATAAAAGTATTTGTAACTATACATCAAATAATAGTTCAAAGGTAAAAGAAGGTTTTTAATATTAACCAAAATTGTTATTATCTTTTCTGGCTAGACCTAGCAATTCACGGTATGTCTTTTTTTATCCAACCCGACATAACCCGTTTATTAAAAGGGTAGAGACTCTCAAACTCAATATGACTCATTTATTAAATGTTAACTCGATATATCCCGTTTGCAAATAGCAATTCATAATTTAGAAAATAGATAATTACCTCAATGACCACCTATTCGATTGGACATTTATCAAAATAACTATTAGAGACGAATAGTGTGATGGGAAATGGTCATCGGTAAGGAAATTTACCATAGTGGCCACCAAATTAGTGAGACGTTACACTAGTGGCCACTAAATTGTGAATTAAAACTAAATTTAAAATAAAAATAAAAAAAACAAATTTTGTTATATATATATTTGAAAATACCATTTCTTTGAAAAAAAAAAAAAAAAACTGATCTCCAACCATCCATCACAGTATGGACGGTAGGATGGTTAAAGATCAATTTTAATAAGAATTAAAAAAAAATAAAAATAAAAAACCTTTGCACTTTTTTTAATTTCGTTTTTTACCAATTTTTTGTTTTTATTTTATTTCATTTTCCTTTAAAAAAAAAAAAAAATTCTTAAAAAAAATATCTGATCTCTAACCGTCCATCACAATGATTAATGATTGAAGATAAATTCCAATATAAAAAAAAGGGTTAATTGCACTAACTTACCCTAAGTATATGCATAATTGCACTAAAACCGGAAAAACTATCATAATAACACAAACATACCCTCCGACCGTTGACTAACGGTTGACTACCATTAATTAACAATAAAAGAGGAGCAATTACACTTTTGTCCTTACCAACTACATTAATTAATGGGGTAACTGCACAAACATCCCTGAGTTTAAACCTAATTACACCAATATTGAACTTTTGTTTAAAATTGCATAAACCTCCCCTACCGTTAGTTGAATTCCGTTTAAATTAACTGTTGACCAACTTATTAGTATAAATGTCTAAAATGCCCTTAGTTATTTTATCTTTTAATTATCCCTAAAATAAATATTATTTGAATATTTCATTTATTGAAAATTAAAAATATATATATAATTGAGAAGACAGTCAAACAGATCTTCCACCTCTTTTTTCGCGATGGGCCTCTCGTCTTTGTGGCGGTGGAGGCCATAACCTCTTTTTTTTTTTTTTTTTTTTTCTACGTTTTGCAACGACAAAGAGATGGATGAGATATCTCCATTAGATGATCCGATGGATCAATCTCCTCCATCGACGAATTGTTGTTGTGGTGGTGTGGCCATCGAAGAATTGGTTGCGGTGGTGTAAGGGTCAAAATCGGGCGAGTCCATCTTAGAGTTCACTGCTCCATCTCTACCCTCTAAGGGAGTTTGGAGGAGATCTGGAATTTTTCAGATCTCTTCCCAAAATTTTCTTTTATTTTTTAGAAATTTTTTTATCATTTTATTTACAAAAAGAAAATATTAATTATTTATAAGATTTGTTTGTTGCAATCCGAATGTGGTAATGGATTTTTTAAAATCTTTTTTTTTTAATCATTATATTTTTTTTTCATTTTTCATTATATTTAATTAATTAATGTAGTTGGTAAGGGCAAAAGTGTAATTGCTCCTCTGTTATTGCTAATTAACAGTAGTTAACCATTAGTCAACGGTCGGAGGGTATGTTTGTGTTATTATGATAGTTTTTCCGGTTTTAGTGCAATTATGCATATACTTAGGGTAAGTTAGTGCAATTAACCCTCTATTTACTTATTGGCACTGAGACAATGACTAAATTGTCCCTTAGCTGATGTTAACTAACGGTAGTCAACCGTTAGTCAACGGTTGGAGGGTATGTTTTTGTTATTATGATAATTTTTCCGGTTTTAGTGCAATTATGTATATACTTAGGGTAAGTTAGTGCAATTAACCCTAAAAAAATATTAAAAAATCCTTATTTAAATTTAAAATGGGTGGCCACTAGAGTAGTATCTAAACAAATGGGTGACCACTAGAGTAGTATCTAAGCAAATGGGTGGCCATTAGTGTAAATTTCCCTACGGACGACCATTTCTGCCACACTGTTCGTTTATAATGGTCATTTTGAACCGAATTTCCCATATAATGACCATTTTGATAGCACACAACCAAATTGGTGGCCATTAGGGTAATTACCCCTTTAGAAAATTAAATACTAGAACATGACACATAATTCCTCACCAATTACTATACTTCTTTTATATCTGTATAAATATTAATACACATACAGATACAGTAGTATTATGACCTTCAAAATTTGATGTTGCATGAGATACTAGAAATGATATTTGATATCAAAAGATAAGTAATTGGGTGACGGTGACAGAGATGATGAGCAAGATGTCGAGAAGGGCCTAGTCGGAATTGGGTGACAGTGATAGAGACGGAGACGGAGATGGGAGACAATGATGGAACATTGGTAGTGTGAGGATAATAGAACAACAAAATGTGCGATGTTGACAAGAATAAGAGAATGTGATGTCGCAAGGAAGAAGAGAATGAACCAGGTTTAGTGTTTCAATATTTTCTTATATAATTTGAGTCATATTATAATTATATCCCCCAATTAATTTTAAATTATCATTTTACCTCTAATGAACGTGTCAACCCGGCAACCCGTTAACGAACCCGACATGACCGTTTATTTAACGGGTCAATCTGAACTCGTTGAGGTAAACCCAAACCTATTTATTTTCTTCGGGTTCACATCGAATTTGCGTATAGTGACCCAAATTGCCAGGTTTGCCTCCTACTCATAATGGCGAAGCCACGTTGTTATGCTATGGTTTAACTTAAGTTTGACATGAATACACCTGGATAGTAAATATACATTTATCTACTACTATGATCTCTCTTACCCTTAAAATTAAACTAATAAAAAGATTAAATTACCCTTAGTTATTAAATTTAAAAATGAAGATAATATTTTTATTAAAAATAATAAAAGTTATTATTAATAATTTAAAATTTAGAAACAATAAGATTTTTTTTAAAAAAAAAATGACAATGATTTACAAAATAAATAAAAAATTACTTTAAAAATAGTAAAAAAATTAATTTAAAAATGAAGATAATTTATTTTTTTAAATAGTTTTTTATTTCTCCATTTATATTCAGTTGAATATAATCAATTAATTTAATTTAATTGTTTTTTTTTTTATAAAAAAGATTATTTTCATTTTAAAATTTTAATAACTAAAGATAATTTGGTTTTTTTTAATAGTTGTATTTTAAAAATTGTAAAAGCTTGAGTAAATAAATGGCTTTCTAAATGCCAATGGCCTCTTGTCAATGTGGTATGACTTTCCAAAATGAGACTCCACCACTAAGGTTCAATGCCAAGACATGCATGTATATATACATATATTCATTGTCCCACCTTTAGTGTGGGTGACCTCTCCCCATTTGTGGGAGTAGTAGTCGGGCTGTGCTAGTAGAGCATAATTCTCGTAGGGTCCCGGCAGTTGTTGTAATTTAAAAAATAAAATAAAATAAAATAAAAATGGTTTTCTAAATATATTAATGTCAAACTTCAAGACTATCTCATAGAAACGTCTCCTGATCTCTTGATCTTAGAGCATCTCCCACCCATCCTCTAACTTTATGTTTCCAAGACAATTTAGAGGATTTTGGAGGATTAGTTGCTCCCACCCACCCTCTAAATTGTTGTTTCCAAGAAAAAAATTTAGAGAACCTCCACTCAATTCTCTAAATTTAGAGAACCATTTCCCATCCTCTAAAACGGCTTTTTAACTTTTTTTATTCCAATTATATCCTTTTAACTTTTTCATTAAATTCAATTAATGTATAATAAAATTTAATTTATACATTTTATTAACATAAAAATTTACCATTAGAAATGTCTCATCTAGATCTTTAAAATGAGTCCAATATTGAATATTAATTAATAATTTTTTATTTACCATACTTTATCATTTGGGCAATCTCTTATTACAAATTGATAATTATAAGTTAGTAATAAAATAAAAACCGAAACATAGTATTAAAATAATAAGTATTAATATTAAAAATTTCAATAACATAAAAACATTAAAATAAGGATAGAAAAAAAAAAAAAAAACTTAAATAATAACAACATAACATATGATAATATCGAGATACATTAAAATTTTGGAAAGCCATCCAAATGACTTCCATATCCACCCGAAAATGATCCACTTTGTATTTGGGAATTGTGAGTGTTTTTTTCTAAAATTTGCATCTTTTTCCTTTGAAAAAATTCATGTTCGTTGGGATTTTTTAATGGAATCCAAATCTATCATTATAATTTTATTTTCTTCACGTTCACGTCGAATCACTTCACGTTCACGTAAAATTTCTAATTTTGTTGCCTCATTTTGAGCTTGTAACACTTGGAGTTGACCATACATTTACGACTCTTCTTTTTTCTTCCTTTTATGATTTTTAAATTCACGCATTAATAAAACATTATATTTTTTAAAAAAAGTATTAAAAAAAAAATACAAATGTTATTATAAATAATATTTGTTAAAATTTAGTTGAACAATAATTTATTAAACAAACTAAAAAATAATAATGAAAATATAAGTTATTTTAAGATATAAATAAAAATAGGGATAGAGATAGAGATAAAGATAGAGAGTGTGGTGGGAGTGAAAAATTTTTAGAGATAAAATCTGGGAGGAATATTCCCTTTCGGTTCTCTATTTTAGAGATAGAGATAGAAAATGGGTAGGAGATGCTCTTAAGAGTAGCTGATTAGTCATTTAGTCATCCATTGTAGAACATTTTTTAAGAAAAAGGCGAGACAACAATGATTTGGTTATGAGGCTAATTGAAAAAAAAAAAAAAAAAAAAATGTCATTTGGAGTGTGATAGTGGCAGTATAGTAATAATGAAAAAATATACAGCCATTTTAGTTACGGTGAACATTTTTTATTTATTTATTTATTTTTAAATAATGAACGAACACCTTACACAACAGAGGGACCACAAACAAGGCTGAGATCCAGCCAAAGAAAATTCGGATTGATCCGAAATCCGAATTTTGGGAAAGAGAAAATGAAGAGTCCAATGTTACGGTGAACAATTTGTCAATTATTATGTTCTTATAAAACTGTCGTTTTATGCTGGACCACTTTCTGCTAGATGTGAAAACGAATTTGGAAAACGCATCACATCAACATGACAGTCCACAATTTTTTCTTTCTAAGGTTAATTCATGATTACATTCGGTTTATTGAATTCAACAAATTTTTAAAAAGATACCCGAAATCCGAATTAACGTGAGTATCTATTGCCGTCAAAGTCAACCCCCGTCAGTCCTTAACGTGTGGTGGGGTAATTTGGTTATCTCATTTCTCAAATAAATCCAATAATCTTAAACAGCCCATAAATTAATTACAATAATACCTCTAAACTATCTAATATTAGAAATCAACCCCTCCATCAAAAAATCCCACAAACCTACCGAAGATGTTTCCCGCGGTAGAGATCAACGATCACAGATTCAAAAACAAATCTATCTTCTACAATCTCAAACATAGACAAAGATTCAAACACAGATTCATCTTCTACAATTTCAAACACAAATCCGTTTATAATCTTAAACACAGGTCCATCTTCTACAATTTTCTTCCATAAAATTCCAAAATGAAAAAAAAAAAAAAACACATCTTCTTCATCAATCTAAATCATCATCTTTAATCAAATTCAACATAAATAGATAAACTAGGAAAAAAAAAATATGGAGCAGTAGGTTTAAATAAAAAAAAATCAAGAAAAATATTGATAGAGCAGATTTAATCCATCAATGGAGCAAATCCGCTCCACTGCAGATGGAGTCGACTCCGTTAGTTATAGAGTTCGACTCCATCAAATAGATGGAACTCGACTCCATCTTTGACGGAGTCAACTCCATCTGAGATGGAGGCGATTCTATCATCTCTATTATCTCTAGGAAAACGGAGAGAACACTGATGAAGATCATGAACCTATAGAGAAGTCACCGAGTCGACAGCGCCATAGATTTCTTTGAGTTCGAGATACACACTGCTTGGAAAAAAAGACGATGAAGCGATTCTCCATTTTTAAAAAAATATATATATATTACATTTTTAATTTTAATCTTCAAGTTTTGATGATGTGATAGAGGTAATTCTCTCTCTCCGTAGGTCAAGGTTAGTTCCACCATTAAAGTTTACAGATTTACTTGATAGCAGAAGGTGTTTATATTAAATTTAGGACATCTTTTTAAAATTTCGCTAAATTTAATAAAAAAAAATTCCGTCGAAAAACAAGAAACGAGACGCCAAGATCCCACCATGGCACCATGTAACAACTAACAAGTATACCCCACCATGGCACAATGTAAATGGTAAAGTAAAGTATACCCCACCATGGCACCATGTAAGGGCATCTGTAATGTAATGTTAAATCATTGTGTCTATGCTATAATTTAGCACAAAATAAAAAAAGCATACTCCAATGCAGTGTCAAAAGCTGTGCCAAATTTGGCACAACAATAAATGCAGTCGCATTTGTTGACTTTCCTAATTGTAAATAATAAAAATTTAACAAATTTGGTAGGAAAAATTGAGATTGAAATAATTCTGAAAAAATATATTCAATGCATTCAATGAATGCATTTGTTGTATTTGTTGATTTTTATAATTTTAAATAATAAAAAAAATAAAAAATAGCATATTAAATAGAATTTTGCATTGAAGTACAATACTAAAATGATGTGCTAAATATAACATTTTACTAATTTTTATACTAAATTTGGCATTGGAGATGGTCTAATAAGTATACCCCATCATGACACCGCGTAAATTGTAAAGTATAGCCCACCAGGCCACCATGGCACCATGTAACAATTATACCCCAACATGGCACAATATAATTAGGGTTAATATTATAAACCTCCCCTCACTTTTGAACTATTAATGGATGTTTAGTTACAAGCTTTTATTTTAGAAACCTCTCCTATGAACTAACACCGTTAGCATTCCGTTTATATTGACCAAGTTTGACCGTTGAAAAGTTCAGAATATCTCTATTTAAGCTTCAAGTGTATGAATTGATCATTATACCCTTATACTATTACCAAATAAATTAATAAACTGATACAAAATGCGAGAATGTTAACTTGCAAATGAGAAGTTATTTTGTGGAAAATTTTATCCCTAAAAATAATAAAATTACAAATGAATCAAAAGCATTAAAAATAAACCAGAATATGTATTTATTTATTTGTCTTTTTTTATAAATCCAAACAAATACTAATTTTCAATGCTTTTGGTTCATTTGTAATTCTGTTATTTTTAGAAATAAAATTGTCCACAAAATAACTTCTTCTTTGCAAGTTAACATTCCACCTTTATATTATTTTATTAAATTATTTGGTAAAAATTTGAGGGTATAATGGTCAATTCATACAATTTTATATAAGTAATAAGAGGGGCCCACCGAATACCCTTTCTCTTTTTCGGATTATTAATCCGAAGTAATCGTGTTGTATACACCACCCATGTTACTATGACGCAATTTAAATTGTAAAATATACACCACATGGCATGGCACAATTTTGTGTAAGTAATAGGAGGGGCCCACCGAATACCCTTTCTCGTTTTCGGATTATTAATCCGAATTATTCGTGTTGTTAATGTAAAGTATATCCGGGCCCACCCTACTTTTCTTTTTATTGGAGTCTTCATTTTCTCTTTCCCAATTTTCGGATCAACCCGTGTTTTCTCTCACAACAATTTCTCAGAAAATCTTAAAGCAAATTCCATAGTTGAAACGATCTGTTTTATGGAGTATTTGCTGCTTCGTTGACGGATCCGTATGCAAAGGTAACATATTTGTCTTATTTTTTATTGATTCTTGAGTATTGATTTGTATATATTTATCATTGAATGCTCTCTGATCAAAATTTTTTTTTTTTTTTTTTTGAAGAGGCCCAAACAGGGCAAAAAGAACCAGACACAGCTGGAAACAAGACAGCAAAACAAACTCAAAGAAGAGCAGCAGAAACAGAACAAACAGCTCTAGAGCTGGACACAAATAACTTCATTGCTCGTCCTCCACCAGTGCTCCGATCAATTTGTTTCCCTCTCTTTATCTGCTTGTTTTTTTTGGTTGATTTCGAGATTGTTTTTTTTCGGATTTCGGATTCGGATAAATCCGAAATGGGTTAATCCGAAATCGAATTAGTCAAAAAATGTTAAATATACCCGGCCCCACCCTACCTTTCTTTTTATTAGACTCTTTTTTTTTTCGGATTTCGGATTCGGATAAATCCGAAAACCGGATTAGTCCAAAAATGTAAAGTATACCCGGCCCCACCCTAATGATCTTTTTATTGGACTCTTCATTTTCTCTTTTCCCAAATTCGAATCAATCCGAAAATCCGAAATACCAAACTCTTCACGAGTTTTCTCTCACAACAATTTCTCAGAAAATCTTAAAGCAAATTCCAGAGTTGAAATGGTCTGTTTTGTGGAGTATTTGCTGCTTCGTTGACGGATCCATATGCAAGGTAACATATTTGTCTTATTTTTTCTTGATTCTTGAGTATCGATTTGTATATATTTATCATTGAATGCTCTCTGATCAATTTATTTCCCTCTCTTCATCTGCTTGTTTTTTTTGGTTTATTTTGAGTATTATTTTGTTGCTTTTTCTCTTTTTCGGATGATTAATCCGAAATTAATTGTGTTGTTCGGATAATCCGATTTATCATTGAATGCTCTGCTTGTTGTTTTTGGTTTATTTTGAGTATTATTTTGTTGCTTTTTCGCTTTTTCTTCGATATATAATGAGAAAAAAATATCAATCCCCATACAGTTTATGTTTAATTGATCTTGTTCAATTTCAGTCATTCTCCAGCAAAAAAAAAGGCCCGGCAAATTCATCACCCAGGTTAGATCTTGGTGTCTGAGCAATTTATAAATTTGTAATTTGATAGTTTAAAAAGAAAATAAGATCAGAGATATCAGATCCTAACAATAAACACTTGTTATTTTTTACCCAAAATATTTTCTAACAACTTGAGTTGCTAACAAACAAATATTTACCCAAAAAAAGAAATTATCAAACAAAAAAATTATCAACAATTGACCTTGATAATTAAAGTTAAAAAAACTTAATTATTTTTTTATAATATCAAAATTCATTTATATGATTTTTTTTTTTGACAATAAAATTCATTTATATGATTAATATATATATAAAAAAGTTTCATATAAATTTGTTTGTAATTGATAGAATCTCAAACTATGAAGCACAATCAAATAGCGTCCTTCACCGGCAAATCCACAGATTGGAGTCCTTCTGGAATCCAGAAATGCTACTCTGCACCGTTTGGGTCTATCTGCTTCCTCCTCAAGGTCAGTTGTGTAACAAGTTTTGGTAACAGCTGTTGCATAGACAACAAGAATATATAAGAGAACTCTTATTTCTGATGCTTTTGTTGCAATGCTTTTAACAGTTATTTTCTATAAAAAAAAAAAAAAATAATAAAAAAAAAAAAAATTTAATATATTCATATATAAACTGAATCCTCTTCAAACCCTGGTGTTGCTAGACATTATTATGATACTAATGTTTATGTAGTAATAGAATCATGAAAATATAGTCTACGAAGGAAATAAGAAACAAGTAAATATAAAACAATTGATTAGAAAAGCAGGGATTTAATATTAGTCCTTACTCCTTACCTAATGTCACTTCTTCAGTGATCTTTGCATTTTGAGCAATTGACAACTTCATCTTCAAATGAATAACCAATAAGAATCTAACATTTCTCTCTAAAACTTAAAAAGTTTTAAAAATAATAATAATAATAATACCCATAAATTAACATAAAATATACTAAAGAAAGGAAAATTTTCACAAAAATGCCATGACCTTTGCTAAAATTTTGTTTTGTATTTATTTTCTGATTTTTTATTTCATTTATTGTTTTGATTGTTATATTTTAAAATTTTTTTAATTATTATATTAATGAAGAATAGGTTGATTAGGGGCATCTTGGACATTTCATAAAATTTGTTTGATCAACCCATAGTTATTAATGGCATTAGGTGCATCAAGGCACAAGGATCCCCTAGAGCCCGAGGTTCAAGGTGCAAGGTGAGGCATGCACCTGACTAAAGTGAGGCATACCTTTTTTCAAAAAGGGAGCGTAATAGCTTTTTATGAATTTCCCAATTGGAAAAATTCTTACAAATTGTAACAACCTAATTTATCCTATGAATTTCAAGTTACTAAGCTGGATGTAAGGATTAGAAGTTAACAAACAATCATTAACATGACTTAATTCATAAAATAAATAACATGCAATAATCGTACTAACAACAAAGATGTTCAAATTAGTTTCTAGGCTCTAGCTATCCCTAACTAAAGCAAAACCAATGTATCTTCATGTTGTGAAATCAATTTTAATTTCTTGTTATGTTTGTTGGGTTTAGTCACTTACGTAGTTTTATTATCTTTTTATTTATTTATTTTTAAATAGGCGTCTTATGAATGGTGTGACTAGGAGACGCCTAAGACTTGGCGCCTCCAATGACCAGGTGCGTGCCTCCTTGAAACACTATGCCTGGCCATTCTTCAGGCACAAAATATGCGCTTGGATGCGCCCTTTAATAATTGTGGATCAACCGTTGTCTCTAACGGTCAATATTTGTTGAGGGTACTTAACTATTATTTTGGCAAAAGTGCAATCTAGTTGCAATAGCAAAGGTCGGGGCTTTTAGTGTTCTTTTCTCAAAAATAAATTGACAAATGTCCTTTAAAATTAACATCAAAATAGAAAACATTAAAAAATTTAAGAAAATAAAAATATGATTAAAAATTTTAAAAATCCTTTAAATCCAAAACTTTAAATTTTATCTTTACTCTTATTTTTTCCTTATGTGGATTTTTTTTTTTTTTTTTGATAGAAAACAAAATTTTATTGCAAAATCAGGAATGATACAAAAGAGCTCTATACAAAGAACATAGGTTATAGCAACACAACCCTATACAAGAGTGAACTAAAAGTCCACCTATGCTTACAAAAACTGCATAGGGTAACTAAGAGGGCCTTAAAGACAAAAACAAAGCCTACAAAACAAAAGGAAACGAAAGGGAACTCAAAGCTGAACAAATTAATCGATAACACCTTTACAATTAAAGTGCATTAAGAAAAAAGTAGAGTCCCTAAATTCATTATACATTGAAGCCCATAAGGAAGCAAAGTAGCGAACCTGACAAGCTATCAATATTCTCCTCAATCTTCTTGTAAAAAATTATGTTATTTCATTCTTCCCAAATAACCCTTATAGTAAGGCTATGACATCACAAATCCAAATCCAAATCCAAAGAGTTTTTGCTTTCAAAAGCATAAAAATGTTCCACAAAAACTTAATTACAAGAAGTAGGAGCCACTCAACCAATCTCTGTTTCTTTTAATAATTTACTTCAAAGATTAAATGTAAAATGAAGGAAAAGTGATCTATGCTTTCCTCAATGTGTTTGCACATAATGCAAAAAGGAGATAGGTGTTGATTTTTGTTATCCTGAAAATCCGGTGGGGAAGTTGATGGCGAAGTATGGTGCCCCGCGGTTGGTCCAGATTAGGTAGGGGTTGGTCTGGTTCAGCCGAGGACGGATCTGGGGTATACCTAGTCCGGCTAACTGGGACCGACGCTGTCATCTAGGACGGTCTTTAAGGTGATAAGGGGGTGGTGATTGGGGAAACACAATTGGGTATAAGGTCCTTTTTATTATATCATTCGAGTGGGGATACATCATACATTGCCTTGGACGTACAAAATTTCTAGGTGACAACCTATATGGAGATATTAGTAGAAGGGTCGTAGCCAAGTAGGATGATCAATATAGAGATATTAATAGGAGGGTCGTAGCCAAGTAGGATTCTATCTTGAGTTTTTTCGAAGGAAGAAATTCAGCCCTTTGAGCTTGGGTCCCTTTTGAGTTAGGTGCATGTGGCATGGTTAGGAGGGCCACGATGGTGCCACCTAGGTTTTCTTGTTGATTTGGTGCTTGTCTAGGTAGGTGCAGGTCTTGGTTCCAAGGTCGAAGGACAATCAAGGAATCCTCACCACTGCCTCGAACCGGGCCAATGGGTGGCACACGCTTCAGAGGGCTATGATTGCTCCACCTATGCCATACAACATTCCAGACGCTATAGGGGTGGATGTGGCGTTTTAGTGGTGATTCGCGTCGCTTGGATTGGTTAGGGATGCTTTTAGCCGGCGAGACTTGTCGCTTTCACTATGTCTCCCAGTAAGGGACAACTTCAGCATCTGTCGCGTTGCACCTATCATGCTTTATTCACCATGCTTTCCTTTCTTAGCTTAGAGATCTTCTGCATCCCTTTTGTTGGGAAAACATAGCTTCTTTTTTTATGAATAGGATAGTTGACATTGGGTAGGGCTTAGGTGGGGTGGAATCCGATTTGGCAGGGCGCTACTGTGGGAGGATCCCATCCATTGGCTTCTCATTTTTCCCCTTTTGTGTCAGTTGTCTTGGCATTAATTGCTCAACCACCCACTGCAGGTTCCTCGTTTCCCTCTTTCTCCAATGTCACCTTGCTTTAGGGCTTACATTAGCCCCAATCGTGATCCGATGTTTGGTGGGTGGGTTTGGTTTGTTCTAGAAGGTTCTTGGGGTATTTGAAGAATTGGTTGAGGCTCCTAGTGTCATTCGTTGCTCGATGGGAAGGTTTGAACCGTGCTGTATTGCTCGCCGATAGCGGGTCCTTATATGTTGGGTTGCGCTTCTGTTGATTTGGGCATGATAGTCGTTGCCTGCTGCATCTGGCGACTAGGTACCTGTCCAAACCTGATTCCTCTTTGAGCTCCAATGGTACGGTGGTTGAGGTTGGTTAGGATCGGGCCTTAAGCGGGCCGAGTACTTCTCAGGGTCCCAAGGGTATCGGGGTTGACGCGTGTTAGGATCAGGGTTGACCGTTGTTGGGCTCGAGCCTTGCGCGGATTGGGTTCCTATTAGCGGGGAAAATGCTCCTTTGGAGAGGTTGCCAATTTTTATGGTTAACAGAAGCCCCCTAGTCTTGAATGTCGAGGGTTTCGTGAGGCGTTGGAGACAGGTATGTAGGCCGTTTGAGGCGGCCATGTTGCCCCCCTTTGCTTGGTACGACCTGGTCACTTTGTTAACTACCAACCATGAATCACTTTTGACTGCCAAAAACTCTACTCCCACCTCTTCTGCCGCCTTCATGCCTGCCAATAGCGCCTAATACTCTGCTTCGTTGTTTGTAGCATGGAATTCAAATCCTTCCCATAGAAAATCTCTCATTATTTTTTCAATGTGACGAGCTACCTTACTTGGGATTTTGAACCAAGAATGGAAGCATATAGGCAGTGTGTCAAGCACTGAATGAATCGAAGTGAGTCCCTCCTTTTGACAAAATGGTTCTCTTCCACCCCAAGCTTTTTTTCAATCCCTTCCACTATCGTAATCCAAAAACTTAAGGCTCTAGGATTATCTCCCAAAGGAAACCCTAAGTATTTGAGAGGCCAAGATCCCACCGAGAGGCCAAAATTAAGAGAGAAAGAATTAGCTTTCGACTCTGATGAGTTCATGCTTGCTATGAAGCTTTTAGCTTTATTCACCTTCAAGCTAGAAATCAAATTAAAGTTTTCCACCACCCTAAAAAGTTTTTCAATCTTCAACTCTTCCCTTGATAAAAATAACGTAGAGTTTGCAAATTGAAGGTGAGTCACTAATCTTGTCTTTGCCAACTTCTATTCCCTCTATAAGACTACCTTTGACAGCTTTATCTAACATCCCGCTTATGCCATCCACAACTAAAATGAAAACGAACGGGGAAAGAGGATCCCCTTGTTTAAGACCTCTTGTAGCATGAAATCTGCTTTTCGGTCTACCATTGATGAGAATTGAAAAGTTCATGGATGATAATCGTCTCATTAGTCATTTACTCCCAAAACCCTTAACAAGAATATAGTCTAGAAAGTTCCACCCAACATGATTGTAGGCTTTCTCAAGTCGATTTTAATCACAGCCCTTTCTTTCTTTTATTCCTACACTCAACCACCTCATTGGCTACCAAAACAACATTATATTCATGGTTGACCCTCGAAATGATGTCTAAAATAGCCTGAAAGACAATTGGCTTGGTTTCGACAATACGAATCCAACAAGCGATTTTGACTTACAGTTTGAAAGTCATGATCGTTTGAAGTGACGGTCAATGTTTTAAAATCCGGATCAAAGCGGCCGCCTCATGGCCAAAAACACCTAAAGGTAGATTGCATCACATAAACTTGAGAGATCACTCCTAGAACCAAGGCATCACACCTATGTATTTTTCCATCTCACAAACTAAGATAAAACTCAAATTTTCATTCACTCATTGTCTCATTCCATACCTAGCATACCAACATACATTATCTGTATATATACAAAACCCTAGAAAGAGAAAAGGAAAAAACTACCCTTACATAAAACATATATATACATCTCTTACACATCTAGGTTTCGAGGTACATGTATTGAAACTTCTCATACTAATAGACGTATCATTAGAGCTCAATAATAATCCTTAACAATCCAATCTCATTAAACATATATAATGAGAAACTTCTAAGGTTTAAGAAGTATACAAGTATAACTTATATGAAACTAGTCAGACATACCACATAATTTTTGCTTTCTTCTCCCTTTCTTGTGATACAGATTTGATCGAACATAATTTAAATTTTTAGCTTGATTTCAATATTCAAGACTTAGGCTTAAAATTGTCATTTGAAGTTGGAAAAAATAAATAAGAAAGTTTAAAATTGGTAAACAAATAAAATTTGATCATGCTGTAAAAATAGTGGAACAGGTTGAGTTGTTTGATACCAAAAGTTGACTGCTTGGGTTTTGGAAGATTCCTGTGAAACTAAACTGCTATTTGATATGTTGGCTTGTACTAAGAGGATCTGTTGGCTTATACTAAGAGGCGGTCGATCAGTTTAGTAGGTAGAAAATAATTAGTGATTACAATTGGCAAGTTTTTCAGTAGGTGAATATATAAACCTTCTACGCCTCTTTAGAAATACTGCCCAGATCCAGAGCTTTAAACATTTGTCTATCATTACTTTTAAGTCTAGAAAAACATATAGTAACCTACAGTTGGCTTGTACTAAGATATATAATAGAGTGAAGGCCATAGACACCATCAAAATCAGCTGGGGATGGGATGTAGCTATTCACCTTAACTAAAATGTATGATGCAGGACAGGTATGGGAACAATTGGTTATGTACATGTTGGTTTTAGAGAAAATAGATAAGGTAACTTAGGCGTCACACATTCACACCTAAAGGTAGATTGCATCACATAATCTTGAGGTCACACACTCACATCTAAAGGTAGATTGCATCACATAAACTTGAAAGATCACTCCTAGAACCAAGGCATCACACCTATGTTTCTTTCCATCTCACAAACTAAGAGAAAACTCAAATTTTCATTCACTTATTGTCTCATTCCATACCTAGCATACCAACATACGTTATGTATATATACAAAATCCTAGAAAGAGAAAAGGAAAAAACTACCCTTACGTAAAACATATATATACATCTCTTACATATATATACAGGTATTGAAACTTCTCATACTAATAGACGTATCATTAGAGCTCAATAATAATCCTTAACAATCCAATCTCATTAAACATATATAATGAGAAACTTCTAAGGTTTAAGAAGTATACAAGTATAACTTATATGAAACTAGTCAGACATACCACATAATTTTTGCTTTCTTCTCCCTTTCTTGTGATACAGATTTGATCGAACATAATTTAAATTTTTAGCTTGATTTCAATATTCAAGACTTGGGCATAAAATTCTCATTTGAAGTTGGAAAAAATAAATAAGAAAGTTTAAAATTGGTAAACAAATAAAATTTGATCATGCTGTAAAAATAGTGGAACAGGTTGAGTTGTTTGATACCAAAAGTTGATTGCTTGGGTTTTGGAAAATTCCTGTGAAACTTAACTGCTATTTGATATGTTGGCTTGTACTAAGAGGATCTTTTGGCTTGTACTAAGAGGAGGTCGATCAGTTTAGTAGGTAGAAAATAATTAGTGACTATTTTTCACTAGGTTAATATATAAACATTCTATGCCTCTTTAGTAATACTGCCCAGATCCAGAGCTTTAAACATTTGTCGATCATTACTTTTAAGTCTTCTAAACATATAGTAACCTACAGTTGGCTTGTACTCAGATATATAATGGAGTGAAGGCCATAGACACCATCAAAATCAGCTTGGGATGGGATGTAGCTATTCCTCTTAACTAAAATGTGTGATGCAGGACAGGTATGGGAACAATTGGTTATGTGCAGGTTGGTTTTAGAGAAAATAGATAAGGTAACTTGGGCGTCACACATTCACACCTGAAGTTAGATTGCATCACATAATCTTGAGGTCACACACTCGCACCTAAGGTTGATTGCATCACATAAACTTGAGAGATCACTCCTAGAACTATGTTGTTTTCCATCTCACAAACTAAGAGAAAACTCAAATTTTCATTCACTCATTGTCTCATTCCATACCTAGCATATGAACATACATTATGTATTTAGAGTACCCTAATTTCAGCATAACAAACTCCTAGAAAATGATCAACTGACTTGGGAATAATAGAAAACACTGATGACTTTTAAACAGACTTTGACTTAATCTTAGACTCTTGAAAGCAATAAAATTTTTAGACATTGTGAAAGAATCTTTGATATTAGAAAACATGAGACTCATAGATTAATTTGATCTATAACATTTTAATGACTTATTAGACCATATGTTGGACACTGACTTGCCAGTTGTTTGTCTAATCTCTACTCACCTCCTTTTATTATAGCTCTTCACATATTCGTTGGATATCATAGTTAATGGTCTTAAAAGCATTTCAATTTTGTCAAATTAATGATTAGCTAAATTTATGCCAAAACTTTACAATCTTACCTCAGCCTCTGATGATGTACCAGGTTTGGTGGCTGCTTTGGAATCTGTAGTAACTTCCTCTTCAGACGTATCTGCAGTACCTGATGAAATCTGCGACTCTTCCGGAACCATTATAGTAGCTCTCTCTTCTCTATCAACCGTAGTTTGTGATTGATTAGATACAGGCAGGCGTTTAACCACAGATAAATTTTCAGATGGGGCAACATTCTCATGTTCCCCACGTTCAACATCCATATGATCTGGTGTGACTGATGAAGCATGTTCATTTTGTTTACAAGCCAAGGCAAAAGCAGTTATGGCGAGGACCAGTGGAAAAATTGATGCTATATTTGAACTGAATTTGATTCCCATACACGCCAAAGATAAGTGAACATATGTCATAGTAAGTTGGACAATGGAGAAGACCAGCTCAATCATGTTACGATCTGATCTGCTTACAACCACACTGTAAGCTGTACTAATAAAACCAAATACCGATAAGATAAAAGAGGCGATGAGGTAAGCCAGCTGGTTTCCTCCAAATATCTCGAGTGCCACGAATGTGGTCTCTAAGAAAATGAAGAGAAGTGCCAACTGCAGTCGTTTCTGTCGATCTGGAGTGATTGATGAAGCAGGTTCATTTTGTTTACAAGCCAAGGTGAACACAGTTACGGCCAAGACCAGTGGATAAATTGATTCTATATTTGGATTGAATGTGATTCCGTTATGTTCCAAAGATAAGTGAACAAATGTCATAATAAATTGGACAAAGGAGAAGACCAGCTCTATCACATTCCGATCAGATCTGCTTACAGCCACACTGTAAGCGGTACCAAGAGTACTAAATACCGATAAGATAAAAGAGGAAAGGAGGGAAGGTAGCTGGTTTCCTCCAAATATCGCGAGTGCCAATGATGCGGTCTGTAAGACAATTAAGAGAAGTGCCCACGGCAGTTGTCTCCGTCGATCAGTCCCCTGCGATTACGAATTATGCATATAATAATATAAGAATTAAAATATAATATAATATAATTACCATTTAGGATGGATACTGGTTCTCCCAAACCATTATCCAACCCCTTCCCCCATCCCGCAGTCTACTCGATTTTTTGCAGTCTCCGATTTTTCAAAATAATTACTGAAATTTATCGATTTAAATAAAAATTACATATAAGCATTCGAACAACTAAAAGTCTAATGTTTATGAGCAAAAACAATCCAGCAAATTTATAAATTAAATTCTATGGGAAAATGAACAATTAGGAAATGACGATCTGGGATAGGCGAAAATTAAAGTACAATAAATTAAATTAATTACCAATCCGATCATGATTCGAAGTCTGATGATGCTGGGAGTGCTGATAGTTCTCTGCACGTGGGAAATTGAAGCTCCTTTTTTTTTTGGTAAAAAAATTGAAGCTACTTTGACTGACGTGTTTTCTTGATTGCTCTTTCTGCTGGGAGTGCTGATAGTCCGCTGCCCGTGGGAAATTGAAGCTCTTTCGATTGCTGATTCTGAAGCTCCTTCGGTTTTTATTTTTTTTTGGATCTTGTTGTTGTTGAAGAAGAAAAGATTTTTATTTTTATTTTTATTTTTTTTTATAACAATTTGTTTTGTCCTGGTCTGTGTTTTCACATTACTGTATTGACTTCTGTGTCTCTACTTCACTTTACACTAAAGAAGGCATTTTTTATTTTTTAGAAAAAAAAGGTATGACATCCATGAACATTAAAACTTTTGTTTTTAGTAATAATTTGTTGCATGACTGTAGAGGAATAGCTCGGTTGGCCTCTCCCGCCGAACTAGTTGTACATGGAAGGTGAAGCCAGAGAAGCACATGGGAGAAAAGGCTGAGGTGGTTGCTGAGTTGGAGTCTGACGGAAAGGAGGTTCGAAAGAAGCTTTCACCGAAGATTGTGGAAAATGCGGAAGGTGATCCAGGGTGGGCTGATGACACAGGAGGGAAGTGGAAAGGTGTGTCATTGGAGAAAAATGGCAGAGAAGGTATGAAATCAAAAACTTATGAGGTTGGTTCATCTCTTTGGGAGCCCGCATCACCTGGTAACCAGGGCCGCTGGGAATTATGAAAATCCTAAGTTGGAACGTACCTTCACGACACTCAAAAAGGTACTTAATTTGAAACTGGAGCTTGTAGGGTTTGGGCAGAGTTCTTTTTGATCTTGATAAATCATGCACTCTTCTTATCAAGAATATGTACAGAGGTCCCGGCCTTGCTTGGGAGCAAGATGAGGGGCTCCGAGCCTCGAGGTCTGTTATTGTTGATTCTTGTATCCTAATATCGACTCTGGCATACTTCTGTAGTTTGGTATTAACTAATGGATTTATTTAATTTATGTGGTATCCTTGCTTTGTGAAAGAAGGTATTCTGTGACATGTTCATATCCTATTATGTCTATATAGTAGACTAGGGCTATGTCTTCGATGAATTCATCAAGTTCGCATTTATATTGCCCTTCTTTGACTTAATTAAACCAGAGATTTATGGTTTCATGTTGATGGAGGTTCATGGGGGCCTTGATTGGTGTCCAAGTGAAGGCTATGAGCTATTCTGTATCCTACTTGCCATGTACAACAAGAGTGACTATTGTTGGAGTTTCTCAATTTTCTGTTTGATATAGTCTTTTGACCTTTAATTTTGTATGTAATCATCTCTTTTATTACTTTTTTTCCTTTTCTACTTATCTTCCTCTTTCTCATTTCTTAGAAAATGTGATCATGATGACTATTTGTGAACTTAGAAAAGATTATTACCATGTTTGTACTTATACCTAAAAACATTTTATCTTTTTAAGTGTTTTTTTGGTATAAGTCTATGAGTATGTTTTTGTTGAAAGTATTGTTTCTGAACTAGTAATTTGTTGGGAAATATGTATACATATGATGGGTCTTTTTGCGTGTTCTTCTAATATCGGTTGTACTTCTAGTGGATTGAGATTCCGCCCAACAACACCTATTTATATGTGGCAACTTCACCTTTTTTTTTTTAATATATTTTTTATAATGTGTCCATGGAGATTAGAAAGTGGGAAAACCCTCAGCTTTGATGGATGCAGATAGCTTTGATAGTTGAATACCGAATAAGTGTCATTCAGTGTATGACAAGGATGGGAAAATATCAGTGGTTGAGTGGTTGAATGACAATTAAATCATAGATTATATATATCCTAGTATGGTGGTAGAGTTTTAATATATTGTATCCTAGTATAATATCTTGACAAACCGTAGGATAAATATGTTTCCATATGGCATTAATTTTATATTGCAGATCTGTATGTGTAATAATTTTATTTGGTTGATCTGTTTATCTCTATCCAGTATACTGATGAACAAGTTGAATGCTCTTATGAAGAATTTTATGAGGATGTGCATACAGAGTTCTTGAAGTTTGGAGAAAAATTGTCAATTTCAAGGTTGTTGACTGTCATCTATGCTTGTGCTAGTCGTGGATGTCTAGGAACCTAGCAAATTGATTTATTTCATAGGGGATTTCTTCTTCAACCTAGCAGTCCGGAGGATGATCAGAATTCAAGGAGAAAGACTATTATTGTTCAGAGTTATGAATCTAGCAGTCCAGGTCAGTACAATGGAAGAAGTAAATCACAAGATCTTGCTTCAGAGTACTTCTATAATGATAAGGATGATGATGATGATGATCAATGGGAATCTAACGAATATGCTTCTGAAGAACACCACCAATCGAGAAGTAAATCTACTTGTGATGATAAAGACCAATTCATTGGTAAATCAAACACTCATAATAAGCATTCTAGTGAGCTCTACAATGAAAGGAGATCAAGAGGCAGTAGCTGATCAAGTCCTGAGAGGCACGCAAAGTGCACGGAGATGGAGACTGATTCTGGCGAAGAGTGCCAGCAATTCAAAGAGAATTACAGCTCACATTGTGAGGAATATAGATCCCAAGGTCATAGGCGGTGTGATAAGTGAATCGATCTGTAAAACCAGTAAGTTAACAAAAGTACTTTCCTGAGAGTTGCTGATAAATTACTCTCTGATCAGGAAAAAGAATAGGCTTGCTATGAAGAAAACTGCTCCAGAAAAATCTAAAGATTTGGCTTGTCTAGAAATGATGAATTATCGGGATGTCGTATGATTCCAAGAGCTGAAATGAGCATGGTAGCAACAATAACAATGTAAGCTTTCTAGTTTTTTGAAAATGTAAATATAGATGCTACTATGTAATGGTCAAGAATGCAATGTTTTTATTTCTCACTTTTAACATGTTAACAGAATTTGATAGCTTTGTATAGGTAAATTTGTCTTATAAATTGCACAAGTTTCCTAAGGAATCACCCTCACTTTGTTAACAGGGCAGATTTTGTTCAATATTTTTTATTTTTTATTTTTTTTTTTTTGAAGGGAGATTTTTTTCAATTTATTATGCCTTAATTGGTTTCGAATTGTTCTTTGCAGTTTCTGCTTTTCTTGCTTGAATCATTGTTCTTTGTAGCTTATGGTTTCAAAATTTAGTTTACGAAAACACCTATGTTCATTACAAATTTACAATTATGCGGGGTTGTGTTAGAGAATCCATATTTGGAGCTAGACCATGTGGAGCTAGACAAGATGAGATTATGGGAATGAATTACACACTTGGAAAAAATAAAACACAAGAGAATGTTATATATATATATATATATATATATATATATATATATATAAAACTTTTCACATGAGTGCATTGAATGTGAGTCATCAGATTCAATTACTTTGACTTAGTCTAAGTCAAATTAGTTGAATCTAATGATTCACATCCAATGCACTCATATAAAATACATAAGTGCGCACTCATGTGAATATATAAATATATATATATAGTTGATCTCCTCGGTGTGCACTGAGGAATATATATCATACACTTGTCGGTGCTTATCCATAATCTATGGTCCACATGCAAAATACACTGATATATTTTATATGAGTGCGCACGTAGGAGAAAAGGACTATATATATAATCTATGACCCATATGCATTACATGTGGGCCATAGATTATGGATAAGTACCGACAAGTGCATGCAGACTAAGTTAAAGCAATTGAATCTAATAACCCACATGCAAGGCACTGATATATATTTATTCAGTGCGTATTGAGAAGAAAAATTTCCTCTCTCTCTCTCTATATATATATATTAATGGATGCCACAATCAAATAGATTAGTTTCTTGGTTTCTTGGGTTATAAAATAGCACTTCTCATGAATATATGAAAAATATATATATATCATAAGCGAAAAAAATTAACAGATGTCGGCGGGGAGAATTTCACCCAAAATCTAAAATGGGGATGGGGATGAGGATTGATTAAATTAACTTATTAGTTACTAAATACCATAGTAGTTGTATTACTTTGATTAAATATTTAATGGATGAAGAACAAAGCATATTAGAGCATCTCACACCATACTCTAAAATCATGTTTCCAATAAAAAAAAATTTAGAGTTTGAAAGATTGCTACACTAAATTTAAAGTACCAAATATGAAACTCTAAACTTATTTTTAACATTTTTTATTCCATTTCTACCCTCATGACCATATTTATAAATAAATATTTGACATTTATAGCTTTTTTGTCTTTTTAACTAGATTCAATTAATATATAATAAGTTTTAATTTATAAATTTTATTATCATAACAATCATACCATTAGAAATGTCTCATCTAAATCTTAAACTAATATTGAATATTTATTAATAATTTTTATCAATACTTACTTATTCTTACCATACTTTACATTATTTACGTATTAATAATTAATTATAAATTAGCAATAAAATAAAGACTGAAACAAGATTATGTGAGAAAATTATTCTAAAATTTAAGTGATAAAACTAAAGTAAAACATTAGAACAAATTCATGCACTAATATGTTTTGTTCTAAAGCATTAGAACAAAAACGTTATATCCAAGTTATTTGAAGATAAAGATAGAGATAGAGTCATAGAGATAGGAAAGTGTGGTGGGAATGAAAAAAAAAAAAAAAAAAAATTAGAGATGGTATATGAAGAGAATATTCCATTTTAGAACTCTATTTTAAAGATAGAGATAAGATTAGAGTATGAGTGGAATTTGGGAGCTCAACCTACTTAGCTAGTGTTTAGATCCTAACTTTACTGAAATCTAAATTTGGATAACTTGTTGTTTTTATTTTTATTTTTGAGGTTTGAATATCAATATATAAAAACTAATAAAAAGACATTTATACCCTTAACAATTATTAATTTGATATATTGGTATTTATAATAAAGTTAATGAAATATTTATTTAAAAATAAAAATAAAATAATGAAATAGAGTAAGAAAATAAAAATATGTGAAGCAAGATTTATAATAGAAAAAAAATAATTTTTTTAAAAGTAAAAAAATAATATCATTGAAAAAAGTTATAAATAAATAAATAAATAAATAATAAAAACAAATCTGGAGACGCATTCGTCTCCAGATTCAACACAATAGAAAGGAGGAGGCCGTCGGCCTCCTCTATCATCAAGGAGGACGACCTCCTTCCACTATTAGAGATGGGATATGGAGGGTATGGGCGACTTAACAGTATTGGAGGCCTTACCTTGAATGAAGCCTTGTATATTGAAATCAATAACAAACAATCAAATAACTAAAATAATGAACAAAAACAGTATAAAATAAAATAAAATAAAATAAAATAAATAAAATAAAATTAAAATAGAACAACCAATTTATAAAATTTAGAACAGTAAAACCTAGAAAAGATATATATATATATACCGTCTTTCTACTATCAGTTTGTCCTGATATAAAGTATATCAGGGGGAAGTTTTGATAAGTGTACATTTTGAGTCAAAGTATGTGAATCTAATGGTCCACATTCTTCGTCCTGATATAATTATATCAGGACAAACTGACAATAGAAAAATTGTGTGTGTATATATATATTAAACCATTTTGCCTTCAAAGAATTCAGATTATTGATATTAAACTTTCAATGAAGTGAGTGGGTGAATTTGAAACTAATTAAGTGAAAACATATAGTATCAGTATCAATGGGTATAAAATTAGTAAAAAAAAAAATAGGAATAAGATGACCGACAATAATGTTAAATTATAACTTTGATTAATGCATCTTAAGGGTGTTTTGGAATAAGAAGAGTAATTACAGATTTTTTGGAACTAGGAAACTATTAATTTGTAGATTTTTTTTGGAATTAAAAAAAAAAAAAAAAAAAACGTTAGAAGTTTTTTATTATTTTAGAAATCAAATACGTTAGAAGTTGAAGTTGTTGATTTATAAAAGGGCAATTACCAATTAGGTCTTGGACTTTTATTTTTATTTTTATTTTTATTTTTATTTTTATTTATTTTTATTTTTTTAAATTCAAGTTGTTTGTGACTTTTACAAAATTGACTAAATTGGTCCTCATATTTTCTCCAAGTGCCAAATTAGTCAATCTCTTTTTAGAAGTGACCAACTTGGTCCCTCTAACGGTTTAACGGTATTTAATATTACTATTGACTTTAACAATTTTAGTTAAAGTACGTAAATACCCTTTATATGTCATATTAGAACAAAGTTATTTTGTCATTTGTGCATTAAATTCACTATTATAATTACAACAAAATCAAAAATATTATTAATGAAATACCATTTGTACCTTTTTTAATTAAAATTTTCTAAGAAAATCTAAAAATATTTTAATAAGACAATGTCAATTATACCCTTATTTTTATAAACAAAGGTACATTCATTCCCAGTTTGGTCTTTTACCATTTTTATGTAATTTTTATTTATTTATTTATTAATATTATACAAGCACATTTGTCAAAATTATTCAAAAATCAAAAACCACAAATAAAATAAACAAAAATATAAATGTGTTAAAAAAAAAAAAAAAAAAACTGTGTATGTGTCATTATTATATTGTTTAGGAGTAAAGTGCAATTTTACCTACACACAATTAAAGTTGACTGACGGAACTAATGTAAGAACCAATTGGTCACTTTTGTAAAAGTCGTAAACAACTTGAAATTTTAAAAAAATAAAATAAAATCCATGACGTAATTGGTAATTGCCCTTTATAAAACGAATTAAAATTTATTAAAAATGATTCGTTTCCTTATCTTTTGGAGGCCTTCTATCTTTTATAGTTATATTTTATGAGGCCTCCAAGATTTATCTACATGTAATAAAAAAAATAATTTTTTTTTTTTTTTTTTTTTTGAGGCCTTAGATGGTTGCCGAAGTCAGCTAATGGTTTAGCCAGTCCTACGGGGGAAATATTCATGACTTTTGGAATGATAGAGTACGGGTGGTCTTGGGCAGGGGCGAAGTGCCAAGGCTGGTTTTTTCAAAAAAAAATAAAAAATAAAAAATAAAAATAAAATTATAAAAAATAAAAAACTAATAACAATCTTATAATTCTAATAAGTTAAAGTTTAAAAGAAACAATATTCACGAACTTTTATTGATATCAAAACACATCAAATTTTGCTGTTCTCTTAAATTTTCATAACAAAAGAGACTTATGTAGAGTTTTTTTTTTCTCCCTTCATTTGGTGAAGTTCAATACAAATTTTCAAATAAAATAAAAATTTAGCTCACCCCGAAATTAGGTTCTGGCTTCGCCACTAGTCGTGGGAGATGCTCAACATAGATGTTGGATGAGGAATATAGTGTACATTTATACTTACCAGGGTCTCATATAATTGGTCTAGCTTGGCAAGCAATCAATGGTCTGACCTTTTTCCTTTTGCCTTGGCACGTGGCGTTATCATTCCCTCTGCGGTCTTGAGAATATTTCGTCACAGAAGGTTTATGTATGCATATTTTAGGAGATACTATATATTTCACTGAGCAAAATATTGATGTCAACATGGAGCAATATATTTAATTTCATGAATAAGTGAACAATTCTATTCGATATCTAACAAAAATTTTGAATCTTCACGGTAAAGTTTCAGTTTGGTAAGTGTTTGGGATAATTATACTTGATTCAACACTTCAGCATAAGATTCGGGATTCGAGAGACCAAATATCCAAGACATCAGACCACGTCAGCCCGATGGGACACGTGCAGAGATAGCGAGATGGGAAAAAGAGAGCAACTTACCCACTAAAGGTAGTTGCTCGCTGGAGAACTACCAAACAAGAGAATTGACTCAAACTCACCATACAACAAACAAAAGGTATCATTAATGAAACATGATCTCAACATATTCTCCACAAAACTCGACTTTATACTAGGCAAGACAACTACCTACAATCTAGCAGTTGATGAATCCATAAATAAATACGAAGATTTGAAGAAATACTCTCACGAGGAATGAAGATCACAGCATCTTGAATGTATGAGGACTCAATTTGCCAAGAATCTCGTCAAGATACGATCCCTCTAGGATCTCGCCCGATAATATCTCTTGCTTGCACAACAAGGGCTAGGACAACACCCTAATCTCTATATAAACACATCACTACACATTTATCAAGCATGAACATGGCAGAGAATAATAAACACACAAGCAATTCATCACTTGTAACTGTAATCATCTTTTACATAGTGAACAATGTTTTCTCTGTCGTCACAACGACCATGGTTTTTCCCTATGTTAAGGGTTTCCATGTAAAAACATTGGTGTACTTTTATTTCAGCACTTGTTTGTTATTTGTTATCTGTTCATCAATTTACACACATATTGGAGAGGCGACATGATCTCATTTCATTAGCTACCTTAGGTGTTGATTTGCAAATGTGTCACTGTCGACTAGATTTCCCAGAAATTGACGTCAACAGTAAGATTATTGAAACTTAGAAACATCATATCTCTCAAAGAATTCCAGTGGCTGACTAGAAATGCTCAAAGAATTCCAGCGGCTAACCGGTTGTTTAGCAGTGCTAAACAGGTTCATTTCAAGGTTAATAGAAAAATCCCTACCTTTCTTCAAAGCTCTGAAAAAGGGAGCAAAAGTGAAATGGGATGAGCAATGCTAAAAGGCTTTCCAGCAGTTGAAGGATTACCTGGGGTGAGCTCATTTACTGTCCAAACCTCAGCTAGAAGAAACTCTGTACCTATATCTATCAGCTACAGATGTTACCGCCAACTTTGCGCTGATGAGGCAGGACGAAGGTGTACAACACCCTATATATTACACCAGCAAGGCGTTGCTTCCTACCAAGACTAGGTATTCTTTAGCCAAGAAGATGACACTAGCACTAGTGATCACAGCAAGGAAACTCCACTCATACTTCCAAGCTCACAAGATTGGTGTGTATACAAGTTGCCCATTAAAGCAAATACTGTAGAAGCCAGAGGTATCCAGCAGACTGACTGTAAGGATTCCCTTTAGTTGATTGGCTTATTTCGTGGGCAAACCACATGTTGGGGTTTGGTTGTAAGGGTAGTCTAGGTGATTAGTTGAAGATCAAAGACCCTTTCCAAGACCTCAAGAGGACAAGCACCAAAGGTATATATCTTGTGCTTACTTTGCCTTGAAGAGATATAGTTGCACACACACACAACATGCATAACTCTTATTCTTGAATGTTGTGTTTATATTTTGTGTGCATTGTGCTTTATTGATTATTCAATATCTCTTCTTGCATTAAATTGATTGCATCTTGTTCTATGAAATGCCATGACATGTTTAGGCATTAGGATGCAAAGTCATGAATTTTATTCATGCATGTTTGAATTGAGTGCATCTTGTTCAATGATAATGCCATGACATGTTAGGCAAGAAGATGCATTCAATACCCACACTTGCACTTCATGATTAGTCTTAAGTGTGGTGTAATTCGTTTCCGTTTGTGTGATCGGAAACGTCCGCGCTTGCACGATGGTGTGCATGTCTTAGCGCGATGGTTGACCACTTGAGAAGGTCTCATTCTTCTCTTGGATAAGTGGTAGTTTTGGTTTGGTTGATTGGAGTAAGGTGTCTAGTTTTAAAAGATTGGATTTCAATGTTTTAAGTGTTTTCAAAACTGACCTTTGCATGGTCTTGTGACCATAACTTTTTACACAAAGTTTCAAAATGAGTTTTGAAAATTTCTGTACAAACTAGACACCCATACCTTTCCAACGGTATATTATTCGTAATATTTCATGACCGTTTGGATTGGTTTTAAAATCTCCAAAGTTACAACCAAAACAGGGCAACTCTGTTGTTGTCCGTTTCTGACCTTTGGTCACTCAATTGACCATAACTTTTTCTACAGATATCAAAATGTCATTCTGTAAAAACGAGTAGAAAGTAGACATCCATACCTTTCCAACGATATATTATATGAAAGGTTTCGATGTCGTTTGGTCATGTTTCGAAGCGCTCGAATGTTGAGTCGCTGCACTGACGCGAGTACCGCGAAAATGCCCATACTTTTTCCATTTCTTCCAAAACGACGTAGTTTCATTTGGGCATTATAAATACATATATTTCTCATCATTTTGAGAGGAGAGCCACAAAATCAAACCCTAGAGAGAGAGGCTCCTTATTCTTGAGAGAGAAAGAGAGACTTGAGAGAAAAAGCTTAAAGATTACATCTTTATCTCTCTAAACCCATTCCCACATGCACAAATCATCATCTAGGCATCATCTAGGTTCATCTAGCATATGCTAATGCATGGGTCTTCTTCAACACACATGGTATGATTTGTTGAACACTTTTATCTTACATAATTAGTGTTTCTACTTATCAATTTTATCTCTTTTATTACTTGTATGTGTTTAGATTAATTTCTACATACATGATTGAGATTATGTGTTGATTGGGTTATTTATGTTAGCTAGGTTTTCATGCCTATTTTATATCTAGCTAATTAATCTCATTATATGATTGAGATTATTTTTGATAGCTTAATTGATTAGGTCATTATTGCCTAAAAGCTATGCCATAAACATTCTTGTGTGATTTATTTATAACTAGGTTGATAGATTGTTTTTTAATCAACTAGTTAATCTTTTGAATGTTTGTGGGTTTTTTTGTGATAGCTTTGTATCTAGGATTGGTTATCCTTTACTTAGCTAAAGTTGTATGCCATGACATATAGCTATTTTCATATCTAGGATTGATTTAAATTGAATATATCATCATCCTAGATAAGCATCTAAGGTTCCCTAGCCTTGTTTGTTAATTGAATATTCATACATATTCACATAGGGTTGTGCATCTCTTTTGAGAGATTGAAGTCTTGTGTGATTGACCGGGATTAGGTCGGACACCGGGAACAGGTGGTCACATAAGCAATTGGACTAGAGCCACTTTTAAAGGCCCGCGTGGTAGAAGTGGGGGGTTATTGACCGGAGTGTTAGACGAGGTCTACATAGGTTGTAAACTCCATTTCAATTAGTGGATTTCGAGGTCCGAGTGTGGCGCACTAAACAGCCCGTGGTTTTTCCCAGTGGTTGGGTTTTCCACGTAAACATCAAGTGTCATTTATTATTTCCGCACCATATTACACTTGATTATTATATTGTCTAGTTTGGGGCATTTTCGTAAATTTGACTAAAAACGAAAATTGGGTAAAAAGCGTAAAATCTATTCACCCCCCTCTAGATAGTTTTATACACACCGTGCTATAATTAGTTTCACTGACAAAATGGGTAATTGAATTGAGTGAGTTTGACATCGAATACCTCTCTAGATCCTCAATCAAAGGACAGGCAGTGATTGACTTCATCGTCGAGTTCATGGAGCCTGATGTCGAAGTCGCCAGATCACTCAAAGAGAAGGGGAAGACAAAGAAATTTCAATGGAAGCTGCATCTAGATGGGTCTTCCTACACCCATGTGAGTGGAGCAGGAATTATAATCACCACCCCTAAAGAAGATGTTGTCGAGTGCGTCTTACGCTTCGACTTCAAAGCCACCAACAATCAAGCAAAATATGAAGCCTTGATCACTGGGCTAAGAATATAAATGGCTCTAGGGGCCGAAGAGATCTATATTTTCAGCGATTCACAAGTAATAGTGAACCAAGTCAACGGCGAGTATTAGGCTAAAGAAGATACCATGATGGCATATTTAGCAATCGCCAAAAGAATGCTACTACATTTTAGGAACTTCGAGATCACCCAAATTCCCTGAGAAGAGAACAAGAAAGTAGACGCCCTCTCCAAACTCGCCACCACCGCTACGCTAATATACCCAAAATCTGTTTCGATGGCACATCTCGCCCAGCCAAGCATAGAAGGTTGGAAAGAGGAATTAGTAGTAAGGGAATTGGACATAGGAGAAGATACCTGGATGACACCCATCCGGAGGTATGTTGACAACGACATCCTACCAGAAAACCTTATTAGATATCGAGCTGCGAGATACACCATCTTCAGAGGGGACCTATATGGAAGGGGATTTACACGAGTTCTACAGTGCTGTGTGGGTCTAATAGGGGTGACATGAATACTTTAAAGTGTCCACGTAGGAAATTACAAAAATCACACGGGGGGTAGGAGCTTGGCACACAAAGTCCTACATCAGGGTTTTTATTAACCCACGATCTTCGCCAATGCACAGGAACACGACTACAGGTGCGAGAATTGTATGTGAATAGCAAACCAAATCATGCAACCCCCCAAACTGCTCAAAAGTTTGGCTTCCGCATGGCCATTTGATATTTGGGGAATTGACCTTATTAGCCTTATGCCTATTACAGCAAAGAAAGTTAAACGCGCTATAGTAGCCATGGATTACTTCACAAAATGGGTGGAAGCTAAGCCACTTGCAGAGATCACAAAGCACAACACTACAGAATTCGTGAAGCAATTTATCATATTTCGTTTTGAGGTCCCAATTGTTAGGATTATGCTCAATAGCAAGAGTGTAATATTGTAATTAATAATCTTTTTCATATTAATAAAGTGATTTCTGGTTTAACAAATCGTATAGCATTTATAGTTTAATATTATAATTGTCAAAGTAAATAATCATAATGTCTAAAGACTATGAAAAAAGAAGAATTGTTCGTACATCTGGATATGTATGTGGTAGACACAATTCTTTAGTTAGTCTTGAATAATGTTCACAACTTAAGTTAAAGGTTGGGCACCTTTATCTTGTTAAAGTTGTAGAATTCTTTTGCTAGCATTTGAGTGGGATCAAATGAGATATGATGAGTCTAAAATCATCGGAGTGTCTTCGAGCAAAAGAATCTAGTGCACTGGGTGCATTGAACTGGATCACAATGAAAAGCTTTATCTAGAACCGTCAATAGATAATAGTCTTTTCATTATCAGGACAATCGGAGAGTCTATCTTAATCCTGAGATAAATGATGGACTTATGGTTGCAAGTGATATCATTTGAGTTATCAATGAGTACGATTATATAGCATAGTCTATCATCGATAGTTTGGTGATATTCATTTGTTAATCGATAGAAGACTTCATTTATAGGTATGGATATCGTGGCTCCATTTATGAAATGAGAGTATAATATCATCATATGGATGTTTTGAGGTAATTGGATATTAAATCTCAACGTTGAGTTTTCGATAGTGTCTATTGAAAACATGGCTTCTGGACAAGTCAAAATATCCAAGTTCAAAACGTGGTCATATGAGTAAATATGGTAACTTGGAGAGTTATAGGCGGTCTATGAACTCTTGGCGATTACTGATATTAATCACGAGGATACACTATCTCCAACATGATTGTCTAGGGTATGAATGAGGAACATCTTCTTATTCTATCTTTATTTAAGAGTTCAATTTTAGCTCTTTAGTGGAATGAGTTAAAATTAATGGATCGGACCTAAGTGAATCATTTGTTGATTGTGATTAGGTTATGTCTATTGAAGCTTAAATTTAGATAACCTGCCAAGATCCTCAATCCACACGGACTTGCATGGATCACTTGATATATTCTACCGGACCAATTTATGGGTCCATTTAGAATTGCATTTAATATATTAAGAATATAATTTGCACATTATTTATTTAATGGGCTGCACAATTGTATTAATATATTAATGAAAGACATGTGGGCTTGTTTCTTTTAGTAAGAATGGGTCTGGTTCACATGTGGGCTTTTTATTTAAAGTCCAATGGATTAAATGAAATAAGAAAATAATATATGGCCCATTTATTTTAAGTGGGGCGGCAAAGGTGAATAAATTAACCTAATATATTATTTTGTTTCATTGTTTAATTAAATAAGAATTAATTAATTTATTAATTAATTGTTTAATTAAGAAACAAATCTTTTTTTTTTGATAAGGAAATATATTTCCTAAAGCTATACTATTGGTAGTAGTATACTAAAAATAAAAGACTTGTTTGATAAGAAAATAAATAATTAATTTTATTTATTTAATCAAATAAGAAGTCTTTTAATTTAGTCAATAAAAAGAATAAAATATCTATGAGTTGGATTAGGTTTTGAAGTCTATTCTTTGATGGAAATTAGGGTGCAACACAAGCCTATTTTGGCATGTGATTTGCGGCAACCCTAGTTGTTTTTAGAGAAGGATTTTCAGCAACCCTAAAAGAAAAGAGGAAAGAAATTCGGCCACCTATATAATACTTGCTATAAGATTCGGCCACCTTAGAGTTTCATATATACAATTTTCTTCTTCTTCTCAATTCATAGAAAGTATTTTTATTCTACTAAAAACATAAAAGAATGAATAGATTATTCTTTGATGGTACACTAATTGCTTGTTCATCAATAAGCTTGTGTGTACAACATCGATTTAGGTTCACGCGAGTTTCGATCATTAGATTGAGAACTCAAAAGTGACCGGAATAATCTTAGTCTTCTTTTGATTGTTTTGTGACTAACAAAAGAAAAAGAAAAGTTTGTTTGTCCATTCTCAGGTTTGCAATTCAAAGAAAAGGGAGACCATACTCCTAGGTGATTCACGTTCGTGCTAGGATTGAAGATCTTGCGGATTACCATCGACGTAAGTTAATCGGATCACGCGACAAAAGGTATTCTTCTTTTGTTGATTATATGTATGTTTAATTAATTAAAGGGTTAAGGTTCATAAAAAGGAAAATTTTTTAAAACTACTAAATCTATTTTTAGTCTCATTTCCGCTGCGTGTACTACGGTATTTTTCCTTACAATAAACACCCAGATCACGGACAATGGGACCCAGTTCAACAATGAGAATTTTCGACAGTTTTACAAGGTCCGGAAGATAAGTAACTACTATTCTTCGCCTGCGCACCCACAGACGAATGGTTAGGCAGATGCAGTGAATAAGATCATCAAACACACCCTGAAAACAAAACTGGACGTGAAAAAGGGAGCATGGGCAGAAAAATTGCATGAGGTCTTATGGGCCTACCGCATTACTGAAAGAGCGATAACAGGTAAAGCCCCATTCGCCATGGCATTCGGCATAAAAGTCGTAATTCCTGTCGAGATAAGATTTTCCTCTCTAAGAATCCAGCTGTTCCAACCTGAGTTAAATGTCCAAATGCTAAGTGAAAATTTGGACAAAGTCGACAAAGGAAAGATAGAGCTCAACTTAGAATGTGGCATACCAACAAAAAGCAGTAAGGTATTGCAGCGACCTGGTTTTGAGAAAGGTGATGCCCAACACCAAAGACAGATAGGGGTGGGCACCAACCCGCCAACCCAACCCAACCCGACCAACCCGACCCAACCCGACTAGATTGGGTTGGGTTGCTTTTAAGATTGGGTTGGGTTGGGTTAAGAAAATATAACCCAACCCAACCCGACAACCCGACATTAATAAATAAAAAATTAAATAATTTTATTTATTATTAGATTTATTATGAAATCTCATTTTTTTTTAAATATTTAAAATTTTTACTCATGCACCATTTATAATATTATAAATGACAAATATAAATACATAATTTTAAATATTTTATACCATAATATACAATGCATTTATTAAAAATATGCAATTATATTGTCTTTATCTTTTGTATTAATTGGCACATCTTGATTATACTTTAAAATGCTTTTTTTTTTCCTTAGGATTTGATTAAGAATTTGGTAGAAAAAAGTCTAATAATTGTATATAAACACAAACTATTATGTTGGTTGAAATAAATAATAAATTATCCAACCATGAGATATTCGACGAAGTGATTATATTTGTAAAATGGATGGGAGGCTTAGATGGAGACTTTCCAAGTTGGATAAATGGTTATATTTTTATTATGCAATAGATTTAAACAATTTGTATTATATATTGTGATTTGATTTTGATGCTTTTAAGAAATCTAAACTCTATGTGATATGATATTATGGTGAAAAATTATTTTAAATTTGAATTCAAATATATATTTTCTATCGGGCTTAAAAAGCCCAACCCGATCAACCCAACCCGATCAAATATTGGGTTGGGTTGGGTTGGGTTAAAATTTACGTTGGGTTGGAAAATTTTCAACCCAACCCAACCCAACCCAACCCGAAAACGCCCACCTCTAAAGACAGAGCAACGGGAACTAGACATGACTCCGGTTGGAACCGAACCGAACCGAAATCATGGGCTTTGAAACCAAAACATGACCGTACCGAAACCAGGGAGGTTTCGGTTTCGGTTCTAAAAAATAAAGAACTGGACCATAACCCCTGGTTTGGTTCCAGTTTTGGAATTGGCGATTCCAATCCCTGATTTTTTTTTTTTTTAATTGTGGTGTAAGCTATTAGAGGCCCAACGGTCGGCCACTGTTGGGCCTCCAATGGCTCATTTTTTTTTTCTTCTTTTTCTTTTCTATAAATACCCCACCCCCCTCCCCTAACGTCAGCTTAGTAATGTAGCATACCAGCAAAGGGCAGTAAGGTATTACAACTCAAATGTATGCCAATGAAGGTTCTAACTAGGCGACCTGGTTTGGAGAAAGGTGATGCCTAACACCAAAGACAGCAGCGGGAACTAGACATGATGTTGGTTCGGTTCGAACCATGGAACCGAATCGAAACCGCGAGCTCTGGAACGAAAACAGGGACCGTGAACCGGAACCAGGGAGGTTCCAGTTCCAGTTCCAAAAAATGAAGAACCAGACCATAACCGTCGGTTTAATTTCGGTTTTGGAACCGACGATTCCAGTCCCTGATTTTTTTTTAATTGTGGTGTAAGCCGTTAGAGGCCCAACAGTCGGCTAACGTCAATTTTCCCCACTCCAATTTTCGTACAATTCTCTCAAATTCCCATTTCTCTCTCAATGCTCAATTCTCCAAGTTTCCAATTCTCTCTCAATTACTAAGTTATCAATATTTATTTTATTTCCAATTACTAAGTTTCCAATTTATTTTATTTCCAATTTATTCTATTTTCAATTACTAAGTTTCTAATTCTCTCTCAAATTTATTTCCAACCATTTATTTCCATCAATTTTTTCACATTTTTTCTTCAAGGATTTTTACAATTCAAAATTTTAAATTGCAAGTGGAAGTGGAGACGGTCCAAGGCGTTCCATTTCAATGAAAGGTAAGGGTTGTATGCCGGTATTGCCGGACAATGTCGGTTATGACGACATTGTCTATCATGAGTTTCTGCAAGCCCAAGCCTATGCTGAAGCCCTAAACTTTCCTCATCCCCCTCTAATAATTTCTGAACCCGATCCTGATGCCACCCCATTTGACAAGCCAATCAAAAAATATGCCTGATCCTCCTTTAGAATTTGAATTTGAATCACTTATGGAAGAGAAGTTACAGAAGCGGCCCAAATCTAATCTCTTCATACTCCATATGAAGAAATTGCAGGACCCTATCATATTGTAGGAATTGCAGGACACGGAGCTTACTGGATCAAGTGACCTGGGGGAGGCTAGATAGACAAACCATGGAATGCTCAATAACTCAAAATATACTATCCATATATACTTTACAATATATATTTTACAATGTATTCTCTGGTTCATCATCAATAAAATATCTTTCAGCAGGATGAGTCTAAATGGTGAGGCAACAACCTCGCCCCAATTACCCAGCTCGCGCACCAACTCCAAACAACTGCAACACCCCATACGTTCAAGACTGGGCACCACTCGGGATAACATGGACTAGTAGCGTTAAAAATTGGGACTTATCCCAAGATGAAGCACTGCCAACCTTGCTCGGCAACCTCGTATGTTAAAGATTGGGCAGCACCCAAGATAAAATGGACGAGTAGAGTGTGATGGAGGTCAATCATCAACTGATACATCTCAATTATCTATCTTTTCAATGCTCGGTAAAACTTTTAGGTAAGCTGAAGTAAAGAAGTTGAGTGTTAAACATCATGATATTGTAATACGAACACAAAAATTCTAAAACTAGAATTTTAGATAAATTGAAAAGAAAGATGGTTAATTCGAGAGAACCACTCTCCAATGACTTTCCAAAGAAAATCAATTACTCAATTGAGCAAAAATTATATTATGATGATTTCCATTCAACGTACAACTAACAAATAAATAGAAGAGTTACAAATAAATGTCAACTAAAAATTAGTAACAATTTATCCACTAACTTAAAACTAGGGAGTCACTACTCACGTTATAACCCACCATCCACTAACTGCTAATGCTAATGGTGGTTAATGACTATATAAATAAAAATAAATAAATTATAATCTAATTAACAACTAAATATGTAAATTAATTTAAACATAAAAATAGGATTGTAACATTCCTTCCCCCTTAAATCAATCCTTGTCTTCAAGGATTTTTAAAATGAGATTAATTTGAAGTTGAATTCTTTATGCGTTTTGTATGAAGAGGATTGTTGCAACCGGAAAGCAACAAGAAGTCAGCTTAACATTTGATGCAGTGAAGAACTTGTCGATACCATCACTGAGATTGAGTTTTGCATCATCTTCACCTACCTGAATCAAGAAACACTTTTTATTGCAATGCTTTGGTTCAATTTCTTTTGTCATCCTTTTTATCGGCATAAAAAAGGAACCCACATAAGCTGCAATTTTGTTCTGCTGAGAAGTTTCTATACCAATGTGTTCTCTATCAACTTGAGAAAGTTGAATAGATTTTGTAGTAACTTCGATTGTAGTAACTTGAAAATGTTAAATAGTCTTTCTAGTATCTTCAATTGCAATAACTTGAGAAAGTTGAATAGACGGACTAGATGACTGATCAATATAAGCACTGATTTTGTTAAACAACTTAGTTATGTGATTGATGATCTCCTTTTGCTGAGTTAAAAGAAACTCTACTTTTTTCTCCAACCTCTCTACCCGTTGCTCTAGGTTTTTCATTGCCATTGCCAGACTTTGATACCAATTAATACGAACACAAAAATTCTAAAACTAGAATTTTAGATAAATTGAAAAGAAAGATGGTTAATTCAAGAGAACCACTCTCCAATGACTTTCCAAAGAAAATCAATTACTCAATTGAGCAAAAATTATATTCTGATGATTTCCATTCAACGTACAACTAACAAATAAATAGAAGAGTTACAAATAAATGTCAACAAAAAATTAGTAATAATTTATCCACTAACTTAAAATTAGGGAGTCACTACTCACGTAATAACCCACCATCCACTAACTGCTAATGCTAATGGTGGTTAATGACTATATAAATAAAAATAAATAAATTATAATCTAATTAACAACTGAATATGTAAATTAATTTAAACATAAAAATAGGATCGTAACATATTGCTACTTTTTATGAGCTACAAAATTGTGAAGAATCTCAACTGTTTGTATGGTAAGAAATCAATCATAGCCGTTATTATGTACTTTAAATATAAAAAATAACTTTCAATTTCTTTTTATTTATGTTTTTGGAGAGATCATAAGAATATCCTTGTGAATGCAGGTATTCATAATATAGAGGAAATTAGAAATACATAGACTTGAATTTGTTGATTGGTTTAATCAGAGGGTGAGGATAACAATTTACTAAATAATTTAACATTTCATTGCCTATCTGTAGATTTATTTTATTAAAATTTAACTAATTAATTTTTTTTGGAAATAACACAACTATATAAAGAAGGACAAGTTTGCAAGCATATGCTTTCTTCAGCTTGAGGTCCTGAAAGGCGAGCAACTTATTATCCCGTTACAATGTCAATGGAATTAGGTTCCATACAATGAATCGAGATGAATCAAGAAAAACACAAAATAATGGAGTTGTTGTTAAAGGGGAAAATCAAACTGAAGAAGTGATTTACTATGGAAGAATTAAAGACATTATTAAACTTTGTTATACATAAGGGAATAAAGTTGTTTTGTTTGATTGTGATTGGTTTGATACAAGTCAAGAAGGAAGAGGCTACAAGAGAGATCGTTATGGGATAGTTACAGTTAACATAAAACGTAAATTGAATACTCAAGACTCATTTGTGCTTGCATGTCAAGGAAATCAAGCTTATTATATGGAAGGGATGTTAGATAATACTTGGAGTGCTGTGAATGAAATCAAGCCTAGAAACCTTTATGAGATGCTAGTAGATGGAGAACCATACCAAAAAGAGACTCAATTCAATAGTACAAATGTCAACCATGTAGGTAATGAATATGAAGAAGATGAAATAGATTGGTCTAGGATTGAGGCTGATGCCATGATTGTTGAATAACACTTTTTTTTTTTTAATTTTTTTTTTTACCTTAGATATTACTAGACTGAATAAACTCTCTTTACCACAAAGCTACATTGAGCAATAACTATTATTTTATTGATTTGAATATTTTGTTTTCATTTGAGTCCAATGTTATATTTTCTTTGCATTTAGTGTTTCATCTTTCAGCTTAATTTATGTAATGTTCAATAAATTTTATAACTCATTATATTTAAATAAAAATTATAGTACATTAAAAAAAAAAATTAATTATATGATATCTAAAAATAATCAAAATACTTATATTTTATTTAAATGTTATTTTAGAATAATATTTTTTATTTTATCAAAATGTTTTCATAATTTTATATTATTAAAAAAATTTAGAAGGAAAAATACGTAACAGCTATATTATTTCTGAGAACCAATAATTATGGTTGAATTTGTGCAGTATTTCCAATGGCACATAACATGTGGTCGGCAATTGTATAATATTTTCATTGATCAACTAATGTGGTCGGAAAATATTATTCTTTTCCAAGGGCTAGGTACATGTGGTCAAAAATAGTATTGGCGTTTCCAATGATCAACTATTGTGGATGGAAAAGATTCATCTTTCCGATGACTAGATACATGTGGTCATAAATATTATTGGTGTTTCTGAGGATCAACTATTGTGGCCGAAAAATATTCATCTTTTCTAAGGGCTAGATACCTATGGTCAAAAATAGTATTGGCGTTTCCAATGATTAACCATTGTGGTCGGAAAATATTCATCTTTTCCAAGAGCAAGGTACCTGTTATCAAAAATAGTATTAGCGTTTTCGAGGATCAAATATTGTGGTAGGAAAAGATTAAATCTTTTCTGAGGGCTAGATACTTGTGGTCAAAAATAGTATTGGCACCAAGCTTTGGTGCCATTTCACGTTATTTTTAACGACTTTAGACACTATTTTCGAGGGTATTTGTTTCGTCGTAACAAATACACATTATTTTTACGCTTCTTCGATGACCTGATTTTTTTTTTTTTTTTTTTTGGAAAAACAACAATAACCAACCATAATTTAACTTTGTCGGAAATAATTGGTCTGAAAATACACTTTTTCTTATAGTGGGAGCTGAAGAAGAAGTTGAAGAGGAGGAGAATCCAATCAAGAAAAGAGGAGGCTTTCATCAACACTAGTTTTCTCTATCTCGCTACTTTTTACATCTGGTATTTAGTCATGTTAGGAGTTGTTATCTATGATTGTATTTTGATTACTCTAAACATGAACAAATCCTTTAAGCTAGGGTCAAGATGGATCCTTACCATGAGTATTTAATAAAGACTTCTTTTTTGTTGAGTTTGCTTGTTGAATGATGAGTGTGTTTTTATGTGCTTAATGCTTTTAGGTGATTAGCTACCATTTGAATGATTTTTGGTTGTTGTGTTTGTAAGGAAAAATAATCGTTTTGAAAATGAATGTATTTGCGAATTTTTTTTTAAAAAAAAATTCAAAACATTGTCTGATTGTATTCTAAACGTAATGCAATTGAATTAATTTAGAGATTACTTTTATAGTTTAATCTTTGCAAATTTTCCGTACTTAGTACAAGATCGAATCACCTAGGAGTGTGGGCTCATTTTTCTTTGAACCAAGGTGTAAATCCACTTTCAAGACTTAAAGAAAAGGATTAAAAGCTCAAATCGAATTTGAAACTTACAACTTACTTTTAAGCTTGTGTCAATGCCAATGAGAATGACAAACTTGGTGTAAATCTATTCTTTCTCCTAGGCCACCTATTTGTAGGTTTAGAAAAGAATAATTTGTTTTCTCATAGGACACAAGAATTAAAAATCCTATTGTGATTTAGTAAGTGTAGTTGATTATATCTACAATTGATTTTTGATCTTCGAGGTAGGCACTAACAACCTATAAAAAAGCAAACAAACAGAGCGGTGGCGAACCACAAGAGGGGGTGTTCCCTTTGGGGGACTCTCTGACGCTCAAGTCAGTATATTGTTTGATTTATATCAAGTAAAGGGTTGAGAATAGCAAACCGTATTTGTTCGATGCAGTCGAGTTGTATAACTTGGTTGATCAAAGATTTGGTCGATGTTGATAGTCAAGCGATTTGGTAGCTTGTTGGATTCGATGAATCCATTTGTTCGACTATTATCGATGAAGGGTTGAGGCAGGCTTTGTTCGATGTGGGTAGCCACGTATCAACCAAATGATGTATTCGCAATTTAATGCCGGAGGATCGAGCACCACTGCAATAAATGCAAGAGATGAGTTTAGAAGAGACTTGAGAGAATTTCAGAGCTTACGCGAAGTAGTGAGAATTTCAGGACCCTTTTCATTGAGAAGGGGCTTCTTATTTATAGTGAAGACCATGGGTCTCCAACATCTCAATCCTTTAAGTGGGAGCGTGGATCAAGGGGTTTTAATTGCCCGTTATGGTCCGTTTGAACCTGACAATTAGTTCAGACGTTGGGATGTGTGTAAAGTCCCTTCATGATTGTCTGATTTTATGACCTGATTTTGACCATGTGTTTTGACTTGGCCTGATGGTTTCGTGGGCCAATTTTTGGGCTTTGTGGGCCCGTTTCTGATGGTTTCTTTGAAATATTCACCCGTTTGACAGTGAGCTTGTTTAATTGGGCCAGATGCCCAATTTTGACCACTATAGTAAGTCTAATCTTATTAGAAGTCTTTTCTTTTTTATTTTATTTTATTTATTTTTCCATCAAAATCATATTTTGATTTATTTTCCCTTTCTAATGGGAAATAAAATAAAAGAAGTAAAATGGGTCTTTATCTTGGAACCCAACATTTGAGTCCAATAGGTTCCTTTTAGATAATATAATTTAACTTGTGAAGTTTGGGGATCCATGAGTTATTTTAATTACAAGCTCCAATATATTTGACACAAGTACCAATTAACTCTTAATTAATTGAGCATAAATATATTAATTTCAGTTTAGTCCAAAATTGAAATTGCACTATTGAATTAAAATAAAATATATTAAATATGTTTACCCTAAGAAATTGTGTGAAATGTGTATTTTCATGAAAAATAGCAATAATTAAAATGTCTTTTGACCGTTACATTATTAATTATTTTATTCCTTAGGACCGTCCTTATGTCTAATGGATCATTTTGATTTATTATAAATCATGATTCAATAACTCCTTATTGAATACTTGGTACCAAGATTTATTATCCAAGTCCTTGTAAGACCCATAAAGTGATATTTACTCTTATTTGATTATAAGAGTCTTGATGTTCATATCTATAAATATATGTCCCCTATGACATATGAATCAATACTGCCAAACTATCGGGATTAAACCGTTATTCTGTGGTCATACCCATTGATAGCTCACACGTTACAACTCATAATACATATGATACATTATTTATCTCATGGTTAATATAGATATTTCAATTGCTCTATTGTGAATGTATTATTCCATTAACGGTAAAATCGAAATATACTATTCACTTGATCCATTCAATACATCATATGTACCAGGTCTTTTGTTTAAAGTCTTTCACTTAGTGATTCTAGACTCATCACTTCCCAATTGAAAACAAAATACCCACAACTTTAATCAAGATAAGGTGTCTAGCATGTATCTTAAGTTGTGAAAATTTTTAGACTAAATAAAGAATTATGCCTACCACTCATAAACTTCTTTATGTGAATAATTATTTATGTTTCTTTTAGTCTTTTAGTCTTGGATCCTTGAAATATTTTACTTTTGACATATTTAATAAACGATTTATACATGCTAAATAATTTATTTGTAAACAAAAGATGTTTAATAATATCAAATGACTTATTACAGAAAAACATTTGCTTTAGGGCATATTTCCTAACAGTGTTAAGGACCGAAAGGTGATGCAAGCAACATGCTCGATTAATTGCGCAATACATGTTAAGTAAGGTAGAAATACGTGAGGCTTGCATGTATGATCATTTATGTGTGCCATAATTCTTAATGAACTCATATGCTTGTCTAGTAGTCATCAAGAAGTAGATTATTGGTGTGTGTGGGTATTATCTCTATTGCTCGAAAGAGAATATAGGTTATAATTGGGTGGACAGGATCCTCAACATTCACTTACATAACTTGATGAATTGGTTGTCTTAATTATTTATTACAAGTAATTTGGTGAAATCGAAACCCTAGCTATCTCATCATATAGGTTGAATCATTCTTGCCTTGTTTGACTTTAGTTTGATTGCTTAATTAATAGTTGCCTTTAGTTTAGTTTTAATTGAAGTAGTTGTCCTTAAGTTTCATTCCACCAACAATTACTTGATTCTCCAAATGGTAGTATACTTAACCAATTTCGATACTTAGCAACTCAATCCTTACGGGAATGATACTTTACTTACTCAATATTGAATGTGCCGGCCCCGAACAATTGTGGGTAGCTTTAGCGCATGTCAGTTTGTATTTTGTGAATTTCAGATATATATTGTGGTTACTGAAGTGGAGGATTTGAGTGTGTTGATTGCTAATCTTTGTTTGTGAAGATTGATGATTTGGGTTGAAGACTGATGATTTGGGTTTATCAAATTGATGAAGGATATGTGTTTGGATCTAGAATTCTAGATTGATGAAAAGATGTGTGATTGGATTATTATTATTATTATTATTATTATTATTATTATTATTTGGAATTTGATTCAAGGAAAAAAATTTGAGATCGATGAATGCATTTTTTTTTCAAAGTCTAGATTATTTTTTATTAACTTTTTTTTATTAAATTAATAAAATAAATAAGAAAATAGACACTAGGGGCATTTTGGTATTTTAACCAACGGTTAAGTTTGACTAATGGCAGGGGAGGTAGGTGTCAATTAAGGATAAAGTTGTTTCTAAGTATAAAAGAACAAATTGTTAGTTTTTAGAATAGTGTTGGCTTGATTCCATTACAAAACGCTCTTTGTTTGTATTGATTAGTTGCTTAGGTGGTTCGTGATTGGATTGAGCTTAAAAGGTGGAAAGCAATTTCTCATTCGAATTCGTCTTCAAGAGGATAATGCTTGTTGATTAATGCAAAGGTAATGAGATTCTTTCTCCTCTTGCAAGGCGTAGGCGCGTGCGCGTGCGCACACGCACACACACATATCATGCATTTATGTGTGCTACAAATCGTTGTGCAAACAATTTGTAGCACACACATTCACAAAGTGTATGTTCATGCATTATAAATCATGTTATAAGTAATTTTAAGAAATGGCATACTTTGAATGTGTATTTTTTGTATTTGTATTTGTATTTGTATTTGTTTGATTTCAGAGTTTAAATTTATTTTAAAATGTTCCTTATTGCGTTTCGAATGTTTCGGTTACTCATTTGAGTATTCTCGAATTCCGAGGTGGAAGGTATGGTACTTTACGTATCTTAGTGCGTAAGGTTTCGATTTCACACATGAAATCGATTTTTGAGTTTCGAGTTGAAAGATACATGAGTTTCCATGTCTGAGATTGAGTTCAGGATCATATTGCAAAGATAGAATCGAATTCTAGAGTCCGAGGTTGAAACTAGTCCGAAGGACGGAAGAAACGAGAGAGGAAGGCATGAAGGGCATGCAAGCCATGCCACACAAGGAGGTGGTGGTGTGTAGGCGTGCGTGCCTCATGCCAAAAAACCTCTTGGCTGGCATGAAGCTCACGCGCCTCCACGCCGAGCCTTGGTGGCGTGGGCACATGCAGCCACTTGTCATCCTCCTCTCTCTCTCCACCTATATATGTGTTCTTGATCTTATTTTCTCTAATGAATTAATAGGTGTGTGAGCTGATTTGATTTTTCTCTAAACTTGAATCCTCCATATCTCTTTCAATTTTGATCTAATTTGAGTGATTCGAAAACCGAGAGCTTCGTAGTTTCAAGTAGAACAAGTCCCAAGTATTTTCAGAGTCAATTGAATCCAGATTTTGTGGTTTGCATGAGCTTCAACATGATATGATCATCTTTGTAGGTAAATCATCTTTCTCTACATATTTTGTGTGTTTGTTTGTTCTAATCACTTGATCTATTTGAGATTTATTTTGAGAATGATTTGGATTCTAATTTTAGGATTGTCCACTTGATTCCTGACACGTCTGGAAAAAGGATTTTACTCCCAAGTGTAGGAGTGTCGAAGTAATAATATAACCTAGTAAGTACGGTGTCATTCCTTAAGGAAGAAGTTTTAATGTTCATAATAACCAACAATAATCACAAGAGATATCAAGAAATAAAATGATTAAATTGGTGAATGATAGACAAATATAATGATAAAATTACTCAAATAAAAATATGTATGCTAAGGTTAGAGGGTCCACTCTTAGTATTTAGAATAAAGGTTTATTTAACTCTTTTTATAACTCAATCGGAATCCACACACAAAGGAGGTTCCATCGGAAAGTACAACAATCTAAGCTCATTTGAACATATATGAAATTATATCTTTTTCCATTTAATTAAATTACAAGGATTACTCACTCTTCGATTCAAGGAGTTTCAAGTACTGAATGTGCCAATCGCTACCATGAATCAAGAATCCTTTACTAGAAGCGTAGGTATAACTAAAACCGTACAATATCCAGAAGGACACAACCGTCCAAAAGGATTCAAGTATCCATTGATAAGATTGTCTACAATAAGTTAAGATCCTCATACACAAGAGAGAAATCAAGATTAGAGTCAAGTTAATAAAGAAAAAGAAATATTATAAATCATATTTGTGAATAACAAATGAATATAAACATTAACCACAATTTAAAAGTGTTAATAAACCTTTATTTTCATACCAAGAGCTTCACCTTTTCACCTTAGCATAATGAAACTAGTTACTCATGGAAATAGAAATAAGCATGGAAATATAAAAGGAAAAACATGTAAAAGAAAACTAATTGGTAAGAAGAAAGTTTACAAACTTGCAATGAACCAAGATGATTCAAGAGACAAATTAAGATTTTTAAGGTGTGTTTTCAGCTATCTACAAGGCCTCTTTTTATAGAGAGTTCGAAGAGCAAAATGGTCACAAAAAGGGAACATGGTTAATTAATGTTTAGCCACCTAACATTGACAATTTTGGATTGCCCATGCATGTACTGTCTTTGAACCTAGATTTTGTGCTGCTTGCTCCTGAATTGACTTTTGACATGAATAGAAGAAGTGTGTATTTTTGACTTAGCTTTCCAGAATGGTTTGGTTCGTAATTATCCGAAATCTATAGCTCAAGTTATGCTCACAATACTGAAGCATGTTCAATGTGTACAGAAACTGTGCATATGTCCTCTTCCATCCTCTGTTTGGCCTTCAAAACGTCCAAATCTTGAATTCAATGTGAAATATATTTTTGTAGGAAATTGAATCATCTTTCCATAGGAAAAAGAATGGGATCAATTCAATATTTGAATGAAAGGTTATGCCCATTTCAAGTAACCTGCATCAAAATAACAATATCAAAAATAAAAGACAAAAGTGTAAATGTGCTTAAGTTAGGAGAGTTAATGACACTACTAGTGTAAAATAATGATTTCAACTCTATTAAACATGCACTTTTATGTGTTTATCCATTTCAAAGCTAGTTGCATATTTTTGTTGAATATATCTCTCTCTAGCTTTGTTTACATGGATTATAATCTAGATAAATTTGTGTTGATGCTTGATTGCTTATTCTAGGTTTTTAATTACATGTTTAAGATCAAGAATCATTTGATTGTGACTTTAATTGATTAGATCTAGAACTCCATAGAGTGTATTTTGATCTATGCATTTTATTTGTATGTATTGCATCATATTCACAGGTTTGCATTGCACTTAGATCTTGCCTTGTGAAAAGGTTGAAAAATCTCAATAAAACTTGGTGAAGAAGTCTAGGTTGAGTGTGGCAAGCCTTCGCTAGTAAAAGGCCCAAGGGTAGAGAATAGTGGGACAAGCCAATAGGAGTGGGTCATGGAATTGGTCAGTTGAGGGTGTACACTTTCTCAACTAGTCACTAGTGGATGGTAGTGTTGCCGGTGGTTTTAGAATCAACCTGTGGATGTTTCCTATTTGAGGTATTACCACGTTAAAAAAATTAGTGTGTCAATCTCTTTAATTTCCGCATTTTACATTGTTTTGAAATTGTTACGACATTTGTACTTATTTGAAAAAAAATCAATAAAAATGAATATGTTTGTGTGTAGTTTTTAGTTGATTACATATTGCAATTTTATCTTGTTGATTTCAATATTGATAACAAATTGCAATAAGCTCACTATTTGGTTAATTTTTAGTATTTGCTTAAAAGTGTCAAAAAGCTTATACTACATATTCACACCCCCCCAACCCCCCTCCCCCGAGGTAGTGTTATTCACTATAAGTCTAAGGGAATTTCACAAACTTTAGGGAGGTTTGGTGCAATTTATTCTAGAAAAAAGTCCATGACTTATTTAGTAATCGCCCTAATTAAAAAAGGAAACTTCTTTCTAACACATCCCAGTAAATCTCTAATAATTTACAACTCTGAAATCTCTCTTAATCAGGAAATTAAACAACAACCCATATAAATATACATTTGTTAACTCCATTCCTTTTCACAATTAATTTCTCATGTATATTTTTACTTTCTTTCACATACACCCTCATCTTCTCTCACATTTCTAATTAATTTCCATATTCAAAACTCCTATCCAAAAAATTTTTAAGGCTGTTTCCAATGATGACAACCGATCATTATCATCAAATTATGAAGAATAATGAAGGATGTCAATTACCGGTTCGATCCGACCATCAAAGAGCTCATTGTAGGTTACCTCTTCAACAAGGTACATGGAAATCGACTTCCCTCTACTACTGTTGTCAAAGAATGTGATGTTTATGGTGACAACCGTGCATGGAAGGGACTCTTTCGAAGTCTTCAAAGAAAACACTCTCTACTTCTTCACAAGATTGAAGAAGAAGGCCGAAAAAGGAAAAATAATAGATAGTGTGATTGATTCTGGTACATGGAAGGGTCAATAAGGTGATAAGTAAATCTTTTCTTTTAATGGCTATCAGATGGTCTGCATTGGATCCAAGAGTAACTTCTCGTTCATCCCTAAAGAGGGAGTTAAAGAAAGTCGTGGCACATGGGTGATGCACGAGTACCGGTTAATGAAGAAGATGAAGAAGAAGGGTAAAAATGGAAGGATTGCCATAGATCATAATGATGATGATGATAATGGAAGAGTTGCCGAGTATGGCGGTTCAAGTGATGATGTTGGTGTTGCTATGAGAGAATCAAATTTCCAAACTCATCATGAGCATACTGAGGTTGCTGATACTATAGTAGAAATAATAATCTTAATCGAACTATTAGTAAGGATGGCAAAATAACTCGCGGGAACCCGCATTTATGAGGTGGGGATGAGTTTCAATTTGGTGGGGATGGAGTGGGGATAGGGATAGATAGTAAAACCTGCAATGGTTATGGGGCGGGGATGAGTTTTATAATCCCCGCCCTGTCCTGCCCCTCTTAAATATATATATATATATATATATATATATATATATATATATATATTTTGTTATATAGTTTTTTTTTTCTTTTAATGTCATGTTTAAAAAATTAGAATTTATTTGTTTAGTTGTGAGATTTATCTTTATTTTTAATGTTTATGAGATGATTTTCAATATTTTTTTGGAATTACTTTATATAGTATATCATATTCATTGGGTTATATATTTATTATTCTAATAAATAATTTTGATAATCGGATTAAATGAGATAAATGGGTGGGGATGGGAAAAGCATACCCCCACCTTTCCCCGTCCCGCTCCATATATTATGGGGTTTTATGTAGAGATGGGGTTTCAAAAAATAACTGGGGCGGGGGGCGGGGTACGGGGAGGGCCACCTCGTCTCGAACCCGCTCCACTGCCATCCCTAACTATTAGCATTGATGAAGAAATTATGTATATGGCGGTGATACCAAAAATTTACATTGAATGAATATATAAATTTCTATTTCTTTTTATATAGCTTCAACTCTACAATTACTAGAACCTTAGTCGCCGTTTGATCTTGTAATTCGTGAATTGCATTTCTCTGTTCTCCTTGGTTGCTAATTGTTTATGCATTATCTTATTTGATTTATCCTATATTGTTCTTATTATATTCTTAATTTTAGACATTATTGTACTTTTTATTAAATATCAAAAAAGATAACTTGGGAAATTATAATGAAAAAAAAATAAATGAAATTTTATAACTCAATTTTTAGGGTATATATAATTACTTAATGCTCTGAGGAAATTAATTAAGCAAAGTTGGTGGCTTAATTTTAAAATTATAAATACTACAACGCTGAAATCCCAGTTGGGACGATCGATTAAACATTTTGGGCCCAAATAGTGACTATAAAGCCCAGTTGCAGCCCACCACGAAATATTCAATACATTTGACAATAAAATCAATTTGTGAGTAAATCCTATCAATCGTGGTGACTCAAGAGTACATCATCAACAACCTAAATGAAAGAATTTGAAGGATCCTCTTAACATGAAAAGAGTTTGATTCATAGTTAATACAACATTATTCATGAAATAATTCAATGTCATTGAATTTGCTGTATATATATCCGGTCTGACTCTGATTGATATTTATATATCCGGTCTGACTATGATTGCTATATATATATATAGGAAACTTTTCTCCTCGGTACGTAAATATATATCAATGTATTGTATGTGGACCATTAGATTCAATTGCTTTGGCTCAGTCTGTATTTATTAATGTGGGGCTATGGGCCCACTGTGAATATGTGGCTGTGGTTGGACGTTCTAAAATTATAAAGTCAGGACAGTCCTGGAGAGAGAGAGAGAGAGCTTCTCACCGACAAACCTCTTGATATAACTTACATACAAACTTATTTATTAGCCTTTGGATGTTGTGTAAATGGTGGGCTAGGAGAAAGAATACACAACATGGATCTTGATCAAAAGGTTAATAAATAGGTTTGTATGTAATGTTATATCTAGGGGTTTGTAGGCGAGAAGCTATATATATATATATATATATATAAATCTAATGGTCCACAACTGTGAGCATACTTATAGAATACTTATCAACATCATCAATTTTTACCAAAAAGGCAATGTAATTGGGTCAAGTAATGCTTACATGGCAAAAAGTGATGAGGTGGATAAACGTACTATAAGTATGCTCATAGTTGTGTGCCTACCAGAGAAAAACTCGATATAAATGATAGTAAGAGGAAAAAGATGATAAAATTGTAGTATTGTAATTTAATGGCTATAGACCGAAAAGAAATTATAATGAATGGTCATAATCATGAAAAACATTGGATGGGACTAAAAACAAAAATGAATATTTTGATTAGGTTATTTGAGACAATTTCCCCATTGTATTAAGTATATACATTATCTTATTTGATTTAGGCAAAATATTGTTCTTATTAGATTCTTTTACTCATTATTGTAATTTTTTTTTATTAAATATCAAAAAAGGAAACTTCGAAAACTTGGTGGCTTAATTTTAGAACTGGATGGCAAAAAGTTGGATCAGCCCACCCCAAACCCGAAACCCATTTTTTACAGGTTGCCCCAAACCCGATCCGTGACCCGAATGGGTTTTCGATTTCCACCCCAAACCTGATCCGATTGGGTTAGGGGTGCCCCAAACCCAACCCGAATGACCCGATCCATTTTATCCTTAATATATATATATATATATATATATATATATATATATCAAACCACTAAATATATAAATTATTTTATCATATGATTGAATTTTAGGACATTGACTTAAATTTTAACATTAAATTAATATATATATATATACAAATTTTTTTCATTTTTATTGGAAATTTAAATATACACTTAAATACAAACATACACCGTTGAAAAAGATTTTAACATACACTTAAAATTCATACATAAATTTAAATTTAATAGAACACAATATCTAAGTTTAATAAACTTTAAATTCAAACATAAAATATGATTAGGTAAAGAGACAAAGAGATTAGAGATTTGTTTTTCCCTTTATATTTTATATTTTAAAAACGGGGCGGGTCAGGGCATAAGGAGTTGACCATACCCGACCCGATAAAAAACCAGGTCAAAAAAGTTTGACCCAAACCCGACCTGAGCCCCATTTTAAGTGCTTCAAACCCGCTCCAAATGGATCAGAGCCCCGCCGGTTTGGGGCAGGTCGAGGATTTTTGCTGTCCCTACTCTTGATTCTTGAGTCATAAATTCTTGTTAGGTCCGGCCCTAGGGGGAGTCTAATAAGACAAACGCCTAAGGCCCTCGATTGTAAAGGGCCCCCAAATTATAGTTAAAAAAGAAGAAAAAAAAGTGACAATATTTACACTCCTTAAAAATTGTATGTACACCCCAAATCAGTATTATTTAAAAAAAATCCAATTTTACCCTTAAGTAAAATTACTAAAAGGATTAAACAGTTTGTAAATATTGTACATCTATCAATAATTATTAATTAGTTTCCTATTGATCATTTGTTAAAAAAAAATCATATTATATATATATATATATATATATATATATATATATATATTTACAGTTTTTCTATTATTAGTTCGAACTGACAATAAATATATCGATACGAAGAATGTGGACCACAGATTATGGAGAAGTTTTGACAAGTGCATACACTTTGAGTCAAAGTATGTAAATTTAGTGGTCAACATTCTTCATCCTGATATATTTATTGTTAATTCGAACTGATAATAGAAAATCCGTATATATGTATCATAAAAACCCTTTCTATTTTTTCAAACCCTAGCTTCTCTAAATACCAATTTCAAATAGATTTTTAATTTCTTTTAAGAAATACAAATTACTTACAAAGTGATTTTTGTGGATCTCAAATGAGAAAAACCTCCAATCATAGTGATTTTTGTGGACGGAAAACATTCAAGAAGAAAGTGAGAGAGTTGCTAGACATGCTGAGAGAGAAAAAGACAAAAATAATAATTGAAATTTGATTTGTGGAAGTAAAACATGGAAGGCTAAAGGGAGAGAAGATATTCTTTCACTTGAGGGAATAGAAGGATAGTGGGATAAGTGGAGAATGCAGTTAAGGAAAAAAAAAACCTGTTATATATATTTTACAGAGAATTCTCAAACGATCCTAGATTTTTTTTTTTTTTTTTTTAATTTCCAGAATCCCTTGCCTTATTACTGTATTACTAATAGTATATCCAATCAAACACTCACATATATCGGATCCTGCACTATCTTTTTTTTCTTTTTCGTTATTTTAATCTACAAACAATAAATAAAATGAACTCAAAACACAACTTATTTTAGTATACTTTTTATATTTAGAAGTTAGAAATTATTTGTTTATAAATTAACAAAATTGATTAGATAACAAAATATCTGTGTAGGTTGGGTGTACTTGCAAAAATAAAATAATATAGAATTAAAGAAAGGGTATTTTTGGTATTAAGTGAGGTTTATTTACAAACTAGAGATTTTTTATGGAGAGCTTCTCCTTACAATCCACAAATTATCTATTTATACTCCAATTTAATTTTTTTTTTTATTAATGACAATTTTAATCTGAATTAAAATTACTAAACAAGACAAAATAATTCTAAAGAAATTCTAAACTAATTAAATTATTAAAAAAAATTAAAAATTCTCTCTCCTAAATCATTAGATTAAATATTCGCTACTATAAAAAATTGATTATAAAATATAGTCCATATAAGATTTTATATAAAATAGGTCTATAAATGACTTTAAAAATGGCTCACCATAAACATATAAATTTTTTTTTTTTTTAAAGACCCACCAATGGAAACCCAACCCATAAATGACTTTAAAAATGACCCACCATACAACATATAATTTTTTTATATATATAAAGGCCCACCAATAGAAACTCATTTATCATTTTTACAACAACAACATGGGATCAAGGGTGACTATGTGTTGAATCCTAGCAACAATCGTGTTTGTCACAAATAATCCTTTTTTATATCTCTAAAAAAAATAAAAAAAAATAAAAATCTTTATTGACACGAAAATTCAGAAGTCGTTTCGAAGGTAAGTCAATACACTTTTTTTTTTTTTTCGAAAATCCTATTTTTATTTTTATTTTTTATGTAAGCTTAATTAGTACTTTTGCTGCTAAAAATGTGAGACGATTAAGGTTTAAATGATAGATTCTTTGATGCAATTATAAAATTTTTATTTTGGTAACTTTTTATTTGTTATTTTGTTGTGTTATAGTCTTGATGTTGAGTTATTATATTGATTTTTATAAGTATTTACTGAAGAAAAAAAAAATCAAGAAAATATACATAGAGTATTGAGAGCCCCATTTTTTATAGTTCATATCAAGCCTTGGAAATCTTAGGGCCGACCCTGATTCTTATTGGGTACCTATAAGTTCTATAACTATTATTGTCATATGAAACAGGAGCATATGTGTTAATAAACTTGTTTTATATATGAATCTTAACTAATTTATCAAGAAATTTCAGAACATAAACTTTGATAATAGAAAAATGGACCAATGTATGGAGATTCTTGTTGATCTCAATCGTGGCATCTGAAAAAAAAAAAAAAAAATTGCTTTTGTTTACTTAAAAATAAAAATAAAAAAATTGTTTAGTTATTTTAAGTACATATAATTATATAAAAACTACCCTTTAAAATAAAGAAATAACAATTATAGATGTATATATATATATATATTTTTTTTGACAGATAAAAATCTAAAGCAATCACATTAAACGTTTCCTTTTAATTTAAGTATGTAACAAATGAAAAGTTTTAGATAAAAATTAAAATTAAAATTAGAGTTATGGTCAAGAACAAAGCTTGTCTTTAAATTGGATCATGCTACCACGAGACTTTTTAGAAATTAATAAGAAAAATAAGGAAAATTAGAGTTTCTGTAGCAAGAAATAGAATATATAATGAAGTAAATAAGGCAATATTAAGAGTTGATTAACTGGAATAATCACTACCCAAACATATATTAATCAGTCACAATCAAATAAATCGCATCAATTGTACAAGAAATGCCATTAATACAAACAACAACAATGGAAATAATAATAATAATCACATTAAAACAAATTAATTACAAATTAGACTCATTTTAGAAGATGAGCCCAAAAGCCAGAGCAACAAGAGAAGCAAGAAAAGTTGGGAGAAAAGCACTAGTAGTAGTAGTAAAAGCAGCAGAGGTAGGGCTTGGAGCTGGAGCATCTGCAGCTGATACATTTGGAAACCCAGAAAAAGCCATCACCACCACCACCATTACTGCCAACAACACTCTCATCTTCATCACTGCCTCCATTGTGAATTTTTTTTTCTTCAATGTATTAAATGTTTTTGTGTTTTTGTTGAGAAAATGTCTCCACACAATAAGTTGGATAGTTTGGGGCAAGAAAAGAAAGGGCTATGAATTATATAGGACAGGGAGCCCTATAACTGACCGTTGCTTACAAGCCATGGAAAGCATCACATGGTTTGCTTTTTTGGGCAAGAAAAAGCAGCTTTGATTTCAATAAATTTTTTTTTTCTTTTTCTTTTTGGGTGGCAGTACCTGGCTACCCGCCCGTTAGTTGGGACAGGGTGTCCTGAACTTATGGGTGTCATTATGTCATACAGCTGTTGTGGGGACCTAAAAAACTTTTGCTTTCTTTCTTTAGAGAAAATCCCAAAAACCTCCCCTAAATTTTGATATATATCAAACTCTTTCTAATTTTGAAATTTAAATGAATAATCTTATTGATGGTGTTAAATGATTATGTAATAGACTCCAATATTTTGGAAAAAAAGTTTTATAATTATGTAACGTTACATAACAAGCTATAAGCATTACATAATCGTTTAAAATAATCCTAATTTTATATGTAAAAACAGTTATATACCTTATCGTAAAAATTATATTATTATGAGAAAATCTTGAATGAAATAACATCACAATGTTACTCGTGCATCAACCTAATCAAAGCATGTTACGAGTTAAAAAAAAAAATGATATTTTAATTGAAATAAAAATGAAATTAAACAATTGTTTTCGGTCAATATAAATTGGACGATCCCAATGACCATTCCAAAGAGGGTTTTTCTCTCATATAAGAGTTTATTTGTCTAAATACGAAACTATAGGTTTATGTTTAGAAAATAAGTTAAAACATAGGGATTTTTTTTTTCAATTTCTCTCTTTCTTTTAATCGCCATACTTTGTTGAAGTGTAGGGACGGTTTTGTCCCCAGAAGATGGCATGTTCCGAGGTTGGGATTGGAGTGAGCTAGGGTGTTTTGGAGATTGAAATTAATGTAAGTAAAGAATTAGGTTTTGGTTTCAGTGAGATATTTTAATGGATATTATGTTATGGGGGATGTGGTTCTGGTGAGCTGTTTTTGGGTTTACATCGATATACCCACTCATTTTGTCTAGTTGTGTTTAAATTTAATAATTCTATTTTGTTTTTAGCTGCAACAGTCGTAAATGGGAATATGTGATCACCGAATACTGAATCCTTTCTATTGTATTTCATAGAATATTAGGAAAATAGGAAGTTATACAATTATTTTTTAAAATTTTAATTCTACAATAAACATCACAGATTCACAGACAGTACAAACCCTAGGTAATATCCATTTATATGAATAAGAAAAGAAAACAATAAAGAGCAACCAAGACTAAAAAAACACAAAAACCGGGGGAAAGGGGGGAAAAGCTCTAATCAAAACAGTGATACGCATGCCACATCAAACAAAAACTAAAAATATCAGGAAAATTGATAAGACTTCCGACCCATGCAGTCATTGCCAATTAACAAAAAGCAGAAAGACGGGGTGAAGAACCACCAAGCATCAATCTCTAGCCTCAAAGCATGCTCAGACAAGGTAGTCAATAGTTGTATACTTTTCGTCGGGACAATTTGTGTCTCTATTCGTCACAATTTTTTAAAATTCAATCATTTATGTTTCCGTTTTTTAAATATGAATGATAATAAAAAAGAAATATGATGGTTAAATATTTTTTTATGTAATTTTGTAAATAAAATAAAATAAAATTCACTTTAAAATGGTTTTTTTTTAAAAAAAAATATTTTAGAAAAATCAATACTTAGCACGCCCCAAGATCCAAAATATATATTACAATAACAAGAATTAGGGGTGGGCGTTTTTAGGTTAGGTTAGGTTTGGTTGAAAAATTTTTAGCCCAATTCAACCTAACGTAAATTTTAACCCAACCCAATATTTTTCGGATTGGGTTAATCGGGTTAGACTTTTTAACTCCAATAATAAAAAAAAAAATTGAATTTAAATTTTGTTATATCAAAATTCAAACTTAAAATAATTTTTCACCATAATATCATATCACATCAGAGTTTAAATTTCTTGCAAGCATCAAAATTAAATCAAAACATATAATACAAATTATTTAAATATCTGTTGCATAATTAAAAAATAAAAATATAAACTGGTAAGGCTTTGCCATTTCTGGATCATGTTCTTCTTCTTCTTCTTCCCTTTCTTAGTTCTTTTGTCCTCGGGCTACTTGCCCTCCTTTGTACCAAGAAAATATAAATATATATATATATATATATATATATATATATATATATATAACAATTTATATAACTTAGAAAGGGGGGTGTATTCAACTCAGAATTGGTTGGATTTGATTGGATTCTGTTGGATTTTAGAAATCCGAGTGTATTCAACTCAAATTTCATTGGATTTGTTTGAAATCCAACAAAATCTGGGGGTATTCAATCCGGATTCTATTGGATTCCAAATAAATCCAACGAAATCTGGGTGTATTGGAAATCCAATGGATTTGGATGGATTTGTTTAAGTAATGGATTTGGTTGGATTTTGATGGATTTGGAAGGGGAAAATATAAATAGAGAGATAATTTCAAAATCTTTCCAAATCTTGCCATTTATGCCAAGATTTGGATGGATTTGCTCTCTGCTCTCTGCTCCTCTCTACTTAAGAACCATATGAATTTTTATTAAACAAAAAATCAACTCCTCTCTGCTCAAGCCACCGCCACCACCACCACAATCCCCAAAATCCAGCCACCACCCACCAAACAAGAAACACCCACCACCAAACCAAAAACCACCCCCAATCTAAAAACCATAATCGAAATCAACCACTCACCAACACCAACACCCACACACCCACACACTGTTGACGCCTGGAAAGAGCAGATCCAGAAGGCAATCGATTCCAAGAAACTGGTATATTTGTTTTTATTGTACGGTATACTATACCTTTGATTTTTTTTTTCCTCAGATTAATTATATATTTTGTGGGGTTTTGAGTTTACCAATCAATAAAGAAGAAAATTGCCCATCTGGGTATTTTTTATCAGTTGACAGTGGGTTTTGAGAAGAAGAGATTTGGGAGAGAAGAGAGATGCTTACTCGAGCAAGGAAGGGAAAGAAATTGACTTTGGTTTGAGAAGAAAGGTTTGGTTTGACCTGGGTTAGATAAAAATTTTTTTTTTGACTATTATTATTATTATTATTATTTAAAACAAATCCTTACAAATCCATCCAAATCTACATAACAAATTCCAACGAACTGTTTACTCAATTCCTACAAAATCTAATGAAATCCGTAGGATTTATGAATTCCATCGAAATCCATCACTTAAAACAAATCCATCAAACTCCAACGAAATCTGGGTTGAATACACCCCCCTTAGAAAGTCTCCATCTAAGCCTCCCATCCATTTTATAATTATAATCACTTCGTCGAATATTTCGTGATTGAATAATCTATTATTTATTTCAACCAACATAATAATTTGAGTTTATATACAATTATTAGACTTTTTTCTACTAAATTCTTAATCAAATCCTAAGGGAAAAAAAAAAAAGCATTTTAAAGTATAATCAAAGACGTGCCAATTAATACAAAAGATGAAGAAAATATAATTGCATATTTTTAATAAATGTATTATATATTTATGGTATAAAATATTTAAAATTATGTATTTATATGTCATTTATAATATTATAAATGGTGCTTGAGTAAATTTTTAAATGTTTTAAAAAATGAGATTTCATACTAAATCCAATAATAAATAAAATTATTTAATCTATTTTTATAATGCATCTCAGGTTGTTGGGTTGGATTGGGTTATATTTTATTAACCCAATCTAGTTGAATTTGATCGGATTGGGTGGGGTTAATGGGTTGAGTCGGCGCGTAGGTGCCCACCCCTAACAAGAACCGAATCGTTTGAACCTCTTTTCTTTTCATTTCATTGCTGGCGAAATTTAAATTCAAACTTGATAATTTAATATTACAATAAATATAAACTAAACTCCTTTTTACTTTAGGATCAACAAAATCTTTTGAAATGACAAAAGAAAAAGAAAAAGGTATTCTACATATATGATGAGTATTTTTAAACTCCCTGTGGGCCTTTGTAAAGAGTTGAGCTCATTGTTTGCTAGATTTTGGTGGGGTACCAAAGAGGGGAGGAGGAGGATTAGTTGGAGGAAATGGGAGAAGCTTTGCTGGCCGAAATCTGTTGGAGGGCTTGGTTTCAAAGATTTGTATCTATTTAATTGGTCTCTCTTAGCCAAGCAAGCGTGGAGATTAATGCAAAACCCGGACCCCCTAATAGCAAAAATTTTCAAATGTAAGTACTTCAGAGATTCTGATTTTCTCCATTCGTATGCTAAACCAGGTAGTTCTCATGTGTGGAGAAGTATAATGTGGGGAAAGGAATTGCTTTTAAAAGGGCTACGTTGGAGAGTAGGAGATGGAACCAGTATTCGTGTGTGTTCGGACCCATGGATCCCAAGGCCCTCATCATTTAAACTGATTAGTAATATTTCCAATTCTGAATTGAGGGTTTCAGATCTTATTGATGATGGTAGGCATTGTTGGGATATTGATAAGTTGAAGGCTACCTTTCTTCCAGTGGATAAAGAGGTTATTATGTCAATTCCGATCAGTATGGGGGGTGGTAAAGATTACCTTTCCTGGCACTATGAGAAGAATGGAATTTACTCAGTAAAGACCGGGTACTGGTTAGCCTTGAATTCAACTCTTCAAGAATCTACCTCTTCTCCTTTTAGTTCCCAAAAATGGTGGAAAGGTCTATGGCATCTTAACATTCCACCTAAAATTAAGATGTTTATCTGGAGAGTTTATCATGGTGCTATCCCTTGTCATCACAATCTATGGAAAAGGAAGATATCAAAGCTTAATTTATGCTGCAGATGTCAGAAGCATTCGGAGACTGTTGACCATGCATTATTCTGGTGTCAGGAGAGTATCAAGGTATGGCGCTACACTCACTTTTTTGATTTGCTTTCTAAATTTCAGTGTCTTACTAGTCGTGATACTGTCATTGGTTTATTTAATTGTTTGGGGAAAGAGGATTTCAGTTTTGCTTGTGTTATAATGTGGAATATCTGGAACAATCGTAATGCTGTCTTGTTTGGAGAATGTGGTAGGAGTGGTGTGGATATTGTGGAGAAATCTGGTGACTTATTATTGAAATTTCAACATACCTGCCGTGCTCTATCAACAGATCAAAAATCTTCTGCAGTAAGTCCCAAGATTTGGCTTGCTCCCCCTCCAGGATGTCTCAAGTTGAATTCAGATGTGTCGATGAGAAATGGAAAGGATTTTATTGGCATTGGAGCTGCAATTAGAGACTCTTCAGGCAAGGTAGTAACTGCTATCTCAAAGCCTATGGTGAGGAAACCTTCAGTTGAATTGGGGGAACTTTTGGCGCTTCGAGAGGGTCTTATCCTTGCTAAACGAAATAACTTGAAAGTTACTACTGCTGAAGTGGACGCTTTATCAGTAGTCTCCATGCTTAGTTCTAATAGTCCAGCTCTTGGTGATGCAATGTTTATTGTTGCTGATATTAAATCTCTGTGCTGTGAGGTGGGAGGTTGTATATGTAAGGCTATTCCCAGAGAATCCAATGGTTTAGCCCATGGATTAGCTAATTTAGCTTTCTCTTCTGGTTAAGAGATCATTTGGAGGGATGTCAATCCTAATTGTATCTTTCCAGGTCTGTAATGTTTGATGTTGTTTAAGTCAAAAAAAAAAAAAAAAAAAAAAAAAAAAAAAAAAAAAAAAAAAAAAAAAAGGTATTTTAGAATACCTCATTAATTATAAAGCATAATCAATGCATAATTATTTCATGATACCATACCAAGCTCCCTTTGAACCTAGGTGGTATGAAGACATAATAAAGTCATCATCATACCACCAAGTCTACATGAAAGAATGGTACACTAAATTTTATACATTTTACTTTTCAATCTTACAATCAACTCTTTCATTTTTTTTTTATTTTTTTATTGGATTATATTTTACATCAAGACGAACTGACAATAGAAAAATTATATATATATATATATATATATATATATATAATAACATGAATCAATATGTTTGAAACTCTCTTCGCTTTAGTGAGAATGAAATTTAAATCCAAATTTATTATTCATTCAATTCGTTTGAAACTCTCTTCACTTTAATGTGAGTGAAATTTAAATACAAACTTAATAATTTAATATTACAATAAATATAAACTAAATTCCTTTTTACTTTAGGATCAACACAATATTTCAAAAAAAAAAAAAAAGGTATTTTAGAATACCTCATTAATTTTATGAAGTATAATCCAATTTCCAATAATCCATGCATAATTAATTCACGATACCAAGCTTCCTTTGAACCTAGGTGGTATGACATAGTAAAGCCACCATCATACCACCAAGTCCACATGAAAGGATGGTACACTAAATTTTATACATTTTACTTTTCAATCTTACAATCAACTTTTTTTTTTTTTTTTTTTTTTTGATTAAAAACTGTTTTTCAACCTCATATTTCTACAACGTGTGACAACCTAATTTTTTACAAGAGCATGGGTATAGAAACCAATAGTCAAAATAATATTAATTTTATGTTAATTTTTTTTATTACAACAAATATAAACTAAACCTAAAAAAAAAAAAAAAAAAAAAAAAAAAACTAAACCTCTTCCTACTCTAGTGTGTCCCTCTTCCTACTCTAGTGTGTCTTACATTTGAACCCAAAATTGCTATAAGAAATATAAACTTAACTCATCCCTACCTTGTTGTGAGCGAGATTTGAAAAATTCATATGTATATATATATATATATATGTACAGAAATTCTATTATCAGTTCGAACTGACAAAAGTTATATCAGTTCCTTACATGTGGACCACTGGATTTAAATACTTTGACTTGGCTGTATGCACTTGTCAGTTAAAGTATTTAAATCCAATAGCTCACATACAAGGAACTGATATAACTTTTGTCAGTTCGAACTGATAATAGAATTTCTGTATATATATATATATATGTATATACAATTTTAATTAGTACGGGGAAATTGGCCCATTAATAGTGAATCTGCTTTCACTGGTTTGGTGAAGACCTGTTGTCCCACGCCTCCACGCCTCCACCTGACTTTTGTATGCCTAAATTTATAGTGCGATTTTGTCCTCTCATCTTATTATATTTTCAATGATTTTCTCATCTTATTTAAATCCAGTGGCCCACATACAAAGAACTGATATAACTTTTGTCAGTTCGAACTGATAATAGAATTTCTGTATATATATATATATGTATATATATATATATATATATGTATATACAATTTTAATTAGTACTGGAAAATTGGCCCATCAATAGTGAATCTGCTTTCACTGGTTTGGTGAAGACCTGTTGTCCCACGCCTCCACGCCTCCACCTGACTTTTGTATGCCTAAATTTATAGTGCGATTTTGTCCTCTCATCTTATTTTATTTTCAATGATTTTCTCATCTTATTTTATTTTTAAGAGTAATGCTATACAACTCAAATAATTAACCAAAATTTCAACCTAAATAATATGACAAGTGAATTGTCATCATCACATGCAACATGTGATGATGTGGTTAATGAAAAAACTAATTGATACATCATTTTATTAATATAATACACGAATTATATTTATGTTAACCATTTTAACAATTTTATTTAAGGTAATATTAGAATTTTAAAAATACATTGATTTGAAGTGTACTTACAAATTTCGAAGGATACAAATATCGCCACTCTTTAGAATTTTGATTCAATCTGATCCAATCAAGACCTCAAATCCAATGAATCATAATATATCGGAATCATGCACACCCCTAATCAAAATCATCTTTTTACACTATTAAAAAAAAAATCATTAACTTTATATATCATCTATTTCAAAAAGAAAAATCATTTTTTCAGAATAATAAAAAAAGGTATTTTATAATACCTCATTAATTTGAAAGCTATTTGGTTTGGTTTTGATTTGTTTGATTGACAATTCTACCAAGCTGTGGCTTGAACTTGGGTGGTAAAGAATCATATGAACTCATGTCATCTTACCACCAAGTCCAACAGGATGCATGGTGACTTCAATTTCATAGATATTGCTTTCCAACCATCCACGTTCAAGTGTTCAACTCTTTTTTCTTTATTCGAGAATTTATTCCTATTCACTTATTAAAAAAAATAATTCATAATTCCAAAACAACAACAGTTATGAATTATGAGACAACAAGAAAAACAAATTTGTAATAAAATTCCCATTTAACCTTTTAATTTCCATCTTAATTGATTCCTTATTAATAATCTTATATTTTTACAGTCCAATATGGTTCGATGATAAATGATGCTCATCCACTCTGGCAATGTCTGAAGTTCAAGTCGCCACACTGCTAATGGTATATCAAAAATAAATAAATAATCCTATCTTTTGATAATTAGAACCAATCAGACGTTTGATTTTATCAAAAGTTATATGTAATATAAGAGCATCTTCAATGATGTGCTAAATTATTGTGTCAATACTAAAATTTAGCACAAAGTACAAAAACCATCCTCCGATGCAGTGCCAAATGATGTGCCAAATTTGGTATATACTATATTGTGTGCCAAATTTGACACTAATTTGACACTCAATATAACATATGTTAAATTTGGCACAGCAATAAATGTTTATTTTTTAATTACAAAAATACCATTATATATATATTTTTTAAATGAAATAGTGAATGCAATATTAATAGAACTTTGTATTGTATTATTAAAAGAAATAATGAATGCATTAATGGTAACTGTTTACTTTTATAATTTTAATTAATAAAATAATAAAAATAGTATTTTAGATAGAATTGTGCATTGGAGCACAATGTTAAATTGGTGTGCCAAATATAACATTTTACTCTTTTTTGTGTCAAATTTGGCATTGGCATTGATATATGTATTGGAGATGATCTAAGAATGTAATGGAATCATGTCTCTCACCTAATAAAAATTTTATGTTATAGTAAAATAATAATAATAATTTTCTTTTGTTGTAATATATTAATGTTGAGAGTCATATTGGACTTAGGTGTATAATTGAACAATTTCAATTTAATATACATATATTTTTCTTTTTAAAAATTTGTTTGGACTTTGGAGTAATCCTACCAAATCAGCTCTTCATTTCAAGATATTATCTTTATATATATATATATATATATATATATATATTCTATTATCAGTTCGTCCTGACAATAAATATATCAAGACGAAGAATGTGGATCATTAGATTTACATACTTTGACTCAAAGTGTATGCACTTGTCAAAACTTCTCCATAATATGTGGTCCACATTCTTTGTCCTGATGTATTTATTGTCAGGACGAACTCACAATAGAAAAAATGTATGTATATATATATTTATATATATATATATATATAAAGTATGAATTTTTTTATTTTTATTTTTTGTTACAGAAGATCTATACCATATGGTACCTGCCCATTTTTTAATTTTAACTAATAGATTTAAATCCAATATCCAGAAGGGAAAAAAAAAAGATTTAAATCAATTGATGTTGAAAGTGTGTCTATATACCTACTATATAACCTAGAGAAGGTGAATAGAGTGTTTACTAAATTTTACTATATAATCTTATGAGTTTGGTTAACGTGTGTCCTAAGGGCAATGTTGTACACACTGCTCTCAAATTTATCCTACATGTAAATACGACTATATACCATGTCGTAAATACTATTTTACTGAAAGAAAATCTTGAATGAAATAATATCACAATGTTATTAGTGCATTAATCCGATCAAAGCACATTATGAAATAAATAAAAATAGAAATAATAGCTGAAATAAAAAAATATATAAAAAAAAATTAAGCTTCAATTGGATGGTCCCAAGTCCCAACGAATATTTCAAAAGGTTATTTGTTTAAATACGAAACTATAGGTTTCTGTTTAAAAAATAAGTTAAAAGTTAGGGAGGTTTTATCAATTTCTCTTTGTTTTAACAACCATACTTTGTTGAAGTGTAGAGACGGTTTTGCCCCAGAGGATGGCATGTTCTGAGGTTAGGATTGGGGTGAGCTAGGATGTTTTGGGGATTGAAATTAATGTGTGCAAAGAATTTGGTTTTGGTTTCTCTTTGTTGAGGGATCAGTGAGATATTTTAATGGGTATTATGTTATGGGGAATGTGCTTTTGGTAAGCTCAACTAAGCTGTTGTTGGGTTTACATTGATACCTACTCATTTTGTCTAGTTGTGTTTAAATTTAATAATTCTATTTGTTTTTAAGTTGTGTTTAAATTTAATAATTCAGTTTTGTTTTTACCAATTTAATTTCAATGCAACAGTCGTAAGTGGGAATATGTGATCACTGAATAGTGAATCCTTTCTATTGTATTTCATAGAATATTAGGTAGTCATACAATTATTTTTTAATTGTACGGGCCTAAAAAGAAAAAAACATTACAAGCGATCATAAGTTGAAAAACCTGAGATAGTATCCATCAATATAAATGAGAAAAGAAAATAATAAAGAGTAAAAAAAGACCAAAAAAAGAAAACACAAAAACCAAGGGAAAAAAGCTCTAACCAAAACAGTGACACGCATACTAGACCAAACAGAAATCGAAAATATTAGGAAAACCGAAAAGACTCCCAACTCATGCAGTCATTACCAATTAACAAAGAGCAGAAAGAAGGGGTGGAGAACCACCAAGCATCAATCTCCAGTCCCAAAGCATGCTCAAACGAGGTAGTCATATAATTTTCGTCGGGACAATTTGTGTCTCTATTCATCACAATTTTGTAAAATTCAATCATTTATGTTTCCATTTTTTAAATATGAATGATAATAAAAAAGAAATATGTGGGTTAAATTTTTTGTATGTAATTTTGTAAAAAAAAAAAAACAGAAAAGTTCACTTTAAAATGGTTAAAAAAAAAAAAACATTTTAGAAAAATCAATACTTAGCACTCCCCAAGATCCAAAATATATATTACAATAACAAGAACCGAATGTTTGAACCTCTTTTCATTTCATTGCAAGTGAAATTTAAATTCAAACTTAATAATTTAATATTACAATAAATATAAACTAAACTCCTTTTTTACTTTAGGATCAACAAAATCCTTTGAAATGACAAAAGAAAAAAAAAAAGAAGGTATTTTAGAATACCTCATTAATTATAAAGCGTAATCGATGCATAATTAATTCACGATGCCATCATACCAAGCTCCCTTGAACCTAGGTGGTATGAGGACATAATAAAGTCATCATCATACCACCAAGTCTACACGAAAGAATGGTACACTAAACTTTATACATTTTAGTTTTCAATCTTACAATCAACTTTTTTTTTTTTTTTTTTTCTTTATTGGATTAAAAGTTGTTTTTCAACCTCATATTTCTACAACGTGTGACAACCTAATTTTTTACAAGAGCACGGGTATAGAAACCAATAGTCAAAGTAATATTAATTTTATGTTTTTTTTTTAATAAATATTACAATAATTTACTATATAAAAAAAATGAAATATTACAATAATTCGAGATTTTATGGGGAGGAAGAAAAGACTCAAACTCACAATCTCGTGGTTTGGGTGTAAGAGGATTTACACCGGGTCAACCTCATCTCATCCATAATATTAATTTTATATGAACTGTTTTTTTATTACAACTAATATAAACTAAACCTTTTCCTACTCTAGTGTGTCTTACATCATGCCTACATTGTTGTCAGTGAGATTTGAAAAATTCATATGTATATATGTATAATCAAAAAATTAGGGGTGTATGAAGGAGATGGGTTTGGTATGGTGATAAACTCCTCACAACTGTACCATGAGGTTGTGGGTTCAAGTTTTTCCCCTCTAGAAAAAAAAAAAAAAAAAAAAAAAAAAAAACCACGGATTTATGTATTACTTTAAAAAAAAAAATTAGGTGTGTATGATGATTGATGAATCAGAATTATTGGACTTGCCATGATCCACAAAAGAAAGAAACCCTAACTAACTACACTACACAATGTATAAAATTGAGTTTTTGAATTGAATTGGATTGGATTGTTAATTGGGCCACACATTAGAAAATAAGTAAATAAAATAAATTAGTGCAACATATAGAAAATCAGTCATATGAGATTCTGATCCAATCATGAATTTTATAATTGAGTGTCGATATTTGCAATCTAGAAAAATTATATGTACACCTCTTTTTATATATACATCCCATTAAAAATTTTAAAATGTTATATCTTATAAGCTAAACACACTACACATATTACCAAATATGTCATTTCTCTTAAATTTTGAAAAAAATAGTTAAAATGAAAATTAAAAAAATAATAATAATAGTATAGAGGAGCCACACCACTGGAATCCAAGACCTAGAGTTTTTTTTCCTTATATATATATTTTTTTGTTGTATTCTTTCTTGGGTGGCTTTATTGTCACCCACAAAATATCTTCCTACACCTATATCTTAATAAAACTTTTTTATTTCTAAAATATTCTTACATTTAATTACTAAAAGTATATGATTTTATAATTGAAAATTAAATTTATTTCCACAAATTTTGAGGGGTGCAAATATCACCGCATTAATTTGAAGGGTGAATAATAAAAAAGGTATTTTAGAATACCTCATTAATTTAATGAAAGCTGTTGTAAGCTGTTGTTGGTTTGGTTTTGTTTTGTTTGATTGAGGATGCTACCAAGCCGTGGATTGAACTTGGGTGGTAAGAATCACATGAAATCATGTCATCTTACCACCAAGTCCAACAGGAAGCATGGTGTCTTCAATACGACAGATATTGATTTTTAACCATCCCCGTTCATATTTTCAACTCTAATTGCTTTATTCGACCATTTATTCCTATTCACTATTCACTATATATATATAGTCTTTCTACTATCAGTTCGTCCTGATATAAAATATATCAGGACGAAGAACATGGACCATAGATTATGAAGAAGTTTTGACAAGTACATACACTTTGAGTTAAATTATGTAAATCTGATGGTACATATTCTTTATCTTGATATAAAATATATAAGGACAAACCGATAATAAAAAAATTATATATATATATATATATAATAATGTGAATCAATACGTTTGAAACTCTCTTCGCTTTAGTGTGATTGAAATTTAAATCCAAACTTATTGTTCATTTGATTCATTTGAAACTCTTGTCACTTTAGTGTGAGTGAAATTTAAATCCAAACTTAATAATTTAATATTACAATAAATATAAACTACACTCCTTTATACTTTAGGATCAACACAATATTTCGATTAAAAAAAAAAAAAAGAAGGTATTTTAGAATACCTCATTAATTTTATGAAGCATAATCCAATTTCCAATAATCCATGCATAATTAATTCATGATACCAAGCTTCCTTTGAACCTAGGTGGTATGACATAATAAAGCCACCATCATACCACCAAGTCCACATGAAAGGATGGTACACTAAATTTTATACATTTTACTTTTCAATCTTTACAATCAACCTTTTTTGTCGGACTATTCACTCTTTTTTTTTATTTTTTTAACACCCCTTAATAATTTTTTTTTTTAATTATATAAAATTAAATGGTTTCATTAAATTTTATTTATTTATTTCCGAAACTACCATTCTTCCCTATTTTTCAAACTTAGAGCATCTTCAAAAAAACTCTTCTATTTTCACTCTTCAAATGTCTATTTACTTACTTATGTAGCAATTTGAAGAGTGAAAAAAGAGGAGCCAATCCAAAAGACTCCTCAATTAGAAATATGTTTATATTATTTTAATGAAAGCATTCAAATTCCATCCCCCAACAAATCTAATTACCCTCCAATTTTAAGTTAGAAATAATAATATTTTATTATTAAATATTCAATATTAGTCTCATTTTAAAGATCTAGATGAGACTTTGCTAATGGTATAATTTTTATGATGATAAAATTTATAAATTAAAACTTATTATATATTAATTGAATTTAATTAAAAAGATAAAAAGATATAGATATCAAATATTAATGATGATTTGATATAAAAAATAATATAATAATAATTGAAGAGGGAGAAGTTGCTCTTTAATATTGAAGAGAGAGAAGTAAATTCTTATTTGAAGAATCTCATTTAAAGAGTTTATTGGAGCCAAATATGTTGATGTGACTCGTTTGACTTTAACAAATATCTCATTTGAAGAGCCTTTTGGTGATGCTTTTACGCTTCAACTATTTGTATTAAAAAAATAAAATTCATATTTTCACAATAATAAAAAAGGTATTTTAGAATACCTCATTTACTTCATAGGTCGCTTTTTGTTCGTTTGATGTTGTTACCAAGCTGGTTTGAACCATGGTGATATGAAACATATATAATTAAGTCATCATACCACCAAATTCAACGTAAGCTTGGTGTCTACGATTTCATACTTTTTTAATTCAACCATCTCTTGTTCAACTCTTTTTTTTTAAAAAAAATCATTATTATTGGACAATTTATTCTTATTCACTCATTTTTCAAAATAAATAAATAAATAAAAATTTATATCATAATTCCAAACAAACAACAGTTATGTGACAACAAGAAAAACAAATTTTGTAATATATAAAATTCTCATTTGACCCATCCAATTTCCATATTCGTCCATCATGGCTTGATAGCAAATGACGTTCATTCAATTAACAATGTCCCAAGTTTGAATTGTCGAATCTCTGGTGGTATAAATAAATAATCTTATGTTCCCAAATTTTTTTTTGAAAGGATTATCTTCCTATAATTGGAACCAACTAAAGTGTTATTTTATCAAAAGTTCGTGTCTAATATAAGAATGTAATGGAATCACATCTCTCAACTAATAAAAAAAAAATTTATTATAGTAAGAAAATAATAATTTTTTTTTTTTAATTTTTATAATTTGTTAATGTTAAGTCATATTTGAGTTAGGTGTATTATCGAACAATTTCGTTTTAATATGCATAGATTTTCTTCTTCTTCTTTTTTTTTTTCAAAATTCGTTTTGTGTATATATATAATTTTTTTTTTTTTTAATATCAATCCTACCAAATCAGCTCTTCATTTCAAGTTTTTTTATTACTACCAAAAGACCTATACCAGATTCGAGTATACCATTTGGGCATTTGGTATCTAAAAATATTTAATTTTACTTTTTAAAATAATCTTTTTTTTTTTAACTAATAAATTTGAATCCAATAGATGTTAACTTCTTAATACCATGGTTAGATTTGTACAGTAACAAAAACCATAAACATGTGTTTACTAACCGGGAATGAAAATGAAAATGAAAATGAGACAAGTTTTATTGAGAAGAGAATCAAGAAATGTGATTTAAGGGAATTATGTTTCATTTTCAGCATAAACTTAATTTTTGATTTGTTGTGACATTCACATTTTTCTTACATTAAAACTAGGTTGTCACATGCCAACAGGGGTGTAGCTTAGCTGGTTGATAGATGAGCTTAGGGCTTGGGTAAATGACTCTCATATCAGCGGCTTGAATCCTACAAATGACGAAAACTTTCAAAAGAATACTTGATCCCAAAAAAAAAAAAAAAACCTTTACAGCATGTGAAAACCTAATTTTTTACAAGACCATGGGTCTAGAAACTGACAGTCAAAATAATACTGGTTTTATGTGAATTGTTTTTTATTTCAATGAATATAAACTAAACCTCTCCCTACTCTAGTGTGACCGAGATTTGAACCCAAAATTGCTAATTTTGTATTACAATAAATATAAACTAAACTCCTCTCTACCTTGTTGCTAGCGAGATTTGAAAAATTCGTGTCTAATCAAAATTAGGAGTGTATGACCAATCAGAATTATTGGATTTGCCTTGATCCATAAAAGAAAGAAACATTTACTAACTACACTGCACGATTCAAAAAACTGAGTATTTTTGGATTGGATTAGACTGTTAATTGAGACTCATATTATAAGATACATAAATAAATAAAAATAAAGCAAAATATAAATTAAGCCTTATATTATATATCGTCGAAGTGTCATATAAAAATCCGTTATTTGATCACTTCTTGGATTTGAATTTTGGATTCAATCTAATCTAATCATATCCTCAAATCCAATCAAAATTAATTAATTAGATTAGATACATGAATCTAGTGGATCAAAATCATGCACGTCCCTAATCAAAATCGTCTTTCCACATTATAAGAAAATTTCATCTTTACACAATAATATAAAGGGATATTATCATTTCCTCCCCTGAGGTTTACCATATTAGAACGTTTATCCCCTCTAGTTCCAATAATGGCTATTTCCCCCTCTAGTTCACATTATTCATCATTTCCCCCCCTTCTGTCACCCTTTATGTTAAAAAAGTTAATTTTAACGTTAAAAAACATTTTTTGCCCTTCAATAATTGTAAATAAATAAGTTTTTTAAAAAATTAATAAAAAAAATTTAAATGGATCTCCACCATCCATCTTTGAGATGGATGGTGTGGTGGAGATGAAAAGATAATTTACAAAGTAAAAAAAAAAATTGATGGTACCATCTTATCAAACATGAATCGGTCACACTCAAACTCACAACCACACTCGATCTCAAAACCAGAACCACACTTGATCCTAAACTTAGAACCTAGAACCAGCCAAATCCATCAAACAACCAAATCAAAACACACTCGATCTCAAAGAATCGGTCAACATGAATTCAAACTTAAAATATCATCAATGAATAACTTATTTCCAGCCACCACCATTTCATCATCACCACACAACCACACTCGATCTCGCACCCCTAAAAGAGATTAACGTTGCTCACCCAAAAGCCCATCAGAAATCACCACAACGAGTGTCGATCTCCTCTCAACGGAGGTAATCGACGCTCAATCTCGTTGATGAATAGGAGGTAGATGAGCGAGATATAAGAGAGAGAAGAGAATGTGTTTGATTCGACCGCTAGTGGTGGTTTGATTTGGGTTTGATTCGACCAATGTTTGGTGGGTTTGATTTGGCTGCCGATTGTGGTTTGTGTAGGTTTGAAGGTAGGAGTGTTTGGTGGGTGGAGTTGAAGATGGGGTTTTGTGATTTATAGGTTTGTGATGATGGCTGGGTTTCTGGAAAACTGATGAGAATGGGTTTGTTTATTTCTTGGTTTGGTGTTGTTGATTTCTGGGTTTGTTGATGAGAGGAGGTTGAATTTTGATCGCGAGAAAGAAAGTGATAAGGAGAGAGGAGAGAGGAGAGAGGTGAGAGAATATGGGAGGTTTTTTTAAAAATATTTTTTAAATTAATTTTCTATTTTTTAAAATTCCTTGATGTCAAGTTTCTATTATGCCCTTCTATTTTAAAGGCCAATGTGTTTTTTTTTAACAGAAAAAGTAACAGAAAGGGGGGAAATGACGAATAATGTAAAATAGAAAGGAAAAATGGCCATTATTGGAACTAGATGTGGCAAATATTTTAAGATAGCAAACCTCAAGGGAAAAAATGGTAATATCCCTTATAAAAAGGTATTTTAGAATACCTGTATTGTTGGTTTTGGTTGATTGTTTGGTGAAATTACCAAGCTTTGGCTTGAACATGGGTGGTAGTAAGAATCACATGCGCTCATGTCATAATACCACCACGTCCAACCGGAAGAATGGTGTATTCAATTTCCAACATTTTGCTTTTCAACCATCTTGTGTTCAACTCTTTTTTTCTATTTTTTTTTTTATTAGGCAACATATTCCTATTCACTCATTATTCAAAAAATTTATATCATAATTCCAAAACAACTTATGTGACAAAAAGAAAAACAAATTTGTAACACAACCTAATTTTAGTAAACACTGCAATCATAAACAAGTTCTTAGTAAACATAGCAATTACATATAAGGACTTAAGTTTTTTTTTTTTTTTTTTTTTTTTTTTTTTTTTCCTTATTAAAATTCTCAATTAATAATCGTGTATAAGAGTAATGACCATCTAAAATATTTGTCTAAATTCATGCTCAAATGATGTGACACACTAGCATAGTAGCATGTGAGAAATATTTGAATGGAATACTCGTACTACATTATTTCTATATTCATTTTAATAATAATTGATCATATATGTGTATTCGTATATGAATTTAAAATTTAAAATTATTATAATCCCTATAAATTATTATTAGTATTTGTTTTAGGAAAATTACCAAATAAGTCCTATTTTTTTTTTCTTAATCACAAATAGTTTACGACTTTTTGACCAAATTGGCTCCATGTTTTTTGTAAGTACCAAATTGGTCTCATTTCCTAATTTTCATTAATCAACTTTAACTATATTATAGGGGGAAAATATATTTTATGTCAAATCTATTACAAGACTAAGAGGTGTTAATAATTTAGTGTTTGACATGTAAAAAAAAAAATAATAATAATATGTGAGTGTGGCTTGACTTTTATTTTAATTTTAATTTTTAAAAAAAATATTTTCAATTATTTTAATATTTTTAATTAAAATTTTAGACTAATATATTATAAATATAAATTTATATTTATTTTAACAATAAATCTCTTTTCTCCAAAATATTTAATATTATTTTATTATTAAATAACAAATTTATACTTCATTTTAATTAAGTTTTTTATTTATTTAATCTTTTATTCAAATAAGACAATTCAGATATATTAATATATTTTTACAAATTATGTTAAATCAAATGTTTGGTTTAACCATGCTAAAAAAATCTAAGAATTTATTTGGTATTTCTGAGAAAATATAAAGACCAATTTAATCAAAAATAGAAAAATCACACTACTTAAAAAAAAAAAAAAAAAAATAGGGTTAATATTAAAAACCTCTCCTCACCTTTAAACTATTATTGGATATATAGTTACAAATGCTTTTATTTTAGAAACTTCTCCATTGGGTTTGACTGTTAAAAAGTTTAAAATGTCCCTATTTAAGCTTCAATTGTATAATTGACCATTATACCCTCATACTTTTACCAAATGAATTAATAAAATGATACAAAAGACGGAAATGTTAACTTGTAAAAGAGAAGTTATTTGTAGACAATTTTATCCCTAAAAATAACAAAATTACAAATGAACCAAGATCATTGAAAATAAACCATAATATGTATTTATTTGTCCTTTTTTTATAAATCCAAGCAAATACTCATTTTCAATGTTTTTTTGGTTCATTTGTAATTTTGTTATTTTTAAGGATAAAATTGTTCACAAAATAACTTCTCCTTTGAAAGTTAACATTCCCGTATTTTGTATCATTTTATTAATTTATTTGGTAAAAGTATGATGGTATAATGGTCGATTCATATAATTGAAGCTTGAATAGGGACATTTTAGACTTTTTAACAGTCAACACAAACGAAATGCTAACGGTGTTTGTCCATAAGTAGGGATGGCAAAATTCCCCGCGGGGACGGGGCCCCATGGGGACCCGCACTTTTGGGGTGGGGATGGGTTTAAATTTGGTGGGGATGGGGCGGGGATGGGGATAGATAGTCTAACCCGCAATAGATATGGGGTGGGGATGGGTTTTATACTCCCCGCCCCGCCCTGCCCCGCTTAAAATAATACTTAGTTAAACTACGTAATTTCAAAGAAAATAAATATATTTATATAAAAAAGAAATAACCCTAACTTTACATCTCTCCACCGTTATTTAACATAAAGTGACAAAACAAAATACTATTGAAAAAAACATAGCCGCTAACTTCAACTCTAAGTCTCTAATCCTCAAACAACTCGAAATTCACTGTTCAAGCTTAAACCTCAAACACAAGAGGATATACAACAAGTTTCTTTCTCAAATAACTTTTAAAATTAAAAATTTAATATCAACATTTTTTTTTTCAAGTTTATTACTTAAATAATTCTCAACTCTTGAATTAAATTTAATTCGTTTATCACTACTTCTAGTAGACACAAATATGTCTATAGATGCACTAGAAAGTGAAGATCCAATATTGTTGTCATCAAGAGAAAATTGTGTAAACATAGAAGAACAACATGGGGTGGAAACAAACCCAATTGAATGTGAAGACGATGGCAACAAAAGAAAAAGAAGATGCACATCAGTTACGTGGGAGCACTTAACTGATAAAAAAAAATTGAATATAACTATCATATTCAATAGTTATATATTTGTTATTTAAATAATATATATATATATATATATATATGGGGTAAATGGGTGGGGATGGGGAAAGCACTCCCCGTTGTACCCCGCCCCGCCTCGCCCCAACGCGCTCCATCTATGGTGGGGTTTTATAAGGGGATGGGTTTTCAAAAAATAAATGGGGTGGGGTGCGGGGAAGGCCACCCCGCCCCAAACCCGCCCCATTGCCATCCCTATCCATAAGGGAGGTTTCTAAAATAAAAACATTTGTAACTATACATCTAATAATAGTTCAAATTTGAGGGGAGGTTTTTAATATTTACAAAAAAAAAATAATATAAAAACCTATTTGATAATTACCATGTATCTTTTAAAATATATATGTTTTATAAAATATTGTTAAACGTGCGTATCGTTGATGACGTGGCAAGTTTTTCCATATGAATCCGTCGGTCAACTTGAATGGGCTGTAATCACAAACTTTCACAGCCGTTCTGTTAAAAGGTCAATAATTGATGCTATGAGTCTATGACCCATGAAGTCAAAAATGATGGCATCAAACGGTAAGAAGAAATATAAAATTAAAAATCAATCACAATGATATGGGTCCTCCACTCCTCCTCTTGTCAATCAATTTATATAGGTTTATTATTATTATTATTATTATTTTAGATAGGTTGTTTATTATTATTATTATATTTTAATTTATATAGGGTTAATTACACTAAAGTATATGAATTTATCATTTTTAACAAAACATTGGTAAATTTCAGAAATCCAACTAGGGATGGCAATGAGCCGGATCGGCATGCTCCATACTCGAAATCCGATTGGGCCAATGTGCCTTATACACGATCCGTGCCCCAAACGGGTTTTCGATTTCCGCTCCATACTTAAACCCGTTTGGGGTGAGGTGATTCATACCCGACCCGAATTGACCCATTTCATTTATCCAAAAAAGAAAAAAAAATGTTTAATCATTAATTATACAAATTTTACCATACAATTGAATTTTAGGACAATAACTTAAATTTTAACATTCAATTAAATTTTAAAATACACTTAATTGAAAATTTTATTTATATTTAAACATACATTTAAATTTAAACATAGTGGTATTTTACAATAAATTTTCATTAACCAAATTCTGCGAGGTGATTCTTGTAGAGGATCACATTGTGTTAACTTGGAATACACGTAGAAGGAATGTGGAGGTAATCTCGATGTTAAGTCTAGGAATCTATAAAACAGAAAATATGAACAAGGCAATGCTAGTGGGACGTTGCCTCTATTACTCGATCCGACAATTAACAAATGAAAGGTTGTATTAATATAGTTTCACAGGAAAACCACCTAATCCTCAAATGATCAAATCATAAAAGAACAAGATGAGTCAAAGTCCAGTATGATGAGATGAGGTTGGTCTAGTATTAAACCCCTCACACCTGCACCACGAGGTTACGGATTCAAATCCTCCCCCCTGCCTAAAAAAAAATCCTGAATTTATGTAATACTTCTAGTATGTATTCATTGCGATTAAACATAGTTTACAACGACCTTTTGTTATCTTTTTATACATGTTGAGATGAGCAGTTACTTAGCCACTTTCTCATTTTCCATCACTATGCTCACGGGTTTTAGCAGCAAGTGGTCATAGTGGCTTTACACCATTTTCGTCGTGTTACTGGAACTGTTGGAGGCACGTTTTCCTTCTCTTCAGGCAGTTTTATGCCATGTTGGCACTCTTTTGTTGACATAGTTGATGAGTGTACGATTTTTACACCTGGTGATTTGCGCGTTAGCTGTCACTCCTTGTAGAGTGCCATGTTGGTTTGCCTGATGTCACATGTCTCAATGATGTTGGTGATCTTGCCTTGGTATCTCTTTCCATTTGTGACATGTCTTAGTATTGATATAATAGACGTATTTGATCAGGGTAAGAGTCCTAAGTCACTTAGAGTTGCTAACTCATTCAAACCAAAATATAAGGATAGAGTACTCATCCTTAAATTCTCTCAATTGATCCATTTTGAAACGATTGTAGTGGTTCATTGCACATAGGACTTTGCTTCTTGCTTCTTGCTTCAGCTAAATCACTGGAGCTTTATCCTCTACTCTAATTGGCTCCTTTATAATAGAACATTTGTTCTAAACATAGAACTAAACCTCGTGGGGCATGACTTTTGTTGAAGGCCAATGTGAGTAGTGTGCCAATATAGACAAAGTGTAAGTCTCAAATAACCAAAATGAAGCCTCGGCTAGCCTCCTAATTGATGGTAAATGGACCTCAAAATATTCCCAGTGAAGTGTCTCTGGGGTGAGGCCATGGTGAGATCTTCTTTTGAACATAATTTTCGATGTTGTACTAAATGACAAATTTTATCATTAGAAATGGCTTTTTTTTTTTTTTTTTTTTTTTTTTTTTTTTTTTTGTGGAAAAAACTTGTCGTTTCATTGTGTCCGTTGGCGATTCTAAGAGGTACTTTCCTCTTCCTCATTTCAAACTTGTTTTTGCAGAAACCCTTGTTCCACTTCCACCAATATAAGATTATTATATACTTATTAAAGGTTTGATAAGTTTCAAGAATCAATCCTAAAATTGATTGATTCTAAGCACAGACTAACGGGGTTAGCTTTCAAACTCGTTTCTTCTTGTCTTCTTGCAATCTTACAATCTTGCTATTTCAAACACGACATTGGATTCAATATGGGCGCCAACAAGGACGAAGGCAAGGGCAAGGTGGTAGCAATTTCATCTAACTCTTAGTCTACCATTAATCTTGACCATGTCAAACAGAAGGAGACGTGTAAGAAGAAGAATGTGTATCCTGAGAGAGGAATATATTTGGTGGAACTCCATGAGATGTTTGTTTATGATGTTGTTGTTGCAATACAGTGGACAAGGTTTGTGGCACATGCTTATTATGCCAATACTGATATCATGCGTGAGTTCTACACCAACATAATTCCGAACGAATTTTATAAGGGTGGCTTTGTGCATGTCAGAGGAGTAAATTTCTCCTTCTGTCCCAAAGATATTAATGACAGATTTTCTTCACCGAATCATAGAATCAAGGGCAGTTTAGTTGATTACGATATATATATATATATTTTTTTGAAAACGGAAAGCTTTATTGCAAAGCCAAAGAGGTAAAGAGACTGAACAAAAGGCAACAACCCCCCTAAAGAGGGAAGAGAACAGCCAACCAAAAGCAGTAGGACCCAAAACAACACCTAGGACCAGAACAAAACAAAGCAACCAGCTACAGACAAGAAAACAGAGCTCAAGAAAACAAAACAGAGCACACCCAAAAAACAACACCAACAGCCGAAAAAAAAAAAAAAAAAAAAGCAAACAAGAAGAAAAAACTAGAGAAACTAACAATCCCTAACAAAACAAAAAGAAAACAAAACAGTATCAAAAGTCTCCCCATTCTAATCTATCACAGCTATTCGCTCAAGCTCGATCCCATTTTCGCCAACTTTGGCTAGAGAAATTCAAGTAACTGGTAATGTATGAGAGGCTGAACATCTAATGAGGCATTCCAACTTACAATTTCAACTTGCATTCTGGCACATCTTCATCAGTTACTCATTGAGGCTAAGCTCACATCATATTTAGCTCACATCATATTGAACTCACACCAGATACTGCCGAACTTCTTACTACCAAATGCATGTTCATAATATCGATATCGACGAGTACATTCATCTTATGATTTACTCGGTTTGGTTTCTGAATACTCTAACACTGCCATTCCAGTGTTTGATAACTTACTTCTGTTTAGTCGTGGGGATTCCTATTGTTGATGAGAATAAGGACATTCAGTGTCTAATGGGTCTCTTCAATAGGAAAACCTACAATGAATTGGAAAAGTCCAACGTGATAAAGTTTCTGATGATTGCAAGTGCTCGAAAGAGGCTATAGGGACAGGCTACAACTAAGGGTGCATGAGATGATCAAGAGTCATCAAGTGCTTAAAAGAGGCTATGTGGATAGACTGTATCAGATGGTGCAAGAGATGATCAAACTGATGTTGGTGATGCTCATCCGGCGGTGATGCTCATCCAGCGATTCCTCTATATGTTTAGAAACTAGCCTGGGCTGAAGCCATGTTTACAATTATTTATGAGCAGATGTTGGGGCTTAGTTGGCTTAGATACCGATAGCAGTAAAGATTCACAAGACCTCAAATAGCTCACCTTCCATGTTTATCCATGCATAGTTTGGCTAGTGTATATTCAATTTTCACCTTGTTACCATATGTAATTAGGTTTAATTACTTTCTTATCTTGAGTATTGTAATGTGTATAAATATCATCACATATCAATGAATACAGTAAGATTAATTCTCACACAAATATCAGATTATATTATGGTATCAGAGCTAAGCTGTAAAATAGCTTAAATATCTTGAAACCCTAGCCGCTTGATTTTTCTTCTCCTCACAGTTCTTACCTAAAATCTCTTCCTCTTCCTCTTCCCCTAATTGCTCTTCTCCCTCAACTATGACATCTCCTAGCACATCTGCGACCTCTTTTACTTCCTCTCCTCAAGTTACTCTCATGGGAACAAACAACTCTAATTAACCACAATCACTGATTGCTATCAACTCCACACAAATTTCTATCAAACTATAAAAAGGAGGAAATTATGCCACTTCGGCTATGATCTTATGGGATATCTGGACGGTACCAAACCATGTCATCCAGAAGTCATTGCAAATCCCTCAAGAACCTTTAACGATCAAGCAACTTAAGGAACCACTACGAACCCGAATTATCACATCTGGCTTCGTCAAGATCTACTGCTCCTACATGCAATCCAGGTGACATGCACTAGTGCTACACAATCTATTGTCACATGCTCCACTACCTCTGCTCAAGCATGGGAGAAACTTAAAGCCTCATATGCCAACCACTTTAATACTCGCAAACTTGGACTCCTTAACTCACTTACAAACGTAAGTTTAGCAGACAAATCAGTTGCAGACTACATGAAAGGAATCAAAAACATACTTGACAACCTTGAGTTAATTGGCCACTCTGTTGATTATGGTGCAACTGTAATACATACTCTGAATGGATTGGGTATAACTTACTTGCCACTTGCTTCTGCCATTCAAGCTCGAGACTACTCGATCTCATTCAAAGAATTATATGACAAATTACTTGAATATGAAGCCTTTCTCAAACGTGATGAAACAAAAAAGGGTGGATCGTAGATAACGACGCAGTTCACTCAAAGAACATACAACCGAAGGGGTCGTGGCCATTAGGGTAACTCATCACTATATATGGGACACCATCAATCTGTTGGCAATAACAGCAATCATAGCCACCAGCAGAGCTTTAGGACAGCACCAGGTGGTGGTGGTAACTTCTTCAGCCAAGGTGGCTCATACTGACCAAATAGCTCACCTCATTTCTCTCAACAATGGCGTCCACCTGCCTCTAACAACAAATCCTGACCAGTGTTGTCAATTATGTGACAAAGTTGGACACACAACCCGCGTATGTCACTCTAGCCCACCACCTGGATTTTAGGCATGGCCACAGGCAAACCACATGACCTTGGATCAGTCAAGTCCTCGAAACAACTAGATACTTGACACCGGTGCTTCTCACCACATGACATAAGATCTTCAAAACCTATCTCTCCACTCGAAATACGACAGGACAGAGGACATCATAGTTAGGGATGGTAAAACAATTCCTAAAACTCACATTGGTTCTACTTCTTTAACTACTCCCACTGACTCTTTTCGTATTAAGCATGTCTTATGTTCACTGCACATCTCACAAAATCTAGTGTCTGTGTCTCAATTTTGATCTCATAATATAGCATCCAATGAGTTTTTTCCTGACTGTTTTCTTGTAAATGATCTGACCACGGGGGCATCTTTGATCCGCAGCTAGAATAAAGGGAACCTTTACATTTGGCCAAAAGTCGAGTCTTCCACATCACTCCACGTCAAGTGCTTACCAGTATTTCGCGTCATCCCACCCCCACCGTCTCATCTCAGTCATGACACTGCCGCCTAAGTCATCCTTCCCTACCAATTCTCCAGAAGCTTATCTCGTCTCATAGTCTTCTAATCACCAAGTCTGACACTAATGTGTCTTATTGTTTTGAATGTCTATATAATAAAAGTCACAAACTACCATTTAGGATATCAACATTGACAAGCAATAAACCTTTCGAAATTTTATTTACTGATGTTTGGGGTCCTACTCACATATAGTCTTTTGATAATTATAACTATTATGTCATATTTGTGGATTACTTTTCAAAATATACATGGCCATTTCCACTCAAATATAAGTCCAATGTCTCACATGTCTTTAGACGGTTCAAACTACTCGTTGAAATTTTTTTCAGTACCCGATTCAAAATAGTTTATTTGGATGACAGTGGTGAGGCCCAAGCTCTTAGTTTCAACCTGTAAAGCTTTGGTATCCAACATCTAAAGTCCCCACCTCACACACCTAAACATGTCGGCATTGCTAAACACAAGCATCAGCATGTAGTGGAAACAACACTAACTCTTCTTCACCATGCCTCCATACCATTAAAATTCTGGTCTCTAGCTTTCAACATCGCGGTTTACCTGATAAATCGCATGCCCACTAAAGTCTTGAGTCATCAAAGTCCATACTCACTCCTTTTCAACAAGGATCCGAACTACCGGAAACTCCCTGTGTTTGGATGCTTGTGCTATCCGTGGTTACGCCTGTATACGTCTCATAAGTTGCAACCTCGCTCTCGACCCTCTGTCTTTATAGGTTATTCCAATGAACACAATGCGCACAGGTTGAGTATATGTTTCCCGTCATGTCGTGTTTGTCAAAAATAGTTTTCCATTCTCAAATGTCACAGGTCACACACATCTTATCCCTCCCACAAACGTCAGTCACTGGCTTGAGCCCTTTTCATCCATTGAGACATTACAACAAGGTAATGAGTCTTCCCTAACTCTAAAAATTCTCCCCATCACGATACAGCACTCCCTGATATAATACCTATTCACATACACTCCATATATAACTCTCTTCCACTTTCGTCTCTCTCCTCCCAGGATACTCAATTGGCTCCAGCTGGTCTACTGTAACCTGTTGACACATAACCCATCCCACAAACCGAACCAATTTTGACATACTAGTCCTCCACCGAACAAACCAATATCGAGTCAGCTCTACTGTCAAATTATCCAAACACCACCTCTCCTCCAAACCTGATACATACCCATTCCAAGAGCCACATCTTCAAACCAAAGATCATCTTTGATCTAAATACCACAACTCATTCCCTTCCCTAAACCAAACCAACCAACTTGACACTTGCCCGTAAATCATTGGAGTGGCAACAAGCCATGAGTGTTGAATATGATGCACTGGTCAAAAATGGCACTTGGACATTAGTTCCACCTCATTCCCCTCGAAATGTGGTTGGTTGCAAATGGATCTTTCACATTAAACGTCACCTCGATGGCTTAGTGGCTCGGTATAATGCTCGTCTTGTGACGAAAGGATTTCATCAACGACCTGGCATCGACTTCACTGAGACTTAATAATGTCTTTTTACAGGGATCTTTGACTGACGATGTCTACATAGACCAATCGCCTAGATTTGTTAATCCCAACATGCCATACCACGTGTGCAAGCTTTGGAAAGCGATTTATGGTCTTCATCAAGCACCCCGTGCTTGGTACAATGAGTTGCATACATTTCTTCTAGCCATCGGGTTCATCAACTCTAAGTGTGACGCATTTCTCTTTGTTCAACGACACTCTAGACAAACCTTGTATCTCTTTGTGTATGTTGACGACATCATCATCACTGGTTCATCAAATTCATAGGTTCGTGACTTCATTGCAATTCTAGCTCACCAATTCTCCATGAAGGATCTCGATCAGTTGTCATTCTTTCTAGGTGTTGAGGTCTTTCACTCCGTGAGTGAATTATTTCTTTCTTAATAAAATACACTCGTGATCTACTGGCTAAAAGAATATGCTTGAGGTCAATACCGTTGTAACACCATTATCACTCACAGATTCCTTGAAGCTAGTTGATGTTAGTGCACCTACAGATGCAACTCAATATCGACAGATTTTGGGCTCATTTCAATACATGTCATTAACTCGTCCAGATGTCTCCTTCACAGTAAACAAACTCTTCCAATTTATGCACCGTCCAATGATAATTCATTGGAATGCGGTAAAAAGAGTTCTAAAACTATTACAGTGTGTCTAAATATACCTAGTGGGGGGTGAATAGGTTTTAATCAAGTTAATTACCGATTTTTCTTGATTAGTCAATATTCAATTAAAGCCCTAATCTAAGTAAAATTCAATCAACTTAATTCTAAGTGCAGAAAACAATAAATTGCTCGTTGATTGATTTACGTGAAAAACCCACAATTGGAAAAAACTCACGGGCTAATATGCTAGCCACACACAGTCCTCAAATCCACTACTTGTAATGATGTTTATAACCTAGGTTGACCTCAACCATTTTCGGTCACTAACCCACCACTACTACCCAACGGGCCTTTAATAGCGATTCTAGACCTACTTGCTTGCGTACTAAGCAACTTAGTCACAAGACTTCACTTCACAAAGAAGAGACCAACAACCTATGTGAATATCATGATATTCAAAACGCAATTAATGCTAGATAACATTAAATGCTTATCTAGAAATTAAATAATGACAATTAAATCAATCCTAGATATCATATGTAAACTTAGCAATTTAAGATAAAACAATCATAGATGCAATAGCTATCACAAAATAATACTCAATCAATCAATACAATAATCTCAATCTTGTATATAGAATATGTTCTAGATGCATACAAGTAATAAATGAGATTTCTTGCAAAGTAAGAACACTAAAATGGATTAAGGTAGTGTTCAACTTACCAAGTTATGTGTGTTGAAGAAGACCCATGCATAGATACATCCTAGATGATCTTAGATGATGCTAGATGATGCTAGATGATGCTAGATGATGTTTGATGCACATAGAAAAGATTTTGAGTGATCAAAGGTGAGTTCTTGAATGATTTTCTCTCTTGGAAAATGTTCTAAGTTAAAAATATGATTTTGAACTCTTAGAAACCAACCTAGAGACAAAGCGACACTTATATATGAGGTCTCTACAAAGCTTCACCGTTTTGAACATTTTTAAAAACCAACCACCGTTATAATCGATGTGCGTATCACGGTACGGACAGGGTGTCTGTGCCGTAGTACGCTAGGCGTGTAAATGCTGGAAACTACCACTGTGGGGGACTGCTCCAGAGGCAAGTGTACCCATGGCGGAATGCAGGGCATAAAGCTATCAGGTGTTGCACCTGACCATGTACCTATGCAAATGTACTAGGCGCGGTAAAGAGAAAATTTCTTTTTTCAATGTGACAATTCACACTTAGTCTATATGCAAGATGTGCAAATGTGAAGAGTGAAGAGAATGTACATAGAAAGTAATGAAACACATACATACTAAAGAGGTGTGTGTGTGCAACTATTCTCTTCAATGTAATTAAGCACAAATGATTTACCTTTGAGGTGCTTATCATCTTGAGGTCTTGAGAGAGCCTTTGTTGAGCTTGATCACTAACAATTAAGCGCCTAAGCTACCCTTACATATCAAACCCCAATTATGGTTTATCACCGAAATAAGCCAATAAAAAATGAGGAACTTACAAGTTCTTCGATATCTTAAAGGATCGCTGAACCATGGCCTACTCATTCATCGCAATTCACCTCCTTAACTTCATGCCCTTGCTGATGCCGACTGGGCGGGTTATCCAGATGATAGGTGGTCACCTACAGCTTATGTCATCTTCCTTGGCTCTACACCCATCAGTTGGAGCTCCAAAAGTAACACTGTTGCAAGATCGACAACTGAAGCGGAATATCGTGCAATTACATCATCTGCTATTGAACTAAATTAGATCGGCCAGCTTATCTTCGAGCTTCATATACAAGTCCCCAGTACCCCTGTTATTTATTTTGACAATGTCGGTGCCACCTTCGTCTGTGCTAATCCCATATTTCATAGTTGCATAATCTCATATTTTTTCTTTGTTCGGGATTAGATGGCCCTTCAACATCTGTGTGTCTCCCACGTTCACTCAAATGATTAGTTGGCGGACTCTTTAACTAAACCTCTCTCACGTAGACAATTTCTTGATCATCGCTCCAAGACAGGCATCCTCGACAGTAGCTCTATCTTGCGGGGGCATGATAGCAGTAGAGATTCACAAGACCTCAAATAGCTCACCTTCCATGTTTATTCATGCATAGTTCGGCTAGTGTATATTCAGTTTTCACCTTGTTACCATATGTAATTAGGTTTAATTACTTTCTTATCTTGAGTATTGTAATGTGTATAAATATTATCACATATCAATGAATACAGTAAGATTAATTCTCTCACAAATATCATGTTATATTAGATACTAGGATGACAAGGCTTCAGGAGTAGATGACTAGGATCTAAGAGCATCTCCAACAGTCTACCTTGGAGACTCCCTTATTTAAGGGTGTATGTTATTGTAAGGAACCATTAAGGGAGTATTTGCTCCAACATTACTCCTTTAAATGGCCCCTTAAATAATTTTTTATTATTATTTAAATGTTAGATATTGTGTTTAATAGATATTAGATATTGCTTGTCAATTATGATAGGTGGAACCCACTTTAAAATAATCTTAAATAGGTGGAACCCACTTTAAGGGGGTTTGAAAACACCCCTTAATTAAGGGAGTGAACTCCACCATAACACAATTAAGGGAGCAATTTAGGGACCTGTTGGAGCTACAAAAATATACTTACTCCCTTAATTAAGCTAAGGGATGTATTTAAGGGAGGCTGTTGGAGATGCTCTAAAAGTCAATAGATCGTTAGTCAGGCAGTCGTCAACTATGGGACCAAGCCAACCTCGTTCAAGAATTAGTCAACCACCTTAGTGGTCATGGCACGACCAAGCTATACATGGCAACCATGATAGGTTTAGATAGTTTTCATCATCTATCATTTCCTGAACCAGTAACATCAACTATATGTAAACTTTAAGAATGATACATTGTTTAACATATATGATTGAATGAATATTATTTCTTATGGCAGGAAATCTTGATTGATCACACGTGACAAAGTTTATATTGTTACTCTTTCAAGGGCAGTTTTCCACGTATAAGCGATAATGATATTTTGGCCTATGGTTGGGCCGTATTTCGGCTCTAACAGCACCACAATGCGTTGTAGAGTAAGAATGTTTGTAATATGTTAATGTTATCTTGTTGCAGCTAGTGTTGCTACTAGAATTTCTTCAGGTTTTAATACAGTTGTAGCAGGTTGATTCTTTGCTATTAAAACTGTGATAAGACCTCTCCGGCTCTCCGTACTAAAATCTCACCTCTATTTACAACTGCAATAATAATATTGGCATCTGTCATATCATCTACCTTATTGCTTGGGACTCATATGATTTGAAATCAGATGCTGAACATCCATTATACTTGATACTGGCATACTATGTGGTGTTGCAAGTGTAGTATTCAGTCGCTTGGTTGCTTGGTTCACTAAAGTCATTTGAACTCATCAAAGAGAGATTTGGTCGTCCAATCGTTGTGTGCAAAGCCCCCCCCCAAACTTTGCAAACAACTCTACAATCTCTTTCGGCTTCCTATGCAAAACATAACTGATAATAGTATGAGATAATACCTCATATATAATAACTAAATTTGTGTAAATTCATGTATTTTTTTTAAGTAGATTTTGTTATGAATTGCTAATTTTTATTACAACAATTCTAGTTGTTTTTTTTTTTTTTTACACTTATATTTAAACATAAACTGAAAATAAATATTAAAATATAAACATAAACTTAAATTTAATAGAATATAACATCTTAATTATATTAACCTTAAATTTAAACATAAAATAAAATTATGCAAAGAGATAAAGAGATTAAAGTTTCTTTTTTCCTTTATTTATTTTTTTAATATTTTAAAAAATAATTATCTAAATATTGGGTCAACCGGGATGGGTCGGGACATAGTGGTTTGAAACCGAATAAAAAAGGGAAAATAATAAAAATATACTAATAATAATAAAATGAACTTCATACATAATTATAAAATATATTACAATAAAAAAATCTATCGAATTTTTTTTATAAAAAATCCCAAATAATATATAATATAGAATCAAAAATTATGGAGAAGAGATGCGCGTTACCACTAGGGACATGTGTATGAGAGCATTTCCATCATATATTTTTTTTAATAAAAAATATTTTTATTTTGTTTTTTATGATATTATTTTTTTAGTTATATTATATTTTTAAATATTTTGAGTTTTTTTTAATAAATAATATATACATTTCAAAAAAATTTAATTATATATATATATATATTTTCAAATTTTTTTAGTTCAATTATATAGAAACCACTTAAATAATTATATTTTATTAAATTTAATTGAAGTCGATTGATAGTCAATTAATTATAAGGGTTTGTTTTGCTGATTTCTCAATCCAGATAGTTTGATTTAACTTTCATCAAAAGACAGGAGGTAATTTATAAATCTCCCTATATATTAATATTAAAAAAAAAAATTAACTAAAAACAGAAGAGAACAAAAATTCAATCACCAACTTCTTCTCCATTTCCAACTTTACCACCAACCCCACACTCATCTCAAACATCATCACCAACCTATACATTTCTTCATAATTTCATCAAAACCAACCAACACAAAACACAAAACAAAATAATTCCACAAAAAAAAGAGAACAAATTTGCTCCATCAGATGGAGTATATATATATATATATATATTGATGTAGGAGATCAAATCACTACAACGAAAATATGCCATAGGGACAAAAAAAAAAAAAAAGTTCCAATGGGTTGTCTATTGGAACACAATAAATTATTCGTCCTTAAAAACTGCAAACCTAATAAGACTTTTAGGGTCGAAAAAATTCTTCCCAAAAAAATGTCTATTGGAATGAAATAAATTATTCGTCTCGAAAGAGTACAAATATGACGAGAGTTTTAGGGACAAATTTTTTTTTGCCCCAATAGAATGTCTATTGGAACAAGATACTTTTAGGGACAAATTTTTTTGTCCCAATAGAGACATTTTATTGAAATGAAGTAAATTATTCGTCCCTAAAAAATGCAAACCTGATGAGACTTTTAGGGACAAAAATAATTTGTCCTAATAGGATGTCTATTGGGACGAAATAAATTATTTTTCGTAAAAAAGTTTGAGATTTGGTGATTTATTGGGACAAAAATAATATTTGTTGCTAATGATAATTTATTTGGACTATATTTTCGTCTCAAGAAGTTCTTTATTGGGATGAATTTTGTTTAGTCTCATTAGGCTATCTATCGGGACGAATTTTGTTTATTTCCAAGAGTATTTATTATTATTATTATTTTAATAATTAATTAATTTTATTGAAATTCTTAATTAGTATTTTTTTTTTTTTTTTTTTTAGTTTTTCCTACTAATGTACACATTAAGATTTCAATTATCATATAAATTAGAAAAGGAGACAATAAGTTTGCGAGTTCAATTCCAGATGATAATAGATTTAATGCGGATGAGGTGTGTTGTTGGTGGGCCCCGTAGGAGGGACAGACGTGGTGGTATGGATCGCTTTTTTTTTTTCTTTTTTTTTTTTACCGTCCCTATGGTTTATTTGAAGGTAGAAAATATTTTGTCCATATAGATAAAATAATTTTGTCCCTATAGCTTATCAAAGGGGTGAAATTCAGATTTCGTCCCTAAATTTTTTTTTTAAAAAAATGTGTTTTGTCAGATTTCGTCCATAATTTATTTTTTTTTTAAAAAGTGTTTTGTCCTTATTGCTTATCTTTCGGGATGAATTTGAATTTTCATCCCAATAGATTTGTTACGACCCACTTAAAGTGACGTAATTTAGGATGAATTAATTTTGAATTTTGGACTATTGGGATGAACAAAAATCTTCCCAATAGCTCCCTTTTTTTTTTTTTTCTTGTAGAGTTGTAGTGAATCTCCTCCATTTAATTGATGGAGAGATCAATCTACTCTTATCGATGGAGAAATTAGATCTCCTCCATTCATTTTATATATTTATTATTATTAATTATTTAAATAATTAGTTTTTACTAGAAAAACAAAATGAACGAACTATTCTTCTACTGCTACCAATTTTTCTCTAGTAGGCACACAATATAGACATATTTATATCATATTAATATACATCATCACACTTTTGCCATATATATTATTATAATTGAAGTTATGTTGTTTACATGACAAAAGTGTGGTGATGTGTATTAATATATTATAAACATATGCCTATATTGTGTGTCTATGAGAGAAAAATTTCTACTACTACTAATGAACCCTAGTTCAACGATAGGACAAGATGTGTTTGTGTCAAATTCCATGAACTAAAACGATGATTTATCAAGATTCAAGAAGAACAAAGATACAGTCTAGCTTTATACATAAAATATCTCAAATTTTATTAGTTTTTCTTTTTTTCATAGACACACAATATAAACATATTTATAACATACTAATACACATCACCACACATTTGCCATGTAAGCAACATAACTTCAATTATAATAATAAACATGGTAAAAATATAATGATATGTATTAATATGCTATAAATATATCTATATTGTGTGCTTATTAAAGAAAATTTGCAAATTCTATTATTCCATTTAACAATTGTATCGTGGGCAACATTCTAAACAATGTATAGTGATTGTTTTGTTTTTACTTTCTAATGACAACCGAAAATCCATTTATTATTTACTACTAATTATTTTTGGTATTAATTTCCTTAAAAAAATTTGTTTCACGAGTCAGACATCGCATTTCAAAACAAGATTTTGCAACTAGTATTATTCAAAACAATTTGATGAGGTTTCATTATAGAAATAAGATTTTAAAAATATGCATAAACTTATTATATTCGTTCAAATCATTAAGCACTGTACATGTTTTTAATTCTAAATTTAATGAGAGTATTTCATGATAATTTTGAGAGATTCTCCTATATACAGCAATTTTTATCTGACGAGTACACAACTGTGAGCATATCTTGAGCATACTAACTAATACATATCATCACACTTTTGTAATGTCAACAATATGATTGATATAATACACATGGCAAAAGTGCAATGATGTGTATTAGTATGGTTAAGATATGCTTAAAGTGTGTGCTCATGAGAGAATTTTTTGTATACAGTAGACTCATTTGTGATATTTTTACATTTGGCTTCTATAGTAAGAGAAGAGAAGTAAAAACCTGAGCTTTTCGGTTTTCGTTTGGATAGTAAATTTCAAAAGAGCATTCGTATCAAAAGAGATTTTAAGACGGTTTGGTTGATACATTTTAAAAGCTCTTATAACTATAATTTGACATTTTTACCCTTTGGAACTTGTTTGGTTGGAATATTTTAACATCTGTATTTTAATATGAGTAAATAATTTTTTTTTTACAAAAAAATAACATTTTATTTGTAAAAATAAAATAAAATGTTAGAAATGACATTGTAAAGTATTGGGTTGTGGCCCATAACCTTGTCCAAATAAGTCAATTTGAGTAAATAATATATATATATACAAAAATTCTATTATCAGTTCGAACTGACAAAAGTTATATCAGTTCTTTACATGTGGGCCACTGGATTTAAATACTTTGACTTGGCTGTATGCACTTGTCAGTCAAAGTATTTAAATCCAGTGGCCCACATGCAAGGAACTGATATTACTTTTATCAGTTCGAACTGATAATATAAAGATTGTATATATATATATATATATATATAAATAGTCTTTCTATTGTCCGTTCATATATCTGGACAAAGAATGTGGACCATAGATTATGGAGAAGTTTTGACAATCGCATATATCTTTAATAATCATGTCAAACATAATTAGTTAAACACAAACAAAATACGTTCATGAGGTAAACGAGTTGACACAAATATTAACACGACCCAATTAGTTATACCCTAACCTATTAATTTCGCTTCATGTTCATGTCCGGTTGTCCTGTCATAACCCAAATTACCAGCCCTATATGCACCCGAACATATTAAAACATTTTTCAATAAATTGAATAAGCACCTTTTAATCTTTCAAACTATTGGATTATGGGCCTATATAATATATGCTCAATGAGGTCTCTATAGTGGTTAGTGGGGGTCGACCCATCAAGATTTCATTCAAAGCACTAAAAAGCACCCTTATGATTCATTAAACATAATTTTCATCACAAAATTTGTATAGTTTCTAAGAAGCTCTTGAACTATGAAAATTTTTGGTTGTTCACATTACAACCACTGAACCCAGATTATATAATAAGAAACCAACGTAAGGCGTAAAGGTTTTCAAAGAATTTTTTATCCTCTCTTGCCCACTTTTACATCCTTGATAGAGATTGATCTTATTGGGTTTCAACAGAATCTTGACTCAATTGATATGAAATTTTAGAAATTAAAAATTATCATCTGATTTGTAGATTTTGAATCAATCAATTTGTACCTAAACCTAAATGCTCGTGACAAAAATACTAAATTAAAATGTTATTTAAATTTTACAAAATAAATATTGTTTTTTAAAATAATTTTACAAATCATAATTACCATAGGGCCATTGATTTTTAGTTACATGCATCTACGTCAAAGGTAAAATCATCCATACTAAAATGCATGTTTGGTGTGAAGATATTTTGCGCAATGAGAACCTTACCATGCATGAATATGGAACACTTGTAATCAGTTTTTTATACGTGACATCAACTATAGACCATATCTATTATATAAATAATGAAATACTGTTAAATTTTAAAATGGATTTCTATATATATATATATATATATATATAATTGTTTGTGACAGTCCCTTAGGGTATCTCCAACCCACAGGCAAATTGGCGCAATTCATCATAATGGAGCGAAAATCCCTCTCTGACCAGGTGCTATAACATTGCGCTATTTTATCTTCCTGAACAGTATTGCGGCAACCCTGGCGCAACAGTGTTTATTTGCCGCAACTTTTGCACTTTTTTTGTTCATCCCTAAAGTTTTACTTAATCCAAATTAATATGAATGTTTATATTAATTTACAAATTAACACCTTGCTTCAGAAATGCCCTCAGAAAAAATTTACAATTCCTCAATTTTTTATTTCAAAAAAAAAAAAAGGGCACTTGTTTGACCATGGAGGTTGCCGGCAACCTTGATGTTGGAGGAGAGGAGGCTAATGGCCTCTTTGATATCAAGTAGTCGTCAACCTTCGCAGATGACCTTCGTGAAGGAGGCCGGTGACCTTTTCTTTACCACTGAAGGAGAAGGTTGATGGTTTTATGGTTAGATGAAGATTTGAAGAAAGAAAAAGAGATCTGAGAGAGAAGTTCCTAACTTATTGCAATATTATGTTAATTATGGGGTGAAATGTTAATTGTTGATAAATAAAAAAATAAATAAATAAATAAATAACAGAAAGAAAGAGAATATTTTCTTTAATTGTTCCTAACTTAAATTGTTGTACCCTTTTTTTTTTTTTTCCTCTCTCCTCTTCATGTAGCTTCTTATGGTAGTATTGTAATAAAGTGATTAAGGGCATCTCCAACCCAGCTCTATTTTGGAGCAAAAACCCAAATTGCAGCAGAAAACCATCTCCAACCCATCTGTATTTTTTGCGCCATTTTAGTTTTAGGGAACAGTGTTGCGCAATCCCTAGCGCAACAACACTGTTCACATGGCGCAAAAAATGTGCCTTTTTTTTAATCCCTAAAGTTTAACTTATTCATAGTTTGACCCTATTTAATAAAATCTATTATGATTATATCATTTATTTAAAGGTTTTGTTTAATCACACTTTTACCCTTAATCACTTAAATTTATTCCAATTTGATCATTTTTATTATTTAATGATTTTATTTAATTTATATTTGTTTTAATTTAATTATTATTTATATTAAATTTTATAATAAACTAAAATTAAGTGTATAATACAAAAATTTTAATGCAATTTTTTTCTACATAAATCACTTAATTGAAAACACAAAAATTAAATCAAAATACATTAATTAATAAAAAACATTAAAAACTTCATACAAACTTCATAGTGATAAAATAAATTATCACTAATTGAAAGACACTAAAATTAAGGAAAAATACAACATAAATTACAACAACGATTTAGTAGTTTGAAAGATAATTTCCGGATCCTCCGAGATTATTGAAAAATTGGCCAAAAGACCCAGATGTATTTTGAGATCTTTGGCCTTGTTGTTGAGCTTTTTTTGTCCATAACTCTTAATTGTTCACGATGCATAAACTCGCGTAGGTTTGGATTAGTTATGGAATTCAAATCTTGCATTAAAATTCTGTTTTCCTCCCGAAATTCAACCATGTCCAATTTTCTCTCTTGGATTGCATTATTTCTTTCCCTATCCGCACCACTTTTTTTTTTTTTTTTAACTTCAAGGAGTTTTTGACTTGCTTCTTCTATAGTGTCAAGAATTTTTGTTGCGTTTTCATCAGCCATCCTTTTTAATTTAGCTTTCTTCACCCTAACAGGTCGTTGAGATGAACTACTGCTAACGTCATTATTAGTTATATTCAGAGAAAATGAAGAAAGTTCAAGAGATGCCAATGTGGGAGAGGCTAGAGTTGGAGAGTCTTCTTGTGATGATACAATATTACCACTTTGCCTTTGAAAGACCGATGTTGCACTATTGTTATCTGCAAATTTTTGAATATCTTTGAGGATGGGCCCATACATGATCAAATTTGAATCCTTTTTTGTAATTCTTATCTTGTGTTAATAATATTTTGGCACGAATTATCTGCAAAATGATACTAATATATATTGTTAAAATTCAATATTAGATATAATATTTCTAAGACTTTAATTGTAACAAATACCTACAATATCAGCTTCTGAAGCACCACTTGGATTAAGACTTTCGATCTATCGTAGGCATCCCCACAATTTCCCAACAATAGTAAGGATAGTTTGCATTCGACATTGCAAAGATCTCTTGCCATGAAGTTGACTGATAATCTATGCCTTTCTGGTTTGGTGTTGTTGTAATCAGTCTCAACTCGAGACTAGAATATATCCTTTGATTGGTTTATACTTATGATTGGGTTTTGCAAAATATCAAGATATACATGACAAAGGCGTACGACTTCTTCATTTGTGTGTAAAGAACTTCGATGACTTGAAGTCATTTTTTGGAAAAAGTGATTTGAAGGGAAAACTGAATTGAAGAGATAAGTAATTCGAAGGGATGAGAGATTTGAAGGGATATGTTTAATTTAGTGTGGGTTGATATTTATAGAAACTAGGAGGTACTCTTTTCAGATTTAATCCTACGGTTCAGATGATGATGAAATCCATCAAATGGTTGACATTTTAGCTCAGATATCTTATCTTGATATTTTGGGAAAAGAGGAGCAAATTTCTATAAAAGTTGAAATATTATTTTAGATTTAATCCTACAGTATAGATGGTGATGATCAAATCCATCCAATGGTTGACATTTTAGCTCAGATAAAATATCTTGATATTTTGGGAAAAGTGAAGATCAGATTTGTGGAAAAGTTGAGATTTTATTTCAGATTTAATCATACGGTTCAAATGGTGATGAAATCCATCCATATGGTTGGCATTTTAGCTCAGATATCTTATTTTGATATTTGTGGAAAAGTGAAGATCAGATTTTTAGAAAAGTTGAGATATTATTTCAGATTTAATCCTACGGTTCAGATGGTGATGAAATACATCCAATGGTCAGATATCTTATCTTGATATTTTGGGAAAACTGAAGATTAAATTTCTGAAAAAATTGAGATATTATTGTAGAGAAGTGTCCTACGGTTCAGATGGTGATGAAATCCATCAAATGATTGGCATTTAATAGCTCAAATTTCTTATCTTCGGATTTTGGGAAAAGTGAAGATAAGATTTCTAGAAAAGTTGAGATAAGTTGAGATCAAAACTCAAATTAATTTTATTTCATTCAAAAACTGATTAACTTCAACTTAATACAACCTAGGGAAGAGAGAAAACAAGATCTCATTGACTCCTAAAACACCTCAACTAAATCGGGAAAGAAAAAAAATCTTAATTGTTGCGCAAGAAACTAAAAGGCTTTGGAAAACACACCAAATGAAACTTTTTGGGCCCCTTCTGGGCCTACTCACAAGACAAATTGTAAAGCTCGTCTCGGGCTTTCTAAAAACATATTATAATAGCTATTTGGAGCCCATTTGCAAAAGTTATAAACCCATATAGTCATCCCTGTTTCGGGTACTCTAAGCGACCTAGGTCAAAACTGGCCAATTGGTACACATCGAAAAGTTAAGGTATTATTTTAGAGAGGTGTCATACGGTTCAAATGGTGATGAAATCCATCTAATGGTTGGCATTTAATAGCTCAGATTTCTTATCTTTAGATTTCGAAAAAAGCGAAGATAAGATTTCTGGAAAAAAGTGAAGATATTATTTTCAAAATTAAACCTACGGCTTTGATGGTGATAAAATCCATCCAATGGTAACGATTTAATAGTACAGATTTCTATGGTTAATCTAGAATACTATTTTTTTCACAATGATAAATAGCCTACACCAAAGTCTGCTAAAACTCATTCAATTCAACTCCAAGCAAAAATGAATTTCAATGTCGAAGGTTCATCTCATTTCGCATCTTCATCTTCCGACGATGATGAAGTGCAACTTATAGAAGATCTTGAAGCGATTGATGCAGAACAAGAAGAGATAATTACGCAACATGGTAACATCCAACGGGACATTGCTCAATATCTCAATCAACAAAACAACCAAGTGACCCATGGAGGCTCAATTCTTGGTTATATAGTGATCAATCGAGACCGGAAAAGTGTTGGTCATAGTTTGTTCAACGGCTATTTTACTGAGAACCCACGATATAACGATCAAATGTTTCGTCAACGCTTTCGAATGGGTAGAAGTTTATTCCTTCGTATTGTTAATGTTGTGGAAGCTCGTGACAACTACTTTCTGCAACGAAGATGTGGGCTTGGTAGACTAGGTTTGTCTGCTCTTCAAAAAATTACAGCAGTTTTTCAGATGTTGGCATATGGCCTACCAGCGGATGTTACTGACGAGTATATTAAAATAGGAGAGTCTACAACAATTGAAAGTTTGAAGAGATTTTGTCGTGATGTTGTGGAGGCATTTGCAGAGTAGTATCTAAGATCACCTAACGCTACTGACATTGCCAGACTACTCCGTATTGGTAAAGATCATGGTTTTCTAGGAATGCTGGTAGTCTAGATTGTATACATTAGGGCCTCGTTTGTTTGGCCGTATTGTATTGTATTGTATTAGACAATTAAAATGTATTAAAATAATACAATACAACTGTATTGTATTATTTTAATACATTTTAATTGCCTAATACAACAAACACCGTATTAACTAATACATTATATTTGACGGTATTAGGTTGTATTGTATTAGAAAAAACACTTTTCATTTTTTTTTTTCAATGAATATGGAATATTGATAAAATATGTGTTATGTTGTTAATATTTTTTTTATAATTTCAAAATACCTAGGAAAATTTTTTGTTTCAATTAAAATAAATATTTATTGATTTTTTATATAAAAATATTTATTGATTTATTCATGGTAAGGATATTTAAAATTAATTATTAAGTATTTAAAAAAATTATATTTTTATAATATAATAAAATATAATAAAGTCATATATGAATAACCTAATACGATATAATACAGTGCATCACCAAACACAGATTTGTATTAATGATAATACAGTCTAATACAATACAATACAATACAATCTAATACAGTCCAATACAATCCAATACGGTGTGCCAAACGAGCCCTGGAAGTGGAATAATTGTCCAACGGCTTGGGCAGGACAATATGCAGGTCGTAGTGGATCCCCAACTATTATTCTGTGGATATGGCATGCCTATTTTGGTTTATCGGATACCAACAAAGATATTAATGTGTTGGAGGCATCCCATCTTCTTGCCAACCTTGCTCAAGGTATTACTCCTCCAACTTATTATGTCAATCAAGGAAAAGAATATATAACATGAGTTATTTTTTAACTGATGGTATATACCCAAAATAGTCTACGCTTGTATAAACTATTCACAATCCATGTGGTCGGAACAAAATATATTTGCAATGAAACAAGAAGGATGTAGAAAAGACGTAGAACACGCATTTAGAGTTCTCCAATCACGATTTGCAATTGTGGCAGGACTGGCACGTTTTTAGCATAAACATGTTTTACATGATATAATGACCACGTGTATTATTATGCACAACATGATAATCGAGGAAGAGTGTGATGTTGATGCAGCAATTGAAGATCATATGGAAGCACCAACTCCAGAAGTTGAGATGATGGTAGATCAAAATACCCGATTTCAAGAATTCCTAGTTCGACATAGAAAAATCAAGGATAAAGAGGTTTATATTACAATCTGAAATGCATTAATTGATCATTTGTGGGATGAATATACTAATTCAGATAATTAAATGATGATCAATATGTACTTTTCCTTTTTATTTTATGAAATGTAATGTTTAAGTTATTTTAATAATAAATGCAATATTTTAGTTAATCAAATTTAATTTCTTAATGTACTAATTTCATAATTTCATAACTTATTGCAATATTATGTTAATTATTGGGTGAAATGTTAATTGTGGAAAAATAATTAAAAAAAGGGAAAGAAAGAGAATATTCTTTTTAGTGTAACATTTGGTACAATAGGTTGGAGATGAAAAAGCTAAATAGTGTGAAAGTTACACTATTTTAGTGCAAAAATTGCACCAAAATGGGTTTTTGGGGTTAGAGATGGCCTAAAAATAGTTGAATTACAATGGTTAAAATTTAAATTTAAATCACTTTTACATATAAGGTGTTTTGTGATTTGTGACCGTCTCAATCATGCGTATAGCTAGTATTTCATTTTTAAATTAAAGAGATGTAATATCTAAAACATCTTGAAAATTATAATTGGAAAATCTCTTTTTAGAATTAATAACATTATAATTAGGGTAAAATTTGAAACTAACCATAAAATTAGTGGAGTTATTATATTTACTCGCATTAGTGTTTTGATTGTTTTTACCAAACAATACACTATTTGGATGATAATACCCTTAATGGTTTTTAAAATAAAAATACTTTTATTTTAAAAAAAATACTTGTTATTATTATTATTATTATTCGAGGCCATTGGAGGTCTGCAGACGAGACCTCCAATGGAGGTCTGTGTGAGACCTCCATTGGGGTCTTCCAGTCTAAAAAAAAAAATGAAGAAGATTGAAGAAGGAGAAGAAGAAAGAAAAAAACAGTGGCGTGTTTAATATATGTGTGTTTAATTCCTAGCGTGTTTAATCTATGTGTTTTTAATTCTTAGTGTGTTTAATCAATGTGTGTTTAATTTCTAATGTGTTTAATTCTAAAAGGAAAAATGAAGAAGAAGACAAAGGAGAAGAAGAAGAAAGAAAGAAAAAAATAAATGCAGTGGTGTGTTTAATCCAGTTTTTTTTGTTTTTTTTGTTTTGGATTAAACATATTAGGGTTCTATCGTGTTTAATCTATATGTATTTAATTCCTAATGTGTTTAATCTATGTGTGTTTAATTTCTAGCGGTTTAATTCTTAATATGTTTAATCCAAAAAAAAAAAAAAAAAACTAAACATGCTGGATTTTTTTTTTCGTTTTTTTTTTTTTTTTTTTTTTGGGCCAGTGACCTCCTGTCCTCCAATGGAGGTCACAAACCTGCGTGTGACTTCCAATAATTTAAAAAAAAAATTTTAAAAATTTAAAAGAAAATTAGTTTTAAAAAATAAAATTAAATAGAAAAAGATGGGTAATTTTATCTCCTCAATGGAGTATTTGGTAAAAATAATGAAAACACTAATTCCGACTAAAAATAGAAAACCCCTGAATTATATGGTTAGAAATAACTAATTCCTCTTATAATTATGTCTCTTAAAAATTTATCGTTGGATGAAATGTTAACACAAAGAAATGTAACATAAATAAATGACATGTTGCATAAGTCATTTTAAATAGAATTGTAAGTCTCAAACCAACATAACCAAAAAAAAAAAAGAAGCCATTTATACCAACGTTTAATGTGGTATGGTAGTAATTAACGCTCATTCATATGACAATGTTTCGGATTTGAGACGTGCTTGTGGTATATATAAAATAATATTACAAAACAACAGTGTATCAGAAAGATGTTGTAATTTTTATTTGCAAAAATTGGAAGAGTTTGCCGACGGGTCTATTTATAAAATACATGTGAAATATAACAAAAATTGAATTCCGATCCCTAGTATGTATTGCAATTTTCAATATAGAAAGAAAAAATTAATTATCTCAACAGTATCTTAGTAGTAAAAATTGCTATATATAACCTTTGTATTTTATAAATAGACCAGTCACAAACTCTTTGAATTTTTCAAATAAAACCTTTACAACATCTTTCTGATACACTGTTGTTCTATAATAATAATAATAATAATAATAATAATAATAATATTAATATTATTATTATTATTATTATTATTATTATTATTATTATATAGCGCATTGATTAAAAGAAATCTTAAGACATTCAAATCTAAGCATTGGTTTCATCCATGATTAAATTTGGTTTCTTTAAAAAATATATATTTATAAATAAAAAAAAGATATACATTAAAGAAAACGATTGTCTTTAAAAATTAATTTTTACATTATCAACAAATTAAAATCTTCTCTTTCTATATATATATATATAAAAAAAAAGAGCAAAAATCTTTACTATATGCATTTTCTTCTCTCTTCAACAACAAAACTACTTCTCTCTCCATATCAATTTTATTCTACAACAAACATAAAAAAAAAAAAAAAAAAAAAAATACTAATAATAACAAAACTTTGATGAACCAATGAATAAATTGATCAAACAAAAGAAGATCATGAACAATCTAAATTTTTTCTATAACAAACTAAACAAAAATTGACAAAACTTTGATGAACCAATCAAGTTCAGAGACAAAACATGGGCCATCGATGATAAAAATAAAATAAACACATATATAAACGAAAACTTCAATATGTTATTTTCCGGCTAGGAAGGAAAATGGTAATTGTTCATTGGTTCCATGTAAAAGGCATATATCTAGTAAATGTTTTTTTATATTTTTTTATATTTAGATTAATAAATGTATTTGATTACAAATTCACATCCTAAGTGTTAAGTCCATCATAATTTTATTTTATTTTTGAAAAAAAAATCCACCATATTGCATTACATTCAATATCATTGTTGTTTTTGAAAACAGTATCATGAGTAAACATTAAACAGTCCCCAAATGGTTTAGCATTTTTATTTTACATATATTGTGCGTCTTTTTGAAGACAAAAACAAAAAATGATTGGTCATGTTGTCTCCGATGTCCGGACATGATTGGTTTATCAAAGTTTTGCCAATATATTTTTCGTGTTTGTTGTGGAAGAAAATTGATGAGAAGAGAAGTAATTTTGTTGTTATAAAGAGTTGAATGTTTGAGAGAAGAAAATATGTAGAGATAATATTTTTGTTTTTGTTTTTTTGTTTTTTTGTTTTTTTGGTTTGTTTGTTTGTTTATATATATATATATATATATATATATATATAGAAAGAGAAGATTTTAGTTTGTTGATAATGTAAAAAATAAAATCAATTCATCCTACGGATTGGAAAGATATATATGTATATATGTATTGTCAGTTCGTCCTAATATAAAATATATCCGGACGAAGAATATGGACCACAGATTATAGAAAAGTTTGGACAAGTGCATACGCTTTAAGTCAAAGTATGTAAATCTAATGGTCAACATTCTTTGTCCTGATATATTTTATATCAAGACGAACTGATAATAGAAAAATTGTATATATATATATATTATATCGATCTTAATTTTATGCAACATAAACTTTACATTTGAGAGAGGAATCTAACTATCTAAAGTGTCATCGATTATAAGTGATGATGCACTATCTAGAAAAGAAACAATTTTTTTTTTTTTTTTTTATAATTCAAAATCTGTTTTCATATTTTTAATATTTTATTAAATTCAGCCTTACCAGCTTGACATGCTCTTGTGTTCTATATATAATTATTTTTTATTTTTTATTTTATTTTATAAAACTCTAACCTACTATATAATTTGTTTCAACACCTGTTTTTTGAAACTGGAATTACAAAATATGAGAATTATTCTCATGATTCAAATAGGGATAATTACCCCGGTGGCCATCAATTTTGGTCACAACTATAAAAATAGCCATTAGATTGGGAATTGGTATCAAAATGGCCATTTTTGGTGAACACTATTACACTAATGGTCATTTCATCCAATTCCATCCAATGAGTAGCATTTTAGTAAATAAGGGGATGACAATAATTTATTTTAGATGTTTTTGGGAAATCCATTTTTTCTTTTATTTTTTGAAACGAATAATTATAATTAGTGTGTGTATATACGTATAGCATATCTCAAACATACATAAATATATATATATATATATATATATATATATATTTATAGTGGTGCTATCGGCACATCCACAACTAAACTATTTATACCTCACTTTTTAAATTATTTAGTATATTTTTTTTCTTTATATATCAAATTACTTAAAGAGACATACAATTTTTATAAAAAAAAACTCTTGTACAAAGTAAAACTAATAAAACCTCACTTTCCTTATTTCAAAACCCTAATGACAAAAACTTTAATGACATAGATTATTTCAATGTTTACTATTTTTGTTTATATTTTCTTTTAGATCTCGATCTCATGTTTACCATGTTTAGTATTTATTGATTTCATAGTTTCACATGTTTGTTTTATTTTTCTTCTCAAATTTCAGATCCATGTTTGCTATTTTTTTTTTCTCTCGGTTTATTTTCTTTCAGATCTTCCAGGTATACTATAATTTATATCAATTCTTTTGTAGATTTTATTCTAGATTTTCCAAATTTAGTTTAATGTTATTTATAAAAATAATAAAATAATAATAAATAAATAAAACCAACGAAATCACACAAGCTTGCAACCAAGAAAACCAAATCTCTAACAAAACGAAACCACACAAAAACTCTAACTCAATCGCTCAAAAAAAATCATTAGACGATTAATATCACACTCACAATCTACCTCCAACAATCCAATTAACTACAGAAAAAAAAATCGAATCTAATAAAGATGGTTTTACCATGAAATAAGAAGAAAAAACAAATCATGTGAATGGATGTGATAAAACTATTTATAAAGATTAGAGATGAAGGTAGCGTTTGTTTTTTTGTCTGATAACTTAAAGTTCTGAATTGGGTTTGAAGTCTGAGCAATATGTTTGCTTTTTATTTTATGAGGTCTGAATTAAGTGTTAAGCTGTTTGTTTTCTAAAAATAAAAACATCTGAAAACCTGTAATTTGACATTCATACCCTTGCATCATTGATTGTTATATATCATTATATTTATTTATTATGTACTTATATCTTGTTAATCCAAAAATAATATATCAATATTTAAATAAAATTATAGTTTCTTTTAATTCATATTCTGAAAAAAATATTATTTTTATGTTAAATAAAATTATATATATTACTATGGGATATTATTATTTTTTCCTTCTCACATTTGAGGTATTGGTCATTTTACACCCTCTTATGTTGGTATTGGCCATAGTATATTTAATAATTATTAAAAGATAATAAAAAATAATATTATAGAATATTATCTTCTTTCTCTTCTTTCTCCTCAGCCAATCACTCTCTAATCTCTATTCTCTTCTTTCTCCTCTGCTAATCTCTCTCCCTAAGTAATCTTCTTTCTCCTCCACTGATTATCTTCTTCTCTTCCTCTCTCTCACTCTCACCAGAAACCGATTCTCTCTCTCTCTCACTCTCTCTCTCTCTCTCTCTCTCTCTCTCATCATCGATTTATCTTATTCTCCACCGATTCACTCTCACCAGTAACGGATCTTCAATGGGTTGGAATGAATGAAGCCACTAGATCTGTTGAGGGCAGTTTGGGTAAAAAAAAAAAAAGTAAATGAATTGAAGTCCTGTAAGACTTCAGATAAAAGTTGAAATTTTCAACTTTTTTTCCTCAGATGTTTTTAATAGGTATTCAGACCTTAGATCACTTAAAAAACAAACAAAATGTCTTAAGAGGTGACTTCAAGTTTTCAGAGCCAAAAACAAACAGGCCCGAAGTGTATTTTTATTTTTATTTTTTTGAAAAAGATATGGGGTGTATTAAGTTTGGAAAATAAATAAAAGGGTAGTCCTGGAAATAAATCAAAAAAATTAATAAAACCATTTAATTTTATATAATTAAATCAAAATTTTAAAAAGTGGGGCATAAATACTTCAGTAGTGGGGGTGTTAATAACACCACTCATATATATATATAATTTCCAAAAAAACATCTAAAATAAATTAATGTCATCCCCTTATTTACCAAAATGTCACTCATTGGATGGAATTGGATTGAATGGTCATTAGTGTATCAGCATTCGCCAAAAATGACCATTTTGAAACCAATTCCCTACCTAATTGCTATTTTGATCGTAGTGACCCAAATTGATGGTCACTGGTAGGGGTGGGCACCCAAACCGCCAAACCGATCAACCCGCCCAAACCAAACCAATTTAAGCAGGTTGGTTTGGTTTAGTTTAATAAAATAAACCAATTGGGTTGTTTTTGAGCAACCCAATTGGTTTGGGTTGGTTTGTGGGTTACGTTTTATCAAACCGTATAACCCAATCCAAACTATTACATACTTAAATATATATATATATATATATTATTAATTAAATTATAGGAGAAAACAAATAAAAACTAAAGTTAACTCAATGCAACAAGAAGTGAACTTTGAAACTTCAAAGTGGTTGCTTCGATGGTGGTAGATATTATTAATTTAGAAGCTTAAACAATTTAGTTTTATTTTATAAGTTTTAGGCATTCTATACTTTAGGGTTTTTTTTATTTATTATTTATTATTTATTATTATTATTATTTTAACGATTATCGTTCTGTTAAATTTAGTATTATAAATTAATATTATTGTTTATCTTATTGATAATTGGTTTAACTACTTATATTGATAATTTGATATTATTAAATTTATTCAAATAAAAAATAATGTAATTATTTTCTTAAACCGTTAAACCAAACCAAACCAAACCGATTTTTTATTGGTTTGGTTTGGTTTGGTTTTATCTTATAAATGGTTTGGTTTGGGTTGTAAAAAATTAAACCGATTTTATAATGGTTTGGTTTGGGTATAGTCAAACCCAACCCAAACCAACCCTTGCCCACCCCTAGTCACCGGGTAGTTATCTCATTCAAATATTCAAAGACATAAAACAAAAAATCTAATCTAATCTAAACCAAAACCAGAACTGAATCCAATCCAATTAACACTGCATAATTATTTTTTATCCAATTTAATTCCATTTTAGAGTGAAATCGACTAAATTTAATTAAAATCTGACTTAATCCAATTAAAACATGCATGAAACATTGAAACTAACCACTATTAACAATAATATTATTCCTATTCAAAAAAAAAAAAAAAAACAATAATATTATTGGACATTCTATTGTTTACCGAATTACCGGTGTATCACCTACCATATGCAAACAATAATATTCGTGAGGAAGACTCCCTTCAGTCTGGCACTATGAAGAATCCAGTAGATGAACTTCAGACTCTTCAACGGCTTCATATCTCTGGCCGTCCCTCCAAGGCTCCTCGCATTCTAGAGGTTAATTGGCGCCCTCTCTCGCCAGGTTGTCTTAAGGTTAACATGGATGGGGCTGCTTTTAGTAGTCCTGGTCTGGCTAGTTGTGCAGGGGTTTTCTGTACATGCAAGAGTTTCGTTAAAGGTTGCTTTGCTAATCCTCTTGGTGTCTACTTTGCTTTTGAGGCTAAATTGGCCGTTATTGTCCATGCTATTGATTATGCTTGGACTTTTGGCTGGCGTCGGTAATGGTTGGAGAGCGATTCGGCTTTTGTTGTGGCTATCCTTCGTTCTAAGTCTCATAAGGTTCTTTGGTGTTGGCACCCTGCTTGGGATAGGTATTTGAGCTTACTCCCTCAAATGGACTTTGCTGTCACTCATATTTATCGAGAAGGTAACCAAGTTGCAGATAGTTTAGCGTCTAGGAGCCTCAGTATCGTCTCTCCTACATGATGGTGGACGTTCCAAATTTTTGCAATTCCTTTATTTTCAATGATTTTTGTAGCAGACTTTCTTTTAGTTTCTATTAATCTGTTTTCTTTTCTCTATTGTTCTCTTTCTTTATCTTTAATAATATGTTGGGATGGGGTTGATTCCGATCCCCAACAACCTTATGAAAAAAAATATATTAAAAAAAAGTCCAGCTAATGGATGTGAGAAAACTATATATAAAGATTAGAGATGAAGTGTATTTTTATTTTTATTTTTTTGAAAATAATATGGGGTGTATTAAGTTGGAAAAATAAATAAAATAGTAGTCCTGGAAATAAATCAAAAAAATTAATAAAACCATTTAATTTTATGTAATTAAATCAAAATTTTTAAAAGTGGGGCATAAATAGTTTAGTAGTGGCCAGTGAGGTACCAATAGGCAATAGCACCACTCTAATATTATTTCTTTTCAAAAAAAAAAAAAAAAAAAACAATAATATTATTGGGCATTCTATTGTTTACCAAATTACCAGTGTATCACCTACTATTCGCAAATTACAAATATTTGTGAGGAGTTTTCGGTAGATCTTGACGGGCCTAACATGATAAAACTCTTCTTAATTGTCAAAATTTATTAAAAATCTCTCTTGAAATACAGTATTTAAAATACGTGTTTAGAATTTAGATGTTGTTAACTATAACCTTATATTAATAGCTAAACAAAACCAAAAAACTATAACCTTTAATATAGAATTTAAAGAACATGCGGGTGACTAAAATTTAAATCCAAAATTGAATGTAAAAAGAAGAAAAACAAAACGAGATTCATGTAATCATATTCAAAATTTACGTGTGTGGTTGCTCAATCAAGGACCACTGTTTAGGAATGGTAAAGAAAACCTGGACCGGACCGGATGGGATTGGATTGGATAGAATATTTATCTAAACCATGATCAACAGCCCGAATTTGTTCCTAAAATCTGAAACTTAGACCAAGTATATTAGTAAACCCTAAATTTTAAAATAATTAGGATTCGGTACTAATCTAAATTTTAACTCTAGTTTTCATAATTTAATGATACCTTAGCATAAAAAAATTATATAGTCATGATTTTTCCCCCCTTAGGGCATCTCTAACTCGAATAGTTCTTTTGGTGCAATTTTTGCACTAAAATAGTGCAACTTTCACACTATTTCACTATTCCATCTCCAATCCACTACACCAAATTTTACTCTAAAAAGAATATTCCCTTTCTTTTCCGTTTTTTTTTAATATATCTCCACAATTAACATTTCACCCCATAATTAACATAATATTGCAATACCATACGAAATTATGAAATTAATACATTAATAGAAATTAAATTTAATTCGGTAAAATATTGCATTTATTATTAAAATAACTTAAACATTACATTCATAAAATAAAAAATAAAAATCATAAAATAAAAGTACATATTGATCATCATCTAATTATTTGAATTAGTATATTCATCCCACAAATGATCTATTAAAGCATTTCAGAATGCAATGTGAGCCTTTTTATCCCTGATTTTTCTATGTCGAGCTAGGAATTCTTGAAATTGGGTATTTTCATCTAACACCATCTCAACTTCTGGAGTTGGTGCTTCCATATGATCCTCAATTGCTGCATTAACATCACGCTCGTCCTTGATTATCATGTTGTGCATAATAATGCACGTAGTCATTATATCATGTAAAACATGTTTATGCCAAAAACGCGCCGGTCCTGCCACAATTGCAAACCGTGATTGGAGAACTCCAAATGCTTGTTCTATGTCTTTTCTACATCCTTCTTGTTTCATTGCAAATAATTTGTTTTTCCGACCACGTGGATCGTGAATAGTTTGTACAAGTGTAGACCATTTTAGGTATATACCATCAGCTAAATAATAACTCATATTATATTCTTTTCCTTGAATGACATAATGAGTTGGATGAGCAATACCTTGAGCGAGGTTGGCAAAAAGATGTGATGCTTCTAACACATTAATAGCATTGTTTGTACCCGGTAAACCAAAATAGGCATGCCATATCCACAAATCATAATCAGCTATAGCCTTCAGAATAATAGTTGAGGATCCACTACGACCTTCATATTGTCCTGCCCAAGCTGTTGGATAATTTTTCCACTTCTAGTGCATACAATCTAGACTACCCAGCATTCATGGAAAACCACGATCTTTTCCAATATGGAGTAGTCTGGCAACGTCAGCAGCGCTAGGTGATCTTAGATACTCATTTGCAAATTCCTCCATAACAGCACGACAAAATCTCTTCAAACTTTCAATTGTTGTAGACTCTCCTATTTTAATATACCCGTCAGTAGTATCCGCTGGTAGACCATATGCCAACATCCGAAATATTGCTATTATTTTTTTAAGAGCGAACAAACACAGTCTACCCACACTATCTCTTCGTTGCACAAAGTAGTTGTCATGTGCTTCCAATTTTTCAACAATATGAAGGAATGAACTTCTACCCATTCGATAGCATCGACGGAACATTTGATCATTATACCATGGGTTCTCGGTAAAATAGTCGTAGAACAAACGACGATCAGCACTTTCCCGGTCTCGATTGATCACTATATGACCAGGAATTGAGCCTCCACGGGTCACTTGGTTGTTTTGTTGATTAAGATACTGAGCAATGGCCCGTTGGATGTTACCATGTTGGGCAATTATCGCTTCTTGTTCTGCATCAATCGCTTCAAGATCTACCAAAAGTTGCGCTTCCTTATCGTCGGAAGATGAGGAAGATGAGAAATTAGATGTATCTTTGATCGAAATTCATTTTTTCTTGGAGTTGAATTGAATGAGTTTTAGCAAACTTTGGTGTATGCTATTTATCATTGTGAAATATATTATTCTAGATAAGAAATTTGAGCACGGCTAATTGCCAACCGTTGGATGGATTGCATCACCATCTGAACCGTAGGTTACCTCTCGATTATAATATCTTATCTTTTCAATGTGAACCGAAAGGCAAGTTTTAACCTGGGTTGTGTATTTACCAAAATAGGGCTGAAAGAATCCCCAATTCAATCGAAGAACATGAGCAATGACAGATATAAACAAGTTCAAAATTAAGATTAAAAAGAGGTAATCGCAATCGTTATTTTAAATTGAAAATTATATTTTGGATATTATGATTTACTGCTCTTCTTGTTAGATCGAATTGCGGATTTGTATGAGATGGAGCTACTCAATCGAGTTAAGTGTTGGAATATACAATTGAGCATGTGAATTAGACGATCCATTGGTCAATTTTGTGTAATCAACAATTGTTAATCTTAAATTTGAACTTGTTTATATCTGTCACTACTCATGTTCTTCGACAGAATTAAGGATTCTTTCAAATGGAGCTACTCAATCGAGTTAAGTGTTGGAATATGCAATTGAGTATGCGAATTAGACAATCCATTGGTCAATTTTGTGTAATCAACAATTGTTAATCTTAAATTTGAACTTGTTTATATCTGTCATTGCTCATGTTCTTCGACAGAATTGGGGATTCTTTCAAATGGAGCTACTCAATCGAGTTAAGTGTTGGAATATGCAATTGAGCATGCAAATTAGAAGATTCATTGGTCAATTTTGTGTAATTATCTCTTTTTAATCTTAATTTTGAACTTGTTTATATCTGTCATTGCTCATGTTCTTCGATCGAATAAAAATCTCCAATTCAATTGAATAAGATGAGTAGTAAATTATAATATCCAAAATATAATTTTTAATTTAAAATAGCGATTGCGATACACGTGCTTCTAGAAGGGCGAGTGGATGATAGCTATATCCAGCTGGTTACAGCTCAGAATGTGGTCGACAGTAGCTACAAGCCCACGTGGAAAAAGTAGATACGGACAAAAACACTTTAATTCAAAAAATTCAACATGTGAACCAGATTCATTGAACCTAGACATCCAATACGCATTGTGGGGCCCACTCACTCACTGGCAAACCATTGGATGGGTTTTCAGAGCATCTGATTCGTAGAACACATCTCTACAATAATATCTCAACTTTTCCAGAAATCTGATCTTCACATTTCCTAAAATATCAAGATAAGATATCTGAGCCATTAATTGCCAACTATTGGATGGATTGCATCACCATATGAACCGTATGATTAAATCTCAAAAATAATATCTAGACTTGTCCAGAATTCTTATCTTTACCTTTCCAAAAAATCTGATTTCAAATGCCAACCAATTGATGGATTTCCTCACCATCTGAACAGTAGGATTAAATCTGAAAAGAGTACCTCCTAGTTTCTATAAATATCAACCCACACTAAATTAAACCTATCCCTTCAAATCTCTTATCCCTTCGAATCACTTATCTCTTCAAATTAATTTTCCCTTCAAATCACTTTTTCCAAAAAATATCTTCAAGCCGAAGTTCTTCATACACACACCTTTGTCACGTATATCTTAATGTTTTGCAAAACCCAATCATAGGTATTTACCAATCGAAGGAGATGTTCTGGTCTCGAGTTGAGAGTGAATACAACAACAAACCAAATTTTATCACTGAACTTCGTAACAACAAAAGTTTACAGTGTCAAATGGGGACTATCCTTAATGCAGTTGGGAAATTGTGGGGATGCCTACGACAGTTCGAAAGTCTTAATCCTAGTGGTGCCTTAAAAGCTGATACTGTGAGTATTTGTTAAAATTAAAGTTATAGAAAAATTATATTTAATATTAAATTTTAACAATATATATTTGTATCATTTTGCAGATGAGCCGAGCAAAAGTCTTATTAGCACAAGATAAGAAATTCAAAAATGGATTCTAGTTTGATCATGTGTGGCCCATCCTCAAGGATATGCAAAAAATTTCAGATAACGATACTGCAACATCAGGCTTGCGAAGGCCACATTGTCATATTGTATCATCACAAGAAGACTCTCTAACTCCAGAGTCTCCAACAACGGCATCTCCTGGACTATCTTCATTTTCTTTGAATATAACTAGTGATGACGTCGGGGGTAGTTCATCTCAACAGCCCATTGGGGTGAAGAAAGCAAAACTGAAAAGGAGACCTGCGGATGAAAATTCAACAATTGTTGACACTTTTAAAGAAGGACAAGAAAAACTCATATAAGTTTTTGAGAAAAAAAAATCAGGAGAGGCAAAGAATTAACGATATTTTGGAGAGAAAATTGGAGCTACGGGAAACTAAAATTATAATGATGGATTTGGATTCCATAACTGATCCAAGAAAGTGCGAGTTTGTGAATCAACAACAATTAAAAATTATGGCAAAACATGCTCGGCAACAAGGCCAGGGATCCGGTAGTTCATCTTGGTCTTTTGGTGATTTTTTCAATAATCTCAGAGGATCTGAAAATGGTCTTCCAGACTACTAAATTATTGTTGTAATTTATGTTGTATTTTCCCTTAATTTTAGTGTATTCCAATTAGTGGTAATTTATTTTATCACTATGAACTTTGTATTTCGTTTTTATTTTATTAATTAATGTATTTTGCTTTAATTTCCGCGGTTTTGAATTAAGTGCTTTATTTTAAAAAAATGATTTTTTTTAATTATACACTTCATTTTAGTTTATTATAAATGTTAATATCAATAATAATTAAATCAAAACAAAATCATTAAATAATAAAAAGGACCAAATTGGAATAAATTTAATTGATTAAAGGTAAAACTGTGAATAAACAAAACCTTTAAATAATGGATATAATCATAATAGATTTTAATAAAGGGTTAAAATGTGATTTTATAAAAGTTGAGGGATGAAAAAAAAAAAGCCACAGTGTTTAAGCAAAGATGAACAGTGTCGCGCAATATATTGCGTGACACAGTTCATCTCTCAACCGTTGGTGCAAAGATTGCTGCTACGAAAACAAAATAAAAATGAAAAATGAAAAATAAAAAAAAACAAACAAAAAGCAACAGTGTCTGTGCGAAGATCAACAGTGTCGTGCAATATATTGCGTGACATTGTTCATCTCCCAACCGTTGGCGCAAAGATTGCCGTTGGGTTGGAGGGCGTTTCTGAGGCAATTTGAAGATGCCGCAACAGTTGGCGCGGGGTTGGAGATGGTCTTATCACTCAAGCAAGCATGTACTCTTATAAACAATTCACTAAACTCATAAGCCCTAAATCTCACTGCTTAATATTTTCTATTAAATTTGAACAAGTTTCTCAAATCTCAATACGAAAATGCTAAGCATTTGAGCTTGTAAATCAACTTTTATAATATAATAATCAGTTCATATGATATACTTGTGATACAAGTTGCAATATAGAGCTGCGATGCGAATATTGTCATTATTGAGGGATAATTTCGAAATTGTAAAACTTTGAATTAACTTAATGGGGTCCATTTACGATAAAGACCCATAAAAGTAATGCAAGCCCAAGCCCAAGCCCAAGCCCAAGCCCAATATGATATTGGTAAAGCCGTAAAGGTTGCTGGTTAACCCAAAAGACTGCAGCTCCATCACAGCCGTCCATTATCAATCCAACGGCTGTGATGAACTTCAGTTATTTTTATCACAATTTTGCTCTCAAAGGATGATATATAGAAAGAGAGAGAGAGAGAGAGAGAGAAGAACAGAGGATGGAAAACGAAGAAAGAAAGAAGAAATTTTTCACAACCAGGGTTGGCTGACTCCAGAGAAAAACACAACAAAGACACTGAGAAGAACACAGAGATAGAGAGATAGAGCCGATATAAGAGGAACAACAGAGAAGAGTTTTCTGAGAAACAGAGGAATTCATAGTTGGGTTTCTGTTGTTTTTGTTCATGCGAAGCTTTTCATGATTTGTTCTATGACATGTATGTATGTATGTTTTTGTTGTTGTTGTTATCATCTCATTCTAAGTTTTTTTTTTTGGGTTTGTTTTGTCTTCTGCAACTCTCTCTCTCTCTCACACAGCTTTTGTGTCGCACTCAATTCCTTGGAATTTGTAGTGATTTATTTTTGTGTTGGAGTTGTAGATCTTGTTATTAGATACAACCATCTCTGTTTTTCAAGTTTTTCTTCAATTTTCAATATTTTTTTTGGTGAATCCCACCAACCCAGTCACCCAGATGATTATCTGAACTTCAATTTCTCTTTTTTCTTTCAAAATTTTCAACTTTTTGATTCTTCTCGATTGATAAAGAAAAAAGCTCAAATGGGTTTCTAAAAAATCCATCTAATTGTCTCTAAATTTTGAAGCTTCCCTTCAATATCCTCTGTTTTCTCTCTAGTTTTTGAGTCTTCCAATTTCTCTTTTTGCACGAATTTTTTTCACTTCTGGCCTCTGGGTTCTTTTTTTAGTCAATCCAGGAAACAAAAAAAAAAAAAAACTAAGAATTTTCACTTCTGGGTCTCTTAGAAATCGATTCGATGTGCAAACGAAGCTAAAGATTTTTGTGGGTTTTTTTGTTTTTGGTGGTTGCAGGTATGGAGAAAGAAGAGAGGAACCAGAGAGCTTGTAAATCGTCATCTATGGAGTCAGAATTTCTATTACAGTGGGGAAACAAGAAGAGGCTAAGATGTGTGAGAGTCAAGGACCCACAAAAATTCTCAGACAACACCAACGGTGTGATTCGCCGGAAAATCACATCTCGAATTGATCGATGTTTGGTCACTGCCTCAGACAAAGAAACCTCCAATCGTCTCACCAGGTGAGAGAGAATTTCACAGATTTCTGAGATTTTGCTTCTTCTTCTTTTTGGGTGTGTTTTTGTTGTTTTGATTTCTAAGTATGTTGTTGAAGATGAATTTTTTGAAATCTGAAGTTTTTTTTTTTTTTTTTGGGTTTGGTTTCTGAGAAAACAGAAGAAAAAAGAATGAAAAGATAGAATTTTTTTTGTACTGTTTTTTGTTTTTTGTTAATTTGGAATTTGGTTTTATGAGAAATGGAAGATTCACTTCACCTGGATAATTCAGCCAAAATTCGGATGTGAGGCTGAGGCTGTGCTTAGTGGAGGGTTTTTGTTTTCTTCTTCATGGCCTTTCTTTTCTTCATTTTTTGTTTTTTCTTAACCAGCAACCAAAGATTGGATTAAGAATCACCAGGAAAAAAAAAATGATGTTGGGCATTTTTCTTGTTATCTTCTGTTTGGTTGCTGAGAAAAAAAGGGAAAATATAGAAAAAATAAAAATAAAAATAAATTGTGAATGTGCACTATTTTGTGTTGTGGACTTGTGGGGTTGAGTTGTAAAATAAATAAAAAAAAAAAAGCTTTGTTGGGTGGTTCATGGATGTTTGTTCTATCTTTTTTTAAATGGTTTTACTGATGAAATATTTCAAAATGTTGTTTAACCATACATGTGAAGTTAAGTTCTAATTGCTAATTTGTTTTGCTTACAGGAATTCTGATAGCACGATACTCCGGTCCGGTTCGAATGAGAATCGGAAATCATCTTCACCGGAGAAGGAGGACAGATATTATACAACAAGAGGATCAGTGGGTGGTGGTGGTGGTGTTGTTGTGGATGAGAATGGCAAGATTTCAGTGGATGGAAACAATGGAGAGGATAGCAATAAATTGCACGTTTGGCCTAAACTGCATATTTCTTTGTCAAACAAAGAGAAAGAAGAAGACTTTTTGGCCATGAAAGGCTGCAAGCCTCCACAAAGACCTAAAAAGAGAGCCAAGTTCATTCAAAGAAGCTTACTTGTAAGTTTTTTTAAAAAAAATTATTATTTGGATTTGTTATTTTGATCAAGGTAAGAAATAGTTGGATTTGTTTGCTTTTTGTCTGATAAATATTTGGTGGGTTTGCTGCAGTTGGTGAGTCCTGGGGCATGGTTGACTGATATGTGTCAAGAGAGGTATGAAGTTAGGGAGAAGAAGAGCTCTAAAAAGGTACATGATTTGTTTTGGTTGACATCAGTTGCATATATTATCTTTGTTGAATTTCTTTAGTGGTGTTTGATTCGCTATCCGAAAACAGTTTTCACAAAAGAAAACTAAGAGCGAAAAACTTGTTTCGAATGTGTATCCCTTTGTACTTGAAAACAAAGAAATTGTATTTGGATCGCGAATCAAACGAACTATTTTTTTTTCAGGCGAAAAATGTTAGAATAGATTGTAATTTGTGTTTTTTGTTGGGTATTATGTGATAATGGATACAGAGACCAAGAGGATTGAAGGCCATGGGAAGCATGGAGAGTGATTCAGAATAATAATAAGAGCATTCAGCAGCAGCAGCAGCAGCAGAGACACTTTGTTTTGATTTTGATTTTTTTGTTTTTTTTTTTATGTTTTTGGTTTTTGGAAATTTGTTGAAAATATGAGTGGGTTTAGAGTTTGATAGTTTTAAGAGGTATGGAATGGAATGCAAGGAAAGAAAATCAGTAGCAGTCTCTGTTGGGTTTGTTGTATAGATGTAACATTTCATTTTTATCAATGAAAAATTTAATAAATTTTTTTCCATTATATTCTGTCTTCTTTTATTTGTCTTCTTTCATGTCATCTCCTTCTTATTATTCTCTAACATATATACATGTATGTAGATAAAACCAAAGTGCCCAGTGCCCTCAACAATAATACTTTCTTGGTGCACTGGACTCTTTTTTATTTCTTTATTTTTATTAGACTTAAAAGGCACGGTTGTCCTCTTGGATTGTTTGCGAATTGCTGATGTGTCCCCTAAATTCTTAAAATGGTCACTAAACCCCTTGAACTCTCATTTTCTTTGCACCATCCTTATGTAGATGTCCCCTAGGGGGGGCAATAAAATAAACTGGTGCAAAGAAAAGGAGCGTTCAGGGGGTTTTGTGATCATTTTAAGAATTCAGAGGGCACATCTGCAATTCACAAACAATCCAGGGGATAATTGTACCATTAAGTCTTTTTATTATGAACTTTTGATATATTGTAAATTCAAGAGTTTGACACCAATGGGACTAGAGGTTTGACGATATCTGGCGAGATCAACCGTTACAACCAGAGTCTGGAATGCAATTCCAATAATCGGGGAAAATGTGCGGGTAAATTCAAGAGTTGATCTAAATTGTATATGTAAAATCCAATAATATAATCTTAATTATGCATATAATATGGTTTGGGTGATTAGAGATAAATACACAATGTGGAATCTCATTGAATTCAGAGAGATTAATCGAGGTTGTGTTGTAGTTAAGTTATGCTCTCCGGTTCAAAAAAGGTGAAGTGATTCTCATTCTTCAAATAGTCTGACTTTAATGGAAAGCATATATGGTCAAATGAAACACTATACACACACCCACACACGAAATTTAACCAAATGCTAATTTATATATAAACCAATCATTTCTTTCAATCTAACATAATGTCTTATTAGGAAACTTGAGATTTCAAATCTTATTATTATTATTATAGATTTGGGAATTAAGTTAGGGAAATAAGACTTTTGGAACCACAGCCACAACCACATTGGGTATAAGAAACTTACTATTCAACCATCTAAACTTTTTTGTCAACTATGCTTATTATTTTTAATTTTTAATCATCTTTCTTTTTAATTACTATCAATGGTGGGTGTACTTACTGTCTAACTAATTGAGCGTGGAAATAAAATTTAATAATATTTATTAATCTGGGATCAGGTATTTTTTTTTTAAGTTTTCTCCATTGATAGGATTTGAACAGCTAACCTGAGAGTCATTTGCCCAAACCCCAAGCTCGTCTATTTACCAACCAAGCTACGCCTCTATTGGCAAGCGTAAAAATAAAATTTATGGGTGAAAATATTATCACCACCAAGTGACTCATTTGCACAACATTTATCATTGATTCTTATGAAAACAAATAATACAATTTTTTTTTTCATAAGAAATCCAATGCTTTAACTTCTTTTCAACTTTTATTTTCTTTTGTCAACAAGAAGACAAACAACTTATTCTAGTACAATGTCTACTCAAGAAAGAGAAGAAAAGAAAAAGATTGTACATTGCCAATTCTATCAACAGAAAGTCAGAAACTACCATATAAATCCAACACTTCTTCTCATCTATTGATTGTTTCCATTCTTGTCTATTTAACCATACAACTTTCTTTACATGTAATTATAAATTTCACAGCATGTATGAGCAATTTTTTCTTTATTTGAAATCTTTCACCAATTCAATCAATCCATATTCCCTAGAAAGTGATTGTGATGTGATGCGGGGAACCTGTTACATCCGAAAACGACACATCTGAAAACGACGACAAAACTTTCAGAAGGAAGGTCACCATGAATGGACATGATAATTCCATATGCACAAGAATTGATGAATTCTACAAGATAATACAATTGAAGGGGTGGACTTACCTGGAAACAAAGAAATATTTACGAATAGGGCGAACAGGAATATGCTGTCACATGTTTACAAAACCAATGATAAGAACAAAAGTCTAGAAACATTTGGAAATAATTTCATACCGGTAAATGTGATTCTAGAATGGTAGAAAATAATTTGTTAGCTATCATCATACTTGTGATATGTAATTCTAAATGATTAAATCACATTCCACAAGAAGTGAAAAATGCTGCAGAACGTAGAAACAATACCATTGTTTGCAACAAGAAATATTTATCAGACGTTAGACTTGGATCTCAAAAAGGCTCTGTTCTATGTTAAAGTGAAAAAAATTAAAATTCTTAAAAAAGCTAAAAAGGTAAATAAATTTGCAACAAGAAAATATTACGAATAATTTGGATAAGCACACCTCTTGGTTCTTTTTCAACTAAACAATCAGTTTCCTTGAGACTTGCCAGCTTGAAGCATCTCCACTATGAGGGTTTTCACATCCCTGAGGATATATACAAGAAAATGCAACTTATTAACCGTAAGTAGAAAAAATTGCAGAATACCTTCTATCCGAACTTTAGATATTATCTCTCTATAAATTATTAAAATATCAATTGGTTGGCACTGAAAGATGAGCAAAGTAAAAAATTTCAAAACACATTTTGGACTCATGGTTTAAGGATTCTGCGGTCAAAGCAAACCAATGAGCCTGTGGAAGGCAGCATCCTCCATTGACTCATGCTTGTACAGCAACATTACGGTGGGAGATAACACCCCCGCTCCTACTCCCAAGTGAAAGGAACTTTGGAAACCAAAAACTGAAAGCACGGTCAACTACCAAGTATAAATTAACACAAAATAGACAGAGGTCATCATAAAGTATCTTCCCCATTTGACATCAGCAGTCCATTGATCTTGCAACAATACATATCCAACACCATAACCAGTCAAATAAACTTCGTTAAGCACACTACTTGTATCTCATTTCTAAAGTTCATTTTCCGTTGAATATTATGAACATTGAACATAAACTTATGTAACCAAAGCTAACAAAACAGTAACTACACATGAAGAATAAAAGAGCAGTTTATTTTGATATGTTAAGAACAGTATATAATTTGTACGAGATGGGATATCATTTAAAATAAGATGTCTCACTTTCTATCTTCTGCACGTCTGGGGAAAGGAATGCGGAGCTTGAAAGTATTTCCTTGATAAGCAGCCTAAAAGAAGAATTAAATGTCAAAATAATTGCACACAGAAAAGAAGGGGAACAGTTTGTTTTTGATAGAATGGAACTCATAAACTAGCAGTGAAGAAAAACCCTCCCAGAAATAGGTGACTCGATAATAATGCAAGAAGAATTACATTCTAAGCCAACTGACAAAAATAAAAAGATTGAATACTTCAGTAAAAGCGCCAACATTAAGCTGGCATTAGCAATACCTTAACATTGAATCCAAGACTGTCCAAATCCAGAATGTAAGCAGAGTCGACCTGAAGAAAGAAACAAAGTTAACTTCCACCAAGCTTAATAATTCCTCTCTATATATTTACTGTCTGATAAAGAACCGATCTGAACAAAAACATTCAATATACAAGGCCACCAAAATTTTAAAGCCAGTTTGACCTAAAAAAATAACGATAGATTTGAAACTTCCTAGTTGATATGGAATAAAATGCTAATGATAGCATTCCAGATTACCGGAATTGATGTCGAGTGTTGCACAATGATTCTTGTATCTTCAGCATGATCTTTGTTCATGTGAGACTGGCAAGGATAAGGATTTCAATCAGAAATGAAAAACTACTTAAGTTACAATAAGAGAAGAACAATGCAACAAACAAATGGCAATACCGCGACGGGCTTTGCAAACTGAGCTATTGGATCAACTTTTGCAGCTTGATACTCCTCTTTGTTGAAATCTAAAAGTCATAGCACAAGAAACATAATTAAGATTAAATAGAAAAGGTAAATGGTGGTATGAAGAGAGTAACAGCACAACAAGAAAAATCCATTAAAGGTGCTGGGGAGAAAAAAATCAATACACAAAATTCACAATGTGCTTCATCACAAGTGACTGAGGAAGAGTATCAAACTCTCCCTAACTGAAGATTAAAGGACTTAATCTAAAATTCTTGGATTATGATTAAATCCACTTTTAATTAAAAAGACAAAGGCATGATAAAAGACGAACCTCCAGATCCTAATAAAGCTGTTGCAACCCCTGACACATAACGGACAACCTTTGGTTCAATGCGCATAAATTGGAAGTCGCCAAAGTCAACCTTCACATTGAAATATCATATTTACGAAGCCGAACAAATTAAATTAGTGACAATTTATTGTCCAAAGTAACAAAGCATGCTAGAGAATAGAGAGCACAAATTACCCAGACTGCATTGGGGTGCTTAGCCAAATAGGCAGTTCTAATGGCTGCTTTATCATTTTCAGGTACCTGAGTAATTGATCAAATTAGAAATTTCAATTTTTTATGATCCAAATAATTAAAGTTTAGAGAAGAGAAAAAGTATATGCCTAAGCCACAAGTTCAGAAGTGGAATGATTTACAACACCGTGCAATGTTTGGAAAGAGGTGTTAACTTACAGAAATAGCATCCCCATGCAGGGTAATTACTAAATCAGTTCTATCTTCCGGATCTCTTGCAACAACCAATGAACATTTGGGGTTAGCTAACAGGTCCTGTGCAAAGCATCAAGTTTTGAAACAATTAATTATAGGATTTGATTAAAAAAAATCATGAAGCAAATAAAAGAAAAAGGCAAGCAAATCAGTAGTGACAAACTTCGATTACTATTTCTACAAAGGGCCAATGTGTTAAGAACAAAATAGCCATGGAAATCTAGCCTTATAATCTAGATATAGTATTTTTGGAACATATATTGTGTTGCATTCAAAGTTACGTAAAAACCACAAATTGTGGGAACAATCCATCCTAATTAGTAATTACAAGAGCATAAGCTAACTTTTGGCAGGTACAGAAAATAAATATTATTGATATCAAACCTACAAAAGATGTGACTTGTGAGACAGACACTTCTTACTTATTCATAAGAGTAATTTCAGATTCTCTGTGTCTAACTAATTATCCCGTGTTTGATTTGTCTTTAAATTTAACGACAAACAATTTTCAGAGTTAAGAAATGTCAAAAGGGTAAACCTTCGTATGAACAGCTAGGCTGCTGACTGCTAATATTGGAGATCCATTTGCATCACATGCAAAGTCAACCATTGAACCTGATGGATAACCCTCGTACTTCTGTACAGGACAAAAGTTAAACTCAGTCAATTCAACTGTGAGGTAAGTTGTTGATCAATACCAAATGATGTTGGAGTGCAAACAAAGCCACAGTGAAATATATTAGTCATATTATTGAAGCAGTATATGACACTCGAAAAAGATAGATATACATATACATATATATATATATATATATATATATATGGGTGTCATTTTCTCAACCACATAGAAAGTATGCTTTATGGTTTTTGTTCTACAAGAAGGCTTCCAAACTCAATATCAAAGGAAGCTTGACTTAATTACAAATACGATGTTGTCTAGGCGTTAGACTTGGATCTCAAAAGGCTCTGTTGTATAACCATAAAAAAAAATAAAAAAATAAAAAAATAAAAAAAACATTAACCCAAGACACAAAGGACTGAAAAAATCATGAACTTCCTTAACTTGGCTTCATATACGGTCTAAGACACACAAAATGTGACTGAAGTCGGCTAAAGGACACATAATGAATGGTTGTATGAATCATTTTCTCAAATTACTAATAAGCACTCAAATATCTTGAGTTCAAATGTCTTTCTAGAATTCTCTGCTGGTTGAATAGATCCCAATCTTCAAAACAAAAGAATCTTTTGCAACATTTTCTTCTTAATTTTCTCGAAGAGTAGGTGAATCAACAAAGGAAAAAGATATTATGAGATAGGCTAAACAAATATATATATATATATAAACAAAGGAAAAAGATATTATGAGATAGGCTAGACAAATATATATATATATATCTCAAAGGATACTGGGAGCCTGGGAGGACCAGCATTTTCTCTAATTACCTCCCAACAAAGAACATATCAACACACGATCCAAAATGAAATGTTCCATCTCTAAATCTCAGATTCTCACCTTCTCGTACAAATGAGAAAAGCCAAATAGAAATTCAAAATATCTCTGATAATGATGATTCAATCAATGAATAACAATTCTTACAATTTCAGCCATTCAACACAGCTTAAGGTTATTCCAGAACATAACTTGCAGTTAGAATTGGACCACTGATTAATTTCAATGCTTAACCAGCTTTACAAAAGAAAGCAACAAATAAACAAGATAATTACTTCTATTGTTTTTCACTTCAATTAATTAATACTTAATAGCAAATGTTAATAATCAATAGATTTGCAACACAGACCTGAGAAAATGTTGAAAGCATTCCACGCACATTGCCATTAAGTACAGTCCGAATTTCCTCAACTGGAGGAAGCCGAGCTGCTTTTTCCTGACATAAATTTCCAAAAACTCAAATGACAAATGTCAGGTGTATGCTGCAGGTACCAAATACCACCCCAATAAATTCACAGAGATGGATCCAATGGTTCACAAAGTATATATGATCAATATATTGTCCCTTATTTGAAGAATACAGATGGTAAAAGACTTCCTAACATAAATAATCTTTTTTCTGCTAACAAATAGTAATTGTGTTTATTGTGAAACATGTTAAGTTATAAAACTAATAGTAATCTTATTTGCATAAAAGCATTATGAGCAAACACACACACATAAATATTATGGTAAAAAAGACACAAAACAAAATATGAAACTTCACCTGGTGAGTTTGAATCAGCTGGAAGACATTTTGATCACTGTTAACATTCCCAGTTGACACAGCCTGATTAAAAGAACCAACCAATCAATAACACATTAATCAAAGATTCAATTTTTACAGACTATTGACAAATCATTCATGCTTCATCATCCAATTATTAAAAAAAAAAAAAGAAACATAAAATCTAAAACAAGAAAACCCAGATAAAGAAATCCATTCCAGAGATGGGTTTTGTTGGGAGGAATCACCTGGGGTGAGGACTGAGTTGCAGAGGCCATGGAAAGAGGACGATGAAGGGTCAAAGAGAGAGGAGAGAAGCGTAAAATGGGAGAAGAGTGAGGGGTATAAATGAAATTATTGCGTGAAACTAAGGAGCAAGAAGAAGTCCACGGAGCTTTCATAGTCTTCATCTTTACTCTACTCTACACTCAACAAACACCTCCTGTGCGTCTCAACTCTCAACTATCAACTACTTCGAATTTTTTATTATTTTTTTCCATTTAAATAAGTGCAGTGTAGAATTAGATGATGAAGTGGCACTGGCCCACAAACAAGGTGGGTCCAAATTATTTATTTATTTTGGATGTTAATGTTGAAGAGGGATTTGGTTTAAGATATAGATTGAATGGTATAAATATGAAAAGATGTTTCAAAAAAAAAAAAAAAAAAAATTGAAAAGAAAAATAAAATTTAACACTTGAAAATGTTGTTTTAAAGACATCATGTGTAGTGTTATGTTTTGTTAGAAACTTTTATATACAATTTTCTTTTTTGAAGATTAAATTATAACTTATAAGTCATCATACGTGGACATAACAATAGTCGTTGTGTCAAATTCAATCCAAAATTCGAAGATAGTTAATAAAAAAAATAAGTAATTTTTTGTCACAACTATTTAAATGAAAAAGCTTTACTTGCTAGTTAATTATTTGTGAGAGTTGCACATATATTATATAAAATTTATAAAAATATCTCCTCAATATTTTTTCTATATTCCTTTTTTTTTCCCTTCTCTCTTCTACATATTCTTTCTTTTCTCCTTGTCTTCTTCAATTAATTTAACAAATGAAACACAAAATTAAACATCCAAGAAACACATTTGAACAAGGGTTTTGAGTTATTTCATCATTTATTTTAGTTTTCGGTGAAAATCTTTGCCAAAATTTTCGAAAACGAATTCCCAGCAAACATGCTTTATTTTACAAACATGGTTTGAGTCTTGCTATTCTTTCTTTCCTCCTTCCAAATTTTTATACTTTGAAATATATTCTATTTATATTATTCATTAATGTTTCAAGTTTTCAACATTTACAGATATGGTTTCACGTTTTCTTCATGTACATGTTTCAAGCTTAATAAATGATGAAATATATGCAATTTTTTGTGTTTTTTAGCTTGTGGATTTGCGTTTGGAATGATTTGAGACGATATGTTGTCGCGGTGAATGAAAAACTTGAAATCTAACTAAAATTGTGAAATTTAAATTTAAAAATAAAAAGTTGCATACATTTCATCATTTACTAAGCGTTAAACATGTTTATCATGTAAAAAAACATCAAAGAAAATCATACATTTCTCTCACTAAAACCCCACACCCATCTTCTCCTACCAAGCTCTCCTTCGGCAGCCTCTCAACTGCTGCGGTTTATTTCTCCGATGGCTCTCCACTTGCGGTGGTTTCTCTCCCACTCTCTTCCCCTTGCTCGACTCCCTCGACAACACACTCTCTCTAGTTTCTTTTCTCTCTTTGAATGGCAAGAGTGAGAGGGAAAGAAAACGGTATTTAAATCAGGTGTTTGTCATTACTTATTTCGTATATGGTTAAAATCAAATGTCTAATGTTTCTAGGATAAAAAAGATTGAAAGACGAATCGAGAGAAATAATTATTACTCTTAAAAAGATTTATACAATTATACATATACGATTAAACAACACACGTATAACTTTGATTATGAAAAGATAAAGCAAATTGCTTATTTGAAATGTAGCTTACAATCTAATCACTGGCCCCTTAGTGTTGTTGCAGCAGGAAGAGGTTGAACAGCAGCTAGAGGATTCACTTGGTATGAAAATGCAAGCTGCCACAAGTCTACCAATGTCTTCTTCACCCAAAAATATTGTCTCGTAGCAATCCTGAAACAAATAGTTACCAATTATGGATAAGATGCGATTCACTAAAACTATCATGAAATCCATATCTGCTGTCGACTGCAATCGTCAATATGATATTTTGTATTCTGAAACCCCCACTACTAGGTGTTTGCTTTTTGCAGCAATTACTTGCCAAAGAATTAAGGACAAAAACGATCAACTGCAGAGCGACTCTAGGAATACAAAATGTTCATTTGTCTTCCATTGTACAAACAATTCAATAATATACCTTGCTAAAGAATCAACACATTCAAATATTTAAGCCAAAAGATCACTACTGTTCTCGAGTTCATTCCCTTGACAACCATGCAAGTTGGTTATATTTGAGTGCCTGATGTATGATCATATGATGCCAGTCAAAAGTATGTTTCTTATCCCACAATTTGTTCATTTGCCCAAATGTACTCTTATGCTTAGGTATTGTACATGGTTAGGTGATTAGGTCTAGCTTCATGTACCCTTTCTACAAAAACTAAAAGTTAACCACCAACGTTCTAGATTTACTAAACCTAACAGGCTTCATCCCAGCTCACAAGTTAATTTACGCCCAAGATATACACATTCTTTCATCAGAATTATCAACAGTTCTCGACCAATTATAATTTTATAAGTTTTACAAAGCTGTCAAGAGAAACTTTCAATTATCCAAATAGTGATACACAATATGCAACCATAGAGAATACAGAGCAACTGATTTCCATGAATTAATATGGAGATTTTCACATTATCCAACCAACCCAGTAATTCACCGGTTGAAAGTATACTCAATTTACACCATATGGACAGCACATGGATTTTCAACCCAAGAACCGCTTTAATTTAATCTGCTTCATATTTCCATATAAAATGACTAGCATGCTTAACAAATTAAGTGTGGCGAAGCTCTATTTACAAAGCAAAAGAATTAATAAACATGAATGGACAAGGATCCTTCAGGTAAACTTTAATGCATGTAGACCAGCAAGAGGACAACATACCTCTTTAAAGTAGCTTGTTTCCTCCGGAATATGTAATACGCGAGAAAGATCAAAAAGCCAAGTGAAACCTTCCCAGTAGATAAGACCATCCGAACATTACCAAACTTCAAAGTGCTAGATCGGGACCACAAAAAGGATGGGTATGATTGTCTGGGTAAATTCAAAGTTGCTTGTTTTGTAACATCCTCTCCCACAGGAAGATAATCAGCATTTGTGCCTTTCGATGACCTCTCAGAAACATGGGTATGTTTGTTTGGCAGCATTGAGGAGCTTTGTGACATACTGGTTGCTTTATGAGAACGTAGGGAGTGTAACCTTCTTAAAAGAACCTTGAAAAGACACAACAGAATAATAATGTCACAAACTTCAAATATGTACAAACATGTATGTTCTTGTCATATTAGACGTAATTCAACAAACAGGCAACAAACTTAACCAATAGTGGCTGACACAAAATAAGATGCCCATAATATACTTTACCTGACGTGTTTCCTCAGGTATTGATGCCTTCTCAATCCAGGAGACTGCAAGGTCCACATCGGTCAGAACGGTCCCAAGGAAGGTCACAGCATACACCTCAACAACTTCCATGTATTGATCAATTTTCAAGACGCGACCATCATAACCTTCGGTTAGATCAATATGTTTTTCTGCACCCTTGACAACATAGCATCTCTCATCCACACAAGTCCACTTGCTAAGGAACTCCTCAAGAAATTCGCGAACACCAAAATAAGATCGTTCAGATATCTGGAAACATGCCCTAAAACAACAAATATGAAAGAGGATTGAAACTACTGCATCCAGTAATCATATCACCTTCTTACAATCAAGGTAATTAAGATAATGAACATGATGAACACATACCCAACAAATAAATCCCAACAACAGAAACAAACAAACAAAAAAACCTATTACAACATTACAAGGATTTGAGAGATTTATGGAATCAAATTTCAAATATAACATGAAGAAATTTCTTTACCCCAAGGTAATATGAAGGAACTAGTTATATGACAGATTAGCCCTGTCTTCATATGCTATACCTTAAAGATTAGATAATTTTTCCATCAAATACACTTAAACCAAAAAATGGGCCACAGCTCCAATGCAAATGAAGCAGTTAGCAGCAATTTAGAAAGACATCAAAAGAAAGTTAATTTGAGAGAAAGCTTGATACATGACAGCTTTGGTTATCTTTAATTGTGAAGGCTGTCTTGCAATAAAAAAGTGGTAGATTGATGAAGAGTGACTTTATTGTGATTAAGCATTGATAGATTTAAGATTTAAATATAAAACTAGGGATGTGAAAACAGATTAGATGGGCTGTTCTATGGAAAAAGCAATGCACAGGGAATTTAAAGAAATAAGAACAAATATAAAGCGCCTTATGAGAATACTAGCTAAAATAAATCGATATAATTAGAGAGAAACTATAGGTAGACATGACTTCAAGAAACAATAATTACTTTACGTTTTATCCATCACAACATCACAGAACACTATATTACTAGTATCTATAGATTTCTACTAAATATAACAAGCAAGAATTCCTTAAACCAAGAGACTAAAGGATATCAATTAACAACACTGATCTTAAATTAACTAAGCCAGAACTTAGCAACTCAAACTGTACTCAATTAGGTAACCAAAAGTACTCTAAAACACAGAAACAGAAATTAAAATCTACTCCTGAATACGAGAATATCAACAACTACTAAAAAGTAATTTGGTTCCAACTTAGCTGTAACTAAATACTTGAAAATAAATGAAAAAGATAGTTCCTGATAATCTTTTACAGCATTACAAATGTATAACCACTCAAAACATATTAATTGAAAACATTTAGCATATGTATCGATTTCATTAAATACAAAGTATCTGACATAATAAAAGTAGCATAAACAAGAGATAACAGTACCCGGTGAGAAGAACTTGAACAGGGATATCTGTAACAGAATCAAACAACAGCTTAAGCTCGTTCAAAATATTTGCTGCTCTGCATCGATCAACAAAAGCAACAAATTTAAGTAATTTGCTTTATAATTACAGCTAAGCATCTGCATATACATTTGCCTGTGTTGTCATGGGAAACTACAATATCTGTGATAGTAAAGTTGACATGTTTGAGTGGCAAGATATAACAATGAAAGGAAGAAAACCAAAAGGGCAAATGAAATTATAAAATTTATGTAAGTCAAACATGGATAACTCAAGTCACGGCAGATTATGTTTTTCTAATAATGCCTCAACCTACTATGCCATCTTAAGCAGATTTTGTAATCAATGCACATATGTATCATTAATCAATGGATAATTTAAGGGGGGATTGCAAATTCAAACAGAAATTAGGGAGGAAATAAATCTGTTCTTCCAGAAGATAGTAGGACAAGCAAACCACAATAATAATGACTAAATTACATTATACACAGACATAGCCAGGATTATTTTTCAGGTTGGGCTAAACCATTCTTTATTTTCAATATAACTATTTTAAAATAATTATATCCACAAAATGAAGGTCTGTACAAGTGATTTAACAGAAGACAAGGGCATCACTCTCAATTTTAAACACTCCTCATTGGCTTAGCTGGAATATCTGCCTTCCCTTAAACAATAGTGTGGTCACAATATTCATCACACAACTTACATGCAACCGGGAATAACATTTAAATCTAGCTGTCTAGGGTTACGCTACAATACAAGATTTGTATAGTTACAAAAGTAAAAACTAGTCAGTAGATTTTAGTCCAAGGGATCATAAAATTAAAAAAATAAATAAGAAACTAACATAAAAATGGGTCCCTCTCATAAGTACCCAGTAACTATACAAATCATGTATAGTAGCTAAATTCTTAAGTCTAGATTAACAATAATGAAAAACACAAGAGATGTAGGAAGGAAATCAAGGCATATATACCTGCCAAGTTCTTTCAAGGACTGAACGAGGACCATACCAGCAGATTCCATCATGTCATATAAAACTTGACTGGAAACATTAGTATTGCCCCGTATTTGCATTAGAATGGATGAAGCTAGTGTGGCTGCCTCCTCATACATAGAGCATACAAGGTAACTGCAAAACAAATCAATAACAGCGATTAAATTGACTTAAAAAGACACCAGTTAGTGCATTCAGTTTGTATATACCTCTCAGATTGTTCAATTTTTTCCCAAATTGAAGGGGATGTGCACATGCCAATCTCACCCATCTCTCTCTCTCCTCTTTGTTGATGCAATAACAAAGGCTTCTGTAATGGGGAAGCTGCTGTGAAATCACGATATACAAATATATTAGACTGTGTATAACTCAAAAACTAACACACCCAGATACGCTTCAAAATTAGTCAAGGCTCGACGAGAAATGCATAATATTATACAAAGCAAAAAAATTGAGACAATTATGTGGCAGTAAATATCATCAACTATAATGGGCTTTGCTTCGAAATCACATTATTCACTATCTACACAACATAACCCCCTAACGATTCTAGGAATTAGAATGTTACAAATCAAGCTCAAAATTAAGAAAATCAATAATCAATCCAAGTAGTAAAAAGTAAAAAGGCTCCATAAATTTCTCAAATCCAAAATTCAGGTCATTGAGAATTGGTTAGTCCGTGAAAAAAGCTTCCAAGATTATTGTAATTTTTTAGGGTTTATAGAATTTAAGAGGAATGTAGAAGAAAAGAGATCAATGAACAAATCCACATGCCCAGAAAGAAAATCAAACGAAAAGAAGTGACAACAATATAAACAAATCATCACATAATTAATTGAAGTAAAAAACCGTAGAAAAATAACCTCCAAACACAACTTGGTAATCGGTATTTCAATCAAAACAACAAAAGAAAACGAACAAACTTTTTTTTTTCTCCAGTTATCCTTAATGCTTTTAATGAGAAAACCCTACCTTTTACCTCAGAAGAGTATCCAGTTCTCCACCAGAAACACTCTTCACTGCATGTATCATGTATGTGACTAATTGGGTGTGTTTTTTGGCGCTAGATACAGAGAACAATGGAAGCTATCATAGGACGTGAACCAACGGAGTTTTTAACGGTCAAATGACCTATTTACCCTTCTGACAACCCAACTACCGTTAAGCCAAACAGTCAACCGTTTCATCAAGGATATTTGACTGTAATTTCCTTAATTCAACCCTAACCCACAATAACTGTATCCATCCAAACGAATCCGCATTTTGACATTTTTCAAAAAAACAAAAACAAACAAAAAAAAAAAAAAAAAAAGTTTTTCAAAATCCACATTTTGACAACAGAAACACAAAAATTGAAGAAATGGTGTTGAACAGCTCGGTGGCGGTGTCGATCGCGAATCTGTCAGCCAACGTCTGCCAATACATAGCCTGCAACCCGGAGAGATTGCCGAGCGACCAAGTCTTCAACCTCCTCTGCTGTCTCCCTCTCCACCAATTCCGCCGCCTCGCTCTCTCTCTGTGGACCTATCTCTCCCAACACCACCACCACTCCGACCCTTCTTCCGAAGACGACGACGACGACGACTCTCACTCCGATTGAGCTTTTCAGCAACACCCATCTCATTTTTCTTCTTGTTTATTATGTTTTTCGTGATTGGGTGGTTTAATTTGCTGTAATTCTTGTGTAATTTTTATGAATTCAGATCTTGGTTTGTTTTTGTATGTGTTGTTTGTTATTGTACAAAATTACAAATCTGTATTTCAAAATAAAAAATTACAAATCTGTTTTATTCCAATTTTGTAATTTATGAGACTACTTGTCATTCTACTACCGGTTCTACACCCGAACCCGACCTTTCACGGCAGGGTTTGGTAACCTGAATCGGGTGTGGTTTTAAAAAGAAATCTACACCCGAACCCGTTTAATTTAATATTTACTATAAATTGGCTTATATATACAAGGTAAACCCTTCACTTTATAAGTTTATATACAATTGTTAAGTGGTCATTGTCTCCAAGTAAAATGAAATCTTGAAATGAAGTTATTTTTAAGTTTCTTTTATTCTTTAATATTCTAAAATTTTATATAATTAAATATTTTTTATTAATTTTACGGGTTCGTGGTGCCCTAAAACCCGTGGGTGAAACCTGAATTTGAACCTGTTTAAATTCACAGGTTCACGACCGAGTTTTGGTAGTAAAATGTTTTGTGGGTTTGGCAAAACCGATCTGAAGCTGACCCATTGCCATCCCTAGTTGTCCAAGTGTCAACTTCATATCCTATCTCAGTCTCCCATGCACAATGGATGACTGAAATTGAAAAGGAATAACATAATGGGTAAAATACAAAAAACTATCCCCATACCTTTCAAATATTATTGGGTAGATGGAGAAGTTTCATCTCATTCATAAACTTCACATGGATTCAACGACATGTCGACATTTAACCTAACCAATCTATATCTATATAATATACTAAAACTTAGCCCCAATTTGCCACTCGCGGGAAAGTTTTGGCCAAAAATGACAAATAAAGAAGCAATCAAGAGAACCCTCTAGTTGAATGTCAATGTATGATTCGATTGAATGTTATCGATTAGTTCTTTGTCTTGAAATGATGCCAATAAGGATCCTTCACGTATTCTTCCCATGACGAACATAGTTTAACAGATATCTCTTCCCAATCTCCATCCGAAAACTTTAGTGAGCATGCTTGTAGAAAAGATGGACTATTTGAGTGTCAATGTATGATTCAGGCTTTCTGGATATTTCAATGTCTTTTTTTTTTTCCTTCTAACTCATCTGGTTTTTGATTTTGCAACTTTCCTTTCAGCTGCATTAGTTATAAATAATCAAAATAGTCATGAAGTCAGCTTAGAAAAAGTTATTGGGAAAATCGTATTTTAGTCCCTGTAGTTTGCCTTATTCTGGGTTTAGTCCACGGTTTTTTGGTATTGTAACTTTCAGTCCATCTGTATTCTGACAATACGAAATCCAGTCCCTACCATCCAATTCCGTTAGGGTTTCACTGATTTCTGTTAGGTCAACGAGGGTAATTTGGTAAACTGATCTACCAGCTTCTAGAAGCTTTATCTCACGAAGGGTATATACGTCAATTAATAAATTAAAATATTTAAAATAAAAAAAAAAGGATTAACAGATGTGGCTTGTAAATCGGCCACGTTGCTTCAAAACAAATAAAAAGAAAACAAAAGGGGTGGAGTGGTGGACCCTTCCAGACTACATTCGACTTGATTAGTGTAGTTTGAAGAAGGCTTGAACTGCAATCAAGCTTGTTTCGTGCGAAATCTTCCCACAACCCTTAATTTCATTATATTTCCTCTCCGTTTTTTACTTGATTTGAACCCAAACCATCCCGTCGTCCCTTCTCTATTGAAGTCGGTGTGAAGGTCGTGATCCAAAGGAGTTGTTGTTGGAGTTTTTGGAAGCAAAGTGTGTCAAATGTAAGTTTTCTTTCTATACACACGGTTTGTCTTGATTATTGTTTGTATTGTGTTGCATTGTGTGTATTCAAGGGTTTTGTAATGATTTGAAATTGATTTTCTAGGGTTTCAGACCAAAAAATTTGGGGGTTTTTGATTTAAATGCATTCAAGTGTAATTTATAGGTTATTCAATCAAGTATTGGTGTCTAATTCATAAAAAAGGTGCATGGAGTCGGATTAGGGTTTTGTAATGATTTGAAACTGATTTTCTAGCGTTTCAGGCAAAAAAAATTGGGGGTTTTTGATTTAAATCCATTCAAGTGTAATTTATAGGTTATTCAATCAAGTATTGGTGTCTAATCAAGTATTTGTGTTTGAAACATGTAACGAATTACATTAGGGGTTCCATTAGGGTTTCAGTGTTTGGAAATTGGGGTTTTTTTCTACTCAAAGGACATTAATAATCAAATGACAGTTTTCTGAACCTATTTCACGTGTTATTTTGGTGCATGAACTTGTATGAAACCTGTTGTTTTGTTGCTTGTTGTTGCTTGTAATGGCTGTTACTGGTTGCTTGTAATGCTATATTGTTGCTTGTTGCTTGTAATGCTATATTGTTGCTTGTTGCTTGTTGCTTGTTGCTTGCTGCTTGCATGCTATACTGTTGCTTGCATGTCATACTGTTGCTTGTTGCTTGCATGCTAACCTGTTTTATTATACTTGCAGTTGTAGATGGAGAACATCTTCAAAATCACTATTTTGCATGGGACCAATGTAATTGACTTAGGTCAGTGTGATGGTGATCACATAAGTTTGATTACTTTGGTCCATGCAATGACTGAGCAACTCAGTGGAAGCTCACAAGTACCTGAAGAAGAATACTTGGTATGGGTACAATTACCATGGTGTAGTGATGTAGTTGAGGTTTTAAATGATCAAGATTTACTAGATGTATTTAGAGAGTTTGGGGTTCGTGGGTTTGACAGTATATCTTTCCGAGTAGAACGTGCCTGTTATAAACCTTGTCCTTTTTCACAGGGAAGTCCTAACCAACTTGTAGAAGAGCCTGAGGTTGTTGAACAATTAGGTTGGTGTGATGCGGAGGCTGGAATGTTTGATTATGTAGTTTTTAGTGATGGGGAGGGTACAGACTCGGGTTTTGATGAGGAAGCTGGTGATAATGGCAATTCTGTAGGTTTAGATGATGATAATAGGGATGAAGAGAATAATGACTATGGGGCAGGTGTAGATGGTGATCATGGAGATGGTTTAGGTTTAGATGGTGATTATGGGGATGGTGATTATGAAGATGGTTTAGGTTTAGATGGTGATAATGAAGATGGTGTAGGTGTAGATGGTGATAATGAAGACGGTGATAATGAAGATGGTGTAGGTGTAGGTGTAGGTGTAGGTGTAGGTGTAGATGGTGATGATGGGGATATTACCAAGGAATGTATGAATTTATTTGAGGGGTATGAGTCCAGGTCAGATGATGAGTTCTCTTCTGACTCAGACACTGACCAATCCCATGTGAAGGTGGATAAGTTGTTGAGAGGTGTACCTTTCAAGAAAGATGAGAATGAAATTAAATTTTCTGTAGGTCAAACATTTGCTAACAAAGAGGTAATGAGAGACATTTTTAGGGAGTATGCAGTGCAAGAAGGTGTAGTTCTAAATAGAATTAAGAATGACAAGCAGAGACAAACCTACCAGTGCAATGCTGCAGGTTGTCCTTGGAGAGCTCATGCTTCATGGATGATAGACAAAACCACTTTCATTTTAAAAACCTTAGTTTACCAACATGAATGTCATAGGGTGTGTAACAACAAAGAGGCAAAAGTTAAATGGATAGCCTCTAAGTTTGATTCCTAGTGAAGAGTAATCCTTCACTCAATGTGAAGGTCTTAGCTGATTTACTGTTGGAGAAGTTTAATGTATCAGTTGAGTTGAAAAGACTTTATGGTGTAAAACATAGAGTCTTGAGGCAAATAAGGAGTGAACATGAACATAGTTTTAAGTACCTTAGGCAATATGCCTACACTTTGAACCAAACCAACCCTGGGGTAGCCATACATATGAGGGTCCAAAAGCCAGTGTCAGTCTTCCACAGATTGTTTTTAAGTTTTGAAGCATAGAAGTTAGGGTTCCTAGATGGGTGTAGACCTTTTATTGGTCTTGATGGATGTCACTTGAAGGGTCCTTGTGGAGGAATCCTCCTGTCTGCAGTTGCATTAGATGCTAATAGTGGCTTGTTCCCACTTGCTGTGTGTATATGTGAGAAGGAGACAAAGTATAGTTGGATGTGGTTTCTCAACCACTTGAAGATGTACCTGCAGTTTCCTTCTGACAGACATTTATGTTTTATGTCTGATAGACAGAAAGGATTGATAAAAGCTTTGTCAAAACATTTCCCTACTGTTAGCAAAAGGTATATTTCTACTATTTCTTTCGATTTCAATTTCAACTTCTTCCTAATCATTTGTCAACTTCTACTAAATTTATCCTAATCATCTATCAACTTCTTCTAATTTTTTCATAATCATCTGTCAACTTCGGATTTTTTGTACTTGTCATCTGTCAACTTCTTCTAATTTCTTCCTAATCATCTGTCAACTTCAACTTCTTCTAATTTTTTTCAACATCTTATTTTTTTCCTAATCATCTGTCAGCTTATAATTTTATTTATTTATTTTTTATTTGGCTTAGGTATTGTGCAAGACACATATATGCTAACTTCAGAGGAAGTTATTGTGGTGACAGCTTCAAGAAGCTGTTTTGGAAGGCTAGTAGGAGTACTAATGTGTTTGACTTCAAGGCTGCATTGAATGATATTGGTGAGATTCACCCTGGTGCCAAGGAGTGGTTATCTAAGATAGAGCCACGTCTATGGTCTAGGTTTGCCTTTGACGCAGTGATTAGATGTGATCATGTTACTAACAACATGACAGAGGCCTTCAACAGTCTATTAGGTACCCACAGATCAGAGACTTACCTGAAGTTGTTGGAGTTTATTAGGAGAATGCTTATGAGGAAGTTTCAAGAGAGGAAAGATGAGTGTGATGCATGGAGGACAGTACTGCCCCCAAGAGTACATGTAAAGATATTGAAGCATAGTAAAGCAAGTAGGCAAATGACAATAATATCAGCAGGGGATCAAGAATATGAGATTTTGGGTCAGGATGGGACTTTTGCAGTGAAGCTAAAGCAGTACAATTGTGGATGTGGCAGCTGGCAGATCAGTGGCATTCCTTGCCCTCATGCCATGGCTGCCATAAGCTACAACTGTGGGAAAGAATCATTGAGGGATATGGTACCAAGATATGTCCACCAATCACTCACCAAGAGTGCATACATGCAGACCTACAAAGGCATGATCCATCCTGTGCCAGACCAGAAGATGTGGCCAGAAATTGTAGCTGATGAGGTGTTTCCACCTCCAATTCATGTCCAACCCGGTAGACCAAAGATGCAAAGGAAGAGAGAATCTTGTGAGAAGAGCAAAGGAGGCAGGACAGGGACTATTGTCTGCACATACTGTAAGAAGGCCGGACATAACACAAGGACATGCAAGGAAAAAAAAGAGGCAACAAAGGTAGAATTTTTCAAAAAATATTTTGTAAATTTTTTTTTTTCTTAACATCAATGTACCTTCTAATTTTTTGTACTTGTCAGTCATCTGGAGCTTCATCAACTCAACCACGAAGGAAGAAATCAATGGTACTCCTTCTCCCTCTCATAATGTGTCCTTATAATGTAATTTAATTCATTTTGTTATGTGATATCAAATCTCTTCAACAGATAACACCTGAAGCTTCAAGTTCACAGCCAACATCCACAGTTCAAAGTCAAGTTCACAGTCAACATCCACCATCAACAGCTGAAGCTTCAAGTTCACAGCCAACAAGAACGAAGAAAACCAAGGTAATATACTTTTATAACTACTTAAAGTTCATTGTAAAGGTTCTTATGTTTTGGTAATTGTTTTACTATAACTTTGTATTTCTGTTCACAGAAACAACATCAAACACCAGGAGGAGGTTACCAAAATCCATCCCAATCTCAACCACAGTCATAGCTCACTGATTGAAGAATATGGCTTGAAGTAGGACTTTTGCAGCAACTATTTGGTATTCTTGTTTGAAGTAGGACGTATGAATGTAGCTACTTATTTATTGTAGGACTTATTTTTTGTTTCCTAACTAGCATGTTTTCTTGCATGTTAACATGCTCAATATTAGGAATTATTTTTATGTGAATTGGAATGATGAAATGTAGGACTTATTGTAGCTACTTATTTTTTGTTTGCTTGCTAGCATGTTTTCTTGTTGCATGTTAACATGCTTAGTGTTAGGAATTAGTTGCTGTGTGTCTACTGGACTGATGAATATATAAGTAGTTGTTTTTGTTTGCTAAACAATTGAAATATGAATACTTATCATTATGGTTCTTCTATTACATTCAATCTCTGCTTCTAGTAGAATTTCATAACTAGGTTTACTCATATAAATAGAAGCACTGCCATGAATACACTAACATAAACTAGGTTAACTCATACCACTGCTACTTTTATAACTACTTAAGTAGAAGCATTGCCATTATTATACCAAGTAAAACTAGGTTAACTCCCACAATTAGCTTTAACCCTCCTTGGATAGACTCTAAGTGTTGAATTCTTCCATGCAAGCTTCCTAGGTACTGCACCCTTTCCCACAACATCTCCAGCCTCTGCAACCTTCCATTTAGCATTGCCATTTCCTGTTGAACCATAAAATTACCTCTACCATCATTCTTTTGTGATATACTATCAATGTATTGTCCTAGGTTGAATTCTTCATTATCTGGTTCCCAGAAATTGTAGAATTTGCATCTCCCTTTCTCACATACGAAATACAACTTGTGAGGGTTGTTTTGGGATTCAGAAATCTTCACAGCAGCTTTAACACCACATAAGCATCTTCTGTTTTTGAATTTGATAAACACTCCATTGATGTTGGTTGATGAGCTTGATGTAGCCTCCATTGTGTGTATGCCACAGTTGTGAGAATTGTGTATGGATTGATGAAGAATTTTGTGTATGTTTTATGAATGGATTGATAGAGGAATGTGTATGTGTATGTGAGAATTGTTGATAGATGATGAACCCGAAATTCAAAAAGAAAGAAGGGATTGATGAAGAATTCTGTGTATGTTTTATGAATGGATTGATAGAGGAATGTGTATGTGTATGTGAGAATTGTTGATAGATGATGAAATGAATATGTATGGAATTTTTCAACTTGTATGGGAGCTATTTTTTATGTGCAGGTGCGTTCAAATTTATAAGGGAAAAAGTAGCCGTTGAAAAACGGCCAGAAAATGTGTAACATCAGTTTTTTAGTATAAGACAAAAAAGTGTAAAATGGTAATTTTAGTTACAGTTCCATATAAGACAAATTTAAGGGTAAAACGGTCATTCAATGACCATCAGACAATCAGAGGGGCAATATAGTCTTTTTGTCCGACTGACATGGCAGAATCTGTCTTTTGACAGATTCTGTCGCAGAAGGACTAAAAATTACAAAAAAAAAATAACCGTGGACTAAACCCAGAATAAGGCAAACTACAGGGACTAAAATGCAATTCCCCCAAAGTTATTTTCATGATAATAATAAAATCAAAATGACAACTTAAATATGAATTATGTAAAGGAACAGTCTTTCTATTATCAGTTCGAACTGACAATAGTTATATCAGTTCCTTGTATGTGGGCCACACTGGATTTAAATACTTTGACTGACAAGTGCATATAACCAAGTCAAAATATTTAAATTCAGTGGCCCACATGCAAGGAACTGATATAATTTTTATCAGTTCGAACTGATAATAGAATTTCTGTGTAAAGGAAAGAATAAACTTAAATATTAGTAACAGATAATCAATGATAGAATTTTAACAAAAAGGTAACCATAATTAATTATTTATGACACCCACAAATAAACAACCATATTATTGTTTCATGCAATTTAAATGAATGAATACCAAACCTTTTCTATCTCATCCATCAGATTTGTCCTCTCCAATCATGCTTATCTCCCTTATTCTTCCAATTCATAAAGTTTTAGTAGAATTTATAGGGAGAGTTGTAGAGATTTCAATGAAATTTAATATTTTTTTAATCTTAAAATAGATTTATATATTCTGCAATATCCGACCCAATATCGGCCGCATAATGAGAATATCTTTACCAATAAAGTATAGTCAGGAGCTAACTTTTAGTATATTAATAATGACAAAATATTATGAAATTCTTTGATAAAAAAAAGTTTCATATATTAATGTTTATTCGAGCGTGACAATCATACATTGAGTTGTTGATTTTGTCCAATAGTTAAATAATAAAAAAATTACTTGCTTTTTTTTTTTTTTTTTTTTTAAATTTTTAATTTCGATTGCATTAAAAATCTTACCATATCGATTTATTACACAAATATACCATGTCATTAGTTGACTTCCGTCAAAAACTAAAAGTTGATCAACCTTCCAATTAAAAATGTCACAATTACTCTTTATTTTCAGCATATTATCTCTTGTGATGCTTTTTTCCCTTAGGTCAGTCCAATTTTATCAACAACAACAACAACAAAAAAAAAAAAAAAATGTCACAATTACTCCTATCATTAGCCTTTAATTGTGTTAGATAACTTTCTTTAAAATATATATATATATATATATATATATATATTACAATTCATTCGGGATTTGGAGAGTAGGGCACGACTCAAACCCACAACCTCAAGTCATCAATGGCGTAGCTGCTAGGGGTGTATTGATGGCAATATGGGTTATCATATTGTATTTGGATCAACTCAAACACAACCCGTTAAACTTTTGTTTTTTAGACAATTAAACTTATCTTGTCATAATTCGAAACTGAAACATAACTCATTAAATTATTAGGTGTTAGGTTTTGATTTGTATTCCTAAGTGAACCAAATGTGAACCAAATAAAACTAAGCTGATGTATTACTTCCTAGAGATGTGGGATAATGTTTGGAAGTTGAAGGTGGTGTTTAAGGGAGGTTGAAGATTGAAGATCGAAGATCGAAGATCGAAGAAGAACTAAAGAAACAGATTCTGGAAGGAAGCACGGCGCAGACCGCGGTGCAGACAAAGCGCATGAACCGCGGCATACAGAGCAGTCGATTCCAGAGGATCAAGCACAGTGCAGACCGCGGCGGAGGCAAAAGGTGCAAACCGTGGTTTATGAAGCGATCGGTTTCAAAAGTGTTCCGCGGTATAGGAAGCAGGGTGCACACCACGACCCATACTGCAGAGACGATGTATTTTGCTGAGATCAAGAATGTTGCGCGAAAAAGGAAAGGTTCTCTTTCTAGAAGTTCTTATGCTTGAAGGAAAATGATTTACTTTTTACAAGAAGACTTGTCATAAAAGGAAACAGTATTTATATGGAACAAGCAAGTCTTGTACGTTTAAGAGTAGGATTTTCTTTTATCTTAAACTCCTTGTAACAATCCGAGTTAAAAAGGTTGATATAAAAGACACTTGAACAAATTAAAGATTAAAAGCAAAACTAGAATAATATGAAGAAATTTTAAAATATAAATCCGTTTATGTTATATTTTACAATACACGCTAGTTATAAACTAATTAACAGATCAAGAGCATTTTAGTCATTTAATTACAGCGTGTTTTCAACTTTTTAGTTATGAATTTAAAAATATTATTTTTCATTTTTGGAAAAAAAATATATATATTTTTTTTTTTTGAAAACTTGAAATGACTTTTCAAAATAAATTAAACAAACAACTCTACGGCTGTTTTTTTTTTTTTTTTTTTTTTTTTTTTAAAAAAAAAACTAAAAAAAAAAACAGTTTTAAAAATGGAAACAATGATTACAATCAGCACATATGTGAAAACGTTTTCAGTAATGCCAAGACCCAAGAGGTGCACATGTGATCCCACTTTGATCATCCTTGACTCCTTGTTTATTCAAAATCCAACAATATATGCACTCCAACTCCATCATCACATATTCCTCAGCAAAGCTCAAGATGCAACATCAGAACTTTAAGTTAATGGCAATTACACACGGCCGTTAGGCCTAGAAAGAATCAGAATTTACGAAGATCGATTGCAAACCCGATTGTACAAACTTGTAACGTTTGTGCAGAGTGATTGTAGTCATTTCTGGGGAGCATTGAAATGCATCAAAATGTTCAACTGTAATGCTACTCGAATTGCAGTATAAATGAACTGATATTAGTATATAAGATAGAAAAATTTCCAAGATACAACTTAATACATTTCTTGATGATCAGTTGTTAAACATAAGAAATTCTAATGAACATCTGTTGATGATGTATGATGAGCAAAGACACAAAAGATCTTGGCAGTCTAACATATATATCCGGCTTGGCACACGCTAACCTCCTATAGGGAGGCAGGTGATAACAAAAACATGGTTATACTGTGATTCGAAAAGATTTTACTGTTGAGAGTAGTGAATTATATGAACAAACGGAAGTTGAAGAGAGACGATTACTGATCTTGCAGATATCCTTTCTCCTCCAAGTAAGTCATCACTTCTCCTGCCATGTCACATGGAGTGGCGCAAACTCCGTTTTTCTGAATTATTTCTATCTGGACAAAGGGGAAGAAATGATCCAGTTCAAAATGTAGAAAGCATCAAAAACAACATAAAATATAAGAAGTGGGAGTTATGATATTTGATCGAATAATAATAATCGACGCAAGAAATCACATGCACATGACCATAATCAGTTAGTGCGGTTAACTGAAAGCATACCTCACAACTCAATGGCGGTTCGTAAGGATCATCTATCCCAGTAAAACCTGCAATGCAATATAATTATTACAAAGGAAATAAATGGTGCAATGAAAAGAAGATTTGATTGTTCTAGTCAGCCATCAAGTGAGTTTACAGAATAACTTAAATCCCAATGAAGTAATTCGGAATTGAGATCAAATGCTCTATAGAATCATTGTTATTGCTAGTTTATTTGTACCAGTTAGAAAAATACACTTTCTAATTCTTTGGCAGAAACTGGGAATTGATAGTTCCACTCTTTTGGAATGATTTTTTATATATCAAACAAAGTATCTCAAATTTCGTACTTAAAACTTCCTAAAATCACAGCCAACAAGATAAGCTAAGGAATCCAAAATTCCAAACAATGGCGTGGCATGTTCACACAAGTCAACAATGAGAAAGATCTGTATCAAGGATACACAGGAAGCTCAAAAGGAAAGCAAACTGTGCCACCATAAAAATAATCTGAGATTTCCTCCAAAAAAAAATAAACAATTCTGAGATTACTGTTAATATGTCTATTCAACTTAAATTAAAAAAATGAGAAAAAAAAAATCTCGGGATAATTAAAAAAAAAAATGACAGCACACCTTTGATCTTTCCAGCACGTGCTAGTTTGTAAAGGCCTTTCGCATCTCTCGACTCACACAATTCTAATGGCATGTTCATAAAAACCTGTATATGTACTAATAAGATGACATTGCCTTCTCAGAAAATTGCAAGTACATAACAACCATTCACAAGAACCTTGCCTCAATAAAGTTTGAATCCGGCAACATAGCACGGCATGCATCCCGGTCTTTTCTATAAGGAGATATCAGACTGGCAATGCAGATTAAACCAGCATCGGCAAAGAGCTTTGCTACTTCCCCTATAACAGAAAAGTAATGACTTAGAAATAAATACACTGCACAGAAGATCTTAACAATCATACCCAGTGCCCTAGGTAAGATGAAGCCAAACAGACAAATGCCTCCTAACAAGGATAAAATTTAGTGTATCACTGTTCTTGTAATTGTTAAACAATGTTCAAAAGTCGTAAACAAATTCAGATCCCCGCGTCATGTTTGCATTTGCGAAAGCTACCTCAAGATTAAATAACAACAGACAAGCATGAGTACAGAACATGTAGCATTGGGTGCATTTACAATTGATAAATTTGCAGAAAAGAGGAGAGACAGAAAGTCAAATCTAGAGGCGACCAAATTTAAAACTAGTGACTTGAATAGAATCATTTGGAACATTGAATCACAAATTCATTTGCAAAATGAAAGATTAGAGGCATAAATAACTTGATCAAACATCGGTTGGTTTAAGTCAACTATACAAGTTTGTTTCCTAAACACAGAAACACAGAATATTATTAATATGGGTGAAAATCTGATTTACACCTCCTTTGAGGTGAGTAATCTGTTTATGCAATTAAACTGTTAGTTTCACTTATCTCAAATTCCAATCAGAGGTTATTTTCTCTATATAAACTTACCAACTCTACGTATATTCTCAGTCCGATCTTCGGCTTTGAAACCAAGATCTTTGTTTAGTCCATGTCGAAGGTTGTCTCCGTCTAGGATGTAGGACAGCTTTCCCTTAGAATATAGTTCTCTATTAACTGAGCAAGCCAATGTGCTTTTCCCTGGACAGTTCACAAATATTTAAATGAGATGCATTGCCCTTCAGAAGAATAATAAAAAATATATATTTTGAGCCCTTCAGCAGTACACAGGTCTATTGGGTATACATCATAACAAATTACCAATGGATCCGGACTTAAAAATATGCAATTAGATCACACTAATCAGGCTAATAAGAATACACATGTTCTCCGATATTTTTGGGTTTTCCCAAGGTTGTCCATTGTTCCAGTTCAATATAATAATTTAGAAAAATATAAATTGAGCATGACATAAAAGAAAAGGATAATGTAAAACTACTAATAGTAGATTGAATAGTGATTAGGTGAGGAGTTGGGATCAAATTTCGCGTGCTTTCTGCAATCAGAGGACATAATAGATAGCAGGACCAATATTCATTTCAACCAAAATAAACATGCTTTAGTGTGTTAATGGTTTTTATCATTATTCTTAGTTATTTCTCGAATCTTCTTGCTCACATTTTTTCCTTTTGTAATGGGAATTTTCTTTACCTCAACATCTGAATTTCTTTCTATGCCGAGCAAAAATGCAACCATGAAAGCTTAAGACACACTCACTTGGATAACACATAAAATGCTGACATCAACTTTCAGGTAGATCATACACAAACCACATACTAGTTCAAATTTAGACCCCATTCCATATTTTTGTTCCACAGATTGGCAGAATAAAAAGTAAAATACTAATAACGGACCCTTACATCCAAAGCAATATGGCTTGCTTCAATAACAGAGTTATGTCATTCAATTCCACGCATATAAACTTTGATTCAAAAACCCATGATAAACTAAAAATTGACACATAATTACTAAACTGGTTCTTTCACAGACATGAGCCATGTATAGTATACAGGACAGCCAATGAAGGACTCAAATCTCATAACTCAAAAAGCCATATGCAAGTTGTGATTTCATAAAACAAAGTCTTCATATACCCAAAAGTTGGAACTAAAAGTGAAGAGAGATAAAACAGGAAACAATATGCAAATTATTTCATAAAGTCTGAAATAAAAACATGAAAGAAACTAAACTAAATATATACGAAACAGACAGTTTTGAAAACAAACCTGATCCGCTAAGACCCGTAATCCAAACAACACATCCCTTTTGGTTAAGTAATCTCTGCCTTTCAATCTTCCCAACTGGACATTCTTGCCAAAATATATTTGTTGAATTTCCCATGGTAGACATCACAAAGTTTTAATCTTCACTTCCCTTCTACAAAAAGCCATTCAATTCAATCAATTATAGGGAAAATCCATGCAATTCAAGCAATTGTATCAACCCATTGTCATTATATTGATGATGAACCAAATAAACGAAAAGATGTCAATTATAAAAGAAAAAGAAAAAGAAAAAAAACAATCTTACAAAACAACCCCACATTGTAAATGACCAGGAATCAAGATGGACAATACATAAGATCAAAATGCATTTTTGTCTAATTACATTGATGATATGAACCAAATAAAGATTGCCCCTCCAATTGTTTTGTAGAGTTGGGAGCAAAAACCAATGCTTGATAAAAAGATATCATGATCTATGTACTTGCAAATGAAAATAGAACAGCAAACCAGTATCAAAATTCACACACACAAATACATGCAGCAGAGAGAAAAACCAACCAAAATTTACACATCCACAGACACAGAGAGAGAGCAAGAAAAAAAAAACCAAAATAAAAAAAGAAGAGAGAGATCAAATACCTGAGAGCCCTCAAAGTTTGTTTGCGAGAAAGAGGGAAAGAGAGGTGTGTTTTTAATGGAAAATGGAACCCAAAATAGACAAACTCCGAGAAATGGTATCATGTGAACGGTGGTTGTGGGAGAGTGAATGCTATAAATTTGCTTCTGTTTTCCATGCTTTGCTTTGTTTTTGAATTATTATTTTTTTTTTATTTGAACAAAACATCTAATAATATTCTATATTTGGTGCCGAGATCTGATTGGATTTGATTATTTTCATGAGATTAAATTAGATTGGATTGAAAGTTAGTACCATATTACCATGATGTGTCTGGTGTACTAAAATAATAAATAAAATTATATTAAATTAATTTTTAAATAAATAAATAAAATCATAAATAAAATATATATTTTTATATACAAAATTAAAAAAAATATATTGATATGTTTGAATCTGAATATAATCATATATAGATAGATTTTGTTTAAATAAGTTATATGAACATTTATGATTTTTTTTTGTTATGATAAATTAAAATAAATATTTTTACTTTTTTGTGAGCATAACTAAATTATATACAAATACATTTTAAAAAATAATAATTTTATAAGAATTATTATCTTCATTATATATATATATATATATGCGGTAAATAGATAGTTTGTATAAACTTTCTACATTTACTCATGAAACCATAACGTAAGGAGTTGATGGTTCATGTTTTAACAATGTTAAAATTATGGATGTTTAGTAACAAAACAATTGTATTTAATTATTATTAACATTTAGAAAAATATATATATACTCAAAGACATATAGAGATCAAGCAACACTCCAGCGTGGTCTAAATATCTATTTCCATAAAAACGAAAGAAGTTCGACACTTCAACTCCTAACATAGAAAGAGGTCTCTCCTACTCATTTGTATCTAATTTTGAACATTGAAAGTTAAGAGAGAGAAAGCAACAAATGTGGAAAAAAAATTAAAAAATTAGAACAATGGAAATTTGAAGCGGAGGGATGATGAATCTAGACATGCATTGCTTCCCTATTGTGATTTGTGAGGGTGAGAACAAAAAAAAAAAATTCACTTCATTCTATGCCCCTTTAAGACCCCAAAAAAATTGACAAAACGACTAACTGCTTCATTTATGAATTTTATATTCCTAAGATTTCACCTTTTTGGGTTGGCTGTGTGCCTTGCTCATCTCATCATCTCATGTCACATTGGTCAAGCATGCAGTGGTGGGTCTAAATTAAAATGATACAAAACTTCTCATTGGGTACTATTGTACTACAACTTGCTACTTATAGAAGTGGATTTGATTCCATTCTCACTTTGGTTGGTCATAATCACTTGTTTGATTATTAATATATATATATATATATATATATATATATATATTTTTAAAACATGTTTCTTTATTAAAAACTTTTAAAATATAAATAAAAATTATATATATGCATATATTTTTTGAAATTAAAATTATATTTATTTTAGTAGACGTTGAAAATGATGTAAATATAAAAGCTGTGTACGTGGGATGTTTAAAATTAAAATATAAATAGATAGATTTGAGTTTGACCAATTTGAATTTCTAAACTATTTTATTTTAACGATTGTTTTCTATTTTATTTTAGTTTTTGAAGTAATTTTAACGATTGTTATGAATACTATTAAAATCATGATATGCTATTATACTTTTTTTGATTTACCCAAGTAATGATTGCTTAATGGTAACGGTTATATTTCTTAATATAAAAAGGAGAACCAATTTAAATTTTTAATAAAATTATAACAGAAAATATATAAATAATAAAAAAATAGTATAGTAAAATGTTAATTAACACTTTGAAAGCTTTTGCCATTAGTAGGATTCGAGCTGCTAACATGGGAGTCATTTGCCTAAGTCCTAAGCTCGTCCATCTACCCACTGAGCTACGCCCATGTTGATACAACGCAAGTTAGTACTTCATCTAATTGCAATAGTGTACGTAATATTAAAAAAAAAAAAAAAAATTTACTTCATCTAAGAAACAATAAATCATTTATATATGATTTTTTTTCTTCTTAGTTTTATGATGTTTATTAATTACAATACTTCACAACTTAAGATAGAAACAAAGTAGACGGTGTGATGTTGTCCAAATCGCCATATAGTTATGTACTGTGGTAGCTAAAAATGGCTCATAGGCCTAACCTGTCAAAATACAGACCCTTTCCATGATGGATCCTATCCAGGCCCACTATATCGGGTCGACCCAAGTCTAGCATCATCTTTGACTTGTTTGTTCAAAGACCAAATCAGTCTTCAGTTGCAGAGTGGGTAACGTGAGAGATTTTTTCCTAGAATCTCACCCACAACCAACTCACGATCAAGTGAACGTTGGAGAGGGTTCATTCCCTATAAATATCAGAGTTCTTTCACAATTAGGCTCTCTGAAATTTCTCCTATCAAAAGCTTACAAAAGCGTCTTGAAACTCTGTTGAAAAAAAGTAGTAATCGGAACTTGATCAGATTCATAATCACTATCATCACAAATCATTGCTTAGCCCAATCACACCTAAGGCTAAGAATCTAACCACATCTCCCTATTCTTTCTATATTTTGTTTCTATTTCAATTCTATTATAGGTTCGACAAGAAGAGATGACCATTCCCAGTCGACATGCCTAACACGTTGCTGGTTCCCAGAGGAGTTGACATCACTCATTTAACGGTTCAATTAAGTTGCCTTGGGCCTGATATAACCCGACCCGATTAACGTACCACATAGTTCGATCACCTATAGTTTGGCGCCCACCGTGGGGCCTATTGCAACTATTTTTGAACTTGAATCAAATCACTTCAACGACCAATCAACATGTCTGGAAGTGGATCTGTCCTAACCGTCGAAGAGTAGATTGCTGCATTGACTGCTCAGATGACAGCAAACGCTGAGAAATTACAAGCGCTTGAAGCAGAGAATGCAACGAGCTGAGCAACGAATGAAGAACTAAGAGCCTTGGTCAACGGAGTAGCACCTGACTCAGCGACGTCGGAGCGTCCAGTCTTAGCTCCAAATGACGAACAGATTGTCAATCGAATAGCTCCAAGAGCAGTAGACAATCCCATCGTACCAGACATGAATCCAGGCGACCAGCAGAATCAGCCGACACCTCAGACAGCTCGAGTCGAAATCGACCTCAACAATATGTCAGCTCAGAATGAGATGTTGAATGAACAAGATCCAGCAATGGATCAACAACCCGACAACGTCCACAGGATGCCAAAATATATTTGTTGAATTTCCCATGGTAGACATCACAAAGTTTTAATCTTCACTTCCCTTCTACAAAAAAGCCATTCAATTCAATCAATTATAGGGAAAATCCATGCAATTCAATCAATTGTATCTACCCATTGTCGTTACATTGATGATGAACCAAATAAATGAAAAGATGTCAATTATAAAAGAAAAAAAAAACAATCTTACAAAACAACCCTACATTGTAAATGACCAAGTATCAAGATGGACAATATATAAGATCAAAATGCATTTTTGTCTAATTACATTGATGATATGAACCAAATAAATATTGCCCTCCAATTGTTTTGTAGAGTTGGGAGCAAAAAACAATGCTTGATAAAAAGATATCATGATCTATGTACTTGCAAATGAAAATAAAACAGCAAACCAATATCAAAATTCACACACACACATACATGCAGCAGAGAGAAAAACCAACCAAATTTACACATCCACAGACACAGAGAGAGAGAGCAAGAAAAAAAAAAAAAAAAACCAAAAAAAGAAAGAAGAGAAAGAGATCAAATACCTGAGAGCCCTCAAAGTTTGTTTGTGAGAAAGAGGAAAGAGAGGTGTGTTTTTAATGGAAAATGGAACCCAAAATAGACAAACTCTGATAAATGGTATCATGTGAACGGTGGGTGTGAGACAGTGAATGCTATAAATTTGCTTCTGTTTTCCATGCTTTGCTTTGTTTTTGAAATTTTTTTTTTTTTTTCTTTGAACAAAACATCTAATAATATTCTATATTTGGTGCCGAGATCGGATTGGATTTGATTATTTTCATGAGATTGAATTGGATTGGATTGAAAGTTAGTACCATACTACCATGATGTGTCTGGTGTACTAAAATAATAAATAAAATTATATTAAATTAATTTTTAAATAAATAAATAAAATATATATTTTTATATACAAAAAATATATATATATATATATTGATATGTTTGAATCTGAATATAATCATATATAGATAGATTTTGTTTAAATAAATCATATGAAAATTTATGATTTTTTTGTTATGATATATTAAAATAAATATTTTTACTTTTTTGTGAGCATAACTAAATTATATACAAATACATTTTAAAAAATAATAATTTTATAAGAATTAGTATCTTCATTATATATATATATATATATATATATATATATATATATATATATATAGATTGTTTGAAGGTAGCTTTCAATATGAAACCATAACGTAAGGTGTTGACGTGCATGTTTTAACGATATTAAAATTATGGATGTTTAGTAACAAAACATTTGTATTTAATTATTATTAACATTTAAAAAAAAATACTCGAAGTATAAAGAGATCAAACAACATTACAGTGTGGTATATATATATATCTATTTTCATAATAGGAAAGAAGTTCGACACTTCGACTCCTAACACATAAAGATGTCTCTCCTACATATTGTGATTTGTCATTTGTGAGGGACTGAGGGTGAGAACAAAAAATAAAAAAATAAAAAAAATAAAAAAATCACATAATTCTTAGGATTTCACTTTTTTGGGTTGGGTGTGTGCCGTGCTCATCTTATGTCACATTGGTCAAGCAAGTGTGGTGCCGTGGTGGGTCTAAATCAAAACTTCTTATTGGGTACTGGTGTACTACTACTTACTACCTAGAAGTGGATTTGATTCCATTCTCACTTTGGTTGGTCATAATCGCTTGTATGATTATTAATAATTTTTTTTAAACATGTTTCTTTATTAAAAAGTCTTAAAAAATATATTTTTTAAGTAAAATTATATTTATTTTAGTAGACGTTGAAAATGATGTAAATATAAAAGCTGTGTACGTGGGATGTTGAAAATTTTGTTTAAAATTAAAATATAAATAGATTATTACATCAATTACCCCTCTCTTCTTGCCTATATATATGGCTTTCATTGTAATTAGGGGTAATTACCCTAGTGGCCATCAACTCTTGCCACCACTATCATAATGGCCATCAAATGGGGAAATGAATGGAAAATGGCCATTTTTGGCATACATTGTTACACTAATGGCCATTCCATCCAATTCTATCCATTTCCATCCAATTCCATCCAAAAAGTGGCATTTTAGTAAATATGAGGATGACATTAATTTATTTTAGATATTTTTTTGGAAATCAATTTTTTCTTTTGTTTTTTGAAACAAATAATTATATTTAGTGTGCATATACGTATATCATATCTCAAACATATATATATATATATATATATATATATTTCAACTTATCTCAAATATATATTTTTTAGAATTTTTAGATTTTGTAGCCTTAATCTTCTAAAAAAAAAAAATACATACATATACATATATATATATATATATATATTCTTTTTTTGAAAAGATTAAGGTTACAAAATCTAAAAATTCTAAAAAATATATTTGAGATAAGTTGAAAAGAAATATATATGTATATATGTTTGAGATATGCTATATGTATATGTACATACTAAATATAATTATTTGTTTCAAAAAACAAAAGAAAAAATTGATTTCCAAAAAATATCTAAAATAAATTAATGTCATACTCATATTTACCAAAATGCCACTTTTTGGATGGAAATGGATGGAAATGGATGGAATGGCCATTAGTGTAACACTGTTTGCCAAAAATGGCCATTTTCCATCCATTTCCCCATTTGGTGGCCATTTTGATAGTGGTAGCAAGAGTTGATGGCCACTAGGGTAATTACCCCTTGTAATTACTAAAAGTTGTTGTAAAAAAAAACTAACACTCTCACTCAAATCAACAAAAGGCAATATACTCTCTTTCTCTCGCCTATCTCTCTTTGTTTCTTATTTTATTTTATTTCTCTCCTATTAATTATAACTTTATCATATTATTACTCTCTCATCTTGTTTCTATTATATTTATCTAGTGTTTCAATTTAATTTACAACACGTTATCAGCACGATGCTGTTATTTCCAGAGCCTGAAGCCTCTGAATTTATTATCACTAGAACCTGAAGTTCCTAGATTTATTTCCAGAACCTGAAGTTCTGAATTTATTATTACTAAAGCCTGAAGCTTGTGAATTTATTACCACTAGAACTTGAAGTTCCTAGATCTATTACCAGAACCTGAAGTTCTGAATTTATTATTACTAGAACCTGAAGTTTCTAGACCTTTATTTATTAATACCAGGACCTGCAGTTCTGAATTTACTTTCCTGTATTTTATTTTTATGCAATTTACTTTCTTGTATTTTATTTACTTTTACGTGATTTATTTTCTCGCATTTATTTATTTATACGCTGTTATGAGATTGGCTAGGCCAACTTATCAGAACCTGTAGTTCTGGATTTATTTATTATGCACTTTATTTATCTGTATTTATTTATTTATCCGTAATTTATGAGATTGTCTAGATTTACTTTTTTCGCATCTATTATTACGCATTTTATTTTGTAATTTTTATTTAAACAGTTTGGTCACCCATCCAGAACCTGAAGTTTATGGATTTATTTATCATTACCGGAACCTGAAGCTTCTGGATTTATTTACTTAAAAATATTTCTTTATATATCTGAAGGTTTAAATTCCTTGGATTTCTGTCGGACCAGAAGTTCTGACTCCGATTGTGATTCTCGGATAACCAGAAGTTGTAATAATGTCAAAGCTTGCAAATTTGAAATTTGCTACACTAGAAGTGTCCATGGACAACTACAATCTGAAAGCCAAATACCTAACGGTCACAGAACCAGAAGTTCTATGGCAATAACTAAAAGATCGATTTGATAACCAACCTGATGTTGCATTACCGAATGCCAGGTGTCAGTGGCAACATTTACGCTTTCAAAACTATAGATCAGTCTTTGAGTACAATTTTGCTTTATTCAAAATCACTACACAGCTGAAATTGTGTGGTCATGATGTAATCCGAAATCATCAATAAAAGTAAATAATAAATTTTCTCCCCTTTTTCACTTTATCTCATACTGTTATTCTCTTGTTCTTCTTCATCTTATTTCTGTCATATTATCTGTTATTTTAATTTTACGCATCTATTTAATTTTATGCAATTTATGTATCTAAGTATGCCAACTAACCAGAACCTGAAGTTTCTGGATTTGTATAAATTATGTGTTAAGTCTAACTAGGTCAATCGTTAAAATTCTGGAATTTAAACCAAGCTCGGCTTGACCGACTAACCAGAGTCTGAAGTTTCTGGATTTATCATTATAATATTTAAGTTGGCGCCGTTTTACAAACCGATCAGAATCTGAAGTTCTAAATTTTTAATTTCAGTAAAAATATAGAGTTCTGGATTCATTACTATATACATGAATGTCATACTTGGGACCTGAAATTACAAAATTTGAATTCTATATAGAACCCGAAGTTCTAATTTTGAATGCGAAATATTGAATCTGAACTTGAAGTTCTAATCAGACTTGAAGATCTGAATTCAATTTAAATTGTGATATTAAAACTTTTATATCAAAGTTTATCTGAACCAGAAATTCTGAATTGGATCAAGTTATGATTCTTTCATCTAGAAAGTCAATTTGTAATTTCTATTTAGAACCTGAAGTTTTTTTGAATTTTATGAACTTGCAGTTCATGGTCGAACCGGAAGTTCGAAAAATCAATATGATTCATGATTTTGTTTTATGAAGTGATATATTTTCATATCTATATGTTTACACTTTTAATCACTTTGTCTAATATGCACTTTATTTTTCATTGTGAATAGATATGTCTTTAAACGATAAATTGAGTGATATTGAAAAGCAAGGTACATGAGATATATGTCTAGCCGATAGTGCGACGACACATACGATTCTACGAAATCAGAAATACTTTATGAATTTAATCTTGCTTAAAGCAAATGTTAATACAATATCAGGTCCAGCAGATCTGATAGAAGGCTCCAGTAGAGTCATGATATTGTTACCAAATAATACTAAAATATGTATCAATGATGCTTTATATTCAAGCAGATCCAGAAGAAATCTGCTCAGTTTTAAAGATATACGGTGTAATGGATATCACCTAGAAAGTATAAATGATGAGAATATTGAGTATCTGTGCATTACTTCTCATGACTCAGGCCAGAAACTCGTTGTGGAAAAGCTACGTGTTTTATCATCTGGATTATATTATACTCTTATAAGAGGTGTAGAAGTTTATGCAGTTATGAACCAGAAGTTCTCAGATCCAAAAATATTTATGCTTTGGCATAACCATCTTGGTCACCCGGGATCTACAATGATGAGTAGAATCATTGAAAATTCTCATGGACATCCATTAAAGAACCAGAAGATTCTTTTATCCCATGAAAATTTATGTACTGCATGTTCACAAGAGAAATTAGTAATAAAACCATCCCACTCTAAGGTTGGCTTTGAATCCCCATCATTCCTACAAAGGATTCAAGGGGACATATGTGGACATATTCATCCACCAAGTGGACTGTTCTGCTATTTTATGGTCCTAGTTGATGAATATTGCAAATCAGTTGGGATTGATGTTGAACATCCCATTCCACATGTTCATACTCATAATGGATTAGCACAGTCACTTATCAAGCATCTCTAGGTAATTGCGAGAACTTTATTATTTCGATACAATTACCAATTTCTATATAGAGACATTCTATTCATCTCTGACCCACTGCTTATCATTTCTCTACCATTCTAAGATTTGTGATGATTTTGATTAATCTTTCATCAGATCATCTATGCTTCTGATAGTTTATCTTTTTGCGCACGACCTGCGTATTATTATATTGATTAATTTTCATATCATTATAAGAAAGGGAATTTTCTCTAGAAGAAAGGAGTAAATGAAAAGTTACTCTTACACAAAATAGAGATACCAATTCAATTCTCTATATATGTAATAAAAGTTTCTCATTTTCAGTCTTCGTATCACTCAAATACGAATGATAATTGATCATCAGATAATTATTAATCAGTTACTTGATATATTAAAAGTGACAAAATTTTATAAGTTGCTATCTCATAAACCCCGGCCGGGTGATTGTTCCTGAAGAATGATCTAAGAAAAATGCAACAAATAAATCATCTGATGCATATCATAAGCTTATGAACCTTTGAAAGGTATTGTTATCAGGATCCCAATGTAAACAAAGCTCGAGTTATAAATAAATTCACTTTCTCTAAATCAACTCAATAAGAGTTTGATATATATAAAGAGACACGAGTCTATGAAATGACTAAATCCATTGAAATAGAAGAAATCTCTACAGAGATACAAGAATATAAGAATTAATAATTTTCTATAAATCATACATGAGAAATGTGGAGTAGTGAAGAAACAATCATCAGTGATACATTTTCAAATACAGTAGCTACTGAAATGATGATTATAAAACTCATAGTATCGATGATTGTATACAAAAGGCATGATTGGCCTAAATGAAAAGACGCAATTCTAGAAGAATTGACTTCATAAGCCAAACATAAAGTATTTAGACCAATAGTTCTCTAGACACCTGAAGATGTCAAACTAGTTGGATACTAAAAGGTCTTTATGTAGGGAAAAATAAATAACAAAAGTGATAAACGCAGCGGAAGCGATACTAAAAACGATTTAGTGACTTTTAAAAAAATTTTCCTTTATGAACCTTAAACCCTTTTAATCAATAAACATTCATATACATTAACAAAAGTAAATTACCTTTTGTCGCGTGATCCGATTGACTTACGTCGATGGTAATCCGCAAGACCTTCAATCCGAGCACGAACGTGGATCACCTAGGAGCGTGGTCTCCCTTTTCTTTGAATTGCAAACCTGTGAATGGACCAAACAAAAACTTTCTTTTCTTTGTTAGTCACAAAACAATCAAAAGAATGTCAAAGATTATTCCGGTCACTTTTGAGTTCTCAATCTAATGATCGAAACTCGCGTGAACCTAGATCGATATCGTATACACAAGCTTATTGATGATTAAGCAATAGTATACTATCAAAGAATAATCTCACACTCCTTTTTGTCTTTTTAGAATAAAAACCCTCTTTGAATTAAGAAGAAGAAGAAAGAAATAAAAACTCAAGCACAATTTCTTGTGGTGGCCGAATTCTATAAGTATGCTTATATAGGTGGCCAAATTTTCTTCCTTCTTTCCTTATAGGGTGGCCGAATTCTTCATGTGTGTTTGCCTAGGGTTGCCGCAATTTTCCTCTACAAAAGAGGAGTTGTATTGCACCCAAAAAACACATGTCTTTTAAGACTTCAAACCCTAATCCAACTCTTTTATTTTTATTCTTTTATTTTGACTAAATAAAAAGACTCCTTATTTGATTAAATAAATAAAACTAATTTATTTATTTACTTATCAAACAAGTCTTTTACTTTTAGGAAAGATTTGTTTCTTTAATTAAACAATTAATCAATAAATTAATTAATTCTTATTTAATTAAAACAAATGAAACAAAATAATATTTTTAGGTTAAAACATTAACCTAGCCGCCCCACTTGTATAAGATTGGGCCTAATATTATTTTCCTATTTCATTTAATCCATTGGACTTTAAATAAAAAGCCCACATGTGAACCAGACCTATTCTTACTAAAAGAAACAAGCCCACATGTCTTTCATTAATATATTAATATAATTGAGCAGCCCATTACTTAAATAATGTGCAAATTATATTCTTAATATATTAAATGCAATTCTAGATGGACCCTTAAATTGGTCCGGTAGAATATATCAAGTGATCCATGCAAGTCCATGTGGATTGGGGATCTTGGCGGGCCATCTAAATTTAAGCTTCAATAGACATAACCTAATCACAATCAACAAATGATTCACTTAGGTCCGATCCATTAATTTTAACTCATTCCACTAAAGAGCTAAAACTGAACTTTTAAATAAAGATAGAAAAGGAAGATGCTCCTCATTCATACCCTAGACAATCATATTGGAGATAGTGTATCCTCGTGATTAATATCAGTAATCGCCAAGAGTTCATAGACCGCCTATAACTCTCCAAGTTACCATATTTACTCATATGACCACGTTTTGAACTCGGATATTTTGACTTGTCCAGAAGCCATGTTTTCAATAGATACTATCGAAAACTCAACGTTGAGATTTAATATCCAATTACCTCAAAACATCCATATGATGATATTATACTCTCATTTAATTAAATGGAGCCATGATGTCCATATCTATAAATGAAGTCCTCTATCGATTAACAAATGAATATCACCAAACTATCGAGGATAGACTATGCGATATAATCGTACTCATTGATAACTCAAATGATATCACTTGCAACCATAAGTCCATCATTTATCTTAGGATTAAGATAGACCCTCCGATTGTCCTGATAATGAAAAGACTATTATCTACTGACGGTTCTAGATAAAGCTTTTCATTGTGATCCAGTTCAATGCACCCAGTGCACTAGATCCTTTTGCTCGAAGACACTCCGATGATTTTAGACTCATCATATCTCATTTGATCCCACTCAAATGCTAGCAAAAGAATTCTACAACTTTAACAAGATAAATGTGCCCAACCTTTAACTTAAGTTGTGAACATTATTCAAGACTAACTAAAGAATTGTGTCTACCACATACATATCCAGATGTACGAACAATTCTTCTTTTCCCATAGTCTTTAGACCTTATGATTATTTACTTTGACAATTATAATATAAACTATAAATGCTATACGATTTGTTAAACCAGAAATCACTTTATTAATATGAAAAAGATTGTTAATTACAACATTACACTCTTGCTATTGAGCATAATCCTAACAATTTATACGGAAACGTAATGAGAAAAACGAGATTGTAAGATATGAGGTACGACTCGTAGTACAAGGTTTCTTATAGAAACTCGGTATTCACTACAGATGAATACGATTACGTTCTGAATTTTTGATAAATTTGGCTGCTTGAAATACGTCTTCTAAACGTAGTAATCATTTATCAATGTGGTTCACTCAGTGCAGATATTTATAATCTCAAAAGGATTTAAAATGCTAGAAGCATGTAAACCGAGATCTCGTAATCTGTATTTGATGAATCTACAAAAATCCTTATATGGATTGAAAACAATCTGGACAGATGTGGTGTAACTGTCTCAGTAAATATCTGATAAAATAAGGGTATAATAATTATATTATACACCCATGTGTTCTTTATAAAGAAATCTGAATCTGGATTTGCTATTATAGCAGTTTATGTTGATGATATGAATTTAATTGGAACTCCTGAAGAGCTCCTGAAAACTGCTGAATATTTGAAGAGGGAATTTGAAATGAAAGACTTAGGGAAGATAAAATATTGTCTCGGCCTGAAGATCGAGCGTAAATCAGATGGAATACTTATCCATCAATCAACATATATTGAAAAAATCCTGAAAAGATTTAATATGGATAATGCCCATCCATTAAGTACCCCCATGGTTGTTAGAAATCTTGATCCTAAGAAAGATCCATTCCGGCCACTTGAAGATGGTGAAAAGATACTTGGTCCTGAAGTACCATATCTTAATGCAATTGGTGCTTTATTATATCTGGCTCAATGTACTAGACCAGATATCGCATTTTCAGTAAATTTGCTTGCTAGATTCAGTTCAGCACTAACTCAGAGACATTGGAATGGGATTAAACATCTTTTTCGTTATCTTCGTGGAACGAAAGATTTGGGATTATATTATTCAAAATCCAACAACTTTTCAGGTTTAATTGGTTATGCTGATGCTGGGTATTTATCTTATCCCCATAAAGCCCGTTCACAAACGGGATATGTTTTTATATATAATGGTACAGCAATCTCCTGGCGCTCCACAAAGCAAACTCTTGTTGCTACATCCTCTAATCATTCTGAGATCCGTGCACTTCATGAAACAAGCCGAGAATGTGTGTGGCTAAGGTCAGTTATTTATCATATTCAAAATACTTGTGGATTTCCATTATCTACATAAATGCCAACACCAATATTCGAAGATAATGCGGCTTGTATTGCTCAAGTTAGAGGAGGATATATCAAGGGAGATAGAACCAAACATATTTCTCCTAAATTCTTCTATACTCATGAACTTCAACAGAGCCGACAAATTGATGTTAAACAAATACGGTCTACAGATAATTTTACAGATCTGTTTACTAAAACATTGCCTACATCAACTTTTAAGAAACTGGTATACGGAATTGGCATGCGTCGGCTTTGTAAATTACATGATTGATATTGAAGTTTCATTCAGGGGGAGCGTTTAATCAGGGGGAGAAAAATTTTAAATATAAATATGGGTACTGTACTCTTTTTCCTTTTATCGGATTTTGTCCCATTGGGTTTTACCGGAAAGGTTTTAATAAGGCAGTTCTGAACCCGTTCACATCACTTGATCCAGAAGATCATTGTATATATATATTTGCTAAGGTTTTTGTCCCACTGGGTTTTTCCTAGCAAATTAAAATACAAGTGGTGAAAAATCCAAGAGGGAGTGTTACATGTGTGTGGCTTTTACACCACATGAATTCTTTGGCTTCTTGAATAATCCATGCCACATGGCAAGCTCCTATGATTTGCTTTATGTTTAAGAGTGGAATATTACATCAATTACCCCTCTCTTCTTGCCTATATATATGGCTTTCATTGTAATTACTAAAAGTTGTTGTAAAAAAAAACTAACACTCTCACTAAAATCAATAAAAGGCAATATACTCTCTTTCTCTCGCCTATCTCTCTTTGTTTCTTATTTTATTTTATTTCTCTCCTATTAATTATAACTTTATCATATTACTACTCTCTCATCTTGTTTCTATTATATTATCTAGTATTTCAATTTAATTTACAACATAGATAGATTTGAGTTCTAATATATTTTATTTTAACGATTGTTATGAATACTATTAAAATCATGATATGCTATCATAGTTATTTTGATTTACCCAAGTAATGATTGCTTATTGGTAACGGTTATATTTCTTAATATAAAAAGGAATTGTCAAAACCATTTTGTATATAATGTAGGGTCTGTAAGAGAAGCCAACTTCATCAAATATGAAGGGTTTGAGCTTTGAAGAACCAATTAAAATTTTTGATAAAATTATAATAGAAAAATATAAATAATAAAAAATAGTAAAGCATGTGGTAGTTAAAAATGGCTCATAGGCCCAATGTGAAAGCCCAAACCTTGTAATAACCAGATCCTACTTAAGCCCATCGTGTTGGGTCGACCCAACACAAATATCAGTAACATTTTTAAACTTGGTCTTAGAGGGACTAAGTCCAAAGGGCAGTTGTTGACAGGTGGATCATTTGTTGAGAAGATCTCTCCAAGTATCTCGCCCATGATCAAGGAGCCGTTGAAGCTACATCTTCAACTATAAATAGAGTAGCTCTCTCACTTAAAAGCTCTCTGAAGTCCCTCCTATACAAAGCTTACTACAACGTACTGAAATTCTGTCCATTAATATTCTAGCAACCAGAATTTGGTCGGATTCAATATCACAATCATCATAGAATATTGCTCAGCTCAAGCACACCTAAAACTAAATAATTTAAACCCATCTTCATTCTATTTGTATTATTTTTCGTTCTAATTTTATTTGCAGGTTCAACAAGGCACCCGACCTTGGTCGACAGACATAATCTTGCATGTTCAAACCAGCAGACGACATCACTCATCTGACAATTCAACTGAGTTGCCTTGGGCCCAATATAACCCGACCCAATTGACGTACCATGTAGTTCGACCACCTACAAAGTACACCCCCCCTATAAACATGTTTTAACACATGTTGAGTCAAATTTAATACATATTTTTATAATATATAATCATCTTTTTGTATTATACTGTTGTTTGTAGGGTTCAAAGTGAATTGGGTGGAGATTTTTCAAAGTACTGAGCAATAAATTTACTGTTAATCTGTTATGTGAAGTTTTTTTTTTTTTTAAAAAAAAAAAAAAAAAAAAAAACAGCTTGTGTTATTTCACATATGAAGTTGGCTTAGTTTGAAACTTTGAATTATTTGAAACACTTTATTTTGTATTTGTAATGCACTAATAAATTTTATTTTGTATTTGTAATGGAATGTTTGTTTTTTTTTAGTTTAATTTGTAATTTTTAGTCAAAGGGGTAAATGGGGGAACAGGGGAAACGAATAAACGGGGAAAAACGGGTAAAATGGGGAATTGGGGTGGGGGATGGATATACCTCCCCCCAAATGGGGAAATAGGGGGAAGGGCCTGAGAAGTGGGGATGGGGATGGGGATAGGGGGACCTATATCCATCTTCATTCCCCAAATGTGCATCTCTAGTGTTGACCTTCATTAATGTAATTTTTTCCATTTATTCCTTAAAAAAAATCCCTTTATTTCCCAATTTTGAAAGCTTTCGCCATTTATAGGATTTGAGTCACTGATCTGGGAGTCATTTGCCAAAGTCCCAAGCTCATCCATCTACTCGTTGAGCTACGCCCTTGTTGGCACAACGCAAGTTACTTCATCTAATTGCAATAGCGTAATATTTAAAAAAAAAATAAAAAAAAATTACTTCATCTAAAAAACAATAAATCAGTTACATATGATTTTTTTTCTTCTTAGTTTTACGATGTTTATTAATTACAATACTTCACAACTTTAGATAGAAACGAAGTAGACGGTGTGATGTTGCCCAAATAGTATACTTCTCGGTTCTCGCCATGTAGTAATGTACCATTCAAAAATTGTGAAGTATTTGACTAATAAATTATATTAATTAATAATAAAACAACTTTTAAATATTTTATCAATATAATAATTTACATTGTTCTATTTCTTGAAGAGCCCGAAAATCTCCAGTTGAATTTTCGTAAGTCGGTGGGCACTGACAATGGTAGATCAGAAATTAGTAGGTCGTGCACTACGAGATTCTGTAAAAAATAAGAAGGTAAAATGGAACGAGAGGCGAGGGGTGTCCCGTTGGGGACTCTCCAATGCTCGAGTTAGACAATTTATCAATAAATAAAATAATTTCAAATCAACAATTAAAATGAATTAAATATAAATCAAATCGTAAACGAGCTGTTGAATCCTGGGTGGTGTTGTTCGGAGAGCCTTATGTTTGCTTGGGCTGAGCATTGAGCAAATTAATTTGCTAAGAGGAGACGAGGCAAGGCCGTCGTCAATCCGCTTAGAATAAATGAATTAGAACTATTGACGTGACTTAGTTTGGAGTTGAAAGACTAGCAATTGTTCTGCTGGGTTTAGATGTCGTCCTACGTGTGTGTAGAGTCGAACGAGTTGATTAGGTGAGCGAGAAAAGGTGTTGGTCGAATGGTTTTGTAAATACTAATTGATTGAATTGAGATGACCCAAGTCGAATGGACTTGTAGAATAGGTATTGGTCGACTCAGTTTGTGTAGGAGGAGATGAATTGTGCTTTGTGGATCAGTGTGAGCTAATGGAATAAAGCAATAAATGTAGACAGATAATAGCTGAAGATGTTGAATGTGTGAGGCAATAAGTCAACTTATGCCACATGAGTGAATTGTATTTGTTGCGTCTTTCTATGTGTGTCAAGGAAAAAAGCCTCTCCCTTCTATTTATGGCTGGAGATTCCACTTAAAATGAGTTAGTTGATATCTTCCCATCAATCTCAGTCTGAGATCGTGGGACGAGATAATCCCTTAAATCTCGAGTTTTTAGGAGATATATAAGTTGTTGATCGAGTCATTAACGTGTATTTAAGTACTGACTTAGTCTCAATTAGGGATGGCAATGGGTCGGGTTCGGGTCGGGTCCTACTAGACCCAGACCCATTAGAAAAATTTAGACCCAGACCCAGACCCAGACCCATGAAAAATTTCGGGTTCGGGTTCGGGTTCGGGTCTGGACCCGCTGGTCTTAGGCAGACCCAGACCCGCCCCGTGGACCCACGAAATATCATGGGTCCAGGTTTGGACCCACGGACCCGTGGACCCATTGACCCTTTTTTTTTTCCTTTCTATTTTTATTCAATTATCACTATAAAAACCTGTTTGAAAGTCATAATTATAAAACATTATACATTCAATTTTACCAACATTAAACATTACATAAATATAGCATCCTAAAACATTAAACAAATCACATCAATACTAAAAAAAATTCATAAACACAACATTAAACATTACACAAATAGCATCCTAAACAAACACAAATAGTGTAAAATCAAGGACATAACAAATAAATCATTGATTATCAATGAATCAATGGCATTCATCATTCATTTCCTCTCCACTTCCAATTTTCAAAGTTCCATTCCTCCACTCAAGTTTTTCACCAAATGATTGTTGATTCCTACAACATTCAATTTAAAATCAATTTAGTATATATTCAAATAAGATCAAATAGTAATAAATTCATGACAACAAAATGAGTTTACCTCATCATCATCATTCTTCGTCATCTTCCCTAAAAATAGAAGCTTCAAATTTTCTTTCTAAGGTTGAATCTAGTTAGAAGTAAAATATATGAATTAGAATAAGATAAGAAATAAAATTAATAATATAAAAACTTCAATGAACAATGTAATAATTTTTATACCATTAAATTCAGACCATAACCAACTTTGAGCACACATTAATGCCTCTACTGTCTTTGGATGTAACCTGCTGTTGACGGTGAAATTTGGATTGCCACGCACTCAACAATTAAATCAATTCAATATGAAGCAAGAAAATTAAAAACACATGCAAAAGACAAGTTTTACGTGGAAAACCCTTGAATGGGAAAAAACCACGGCGCCCCTTAGGGCAGAAGAATAATACTAGGTTTTCGTTGCTTTGTTACACACTCTAATCTCTCACAATTGCTCTCTTTTCTCTCTCTATCTCTCTCTATATTTCTGAACCCCCTCCTCGTGGGATCGGTGATTCTATTTATACATGTTTATTTAGGGTTTCCCCTTGTTGATTTGTATTAGGATCCTTTTCTGTCGCGGATTGGGTCTTCTTTCCTTTTTATGATTCCTTGTTGCTTCTGTGTTTCTGCCGAGTCGGTTCGAGCCCAGTGTGCTGGTCCAGCGAGTACCTTTATTTTCTGGGTATTGCGTATCTGGCGAGTGCACTTCTATATTCGGCGAGTAGGTTTTTGGTTTTGGCGACCATGCCTTTGACTTCCCTCTGGTCTAAGCTATTTTATCATCCTGACTGGTCAAACTTCTTCCCTTTACCCGGTCAATGAATGACGTGGCAACCTTTTGTTAGCTCCTTTGATGACGTGTCAGTTGGGCGAGTTTATACATACAACAATACCCCCATAAATACTTCGAGCTGGGCGAATGACTTGTCCTTCCTACTTCGTTTGCCCCTGCGAGCAGTATTTATATTTATGTTTATGAGATTTCAACGCATTTTTGCAATAACTCCTTCTTTTAACCACGCGCTGTATTTATTAATTAATTCTTCCGGTGCACGCTTTCAATCTGAACCACATAACTTCTGGCGTTTCCACTTGCTTGACAGGTGAAGGGACGTTCTGACGGCTTGGTTTTCCCCAAGATGCCACATGTCACTTATCGGGTGGTGACCGTCGCGGTTTGGTAATAGTGGCCGTCATTCCCATTAAATACACATCATTGTACTTGATTGCTCTTTTTTGAATTTCGAAATTCCCTCTTTTTAAGGCCCGATCGTTTCTCTTCTTTCTCTTTACTTGCTTCATCGTATTTTTATCAGAGCAGAAGAAAGAACAGCTGATCTCCTGCTTTCGTCTCTTTTATTTCTTCGAGAGCTAACTACAGTCCTTTTCTTGTGCCTTTTATTGTCGGTCGATTCACCGGATTTCGCCTCTTCTTGTTTCTCCGTGTCTCCTGATCTTTTCTGCGCATTTTGCGAGTCTAGGGTTTTCTGGTGAGTTTTCATGGATCCCTCCTTGCGCTCTTTTCTTTTTAATCGGATGATGCAAGCTATGGAGCTTGGTGATAAGTGTACTGCGGACAAAATTGAATCTTTGATTCGTAACTTTCGTCCAGATTCTCCGGTCCCGATTTCCGTTGATATTCCATTTTTTGAGAATGCTTCTAATCCTGACATCTCTCCTCCATCTTTTGACAGTGATTCTCCAGCAATGACGAGATCTCCTAAAACTACAAGCAGTAAACGACGCTCCACTAGGGCTCCTCGCGAATCTCTGCTGGATGTGCAGACGGTTGTTGACTCTGATGTTGAAGACCATCAGAGGGATAGGCTGCTTTTCTCGCCAGCTCGCCCATGTTCTTTCGACACAGAAGTAAATGTGGTCGGCGAGGGCGAACTTCGTAAATACAAGAGTCGTTTCGACATTCCAGACTCGGTGACTCTTGTGTTACCTGGCGACCGGGCTGCGTGGAATCCTCCCGAAAATGCGGTCGCCATTTACGGAGCTATGCTCAGTTGTGGGGTGACTCTCCCCCTTCAGCCTTTTATTGCCAGGTTTTTGGCGGAGGCTCAAATTGCGCCGGCCCAGCTCGCCCCAAATAGTTACAGGATACTGATGTGCCTGTGTCTTATGTGGAAGTTGAAGGGTTACGGGCCTCCTACGCCCCGCGAGATCCGCCATTTTTATACTTTGAGACAGGCGGGCAATGGTGGCACATACTTTCTTCTTTCCTCGCCGGTGGAGAACTGGATTCCCGAGGGTGTGGCGAACCCTGGTCAGGTCGAGGTCTCCAGTGATGAGAAGAAGAAGGGTTTCATCTGGGGCTTCCCTACTTCAAACAAGAGGTGGAAAAACAGTTGGTTTTTCGCCAGCGGCGAGTGGGGTCGAAATGTACCTGCCCACAATCGCCACAATCTTTTGGCGAGGAAGGTTCCCAGGCATTTCACATCTCCTGAAGCCTGGTCGAAGGCGGCCCCTGCTTTGACGGATAGGGAGGTTTCTCATCTAGCCGCGGCGGCTGTTCTTCCTTTGGACTCGAGGGGTAGGTCCTTCCTCTTGGATGAGGAGAAGATGATTTCCTCTGAAATCTTTACTCGGCTTCATGCAAGGCTCCCTCGCTGTAAGTCTCGCTCTGTTCCTCCTTTATTTTCTCGCTTGATTTTATTCTTTTAGTTGATACTTGGTTTTATTTTCCCTGCAGTGTGTGATTTTGACACCGTTTGCGATTTGCAAGCACGGGCGGTGAAGAATTCCGAGGCTGCCAGCAAGAGGCATGCTGCTGGTTTGGCTAAGGATGGAATTGCTAGTCCTGACGGTGATGATCACTCAGACGGCGGCGAGGAGGCCGGCGATGTTTCTAGGGGGGGTGCTGTGAATACTCCCGCTGCAACTGCAGCTGTTACCCCCAGCCGTAAAGGCAAGGAGAAAGCAGGTGCCTCAAGGGGGGTCGGCAGTGTTGAGAAGAGGCGTGTTGAGTCAGGGCCATCGCCTGTTCGCCCGAAGGTTGTCGTGAGTACTCCCGCTGCTGCTTCTACTCCTGCTGCGAGTACTGCTGCGACTGTTCCTGCTGCCACAGCCCCCAATCGTAAAGGAAAAGAGAAGGTGGGGGTTTCAGGCGTGGCTAGCGACATCCCCATTTTTGACGCGGATGTTCCTGAGACTCCCCTCGATCCTGCGAGTGACTTGGCTCCCAGAGCTAGGAATAAACGTCCTGCTGAAAGTGCACCTGATCACTCAGCTCGACCTCCTAAACGGGCTTCGCGGGTAGTGCAGTTCGTTGTCTCTTCTGATGAGGAGGATGTTCAGGAGCCGGCTGTCGCCGAGGCTCCTCCTGCCCAACCGGAGAGGTCTGCTGAAGCGGAAAATGTGGCGGCGCCTCCCTCTGAGGGGGTTAATGAACAGACTCTCCCTGCTGCTCCTTCTCAACCAGCTTCTCCTCGGCCAGCTTCTCCTGCAGTGGTTGTGGGCGAGCCAAGTGTCTCAGATCAACCTAGGCCATCTGGCCCATCTGAGTCGACGGATCGGCCAGGCCCATCACATCAGGCGGGGACCTCTGCTTCCGGTTCGGGCTTGGCCCGTGAAGTTCCTCCTACCGGACCGGTTGAAGCTGAAGAAGGGAGCGTGTCCCTTTTCGATTTTTCGGCCACTGAAATATGCTCCCACTTGGCTAATAATGATGTATATATCGGCGAAGGCTGGGGGCATGTTAAAAATAAGTCTTGCAATAAGAAGATGGAGTTTTTCTTCAACTGCCACTCCTTGGTAAGTTCTTCGCCGCAAATCTCTATGTATTTTATTTTTTATTCTTTTTTCTAACTTTGGCTGTCTTCTTCCTCAGATGATGTCTGAGATGGGCGATAGTTATAAGTTCGGGATCAAAGCTTCTCGTGAAATTAAGCGCTTGCGCGAGCACGCTTCTGTTTTGGCGGCCGAGAAGCTTTCCGCTGAAGAATCCCACGCTCAACAGTTCGCTCAGTTGAGAGAGTCCTCGGACGGTCATCTGTCTGCTCGGCTAGCCGCTGAAGAAAAACTTTCTGCTGCTGAGGAGGAAATTCGCTCGTTGAAGGAGCTCCTATCCTCGAGTCAAGAATCCTTCGCAGCACGTTTGGAGGCTGAGCGGGTAGCTGAGGAGGCTAAGGAGAAGGCTGAACTGGAAGCAGCGGACTTACGTAACCAGCTATCTTCCCGCGATCTCATTTTTGAAAACTTGAAAGCAGTGCTGGAGGCTGAGTCAGTTGATCGCTTCAAGAGATCCCCTGCTTATGATGCGCTTTTGTTGCGCGAATTTGAGAAAGGCATGAGGCAGGCGAAGAAATTCTTTGCCATGAAGGATCATTCCAATGAGAAAGCTCTGAAGCGTTTTGACAAGTCCCTCCAGCAGCATATGGCCCACGGCGTGGACTCGATTAAAGACCAGATGAGACGATGGAAAGCCCACTGCCGTTATAACCGGACTGAGCCTCATCCTATGCATCTTGAGATTCCCAGCAAGCGTACTTTCAATACTTACTACTCGGGTCAGAAGGGCAGTTTTTCTGGCTCTGGCGCTGAGCCCGATTTGGGTCCCGTTGCTGGGAGAGATTATGAGCCCTTCATGCCAACGGAGGATGAGGCAGTCATTTGGCCTTCAGATGAGGAGATCGAAGACGAGGAAGATAGCGAGGGCCCTCCTGCAGCCGGTTGATTCTTCTGTTGTTTTTTGGAAGACTATAAATTTATTTTTGTCCATTCATTTGTAAATAATACAAAGTTTTATGAATATATATGTTTTTCTTCGTTCAGCTGCCTTTGCTGAGTTTTGGCTTTTGCTTGGTTTTCCACCAAGTGTTGTTTTAGCTTACTGTTGTTTTTATTCAGCTGCCATTGCTGGGTTTTCGGCTTACTTAGTATTCGCCAGGACGTATCCGACTATATACCAAGTTTTTATTGTGTTTTATAGCTATATTCAGCTGCCATTGCTGTATTTTGGCGTACTTAGTGTTTTGTCAGGATGTATCCGACCATACACAAGTTTTTTTTTAACATGTTTTCATCTTTTATTCAGCTGCCGTTGCTGTATTTTGGCGTACTCAGTGTTTTGGCAGGTTTTATTCGACCATGCCCTGAGTTTTTATTTCTTGCCAGTTATCGCTGCAGCGAGCATAAAGCTCGTTTTCATGTAATGATAGCTATGTGTGATGGCGAATGCCTTTTGCGTTTGGCGAGTCAGAATCGAGAATCTCTTTAGTAATAAATTACTCTTTATTTAATACTTCCTGCAACTTTATTAACACAGTCATAAAGAAAAAATGCTAAAACGAACAACTGCTCTAAGCTAAATAGAAAAATAGAAGGAATTAAAAGAATCTAACTTGTCCTTTAAGGATAATATATCTTCAAGTACTGCGCATTGCATGGACGGGGTAGCTCGCCAAATCCTTCTCGAGTAATGCGATATGCTCCATGGCCAGCTATCCCCGTAATCTTATAAGGCCCTTCCCATTTGTCTGCGAGTGATCCTGCAGCCTTGTCTCTTGTTCCCGGATTCACCCTCTTCAGTACTAAGTCACCAAGTGTGAACCTCCTTTCACGCACATGCGAGTTGTAATATCTGGCTACCCTCTGTTGGTACGCTGCATTCCTTATTTGTGCGCGCTCTCTTCTTTCTTCTAACTCATCTAGGCCGCACTTTAGCATATCAACGTTGATTTCTGGCTGGAAGAGTTGTACCCTTGGTGAAGAGAATGATGTTTCCACGGGAATAACAGCTTCTGCTCCGTAAGCCATGGAATACGGGGTTTCGCCTGTTGAACCCCTTTCCGTTGTTCGATATGCCCAGAGCACTTGTGGTAACTTATCCGCCCAGCTCCCCTTTTTGGTTACTAATTTAGCTTTCAGGTTGTGCTTGATGATTTTGTTCACTGCTTCAGTTTGGCCATTCGTCTGTGGATGTGCTGGAGAAGCGTAGTAGTTGTTGATGCCATACTTATCACACAGTTCCCTGAATTTCCTGCCATCAAATTGGGTCCCATTGTCTGTGATGATGGTGTTTGGTATCCCGAATCTGTACAAGATATTTTTCTTCACAAAGCTAATGGTGTTTGCTTCTGTTATATGCACCAATGGCTCGGCTTCTACCCATTTTGTAAAATAATCCACGGCTACTATGGCATGCTTTGCTCCTCCAGTTGCTGTTGGCATTGGGCCGATCAAGTCTATTCCCCACATGGCAAATGGCCAAGGCGAGGTAATACTTTGCAGGAGCTCAGGTGGTTGCCGGATGTTATTGGCGATTTTCTGACATGCTTCACATCTCGCTGCCACCCTTTTGGAGTCGGCGAACAGAGTTGGCCAGTAAAAACCCTGTCTCAATGTTTTGTGGGCTAGGCTGGCACCCCCAGCGTGGTTCCCACAATTTCCACTGTGTATGCTTCTCAGGATACCTTCTGCTTCTTCAGGCCCGACACATCTCTGCAGTGCCCTCGAGTATCCCCTCTTGTATAGTTCTCCATTGAGTACCGAGTATCTTGTTGCTCTGTATTTTAGCCGCTTTGCTTCCAGTGGGTCACTTGGAAGTATATCGTTGACGAGATATTCTTTAATTGGCGTGATCCAGCTGTCCCTCTCGCCAAAGACTGCCCCGACTTCCTTTGTTTTAACTATACTCGGCTGCAATAGGCGGATCATAGAGATATTGTTGGGCCAGATGTTGATCGTGGCAGATGCCAGTTTGGCTAAGGCATCGGCCTTTTCATTTTCTTCTCTGGGGACGTGAACAATTCTATACTCTTTGAATCTTTCTAACAGCTCCCTTGCTAATTCCAGGTAAGTGATCATGCTTTCTTCTCTCGCCTGGTATTCATCTAGTACCTGATTGACAACAACTTGAGAGTCGCTGAAAATTTCCACCTCGTCTGCACCTAAGATTGTGCTAATCTTTAAACCTGCTATGAGTGCCTCGTACTCAGCTTGATTGTTGGTGGCTTTGAAATCAAAACGCAAGGCACATTCGACTGAGTCTCCTTCCGGTGTTGTCAGCACTATACCTGCCCCGCTGCCGTGCGTGTTTGATGAGCCATCAACGCGAAGTTGCCATTTGAATATTTTCTTATTTTGCTCCACCATCATTCTCGCCACCTCTATGCTTGGTTCAGTGAACTCTGCTACGAAGTCTGCCACTGCCTGGGCTTTAATTGCTGTCCTTGGGAGGTATTCTACATCGAATTCACTTAATTCGATCGCCCACTTTGTTAACCGACCGGATACCTCTGGTTTCTGCAGGATTAACTTCAGTGGGCAGTTGGTGTATACCCTGATTCTATGAGCCTGGAAATATGGTCTTAGCTTCCTTGCTGCTGTTATTAGGGCGAGTGCCATTTTTTCTGCCGGCGAGTACCTTGTTTCGGCTGGTAACATTGCCTTGCTGGTGTAGTATACTGGCTTTTGGATTCCATCTTCCTGTCGTACTAGCACGGAACTTGTGGCTGCTTCAGAAACGGATAAGTACATGTACAATGTCTCGGCTGTTTCTGGCTTTGATAGCAGTGGTGCCCGTCCAAGGTAGTCTTTCAAGGCCTGGAAGGCTTTTTCGCAATCCTCATTCCATTCGATCCCCTTTCCCTTCTTTAAAGCTTTGAAAAATGGTAGGCATCGGTCTGTTGATTTGGCTATGAATCTGCTCAGCGATGCTAGGCACCCTGTGAGTTTTTGGACATCTTTCAGAGTCTTTGGCGAGACCATTCTTACTAGTGCTTGGATTTTTTCAGGGTTCACCTCTATTCCTCTTTGGTTTACCTGATATCCGAGAAACCTCCCAGATGGTACGCCGAATACACATTTTGCCGGATTCAACTTCATTCCATACTTGACCAGTACGTCGAACGTTTCCCTCAGGTCATCTGCATGTTTATCTGCGGTAATACTCTTTGTCAGCATATCATCAACATAAACCTCCATATTTCTCCCTATCTGCCTGGCGAACATCTTGTTGACCAAGCGCTGATAAGTTGCCCCAGCGTTCTTCAGGCCGAATGGCATGACCGTGTAACAATACAACCCCTGATCTGTGGTGAATGCCGTTTTCTCTTCGTCAGGCCTGTGCATCTTTATCTGGTTGTACCCTGAATATGCATCCATGAAACTCAACGTCTCATGTCCGGCTGTTGCATCTACTAACTGGTCAATCCTTGGTAATGGGAAGCTGTCCTTGGGGCAAGCTTTGTTCAGGTCGGTGAAGTCGACGCACATCCTCCATTGATTGTTCTTCTTTTTTACTAAGACTACATTCGCCACCCATTTCGGGTACTTAACTTCTCTAATTGACCCTGCGGCGAGCAACTTTGACACTTCCTCTTTTATCGCTGCACTCCTTTCTGGGTTGAAGCTTCTCCTTTTCTGTACTACCGGTTTGCATTTCTCATTCACAGCCAGATTGTGAGAAATTGTGCTTCTATCAATCCCTGGCATGTCTTCGTGGCACCAAGCGAAAATCCCCCTATATTTTTTCAACAAGTTCGTCACATCTTTTTTAACCTGTTCAGTCAACCTTGCTCCGATCTTTACTGTTTTATCTGGTTCTGTTTCATCTAGAACAATCGACTCAGTCGGTTCTTCCTTTTCTCTGCTTGTTTTGTCTCTTGGATCCAGTTCGAAGTTTTCCGGATTATCCTCCTGCGTCTCTGTGTCTACTTCGAATATGTTCAAAGTTTCCATCCCTGTTTTATCTTTGAAGATTGACAGGTTGGCGCGGCGAGCCATCTCCTGCGACCCCTTCAATTCTCCGACGCCGAATTCTGTAGGGAACTTTATTTTCAGTGCATGGGTTGAGGTTACAGCTCGAGCTTTGTTAAGAAACGGTCGGCCCAGTAGAGCATTATACGGCCAATTATGGATGTCAACGACGACAAAGTCCAACAGGATTGTTCGCCGGCATGGTGCTGTTCCAAATCTTACCGGTAGTTTCACTGTTCCTAACGACCTAACCTCTGCGCCACCAAATCCTTTTAACGGTACATGGAATGGCTCAAGATCTTTCCTGTCCAGCCGCAACTCATCATACACTCTGGCACTTAAAATATCAGCCGAACTCCCATTGTCTATCATCACTCGAAGGACATCCCTATGGGCTATTCGAACTCCCACGACAATTGCATCATTAGGCTTTGCATCAATCCCGTCTGAGTCTTCTGCTGTAAACGTTATGGGATCATGTCCTTCTCTCCCCTTCTTAGGGTTTCTCTGCACAGAATTGACTTCCATGCTCCTGCCTTCATACATCACTTCTCGAACTTCCGACATCCTTTCTCGATTGCTCCTCCCAGTGTAAGGTCCGCCGAAAATAGTGTTTATGGCTGCGTTAGGACTGTTCCTCCTTGGACTCTTCCTATCTTGCCCGTTTCCTTGGCGGCTATCTTGGCGACCCCCGTGCTTGTCCCCTTTCAAGGCAAAGTCTTTCAGGTGCCCATCTCTGATCAGGCTTTCGATGTGATCGCGCAGCTGGAAACACTTTGAAGTTTCATGTCCATGATCTTTATGGAATCGACAGTACTTAGTTGTATCTCTCCTTGCATTCGCTGATTGCTGTCGGGGGTATTTGGCGAGTCCCTTGTCTTCTACCACAGACAATATCTCCTCCTGGTCGCCATTTAAAGGGGTGTAATGGTTGTACCTTCCTCGAAACTTATTGGCCCGAGTGTTTCCCCTGCTCTCTCTTGAGTATCCCTTTTGGCCCTTCTCATCCTTCTGGCGATCACGTGATTGCATCTTTTTGTCGTCCTTATGGTCTGTTTTCAAGTTAGGCTTGTGCCCATGCACGTAGCTACCCCCTTGTGCTACTTCTTCCTCCTCTGCCAGTGCATAATCGCCAGCTATTTCCATCATCTCTTCGTAAGTTTTAGGTCTATCCCTTCGCAGGTCAAAGGATAATCGTCCACTCTGTAGCCCATTGGTGAAAGCGGCGATTACAGCTACATCACTGGCATCCTCAATTTGAGCTACTTCCTTCCCAAACCTGGCCAGATACTTCTTGATTGATTCGTTATGTTCCTGTTTCAAGTTTGACAGATGGGCGAGTGACTTTCTTCTTTGGACACTTCCCATGAACTGCCTTATGAATGCCTTGCTGAGGTTTGAGAAGCTGCTTATGGTTCCGGGTGGAAGCCTTCCGAACCATCTAGAGGCGAGGTCGCCGAATGTTTGCGGGAAGGTGAGACACAGCAAACCGTCATTGGATGAATACTGGGCCATGATATTGCGGAATCGGCGAACATGTTCTTTTGGATCCCTGTTCTCTTTGTACTGCTCAATAGTTGGCATTCTAAACCTGTCTGGAAATTGGGTGCGAGCAATAGTTTCAACGAATGGGCTATCTGACTCATCATCCGAGGATACATTACGACCATACCTTCGTGCCATTGCTGAAACCTTTCTTGATAGCTCTTGTAAGGTGACATCTCGCTGACCAGTTGGTTCTCCTGCTGGATCGAGCCTACTCTTGATTGTCATTCTACCATGATTGCCTCTCTCATCTGGGCTTCTTCGATCTTCAGTGCTCTCGGATCTTCTCCGCTTCGTTCTTTTAGATCGCAACTCCCTTCGCGGACGAGGACTCTTGTCTTCAGATGAGATGGACCGGTGTCTCCGTCGGTTTCGCTGGTATGTGTCGCTGGAATTGACCCCATGTGTTCGCACCTGGTCTCGTTCCTCCCTGGACTCTTCATTCATCACACCCTTTCCCTTCCTTCGTTTTCTCCCCTCGAAATCCTCAATGTGGTCTTGGGGGGTCTCCTCGGTGGATTGTCTTGCTTGAGTGTCGGGAACTGTGATATGAACTTCTGACCGCAGCCTTCCGGGTGGATGGGTTCCAGGGTGGTTAACTCGTAAGGAGATGAGACTCCTAACCCTATAGGAAGCGAAAGTCCTATTTTGCTGGCTTCGCTGATTAGGTTTACCAATGCGGCTTGGAAGTGCTGCAAAATCCCGGGATCAGCCGCCCTAGTTCCTGGCGTTGCTGCTGACTGCTCCCCAACTGTCACTGCCCTGTCTCCCATTGGCGCAGCTGGTTCAACAACTAAATCTCCATTGGAGTTACCATCTCTGTCGCTGTCGTTGTTCATGCTGTCTGATTTCGCAAGGGTCCCTCGAAGTTTTCCGTTCAAAAGCCCCCCTCCTTCTAGCGCCAATTGTTGACGGTGAAATTTGGATTGCCACGCACTCAACAATTAAATCAATTCAATATGAAGCAAGAAAATTAAAAACACATGCAAAAGACAAGTTTTACGTGGAAAACCCTTGAATGGGAAAAAACCACGGCGCCCCTTAGGGCAGAAGAATAATACTAGGTTTTCGTTGCTTTGTTACACACTCTAATCTCTCACAATTGCTCTCTTTCTCTCTCTATCTCTCTCTATATTTCTGAACCCCCTCCTCGTGGGATCGGTGATTCTATTTATACATGTTTATTTAGGGTTTCCCCTTGTTGATTTGTATTAGGATCCTTTTCTGTCGCGGATTGGGTCTTCTTTCCTTTTTATGATTCCTTGTTGCTTCTGTGTTTCTGCCGAGTCGGTTCGAGCCCAGTGTGCTGGTCCAGCGAGTACCTTTATTTTCTGGGTATTGCGTATCTGGCGAGTGCACTTCTATATTCGGCGAGTAGGTTTTTGGTTTTGGCGACCATGCCTTTGACTTCCCTCTGGTCTAAGCTATTTTATCATCCTGACTGGTCAAACTTCTTCCCTTTACCCGGTCAATGAATGACGTGGCAACCTTTTGTTAGCTCCTTTGATGACGTGTCAGTTGGGCGAGTTTATACATACAACACCTGCTACGATGAGGACTCACAAATCTACCCCCGATACTAAAAGCCGACTCGGAGGCAACCGTAGAAACAGGAATAGCCAAAATATCTCTAGCTATGCAATGCAAAGTAGGATATTTAGATGCATTTACTTTCTACCATGTCAATATATCGAAATTCTCAACTCTTGGAATGACAGGTTCCTCCAAATAATAATTCAACTCTGTCTTCACATGAATGGTAGTGCAAGGGACCTCAGTAATATAATAATCAAATCGAGACATTTTTTTTTTGGGAGGACCCATTACTGATTGAGATGGTGAAATATTGGTAGGATTACTTGATGAAGCTTGACTGGCCTTAGACTTTTGCTCATACTCTTCAACCATCCTCAACAAAACTTCTTGAATCTTGTTAATCTCATATGAAGATCCATCTCCATAGAGAGAAGGGAAGTAACATTCCATGACTTTCATTTTATATCTAGGATCCAAAATGGTTGCCACAACCATAATACCATGAAATGTACTCCAATAGCTATCAAACTTGTGTGCCATGGATGATGCCATTAGTTTTATTTGTTCAAATGTGGATGTGCTCCATTCACTAATGGCATCCCTAATGTCACATACGGTTGGTAGATAATTATTGGCCGTAGGATATTTGGTTCTTGAGAATTCTTCAGTGGCTTGATAAAACACATCAAGTTTATCACTGATCTCTTTTGCCAACACCCAATCATCTTCAGTTGGCACATTTTTATAGTGTGAATCTTTATGTTTCAAACGAGGAAAAACAGTTTTGTACATTAAAGCAGAGCGAATCATCAAGTATGTAGAATTCCACCTCGTTTTGCAATCAAGTACCAACTTCTTAGTGCTCTCAATATCTAATTGGCTAACAGTCTCAAAAAACTTTTCCTCTCTTTTAGGTGATGATGTCCAATAAGAAACACTAGAACGAATCCTTTCAACACTATCACTAATCACATCTAACCCATCTCTCACTATCAAATTCAATATATGTGCAGAATAACGCATATTGAACATGTCTCCATTCAACAAAAGTGAAACATCAGAAAGCATGTCCAAGAGAATACGAATCATGGCATTATTGGTGCTACAATTATCCACAGTCAAAGTAGATAACTTGTGTTCAATATTCCAATCATGTAAGCACTCCATCATAACATCAGCAAGCATCTCAGCAGTGTGTGGACATGGAACATATGTAAACCTATGAAAACGAATACCACAATAAACTATTAATCTAATATACTACCACTAACCTTACTATTTTTCACATATTAAACTACTAAATTCACATAATAAAACGGTTAAAAAGATTAATGTGTGATAACGTACCTTATGATTCGACTTTGTAAAATCCAAGAATTATCAACAAAATGTGCCGTGATAGCCATGAACCCCTTCCTTTGATTATGAGATGTCCACATGTCGGTAGTAAGTGCAATCCTACCCTTATTTTTCTCAAATAAACCCTTTAATTTAACCCTCTCATAATCATAAAGTTGTATTATATCACTTTTCAATGTATTCCTAAATGGTATTTTGAACAACGGTTGAGCCGTCCCCATGAACCTATGAAACCCTAAATGTTCTACCATATTAAGAGGGTACTCATGCAAAATCACCATATTTGCAAGCTCTCTTCGGGTAGTGTCTTGATCAAATTTAAATGTTCTAATTTCAACGTCTCCCTCCTTTGTTTTTGTAGCTTTCAACATTTGTCCAACATCACGAAAGTGCCTTCGAGGACAGTTATCCCTATGTTTTTTTAAATGGGATGTTCCGGAAATCCCTTTTGCTGATAACTTCTTACTACAACCTGTGCAAATAGCAGTCCAAACCCTGTTAATTTTTTCTCTATTAAAGAATCCCACACCTTGGATGTCAATTTTCTTTTCCCATCTTCATTGGCACAAGAATCAATCTCAATGTCACCGGATTCAGCATCAACATTAGTAACTTCATTATGACTTGAATTAGTAGGAATTGAAGTCGGTTGGTCTTGGCCTTGGGTAATACTTTTTGATGTTGACATTTGGTGACAAAGTGACAATAACTAGAAAAGCAAAAAATAAGTGTCAATTGACAAGTCTAATAATAAAGACGATTTTATAGGTAGTGTGAATATATGATTATACGTATCATTTTATAGGTAAGACCCGAAAGGTAAGAACCAAAAGGTAAGATTGCAAATCTCTGCAATCATAAAAATCAGAGAATTATGTAAATTAAATTTTGCAGACATTCCAGTCATACAACATTGTTTAGTAATCTTTCATTATTAACAGCACATTCATACCATATAGTATTCAAACAAACATAAATTATAGTCTTTTTACCTATATAAGAAAAAACATCTTCGAAGGATAAAGATAGCAATACCCAAGCTCCATTATGACCAGACAAGCACAAGCTTTAGATATCTAAAACTTCTTAGGAGGGATTGTACAGGGATATGGTTCTTTAAAATAACTAATTCAACAAAAAATAAGTGAAATAGCAATACTTAAAAAATTGGGAAAAAATTGAGGAGACGTCAGAGTTATTAAATCAACATCAGTAAGTTACTTAATCTATTATACATTTATGTAGTCATTTGAATTCCATGTCAATCTATCCGAAAGGCTAAACCTCTAGTTATTATGTCTAGACCATAACCAAACCACATATTCCAGCAACATAAATCTATTAGACAAGGAAGAAAATAGATAGATTTCGCCAGCAACAATATGAGAAATTGAGAACTTAATATACTGAATTTTGGATTCCATCCGACTGTCCATCCATCAACTTCTTTAACAAAATTACCATATCTAGATATAAATTTAATTATGGAAATCAAGATGAATTCCAGTGAACAATATTTCAAGAATAAAATTTGCAAACTTAAATGTAAATTAAATAGAATCGAGCATCGTAGATTTAAGAATCACAAATTCACAAATCACAACATTAATCATTGTTTTTTTTTTTTTCCTGAAATTAACAAGGGATTCTTGTGAAAAATAAAATCTGCAACAGTCTGGTGATTTAAAAGTGAAAAATTAAAATGAAATCTGCAATTACATACCTGTGTGGCTGACTGGCTGTGTGTGGACCGTGTGAGAACTGAGAAGAGAGAGTTGAAGTGGTGAGTTTGGTGACTAGTGAAGTGGTGAGAGTGTGAGACAATGACGGTGGAGAAGTGGTGACTGGTGAGCTGGTGGTGAGAATGTGAGATGTGGTCTCAGGTCTGTGAGTGTTGCGGCAGCAAGAATGACAACAAGAATAAGAAAAAAAAAATTAGGTTTAGGAATTAGGGATTTATATATACTACTCAAATTAGTCGGGTCTGGGTTTCTGATCAGACCCGGACCCGAAACGGGTCTTAAAATATAGACCCAGACCCTACCCGCGACCCAAATGAGAGGACCCAGACCCGACCCATACGGTTCGGGTTCTGTTCGGGTCTGGGTAAAACTGCAATCCCTAGTCTCAATAGTGAAAAGAATACTCGGTGTGTTGAATATTAATCTAGAGGGGGGGGGGGGGGTGTGCTATTATTACCCAATTTTCGCATGCAAGTCAATTTTACGAAAATGCCCCTACTAGTCAAAAATACAAGCAAGTGTAACATAGTACGGAATTTAAATAACACTTGATGTATACGTGGAAACCCAACCACTGGGAAAAACCATGGGCTGTTTAGTGCGCCACACTCGAACCTCGAAATCCACTAATTGAAATGGAGTTTACAACCTATGTAGACCTCGTCTAACACTCCGGTCAATAACCCCCCACTTCTATCACGCGGGCCTTTAAAAGTGACTCTAGTCCAATTGCTTGAGGCCTAAGCAATCTTAGTCTCAAGACTTAATTCTCTATGAAGAGATTATGCAACCTATGTGAATATGTATGAATATTCAAATAACAAACAAGGCTAGGTAACCTTAGATGCTTATCTAGGATGATGATATAATCAATTAAATCAACCCTAGATATCAATTGCTAAATGACATGTCAAATAGCTTAGCTAATCAAGATTAATCAAAAACCTAATTAGCTATCACAAAACAACACTCAATCAATTCATCACAATTAATTCTCTATTCTTGTATTTATCATATGATCAAAAACATACAAGTAAATTAAAAGAGAATAGCTTGATAGTAAAAATACTAAAATAAGATGAACTTAATCAAAATCTTACCAAGCAAGTTGTGATGATGCAAACCTAATCATGGATGCATTCTATATAGTTATAGAAGGTGCAATATGAAATTTGATGCAAAAAGGATTTGATTTGAGTGGTTAAAGGTGAGTTCTTGATTTGATTTTTTCTCAAAAATCTCTTTTTTAAGTTTAGGGTTCTAAGGTGTCAAAGAACTTATTCAGATAATGAGAAAGTAAGATATTTATAGATATCAAGAATTGGGCATGTGAAAAGACAAGTTTACCCCTGAAACGCACCGATCGACGATTTCAAACGGCGGCCAGGCCGCCGTTCTGAATCGCTGAATTGAACCCGAGAAGACCAAAGGAACAACGGCGGTTTCATTCGGCGGTTTCGTGACCGTCGATCCAACCGTCGAATCAAACCCGAGAGAAAAATCAATCAGGTCAAAACGGCGGTTTCGTTCGGTAGCCAGGCCGCCGATCACCATCAGAGGTGAAAACCAAGGAGAAGCCAAGGGCATTCTCCGTAGGCGGTCTTCGCGCGAAACCAAGCACTCATTAGTGCAAGCGCGGACGTTTCCGAATTATATTGGGAAACGAATTACTAAGCACATATACACACGACAAGATATCAATCAAAGTGCTAGTGTGTAAAGTGACATATGAAGAGTATGCACACAAGAACAAATATGCTAAGTGTGTGTGTGCTAACTAAATCTCTTCAAAGAAAACCAAGCACTAGAAATTATACCTTTGGCGTGCTTGTCCTTTAAGGTCTTGGAAGGGCCTTCGAGCTTGAAGATCAATCACCTAAACTACCCTTACACAATCAACCCTATCATGTGGTTTGTCCATGAAATAAGCCAATCAAGATATGGGAATCCTTACAATAGACTTGGTCAAGGTTTGAATCTGCTTTGGGCCAACATTGGGCTTGTCTTTCATTGGGCCAGATCATGCTTGCTTCAGCAGACCATTTGGCTCCTCACTTGGATTTCTAAAATTGGGCCTTAGTGTTTGGGCTTTGCTATTTTTGGCTATCACAGTTAGCCCCCCCACTCTTTGAGTTGAAGTCTTCATGTTAGAGAGTGGAATGTTCGATCGAATTCTTGCGTTGAACAGTCTATATGACAAACATTGGTAGCTTCCAATGTTAGTTGAGTCGAAAAATTGTGGGTTAGATTTCAATAGCCCCATTCTCTTGTAATGAACTCCTAAGAGGTCGTTTAGACTTGTTTATTTTTGACTCATCGTAGAGCGCTTTTTGAGGCTCCGTAGAGTGCTTGTTGTAGCTCGTTATATAGCATTTTTCAAAGCTCCATAGAGCACTTGCTGTAGCTCATTGTAGAATGTTTTTTTTGTTTTTTTTATGCTCTGTAGAGCGCTTGCGTAGCTCGTTGTAGAGCGTTTTTTGAGGCTTCGTAGTGCGTTTGTTGTGGCTCGTTGTAAAGTGTTTTTTTTTTAAGCTCTATAGAGCACTTGTTGTAAATCGTTATAGAGCCTTTTTTAAGGCTCCATAGAGCATTTGTTGTGGCTTCGTTTGATATAGAATGATGTGGTTTCAACCACAGTTGTAGCCTGAAAATGGAGTAATCAAGTATAATTTTGAAGAAAGTCATTGTAGTCTTTTCATGGCGAGATTCAGACTTTCGTATGTGGCTTGAGATAAACAGCCAGTTAAATAAGTTGTAGCTTGACGTAGAACATTTTAAACTTAAATCTTATAACCCACATTTTGTCATTCATAACAAAGAATATATTACTCGCATGCATCAAACTAAAAAGAAAAAAAAAAAAGACTAACTAAAATCAAAGCAAATTGCTCGACATGCATCAAACGACAAAAAATACTAACTAAAATCAAAGCAAATTGCTCGACATGTATCAAACGAAAAAAAAAAAAAAAAAACTGACTAAAATCAAAGCAAATTGCTCGACATGCATCAAACGACAAAAAATACTAACTAAAATCAAAGCAAATTGCTCGACATGTATCAAACGAAAAGAAAAAAAAAAAAAAAACTAACTAAAATCAAAGCAAATTGCTCGACATGCATCAAACGACAAAAAATACTAACTAAAATCAAAGCCCCAAGTAAATTTTCACAATTTTAATGTGGCAACAAACTACAAATATACTGACCTTTCCAAATATTCGTGATTCGTTTTACTTGTACTTCAACAATTCATGAAAGAATTTTTTTTTACCTTTTTTTTTGACGTAGATTATTCAGATGTTGTAATTTGTTCATTGGTGAACTTTTGGAATATCTATCTAGTCCTCGTATCTGGGTGGAGCAGTCTTCTTGATTATGTGTTCCAAGCAGGGTTGACAGATTTGCTAGGATGGCAATCGCTTCCGTTGCCCGCATTAGATCGACATGATTATACTCGAGATCCATTGGGAAGGATGTTTTGAGCCATTTTGTTTTAGCGTATAAACCTGTAAATTCTTTAGTTTTGCAAAATAATTGCCAGGGCCCCACGGTGGGTGCCAAACTGAAGAGCCCGAAAATCTCCAGTTGAATTTTCGTAAGGTGGTGGGGCATTGACATGGTAAAGCAGAAATTAGTAGGTCGTGCGCTGCGAGATCCTGTAAAAAATAAGAAGGTAGAACAGAGCGAGAGGCAGGGGGTGTCCCGTTAGGGACTCTTCGATGCTCAAGTTAGACAATTTATCAATAAATAAAATAATTTCAATTAACAATTAAAATAAATTAAATCTAAATCAAACCGTAAACAAGCTATCGAATCTTGGATGGTGTCGTTTGAAGAGTCTTATGTTTGCTTGGGCTAAGCGTTGAGCAAATTAATTTGCTAAGAGGAGACGAGGTAAGGCTGTTGTCGATCCGCTTAGAAGAAATGAATTAGAACTATTTACGTGACTTAGTGTGGAGTTGAAAGACTAGTAATTGTTCCGCTGGGCTTAGATGTCGTCCTGCATGTATGTAGAGTCGAACGAGTTGATCAGGTGAGCGAGAAAAGGTGTTGGTCGAATGGTTTTGTAAATACTAATTGATTGAATTGAGATGACCCAAGTCGAATGGACTTGTAGATGGGTATTGGTCGACTCGGTTTGTGTAGGAGGAGATGAATTATGCTTTGTGGATCAGCATGAGCTAACAGAATAAAGCAATAAATGTAGATAGATAATAGCTGAAGATGTAGAATGTGTGAGGCAATAGGTCAACTTATGCCACATGAGTGAATTGTATTTGTCACGTCTTTCTATGTGTGTCAGGGAAAAAAGCCTCTCCCTTCTATTTATAGCCGGAGACTCCACTTAAAATGAGTTAGTTGATATCTTCCCATCAATCTCGGTCTGAGATTGTGGGATGAGATAATCCCCGAAATCTTGAGTTTTTTTGGAGATATATAAGTTGTTGATCGAGTCATTAACATGTATTTAAGTACTGACTTAGTCTCAGTAGACTTGGTCAATGTTTGAATCTGTTTTGAGCCAACATTGGGCTTGTCTTTCATTGGGCCAGATCATGCTTACTTTAGCAGATCATTTGGCTCCTCACTTAGATTTCTAAAATTGGGTCTCAGTGTTTGGGCTGTGCTATTTTTGGCTACCACATTTCTCATTTTCTTGATGGGATAAATATAAAAAAAAATTTTAATTTTTTTAAATACCTAACACAATTAATCAAGTTAGATAAATAGCCTGGCCCGGACCAGGCCCATTACGGAGCCCGGGTCCAGGCCCAAAATCAATTGAAACACAAACCATATACGAAAAGCAAAAAATCAAGTGAGAAGCTATCGTCCATCGAATGCATGAACGACAATGCAGTCTCAGCTCCTGGTGGGACTCATTACTCCCATCGACTCCTCTCATGCTTTCTCCACCTTCCTCAAAGCCACTTCCCTGATTTCGACGACGACGACGACGACATGCAGCGGCGGCGGTCGTGTAAGAAACAGAAAAAGAAGGCTCCACCACCGATGGCTCCCGGTGGTCGCGTCGGCGGCGGCGATCCACGGCGACCAAGACCACTACTCCGTGCTCGGAATCGCTAGCACTGCCACGTCGTCGGATATCAAGAGAGCTTATCGCCTCCTCGCCCGTAAGGTACTAAATGGATAGTGTGTAAGTGTCATTTGATGTTTTGTGGTTGTGTTTGGTTGCCGAGAAAGTGCGAGAAATTATGATAGAAGCTTGTTTTGAGTTTTAGCATATTAACTGATTAGCTGATAATTTTAGTGATTGAGAAATCCCAATAATTTGTCACTAGCTTATTTTTTTTATTTTTATTAATTTACGTGTGCTCTAATTTCAATAGATTATGTCAAAACAATTTTCAATTGCATTATGTCAGATCAAATTGTCATTGAGTTAATTTTATGATTAATAGACAAAGTTTTGAGTTTTTATGAATAGAGTAGTAACTAAAACAGCAAGTAGAAGTCTATGTCATTTCTCCAAGTTGTTATAATTTTGAAAAAGCTTGACCACCAATGTTGTAATCCACATCCCAAAAGATGAGGAAAGGAAATGACAAGGCGCAAAGCGCGGTTATAGGACTACGATCATAATCCTCATTGGACAAAAAGATGTATTAAGTCGGGTATGTTCGGACTTATTCTTTAGCTTTTTTAATGGAGTGACTAAAGGCTTGAATCCATGCTCTTTCAGTTATGAATCTGTGACTTTTAGCCATTACACTAGGCAATGGCTGCAATCTATGTAAAGCAGTACAAATGTAGAACTAAGACTCTAAGAGGTGTGATTAGATGTGGGAAAATAGCCAAGGATGTAGGTATTGACAGTCAAAGTTTGCATGGATATTGGAACATGGATTTTTCGAGCAAGGGTAGATGTGCTTTTAGGAGTGAAAGCAACTTTTAGCAGGTGTCCTATGATAAGTTTTGGTCAATAAGCTGCAGAGATTTTGCTAGGACTTAAGCGGTCTTTGGAGCATTCCTTTGAAAGTTTTTGCAAGATTGTTAAATTAGGCTTAGTGAACATCTTTCAGTCTTCGTTTTTATGCTGAATTGAATTAGCCTCCTTACCTTATGGTCCATTTTTCTTTCTTTCTCTCTTTTGCTTGTAATTCTTGAAGATTGTTATGCCTGAAGAGAAATAGTTACAAACTAAGGTTAGATTGTTATGTATATCTCACAAGAATATACTATTGTAAACTCGTACGATTTCAGTGAAATTAGCTGAATGATTGAATGGATTAAGTGGGATTCAGAGGCCTATATGGTAATGCTAAGCAGCTAAGTAAAGTGGTTTGCAAAGATATGAATGCAATCTCTTGCACCTTGAGTATATTACAATAAAATTTAATGAAATTTCTTGTTTTTCTGTGCACTCAATCATATGAACATGGAAATTGAATTTGCTTTCAATCACTAATAACTTAGCTATACAAATTGTCTTTTATGTTATAATATATTGGTATAATAAGTTACCCAGCGTAAGTCCTTAGGCGAAACCCAAAATATGGGAACCTGTTCTCAAGACCCTTAGTTAGCAATATTGGCAGAGTGCTCTTATAGTCTTATGTCATATATCAGTTTTATATCAGATTAAGTTATCCAATCCTTTCATTCCCCTATATCTTTTATTATTATTTTTTATTAATTCTTCAAACTGTCAAGTGTCAATATTATCAGCACCCAACTAAGTCTAAATTTGGAAGAAAAAAAATTAAAACTTTTTGGACTTGATTTGAGAGCTTTGTGGGTGCTGAAAGTTTTGTTGAAGGACAAGCCCTTCAACAAGCATTCTCTTCATTTGGTGTTACTCTGATATGCTTAACTGGTTGCATTTATACAGTGCATGTTAGATGGAAATATCATGGAATGTCTACTATGGTAAAGACACCTTTATCAACAATCAAATATGAATGTTTTGAGTTTGGCCCTAATTCCCTGTGCATAGCACCACAGGTTACTCATATTTTCCATAATCTGGACCGCTGGACCCCATATGAGTATCAACCTTAGGTGCAAACTATCATTCTTGTTTTAATTTTTGGACCGTTGTATAAACTTTGGTGGATTTTATCCATACACATTCTTTCATGCTGAAAATTTATTGCCAAGAAGTTTCACCATAATTGACAACGGCTTGTTTGCATACTCTTCATGAAATTTGGCACAAATGTTGGTTTCATTTTTTTTTTTTACTGAGTCCAATGTTGGTTCATTAATCTATATTCATGTTGCGATTGCAGTATCATCCTGATGTTAGCAAGGATTCACAAGCTGCTGAAGTCTTCAAGTCCGTCCGCCGTGCATATGAAGTGAGACTATCTAACAACCTTCTTGGTGTGTGTTATACTAATTGCTCATTTAATTTGTTTTGGCAAGACCATTAACTCCAATATAAGTAAAATTTTCTTGGTCTGTATTTACCGATAGCTGTTTCAATTTTCTGCGGCATCATGATTGAAATAGTTTTTAGTGAATGAGGGACAGAAAAAGATGACCAATCTCCAAGGGTTATCATTCTTTTTCTCAGTCTGAATATCGATAATGAAAGTTGGTGACAATCTAAAGTTTTATCCCCTTGTTTAAACAGGTATTATCTAATGAAGTGACAAGGATCAAGTATGATCGGGCACTTAAATTTCAAAAAGCTGCTAGCAGGTCATACGGAGGAAATTGTAATTACAGCCCTGAATTTGAAGAGAGGGAAAGGATCTATCGGTGGGCTGAAGTGAGACGAAAAATGCAATACGAGAGATATTGGAAATATTATAATTTGAACGCAGAGAATTCTACTTCTTATGGTGAAACAACAGATGAAGAAGTTAAAGAAGAAAAACTAGATCAAGAGAGAGGCTCCTTTAGTGAAGTTCTAAGATCGGCCTTCATCTCTCTCTTCTTACTGCGGACATTCGGATCCCATTTATCACTCGCATTTAGTAGCCTGTCAGCGTTGTTCGATAAAAAGTTGGATGCTGGATACAAAATTGGCTACTTAATCGCATGGGTTTTGGGTGGGAGTGGAGGCATACTGCTGACATTGTGCCTCTCGTTTGCAAGTTGGGTTTGCGGAAAAACCAGCAGCAGCCTAGTCGCACTTGTAGTGGTAGCCATGTGGGTTGGCTCCAGTCTCGCAAGATTTGCTCCCATTCCACAAGGTGCCCTTCTAACACTTCTCTACATGTCTATTAAGCTACAAAGTGATTCAAGCTAAATTTGCCACAGTCGTGGCTGCAAAACATGCTGCATTTTGATCTTCATCTGTAATCTTTTTAATTTATTTATTTTTCTTGAGGTTGTACATATGTTAGTTCTGTTGAATGTGACACTTGTTTCAATTTGTTCTGAAAATAAATAAATAAATAAAAAATTGTTACAAATGTAGAAGAAATCTTCAACATGTTTCTGGTCTACTGCATCAAATTTCAAAAAGCTATTTATGTTCATCTTGTCTTCTTTTTTCATTACAATGAAGAAGATTTTTACAATCTGGATACAGATTCTCAATATTACAGAGTTTTCTTCATCTCCCTCAGATTCCTCCACAAGTATTTTCCACTGGCCATGTCAACAAATACCCAGAACCCATTTTCAACCACCTGAAAAGTTTCAAGAACAAGAAACTCAGACACCAAGAACCAAGCCAAACAAAAACATAAACAAAATCAAAAGAAAATGAATCATACCCTTTTCAAACTGAACTCTTGTTGATCTTTTAACGAAGTAGAATCCTCCGAAACAATCTTCTCCACCTCCTCCGGCGAAGACTGCACCGTCTTCCACGCAAAATACCCTGCCAGAACCGCCGAAAAGAACACCAATATGAACCTCAAAGGACACATTATCTCTCCCACACACAAGAAAGAAAAGAGAGATATCGAATTGAATCAATCAACCCTCTAACAAGATTGTGTTTCTTGACAGATTGGATTCTGAGAATTTGAAACCAAACAAAGAGAATGATTGCTTTTTTTGCTTTTTAAGCTTTTCTGTTTTTATCGGAAGAGAAGTAGAATATCAGGAAACCGCGTTGCTGGTTATAGAAGTTTCTACTTGGACTTGGCATTTCTTCTTTTATTTATGATTTTAATTGATTATAATAAGAGTTTACAAGGTCAAAAGAGTGGTTTCACCTACTGCATGCAATTATGCGAATATTCATGATTTCATATTAGAAATCTTCGGTGTGTGTTGGGCACGGATGAGTGGTGCACCAAAGTTTAGACATATGACTGCCACGTGTATATCACATCAGTTTTTCACTATATGTTTAATATTCGGTGGCCGGTGCACCACTCATCCGTGCACCGAAGATTTTTTCAAATAGATAAAGCCAGCTTTTATTTTAGGAAAAAGTTCAGAGATGGTGGCTGGCTGCTTTCTTGTATTTGAAAAATGAAACAAGTTGCCAAGTTGGTTATATTTTAAATCTGACCACTTCAAGTTATTGGGATCGAAACATCACGACCGTTGGATTCAAGTCTTTTTTTTTTTTTTTTTTTTTTTTTTTTTTTGACTTTGCTATAAATTATCGCTTAGAATAATTCATTGTCCTAATAATTAACAAAATTTAATAGGGGAAATTGCACAAAATTCCATTGAGTTTAAGCAATATTGCACCTATTGGTAAATTTTGTCATAATTTCACAAAACAGCCCCTGAAATCTGTTGATTACCGTTTTTACCCTTTATAATTTTTAGAGTTAATTGCACTAACTTACCCCTTTGGTTTTGGGTTAACTTTCCTGACTCTTATCGGATTTTTTTCCTTTCTTTTTCTCATCTACTTTGCTGAAAGTTACAAAGATATTCTGGGTTTTTGTTCATTATTTTTCATGATTTTGGTGGATGATGGTAGAGTGAGTATTCTTGTTTTTATTGGTTGACTTTGAGATTAGAGATGGATTGTGGATTTTTTGTGTGGTTGAGATGAGATTTGGGTAATTTATTATGATATGAGATCAAGATATATATATATATATATATATATATATATATATTTGAAATGAGACTTGAATTTTTATTTTCTAAAATTTTCTAAGATGATCGATCCTATCCCGTTGATCATTTTTTTAAAAAAAAATTCTACTTTTTAAATTGTTTTACTTAAATTCTTTTAATTGTTTAATGTGATTAGTTGTTTTTCCACTCCAATTTATTTTTTTCCTTTTTCATAAAATTGGAATTCTTTAATTGCTTAAGGGCATTTTAAAGCGTGCAGTTAATGTTATTGCCTTCAATAAATAAATTATTACTTGTGCAGTTAATGTTATTGCCTTTGATAAATAAAATATTACTTTTTTTTTTTTTTTTTTTTTTTTGTCTTTTACTGGGTTACAAAAGTTAAAAACATTGTGATGTTAAGTTAGGGGTATTTTAAACTATTTCATGTTTTAACACGGTCAAACGTTAATTATAACGTTATTGACTAACGTGAGAGGGGTTGAATGCCAATTAACGATAAAATTATTTATGGGTGTAAGAGGGTAAACTTTAAGAAGGTTTAGTTTAGTGCAATTTGCTCGTAAATATCTTACTTTGAATAAATTAGAGTCACCATATTTCAAGAAATGTTTGTGCAATTATAGCCGGAGTTGTCGCTGAATTCAATATTTCCTAAACTCAAAGGAGTTTGTACAATTTTCCCAAATTAACATTATTTCCTAAATTAATAAATTTATTTATTTATTTTTGTTGAAATCAAATATCATAACCGAATAATTATAGAACGATTATTTTTCAAATAAAAGGGGTGTCAAGATAATAACATGGGCCGGAATGGTTTAGAAAGAGGCTAATTATAACCCAAATTCAGCCCAGTTGTGTGAAACTAACCAAATCCAAGGCCATTATATTGGATTAAAGGTTGAATTTTGCTAAATAATCCAAAGATTGGGTCAGATTCTCCAATCTATCTATACAACTTTGTTGTTTGTTGTTGTTGTAGACCATTTAATGAGTTGCTGGTCTAATGACTACTGCTAATAGTTGCATGTGACGGTACGGGAAGATCTTGGGTGCAACATTTTATTTACGTGGCAATATCGCAGTGGGGGATGATACATCATACATCTCGCTGTATTCTAGTTTTTGCCTCGTGGGTATATGTATTATGTATACAAGTGCTTCCCACCTCCTGTATTAGGTGTCAATATGCAAATATGGTTAGTATCAAATTAAGATGTGAAATCATACAAGGCTTTTTATTTATTTATTTATTTATTTATTTTATGTTTAACATCAATCGACTGGGGTTAGGGGTCTTTTAGGACCTAACAAGATCAACCGCTATAAGTAAGGTTTGGAAAGTCACTCCCACTACAAGTGAGGGATCTTCCTTATCTTAGATGTGAATGTGAAGTGCATTATTACTTGAGCTATAAGTGGACGTATATACAAGTGTCATTTGCTAACAAAATAGTTCGTCTGTTTCTTACATATATGTAATTATTTGGAGAGAGAAAACCCAAAGTATCCAGTGGAAACATTAAACTTTCGTTAGTAACCACTTTTGAAACTTTAATTGTTAATAACACTTTTTTTTAAAAAAATTCAGTTTATGTCCATAAATTACCAGAGTACCCCTGAAAATAGTTTTTTTTTTTTTTTTAAACCTCGAAGCAAACTTGAAATCACGACTAAATTGAAATGTCCAAACTTGAAATCTTGACTAAATTGAAATTAGGATTAGGTTTTTCTATTCTTCCCCTTCTTCTTCTTCCTCAAATTAGGTTTAGATTTTTTGGTTTTCTTTTTATTTTGCAGACCACATCGCCATCCCGTCGTCGTCGTCGCCATCACAGCGCCAAGCAGCGACGCACAACGGCGCGACAACGCGAAAAGAAAGAAAGAGAGGTTCGGGGAGAGAGAGAGGACACCGGCGACGATTTGCGACTATTTGTAGACGTCAGCGCCGTCGCCGGCGTTGATTTACAGGCGTCTGTTTGGACGGGGAGAGATAGATCAAGGGGAGAGAGAGATCGAGGAGAGAGAAACAAAAGAGAGGAAGAAGAGAAAGTGTGTGTTCGGGATGGTTTTTATATGGGGGTATTCAAATAATTTTACAAAAACATTGTTATTAACAATTAAAATTTCGTTTGTGGTTACAAACAAAATTTCCATGTTTAGAGTGGTCATTTTTAGCAATTTCCACTTATTTGGAAGAAAAGCAAGAAAAGTTTCTTGTCATTGTGCAAACCTCAGATCAATTGCAAGCACTTTTCCCAACAGAAAAAGCTTAATTTGCTTTAATTAATTGCTAGTGCTTCTCCAATGCAAGAAGGGAATCTAGCTAGCTATTTCAAATCAATGGAGTTGGTGGAATTTTGTAGATTCTGATATGGAATTCCATCAAATTCAAGATTCTTTAATTCATCTCTAGTGGACATTTCCTGTGTTTTCTTTCTCTTATTGCTTCCTGTTGGCATAGTTGTTTGTTAAAAGCAATTATCATCACATTTTAATGTGCTTTCATAGTTTCCCATTACATTTTCATTTCCTTAATTTCTTGGATTTTAGTTGAAATTGTATTGTAAAAAATGAAAAAAGAAACAATCTTTATTTGTTTTTGGGACACTTTAATTATTCAATTCTCATCATCAACGTGTTGAGTAGGTCTTGACTCTTTGGAAATTGGAATACGAATAATTTTTTTTCTATGTTGCTGACCCCAATTGATTGGAACTAAAACATCAAATCAACCAATTATTATTCTTTTCTAGCAATATATATATATATATATATATATCAGAAATTCTATTATCAGTTCGAACTGACAAAAGTTATATCAGTTCCTTACATGTGGACCACTGGATTTAAATACATTGACTTGACTGTATGCATTTGTCAGCCAACGTATTTAAATCTAGTGGCCCACATACAAGGAACTGACATAACTTTTGTCAGTTCGAACTGATAATAGAATTTCCGATATATATATATATATAAAGCTACTGTTTTTTGTTGTATGTACTTAAGAAGTTATCTGTTTCCCAAAAGAAAGTAATAAAAAGGAAATTCAATGGGGTGTATTGATTTGCGTATCTATTTGATATATAGTGATCAACTAAAATGAACAAATGTGTTTTCTTGGTTCATTTGAAAAGATTTATCATCCAACGTGGTTCGGTGGTAAAAAATCGTACATATCAGATGATGAAGGGTACTCTTAGAGCATTTGTTTATGTTAAGAATTTAATATTAAAACAAAATTCGCGTCCTATGGGCGTAACTTAGTTGGTAGATGGATGAGTTTGGGGCTTGGACAAGAATCCTACCAATGTAAAAGCTTCAAAAAAATAAAAAATAAAAATACATGATCTAAATATGTGGATAGATAGTTAGATAACAAAATTCACAAACTTCTTAAAATTCAATATGAACAAATTTTTTGTTTTTGATATTTTTATGTTGAAGAACTATTTTTGATATGATTCTAAATATTTTGTTGATATTAGTAAGTTCTGTTAAAAAAAATAGGTGTAAATTGCTATATAAATAGATTGAAACAAAATAAATAAAGAATAAATATAATTATCAACCCAATAGTTTAGTTTATAGAAAAACCTTTACACTTTTATAGTAGCTTTATCGGTAGTTCTCTTCGAAGTTGAGACTAGTGTTTAACACTATGTCTTTAAGACGATTTACACCCGCCCACTAGTGCTATAGGTCAATTGACGCTCACCTTATATGATACAACGACTTCTCTGTCTTGTGGTAGTAGCACTTCGAAACCATAAGCGCCTAACGAATTAAATATGCAGACTTCTCTCTCAATAACAAAAGACTCAATGCTTTTATGTAGTAATTTATGTAATATGAAAATTTTCTAGATGTTTATTGAATGAATGACTTACAATATTTATAGATGCAAAGTGCTTGTAGGAAATGTCATGATTTAAATGAAAAGCTGCATCTGGATCGTGTCTTTTCCATTTCAAAAAACATTTCTCCTTGGAATTTGGTGTATGTTCAAAAAAGACACATATCTTTTCATTAGATATTACACCTTTCAAATTCATTCTATATTCATGTGGTTTTAATTGCTGGAAACAATTTTTCATTCATATCAAATATGATTTCTCAAACAAATAAACATTAAATATTTATTGTTTTAGTATCATATTTCCAACAATCCCCCACAAGAATGAAAATTGGCACAACACCATGCATATGACAATGTAGACAGTTGAGAGAGTTTTTTAAATAAAGGTTATTGCATCAAGATAGGTAGCTTTTGAGTTTTGGCCTTGAACCTTCCCTAGTGAAGTAATATCAGATTTACTTGGTTAATCAGTGAATGTGATGTCTTGAACTGTTTAGCCGTTGGTGTAAACCAAGACAATAGTACTCACACAATAACATTCCAAACATATTCTAATTCATACAGTTGTGTTCATTTCGGCCATGAACAAATCCTAGTATCCAAGAGTGCTTTAGAGAATTCAGCCCTACGTAAAATTCTCATAGAAACGGCCACATTTCACACTCAAATAAGTGACTGGCCATAAAAAGTATCCTACCATACCCCACTTGAATAACTCAAGTTATAGGATCATTAAAAGCATAGCTTAGTCTAAATCCATTGTAGGTAGTACTTGTTCGTATCAAAAGAATGGGAAAGAGATTTTATCTCTACAGTGCTTGGCTAGAGTATACTATAATTTCGTTGTCCCTTTTGAACCTAGATCTTGGGATCTTCAGTCAACCAGGTTAGGTTTCCATTATGGCTCCTCTTTTATAAAGGCTTCAATCTCATTCCTCTTGTTAATCGATAAACTTGCTATCTACCCAAACCTTTGGTAAAAGAATTCGCTAAATTATCTCTTGACTTCACATAGTCAATGATAATAAATACCACTAAAGAGCAATTGTTTCACGGTGTTGTGTCTTCGATGTATATGGCTAGACTTACAATTATACATATTACTGTGTGCCCATCCAATTGTAGATTGGCTTTCACAATGTATACATATAGCGGCACAGGCTTAGGCCAACATGAAATATCTTCTAAAAAATCGCGAAGCCACTCGGCTTCTTCTCTAGCCTTATCTAAGGCTATAAATTCTAATTCCATAGTTGATCTAGCAATACATGTGAAATGTCCTCATTTTTTATTGGCTTATTTTGTTGACAAACCACATTTTGGGGTTTAATATGTATTGGTAGTTTAGGGCTTCATTGTTCGTGATCAAGCTTAATTGGAATTCAAGCCCTCAAGCATAAAAGCTCATTGAAGGTATATCACTTGTGGTTAACTTTTATTTGAAGAGATTTAGATTGCACACACACACACACACATCTCATGCATTTACATGTCTTGTATATTCTTGTGTGTTTCTTGTTTGATACTTATGCATGTTATTCCCTCACTTCACACTTGCACAACATGCATATAGATTAGGTGTGCCTTGTTGATTTGATAAGAGAGTTTTTCTCTTTGCCGCGGTCCATGCCGTTATGGGTACCGCGATTGGTGCACCTTGCATGAACTGCGGTTCTTGTCAAGTGTTGCCTCTGATGTTTTTCACCGTGCATGACCGCGGCTGGTGCACCTTGCCACTGGAGCGGTCCCCACCGCGAAACTTTCTAGAGCCCAAACGTCGTGTGTACCGCGGTGCAAACACTTTGTCTAGTTTTCCAAGTTCAAAACGACATCACTTCTCTTAAGGCCTTCTATATATATGTTTCTTTCTCTCCTTGGTAGACCTAGAGCTTATAATTTGAGTTTCTTGAAAGCTTGAAAGTGTTTTGTAAGAAAAGTTACCACCAAGAACTTATTTTTATTCACCTAAACCCATTTCCATGTGCATCAAACATCATCTAGCATCATGTAGGATGTGTTCTTACATGAGTCTTTCTCAACACATATGACTTGGTAAGTAGAACACCATTTTCATCTATTCTAGTGTTCTTACTTAGCAAGATAGCTCATTTATGACTTGTTAGCATATAGACTAAGTTTTTATCTACATGTTGAGCTTTTGTGTTGATTGATTGGGTTGTTGTATTGTGATAGCTATTGCATCTAGGATTACTTTTATTCTATATAGCTAAGCTTTTATATGACATGTAGGAACATGATTTCTAGGATTATTTGACATGTTCATTCATGATTAGTTAAGCTTAAATGTGTTGACCTAGCATTTATGTATTTTATATCCACTTAGGTTGTGTTCTCTTCATTAAGTGTTAAGTCTTGTGACTAAGTGGATTAGTACACAAGCAAGATGGTCTAGGATCACTATTAAAGGCCCGTTGGGTAAATTGAGGTCAACCTAGGTTGCAAACTTTCATTCAAGTAGTGGATTTGAGGACCGTGTGTGGCTAGCATAATAGCCTGTGAATTTTTCCCAGTTGTGGGTTTCTCACGTAAATCAATCAATGTGCAATTTATTGTTTTTTCCGCACTTAGATTTAGTTGGTTGTATTTGCTTAACTTGGGTGAATTTTTTTAATATTGACTAATCAAGAAAAATTGGTAATTAACTTGATTAAAACCTATTCATCCCCCCCCCCCCCCCCCCCCCCCCCCCGACACACACTTTAATAGTTTCAATATGTTTGCTTAGGCAGGATATCTTGTGTAATGTAGTCCAAAATCCTTTGTGTTTCTCAAATACTTAAGTACTCTAATTATAGCCTTCCAATGATCCTTTCCAGGATTATTTGTGTATCTACTCAATTTGTTAACTGAGTAAGCTATATCAGGTCTCGTACAATTCATTAGATACATTATACTACTAATGATTCGAGTATATTCTACTTGTGAAATGCCTTGTCAGATGTTCTAGAAATTTTAATTCCCAGTATCACATCAGCAACACCTAAATCTTTCATGTCAAAATTATTGGTCAACATTTTTTTGGTTGATTTAATCATACCAATATTGCTGCCCATAATCAACATGTCATCCACATAAAGGCAAACAATGACAAATCCATTTTGAGTGCTCTTAGTGTATACACATTTATCACACTCATTTATCTTGAACCCATTTGAAATCATAGCTTTGTCAAATTTCAAATGTCATTATTTCGATGCTTGCTTTAAGCCATATAGAGACTTAACTAGCTTACACACTTTGTGTTTTTGACCATGGGAACTACAAACCCTTTAGGTTGTTCCATATACATTTCCTCATCTAAATCACCATTTAGAAATACTGTTTTAACATCCATTTGATATATCTCTAGATTGTGCAATGCCGTTATTGCAATCAACATTCTGTTATTTGTAAATTCAAAAATAATCTAGTTTGAATCTAGAGAAATCAGAAAGTGAAACCACCAAAACAAAACGTTAGAAATCAGGTTAGGGAAATCAAGGCTCGTGTTTCACACGGTGTCCTTAAGACAATTTCGCCGTATAACACCGTATGAGTATTGATTGTCTCACATGATACAACGATTTAACAATAGAAGTGCGAAGCACAAAACACTTTTAACAAACTCAAATTAAGTTCTAACTCACCAAACACAGAAAGGGAAGAATGAGAAGAGTGAATATGCTGCTCTGTATCTTCGTGATTTCAAAATGTATACTATGAGGAATATACTAAGGTTTTTAAATAGAAAACCTAATCAATAGGGTTCAACTGGATTGATTTGGAAAAAACTTGATTATCACGTTTTTAATGATAAAGGAAATTAATTAAGGAATAATCTCCAAAGAGATCTATTCCTAATTAAACATTGATTCTGTTTTCTTAGTGATCAAGTAAGTATCAGAATCTAAAACAAAAATTAATACTTTCCTTATCATTTAAAACGTTTGACTTGGGGAAGTAGCAAAAAGTCGGTTGTACTCTCACGGTCCAATCGGAACGGCATTCATGTATGCAGGACGTGCCCACACACGAGTCGTGCAATCAAAAGTTCAAGGTCCATGATTTGCACCCCCGCTACGCGTGTGAGAGAGAGCCTCTATGCTACACATGTTGATAAGCTACTATCACACAATCAATTATATACCACATATAAGTGTTTTCCCTAGCCAATGTGGGATGCACAATTTTCCCTACACTATAGGCTCACCTTAAGACTCAATTTCTCATTCACCAATTATTCATTTTGTGAGTTTGAGTATACCATTTCGAAGCTTTCACGGAGGAGAATTCAAATATACGTTGATCTTCCATTTTCATGGAATCAATCATACCCAAATAGTGCTCTCAAAATGTGTGTTCATCAAAAAAATTCCAACAATCCCCCACATGAATGAAATTGACCTAGGAGACACGAGAGATGACTTTTGGTAAGTTCAAACGGTCGAAACCTGCATAGGATAGATAGGTGTTACCCTTTGAACATTCCCTTGTAAAGGTATGCCTACTTTACTGGTTGATCAGTAGATATGATATCCTTGAACTGTTCTGCCGTTTATATAAACGATAGCGCACCTCACACATGCATCTTCTAGACCTAATTTGGTTCTCACTGTTATGTTCGTTTTGGCCATGAACATGCGTTTGGTTCTATGAAAGCCGTTGGAGAATATAGCCCTTCACTATTCACTTTTAGAAGCGGCCACACTTCTCTCTCACATAGGTGATTTCTTAATTAAGAGTAACCTGCATTACTCTGCTCAGATTTCCATTGCTTAGAATTCTGACGCATAAGAATCATTAAAAACATAGTTTAACCTTTTCCCTACGGGCATCACTATTTCATCATAGGAATGGACTGAAGGGTAACCCCCACAATGATCCAACTAAGCCTTACAACTTGGTTGTTCTATTGAACCTAGATCTTGGGATCTCCAGTCAATTAGGTTGGGTTTCCATTGTATCGACTTTTTATTTCATGGGCTTTAGTCCCATTCCCCTCGATGATGTCGCAACTAATTCTCTATTTAACCTTTTGGTTAGCAGATCCGCAATGTTATCTTTTGACTTTACATAGTCAATAGAGATAACTCCAGTTGAGAGTAATTGTCTAATGGTATTATGTCTTTGACGTATATGTCTAGACTTCCCATTGTACATGTTGCTCTGTACTCTTCCTATTCTGATTGACTATCACAGTGGATGCAAATCGCCGGCACAAGCTTGCCATATTAGAATATCCTCTAAGAATTGGCGTAGCAGCCTCCTCACCACATTTATCTAAAGCAATAAACTCAAATTCTATGGTGGATCTGGCTATACATGTCTGTTTGGAGGATTTCCAAAGTACAACTGCACCTCTTAGTGGGCACACATACCCATTAGCAGATTTTGAATCTTTTATATCAGATGTCTAGTTTGCATCATTGTATCCTTCTAGGATAGCATGATATTTGGTATAATGCAATCCATAATTACGAGTGAATCGTAAGTACTTCAATACTCTTACTTTTCCTTTCTAGTAATCGGTTCCTGGATTACTCGTGTATTAATTTGCTAATTGCATTAGCTATGGCTGGTCTTATACAACTTGTTAAATACATCAGACTTCTTATCACTCTAGAATATTCTAGTTGAGAGACACTCTCACCCTTATTATTGGATAAGTGTAGATTCGTTTCTACTGGTGTTCTGGAAATTCCAGAATCATTTTTGTTGAATTTCTCAAGAATCATGTCAACATAGTGTGACTGACTTTGAATGAGTCTGTTCGATGTCCTTTAGATTTTCATTCCCAACATTACATCAGCCGGTCCCATATCTTTCATATCAAATCTTGATTTCAACATATCCTTGGTATATTTGATCATTTTATCATTATTACCAACAATAAGCATGTCATCAACGTAAAGGCACAAAATGACATTGCCATTTCCTGTGTCCTTGACATAAACACATTTGTCACATTCGTTGATTTTACATCCATTTGACATCATAGCATTGTCAAACTTATCATGCCATTGTTTTGGTGCTTGCTTTAAACCGTATAAAGACTTCACTAATTTACAGAATTTCTTTCCTTACCCTAGAGCGGAAAAACCCTCAGGTTGTTCCATATAAATCTCTTCATTTAGATCTCCATTTAAGAAAGCTGTTTTCACATCCATTTGATGTACTTCAAGATTTCGCAAAGCTGCGATTGCAAGTATCCTAATGGAGTTTATTCTTGTCACAGGAAAATATGTGTCAAAGTAATCTAGGCCTTCTCATTGATTGTAACCTTTAATTACAAGTCTAGCCTTATACTTATTAATTGATCCATCCGCTTTCATTTTACTCTTAAAAATCCATTTGGATCCTAGCAGTTTACATCCCGGTGGAAGGTCCACTAATTCCCAAAAGTAGTTTTGTAGAATGGAATCAATTTCACTCTTAATAGCCTCTTTCCACAATAGTCTTTTTGAAGAGCTCACCGCTTCTTTAAAAGTTCGAGGTTCACCTTCTAGCAAATAGGTAAGAAAATCTGGACCAAAAGATGTTTCCGTCCTTGCTCTTTTGCTACGTTTAGGTTCGTCCTTAACTTCATTTCCTTGTTCTTGGTCCTCATAATTATCAGCATGTGTTCGTTTCGACGAACTTGCTTCATCATTGGATTTACATGGAAATACATGTTCAAAAAATGATGAATTTCTAGATTCCATTATCGTGTTTTTGTGTATATCTGGGATGTCAGACTTATACACCAAAAATCGATGAGCACTACTGTTATGTGCATATCCAATAAAAATGCAGTCAATGATTTTCGGACCTATTTTCACCTTTTTAGGTGTAGGTACGGCCACTTTGGCAAGACACCTCCACATTCATAATAATTTATAGGAAAACTTTCTTCCTTTCCATAGCTCATATGAGGTCTTGTTTTCTTTCTTTCGAGGTACCTTATTTAAAAGTTAATTGCTAGACAATATAGCTTCACCCCACATGTTTTGAGACAATCCAGAACTTATCAGCATTGCATTCATCATTTCTTTCAAGGTATGATATTTCTGTTCTACAACACCATTTTGCTGAGGGGAATATGGTGCAGTGGTTTGATGTATAATTCTGTGTTGTGCACAGAATTCACCAAATGATGCTACATACTCACCACCTCAGTCGCTTCTCAGTACCTTGATTTTCTTATTGAGTTGATTCTCAACTTCAGTTTTATAAAGACTAAACTTCTCTATAACTTTATCTTTGTTTTTCAATAAATATACATAGCAGTATTTGGTGCTATCATCTATAAATGTGATGAAATAGTTGTTGCCACCTCTTGTTTGAACAAATTTTAAATCACATATGTCGCTGTGAATTAAATCAAAGGGTTCAGATTTCCTTTCAATAGTTTGAAATAATGACCTTGTCAGTTTTGCTTCAACGCAAACTTCACACTTATGTTTGGGATCAATATTAAAAGTGGGAATATGATTTAAGTTGATTAGTCTACGTAAAGTATCATAATTAATGTGTCATAGTCTATCATGCCATAAATTGGAAGACCCGAGTAAATAAACTGAAGCATTATCTTTATTGATAGTTCTTTTAACAACAGAAACATTGAACTTAAAAAGCCCTTCAGTTACATATTCCCTACCCACATAAGTTCCCTGTTTAGTCAAAACTACTTTGTTTGATTCAAACACCATCTTGAACCTATGCTGATTTTGCAACGAACCAGACACCAAGTTCTTACGAATTTCAGGTACATACATCACATTGTTCAAGCTCAGGGTTATACCAAAGGTCATTTTGAGAACAACTTGACCATGTCCCTTTACGTCAGATGTGGCTGAGTTGCTTATATATAGCTTTTCCCCATTCTCCTTTGCTTCAAACGTATTGAACATCTCCCTGTCATAGCATATATGACGAGTGGCCCAAGTATCTAACCACCAGTCCCTTGGGTTTGACCTGACCGGGTTTGACCTGACCAGGTTTGCTTCTGTCATAACTATAGAAAGATTGATCTCTGAGACATCTTTTGAGATCCCAGCAACCATGTTTGCCTCGTGGTTCTTCTTCTTCTTCTTCTTCTTTGGCAACCTGCACTTAGAAAATTTGTGACTCAACTTGTCACAGTTGAAGCACTTTCCTTAGAATTTTGGCTTCTTAGAGATTCCTACCTTTGGACCCAATTTGGATCCTTTCCCAGGCTTGTTCTTCTTAGATTTGGAACTCTGCCCATGCTCTACGACATTAATCTTTGCTTCAGGCAAACTAACATCTTTCTTCTCATATTTCATGTGATCTTCTTCAATACAAAGCTTGAGGATGAGATCCTCGATCTTCAACTCCTTTCGCTTGTGTTCGAGATAGTTCTTAAATTCTTTCCATGAAGGAGGTAGCTTCTCAATGATAGCAGCCACCTGGAAGGTTTCACTCAAGATCATCCCTTCGGTATGAATCTTATGTAGAATCATCTGAAGCTCCTGGACTTGTCTCATAACTGTCTTAGAGTCCCCCATCTTGTAATCAAGAAACTGACCCACAACAAACTTGTTGGATCCAGCATGCTCAGTCTTGTATGTCCAGTCTGAAGACTCTCATAGTTCTTTAGCTGTTTTCTTCGTGGCATATACACTATACAACAAATCTGACAACCCGTTCAGTATGTAGTTTCGGCATAGAAAATCCGAATGGTTCCATGCATCAATAGCATTCCATAGCTGAACATCTCGCTCTTCACCACTATTAGGTTTAGGAGCTTCCTTAGTCAAGAACCTAGCAAGGTTCAGCGTGGTCAAATAAAACAGCATCTTCTGCTGCCACCGTTTAAAGAAAGGTCCACTGAACTTATTAGGCTTCTCCATGTGATTCATCAATAAGGGAACTGAATTCATATAGGGGTTTGCCATCGGAACATTCCCTTGACTCACATAATGTCTCACCATCGGATTTGGCATGTTTCTCACGAATGAGTCGATAGCCGGAGTCATTGTAGCCACACTTGGCAACACAATAGGCATTTCACCCACAAGCAAGGAGTTCATAGCTGAAGTATCTAATCCCATAGTTGGATTAGCGTTCAGAGTCTCTAGTGGAACACTCGAGTTTACATTAGATTTATCCACCATAATATGTGAAACAAAAACAGAATTGTTTTAGAATCACAAAAATAATAGCACCGATATCAATCAATCGATATCAAAGCAACAAATCAACAATAGATTCTAGATTTCATAATAGAAATCACAATTAGTGTCTGGTAATACAGACCCGATTATCCAATTGAAATCACAATTGATTTCCAAAATTAAAATAGTTATTTATTTGAAATTAGTATCTGGAAAACAGACCCAATTTCCACAGTCTTTATTATTATTAAAACCGAATTAAACCGTGATGTTTGATAAACACAGTGTGTAAACCAAGTTCGTCACAATTTGTATAAAATCCAGAAACCAGAAAGTTTGTAGAAGTAGAAGAAAAAGATTTTAATAGAAAACAAATAAGATTGTTATTTGTAAATTCAAAAACAATCTGGTTTGAATCTAGAGAAAACAGAAAGTGAAAACCACCAAAACAACACGTTAGAAATCAGGTTAGGGAAATCGATGCCCGTGTTTCACACAGTGTCCTTAAGACAATTTCGCAATATAACACCGTATGTATATAGAGATTCTCTCCCAGGATGCAATGATTTAACAGTGGAAGTGCGAAGCACAAACCACTCTCCACGAACTCAAATTAAGTTCTAACTCACCAAACACAAAGGGAAAAACGAGAAGAGTGAATAGGCTGCTCTGTTTCTTCGTGATTTCAAAATGTATATTATGAGGAATAGACTAGGGTTTTTAAATAGAAAACCTAATCAATAGGGTTCAACTGGATTGATATGGAAATAACTTGATTATCACGTTTTTAATGATAAAGGACATTAATTAAAAAATAACCTCCAATTGGATCTATTCCTAATTAAACACCGATTCTATTTTCTTAGTGATCAAGTAAGTATCAGAATCCAAAACAAAAATTAATACTTTCCTTATCATTTAAAATGTTTGACTTAGGGAAGTAGCAAAAATTAATACTTTCCTATTTTAACTGTTTTAGGGTCAGGGACCGCTACATTTGCCAAACACCCTCACACTTTGAAATATTTATATGAAGGTTGATGACCTTTTCATAATTCATATGAGGTTTTGTCTAACTTTTTATGAGACAACTTGTTGAGAATATAATTTGCAGAGAGCAATGCTTCCCCCCACAAATTCTAGAGTTCCCCAGAACTTATCAATATAGCATTCATCATCTCTTTTAAAGTACGGTTTTTACGCTCAGCAATATCATTTTGTTAAGGTGTATAAGGGGCAATGGTTTGGTGAATAATCTCATGTTCGACACAAAACTCACTAAAAGGGGATACATATTCACCATCCTTATCACTTCTTAACACTTTAATTTTCCATCTAAGTTGATTCTTAACTTCCTTTTTGTAAAATTAAACATTTCAATTGCCTCATCCTTGCTTCTTAGCAAGTAGACATGACAATATGTTGTACAATCATCAATGAAGGTAATAAAATATTTTTTCCCTCCTCTAGTCTCTATAAACTTTAAGTCACAAATATCACTATGAATTAAGTCTAGAGGTTCTGTACTTCTCTCAATAGAATGGAATGATGTTCTTATTAGTTTTGCTTCAACACACGTTTCACATTTAATATTGAGATCAATGTGAAATTTAGGAATTAATTCCATGTTAATTAATTTTCATATAGAATCATAATTAACATGACATAATCTATCATGCCATATATAGGATGACTCAAGCATATAAGCAGAACTAATTTTATAATTATTAATAATTTTTGGTACAACGGTCATTACATTCATCTTGAACAAACCATCACTCGGGTACTCTTTTCCCACATACATACCATTCTTAATAAGTTCAAACTTGTTTGACTCAAACACTAATTTAAAACCATTCCTGCTCAAGAGAGATCCATAAACTAAATTCTTTCAGATGTCAAGAACATGGAGTACATTGTTGAGGGTGAGTTCCTTGCCAGACGTCATCTTTAGGACAACCTTCCCTTGACCTTCACCCTTAGAGGTAGAAGAATTCTCCATGAACAATTGTTCTCCATCCAATTCTTGTTAAGTAACAAGCATTTTACGATCAACACAAACGTGATGAGTAGCCCCAGTGTCCACCCACCATTCTTTGGTATTTCCAACCAAATTTATCTTAGAGACAACTGCAGACGGATTTATATCAGATAAATCATTTGAGATCATGTCTTCCTCTGTCATGTTTGCCTCATTTGCCTTGTCTTTCTTCTTTGAGTTGCTTTTACCCTTGCCACTCTTACAGTCCTTAGCAGAGTGTCCTGTTTTGTTGCAATTGAAACACTTGCCTTTGAATTCCTTGGCTTTTTTTAGAATTTCCTTGACTAGAGCCTTCCCCAGAGTGTTTCCGCTTTTTGTTTGGCCCCTTCTCCACTATGTGTGCTTTGACCTCTATGGAAATCCTCTTTTCTTATACCGACGATTATCCTCCTCGATCCTCAATCACACGATCATATCTTCAAGTCCCATCTCTTTATGTTTGTGCTTGAGATAATTCTTGAATTCTTTACAAGATGGTGGTAATTTCTCAATTACCGTAGCCATTTGGAATGATTCACTCAACACCATATTTTCAGCATGAATCTCATGAAGAATAAGTTGCAACTCTTGGACTTGACTGATAATAGTTTTGGTATGTACCATTTTGTAGTCAAGAAATCGACCAACAATGAATTTCTTCATTCCACCATCCTCAGTCTTGTATTTCTTGTCCAATGACTCCCATAAAGCCTTAGTCGTCTTTATTGGACTATACACATTTTAGAGTGCATCATTCAATCCATTAAGGATATGATTTTTGCAGATGTAGTCTGCATGGTTCCAGGCATCAATAGTGGTTGCTTTCTTGGAAGTTCCTGGTTTAGGAGAGTCTTCCTTCAAGAATTTAGCCAAATTTAATGTTGTCAAATAAAACAACATTTTTTATTGCCACCTTTTGAAATCAGTTCCTTTGAATTTCTCAGGTTTTTCTCCATGGTGGGGAGTAGTTCCAACAGGCAAAGAAGTAACAAGGACAACAGGGACTATAGTGCCAGTCACTGTGTTCTGGTTTTTCGTTATTTGAGGAACTCATTTTCCTTCATAGATAGTGATAAAATTTCTTAGATAAGAAAAAAATAATATACTAACTATAGGGAAAAATAAATATATGAACAAACAACTGAGAAGAATGTTGTGGATACTAATATTATATAGAGTAATGCTAGACGTCCAAAATGTTTTTCCCAAATTATGTCCCAAATGATGTGGCACGTGAGGTGTCAACATCACATCAATCACTACATAATCTTATGATTTATAAGATACTAACACCTCACGTGCCACATCATTTGGAACAAAATTTGGGAAAAACATTTGGGATATCTAGCATTACTCTATTATATATTATCAAAATTTGAGCAAGAATCCAAATCCAAGGCAGATAATTTTTCAAAATATTCAATAATTTTAATACCATATACTACAATTTGTAATGTAGTAAACACAATAAGTAAACTTTATCAATCTGAAGCATACATCAATAACATTAGTAGAATCCATTAAACACAGTAAAACAACAATAAACCAAATACTTTTTTTTTTCAATATAGTAATAAACACAAAGATTTAAATCGTCTTAAAGTTGTTAAAAAAAATAGGTGTAAATTGCTATATAAATAAATTGAAACAAAATAAACAAAGAATAAAGTTATGAACCCAATAGTTTAGTTTATAGAAAAACCTTCACACTTTTGCAGTAGCTTTATTAGTAGTTCTCTTTGAAGTCAAGGCTATTGTTTAACACTATGTATTTAAGACGATTTATGCATTCTCTATAGGTCAATCGGGTCAATTAGCGCTCACCTTCTAGGATACAACGACTTCTCTGTCTTATGGTAGTAGCACTTCAAAACCACAAGCGCCCAGTGAAGTAAATATGTAGATTTCTCTCTCAATAATAATAATAATAAAAGACTCAATGCTTTTATGCAGTAATTTATGTAATATTTAAAATGAGATGCAAAGTGCTTATAGGAAAGATCATGATTTAAATGAAAAGCTGCATCAGACATTTATCATTCAAATTTGGTGTCTATTAAAAAAAAACACATATCTTTTCATTACATATTACACCTTTTAAATTTATTTTATATTTATGTGGCTTTAATTGGTAGAAATAATTTTTCATTCATATTAAATAAGATTTCTCAAACAAATAAACATTAAATATTTATTGTTTTAGTATCATATTTCCAACAAGTTCAACAATCATTTAAATATTTTGTCATTAATAAGTAGAAAAAAGCTGCTTTTTTAAGGTCATATCATTGCAACTTTAAGATTGTTGATTACATGAGCTACGTATAGAATACATTATTGCATTTTGCAAGTAAAGACGAAAATTTCAGTGGATGATAAGGAGGCTGGACCTAACAATGGATTATAATATGGAGAAGCACTTTTCTTATCTTCTTCTTTAAGCTCTTTATATAATTTACCACTTTCAAGTGCAACAAGGCTTCAATGGATTGGTTTATAAGAGTGGAATCCATTCTTTTTGACCCTCAAAATTAAATATCATTTTTGCTTTCGCTTCATATTTTCTCTATTTCAAGTTTTCAACAACAAAAAGGACTTCCCCTTAGTAGTACTTTTGACTTTTGAGGCCAAATTTTTATTCCAAGAACTACTTTTAACATACACCTTCACATCCTCTTAACCAAAAAAATAAAAAAATAAAATACAAATAATAAAAAAAAATCTCTATTATTGTGTGAGAGTGTGTGATGTGAGAGAGATCAAGTAATAAGTATGTTCCATGGATTATTATTAAATATATCGTCTTGATTTGTAATACTATTTTGTCAATTTATATTTAAAAAAATGAGAAATTATATTTTATGTTTTCAAATTCGTTAATGAATCTAATAATTAGTATATATATTTTACAAGAAAAAAAGTTTTTTTTTGTTTTTTTTTTATATATAAAAAATATAATTTAACAAAGAAGTTGTAAAATGCATAAGATATATAATTTGTTGAATTTGTAATTAAGAGGAAAATTTGTTTCACAAAAACAAATAAGGAAAGAAATCTTAATTTTTGTACATTTGAGAATATCATTTGTGAATTTGGTGAGAACCCATTAATTAGTTCATGTTGATATTATATAATTAGTGTTAGTGGAGTTGGAACTTTATGAATATCCTTTGTTAATGTCCCTTCATGAATTGAAATAAATATGATCATAAAATATTCCTATTTACCCCTTTTTCATATTTTATAGCGTGCCCTAAAAGTGTTAGGTTATTATTTATTGTTCAAATTATATATTTAGTATATTAATAATTGATATGCAACTTTCATTTTCTCTTACTTTTTAAACTCATGGGATTTTTTTTTTCTAGAGGAGTGCTAGATACACTCTTTCAACCTACTCTCCCAATCTTCATGTGAAGACATGTGGACAACACTAACTTTTTAGTATTAAATTTGTAGCCTTTATAAATGGCATTCTTTTTCATTTTATTTACAATATAAACCAACAACTTATTTCCTAGATTGTCCTTAATCTTTAACTTTAATATTACCATTTAATATCAGTATATATATAGAGTGTAATTTTCCAATGAGGACTTTTACAATGCACACTTTAAGTACCTTTTGATGAAATTGCATGTAATCAGACGTTTTTTGATGAGAGTTTTTGCATGGATGGTTAAAACATTGAAATACATTTATGGAAAAAAATTAAAAAAAAAATCGGGAAAAAATCGGGTGCAAGAACTAATTTTTTTTTAATTTTTTTGAAGATAAAACATTTAAAAATAGGGAAATATAAGAAAAAATAGTTCTCAAATCCAAAAAAAATTCCAAATTTGTACCAACTGTGTATTTTAATTTTCTTAGGATGTATATAAAAAATCTCATCAAAAAACATTTGAATACATACAATTTCATCAAAAGGTGCTTAAAGTGTGAATTGTAAAAGTCATCATTGGAAAATTACTCTCTCTCTCTCTCTATATATATATATATGGTTTTTTTTTTTTTTTTTTTTTTTTTTTTTTTTTTTTTTTTTTAAGACTCTGCAACTTCTTTTATTTCTTGAGTGTACAGTCCCAAATTGAATTGCTTGGATTTTTTTATTTTTATTTTTACCAAATTTTCATTACCAAACATCACTAGCTAATTTGATGGTTGTTGTATAAAATAAATAAATAAATAGTAAAATAAAATATATTATAAAAAATTAATATAAACTGAAATTCATTATTTTAATTTTTAACATCTGAGAAGAGGAACATGAACCTCAATTACCCTTATTGGGTCCGCCTTAATTGTATATGTGTTTGAGCCAAAATCTTTACCTTTCAAGATTTAGCTAATGAAAGAATTTTTTTTCTCTCTCTATGTGATTTAAAAAAAGAAGAAAAGAATTTGGTTAGATTGACAGGCAAATTAAAGCAAATCAATTTTAAATCAAAAGATAAAAAATATGTAAGTATCTATTTAATAGCAAATTTTTTTTTCTTTATTTTTTATTTTTAATTTAGATATAGACATTAATTACTTTTACTAATCTTGTCTTATGAATTTTTTATAATATATTTTTAATTGTTTTACTATTTATTTATTTTATATAACATTCATCTAGTTAGTTAGTGATGTAAAAAGAAATGTTTGAGTAAATTTAGTAAGAAGAAATAGATATCTAAGTAATACATATATTAAAAAAAATGATATTAAATAACAATATGTTAAAGTTAAAGAAGAATGACAATCTAGGAAATAAGTTGTTAATTTGCATTATAAATAAAGAGAGCTTCTTTTGACAATCCAATTTTTTATTTTTATACTTTTTTTAAAAAAACACTCCATTCTCAAAATTTAAATTTTAAAAAATTCTAAAGACACAAGATTATCCTTTTTATCTTTTTAAAATTAAATTATTAAAAAAAAAATTATCTCTCCTAAATCATTAGATTAATTATTACATATTAAATACTCCCTCCTAAATTTTTAATTACCATATTAAACTCTCTCTTCTCCAATACATATCTCTAATTTTCTATCTCCATTCTTTCTCAAGCAAGACTAACAGTTAAGAAAAAAAAAAAAAAAAAAAAAAAAACTTACTAATAAACTTGATTTTTAGGAACTATATGTACGTATATACTATAAAATAAAATAAAAAATAAAATAAAATAAAAAAAGTTTTTTGTTACTTTTTATTTATTTTTTATTTTTTTATTTTTATTTTAAAATCAAAATATGAAAATGTTTTTTGTTACTCTTGGAAAGTGATTGATTAGAGAACTTTAATTCTTTCAATATTCTTAAAAATTCTAAGTTTAATCGAATTTAGTTGAAACAATTCAAACTTTCAGATATCTTTTTTTTTTTTTTTTTTTTTTTTGAAAATTGACTTTTTAGTATATATATTACTGTTAGTAAAAAACTAAAATAATCATAAGTTATTTTTTCTTTAACTATTAATCAGAGATTGATAGAAAGTATGAAAATATGATATATTTTTTGAAAAATATAGAGAGATTAATTAGGAGAGAGTGTTTAATATAGTAATAACAGATTTAGGAAAAAGAGTTTAATACGTAATATTTAATCTAATAATTTAGGAAATAGGATTTTTTTTTTTAATAATTTAATTAGTTTGCAGTGTCTTTAAATTTTTTTTGTCTTGTTTAGTAATTTTAATTTAGGTTAAAATTGTCATTAATAAAAAATTTAATTGGAGTGTGAATAGATAATTTGTGGATTGTAAGGAGAAACTCTCATAAATAAAATGAAAAAGGAGGCCATTTATAAAGGCTACAAATTTAATGTGAAAAAATTAGAGTAGTGCCAATGACAATCCATTAAATTTCTTTTCACACTCCATTTTTAATTTTTTTAATTTTTATTATATGACAATTTTATCCTAATTAAAATTACTAAGAAGTACAAAGAAAATTTAAATACACTATGGAACAATTTTGCTAAAGTTCGTTGTTGCTTTTTTTTTTTTTTTTAACTCTTACTGCATTTCTCAAACCCTAAAACATTTTTTTCAATACCATTAAAGTTTTATTTGATTCTTAAGTGATGAGAATGATTTACAAAAAGAAACAAATAGTTCTTTTTAAAGTGTGATTTTTACAGATTTTTTGTTTACATAAACAAACAATAAGAACAAAAAAGTTGCAGATTTTTTTTCCAAAGTGTTGTTGACGCTTAAAATTTTTGAAAAAAAAAAAAAGTAAAATGAAGAAAAAAAAAAAAAAAGCTGCCTTTTATTTTCCTTTTTTAACAAGACGATAAATGAATGAATAGTCTCCCTCAACTCATGATAATGGATAATGGATTGCGACAATTTCAATATTCAATTAAAAAATAATAATAATTTTGAAACAAATTGATTTTAATAAAAATATAGGTTTTTATGATTAATTGTTTTCAAATAAAAAGAAGTGTCAAAAAATAAAAAGGATAATTTTGGAAAAAATGAAATGTATTTAGAATTTTTTTTTTTTAAATTTAAGTTTTTATAATGAAGTGTATTTAGAAAAAAAAGTGTGAAAAGAAAAAACTAGAATTACAAGGAGAAAATCTCAAAAATTAATGCTGAACAGAGAGTGGGTTGAGAGAGTGCATTTAGCACTTTATTTATTTATTTATTTATTTTAATGTGTCTAGCACTCCTCTTTTGTCTATTATGGTTGATAAAATTAGATCTTGTATTATAGTAAATACAAACTAAATATCTCATCTCCTAGGTGCGACTGATATTTGAATTTACCAACTAGGCTAACCAGTGTCAACAGATTAATTTTTAAAATATGTACAACCACTCACAAACCTAGATATTTCATTGCACTTTTTTTTTTTTTTTCTTTTTTCTTTTTTCTTTTCAGTTTTGAGATATTACAATTAATAATAATAACTATGTAAATATGAGAGATATATTACCGGACCAATCTCATCTTATCAATTTCATTATACTTATAAGTTTACAAATCATCCAAGGATTATATACAAATATCAAGCAAATTATTAACTTAGAAATCATTAAGAAGAAAACTACATCATAAGAAAGACATCAATTTAATAGTATCCCATAAAAGAATAACAAAAAAAGAAAGAAGAAGGCAAAGGATTGAATTGAGCAACCACCCATTGTCACACTCAATGTATGAAAACAACATGATCGGGTTGTTCAATCTTCTTCTTTTTCCATATAATAAAAGTATCTAATTAATTAATTAGATCATCCATCAACTTGGCCCACTTCCACTTTCATGATGATCATATTATCATCCATCCTTCACAATCTTTCCACGTGTCAAGAACACATGTTTGGAAATGGTCCAACAAGGACATGCAAATGCAACTCATATTGAAAAGACCAAACCATTGATCAATAGAAACACAACCCCATTCATGATTAGTCATGGTTTACCATGTTGCTCTCTCCACCCTTGCTTGCCTCCCACAATGAAAATGGTGAAGTCATCAAAAAGATTGAGTGTGTTAGACCATCATGATCACACCCATTCAAAAACAATTTTGAATTTTAGGTATATTTGGTGGAGTATTTCGGTGTTTCAATTTTAGAATCTTAAATCTCAAATCTTTTTCGTTACGTTAATTCCGTGTGAGATTCGATTGTTGTATCAAGTCTTTTTCGTTACGTTAATTCCGTGTGAGATTCGATTGTTGTATCAAGTCTTTTTCGTTACATTAATTCCGTATGAGATTCGATTATTGTATCAAATCTTTTTCATTATATTAATTCCGTGTCATGAGATTAACTTGTATCGTGAAATAGGTTCAATTCATATATATATATAAACACATTGATGATCATTTGTATAAGTATTATAATGTTCTATGTCATTTCTAATCAAATGATGTAAGGCTCCGACAATTTATATCATCTTATTTATTTTGATTTTTTCTTAAATATATATATATATATATATATATATATATATATTCTGGTTGTTATATTTAAATTATATATCCATAATAAAATATAGTATAGGAGTATATTAATTTTCAAAAATATCTTTCTATCATATGGTATCATTATACGTGCATCTGAGGTTTTTATAATATATGTTAAAAATATTTTAAGAGATGATTCAAATTATACTTGTCTAATCGAAAACTTTTTTTCTTGTACTAAATGCAATTCTATTTCTCTAAAATAATAAATTTGTACTAGGAGATATATATATATATATATATATATATATATATATATATATATATGAGTGAGTCTCTTATAAGGGATCTTTTATTAAGAACCTTGATGAAATACCCTCAGTGGCGTAACTCAGCTAATGGACGAGTTTGAGACTTAAGCAAATAACTCTCAATTCAGTGACTTGAATCCTTACCAATGGCAAAAAGGCTTTTAAGGATTAATTATTGCAATACAAACATGAATTATGTGAAGATTAAAGCTCTAAATTTTTAATAATCACAACACATTTGTATAGTTGAATGAGATTTATTTCTACCTCTTGATGCAATCTTGTAAGGTTACGATATTAAATGTAAAGTTAAACGCATAATATTTACAGGGGTTGTTGCAGTCATGACCTATTTATTTATTTTTTTTTCTAGGTACAGTTGAACCGTTCAATTACATACGAAAATATGGAGTTCAAATTTATGAAAATATTGTTGGAAAATTGGAAATATCGAAACATGCCTATATTCTGAAAATATTGGTAATATTTAAGGATATTTTTGAAATCAGTACCTTTAAAATGTGGAAAATATGGAAAATGTATCGAAATAGTATCCATATTTACTTCGTTGAGGGAGCAAAATCATTAACACGTACTACGTAGAATGAAGATGAGCTTGGTGGTCTCTTAATGATGAGGTATGTTCAAATTCAAAAACTGTTGTGATTTAAGATGATATCTTCAATTGGCTGGAGAACTGTTAATTTTGTGAAAATACTAATGAATTCAATTGGTTTTAATTTTTTTGCAAATGAATGAAGAAGCTTATTAAAATTTCGTGATTGAAAATTGAAAGAGAATATCCATTAAATATCCAAAGAAGAAGATAAGAAAAGTTGGACAACATTAACTTTTTTGCATTAAATTTGTAGGCTTTATAAATGGCATTCTTTTTCATTTTATTTACAATACAAACCAACAACTTATTTCCTAGATCGTCCTTATTCTTTAACTTTAATATTACCATTTAATATCAGTTTATATATATATATATATATATATATACAGTCTTTCTATTATCAGTTCGAACTGACAAAAGTTATATCAGTTCTTTATATGTGGGCCACTGGATTTAAATACTTTGACTGACAAGTGCATACAGCCAAGTCAAAGTATTTAAATCCAATGGCTCAAATGCAAGGAACTGATATAACTTTTGTCAGTTCGAACTGATAACAGAATTTCTGTATATATATATAGAAGTTTTGTTTTGTTTTTTCTTTTTTGTTTTTGTTTTTGTTTTTTTTTTTTTTAAGACTCTGTAACTTCTTTTATTTTTTGAGTATACGGTCCCAAATTGAATTGCTCGGATATATATATATTTTTACCAAATTTTCATTACCAAACATAACTAGCTAATTTGATGGTTGTTGTATAAAATAAATAAATAAATAGTAAAATAAATTAGAGTTAAATAGTTTTAAAATATATTATTAAAAATTCATATAAATTGAAATTCATTATTTTAATTTTTAACATCTGATGAGAGGAATGTGAACCTCAGTTACCCTTACTGGGTTCGCCTTAATTGTATATGTGTTTGAGCCAAAATCTTTACCTTTCAAGATTTAGCTAATGAAAGAATTTTTTTTTCTCTCTATATGAAAAAAAAAAAAAAATCTGATTAGATTAACAGGCAAATTAAAACAAATTAATTTTAAATCAAAAGATAAAAAACATGTAAGTATCTGTTTAATAACAGATTTTTTTACTTTATTTTTTATTTTTAATTTAGATATAGACATTACTTTTACTAATCTTGTCTTATGAGTTTTTTATAATATATTTTTAAACTATTTAACTCTAATTTGTTTTACTATTTATTTATTTTATATAATAACCATCTAGCTAGCCAGTGATGCAAATAAATGTTTGAGTAAATTTAGTAAAAAGAAATAGATATCTAAGTAATACATATATTAAAAATATATATATTAAATGACGATATGTTAAAGTTAAAGAAGAAGGGCAATCTAGGAAATAAATTATTGGTTTGCACTGTAAATAAAATGAAAAAGGAGGCCATTTATAAAGGTTACAAATTTAATGTGAAAAAAAATAGAGTGATGCCAATGACAATCCATTAAATTTCTTTTTACACTCTATTTTTTATTTTATTTTTTATTATATGACAGTTTTATCCTAATTAAAATTACTAACAAGTGCAAAGAAATTTTAAATACACTACGGAACAATTTTGCTAATGTTTGATGTTGCTTTTTTTTTTAATCTTACTGCATTTCTCAAACCCTAAAATATTTTTTTCAATATCATTAAAGTTTTACTTGATTCTTAAGTGATGAGAATGATTTACAACAAGAAACAAATAGTTCTTTTTACAGTGTGATTTTTTTCAGATTTTTTGTTTACATAAACAAACAATAAGAACAAAAAAGTTGCAGATTTTTTTTCCAAAGTGTTGTTGACTCTTAAATTTTTTGAAAAAAAAGGTAAAATGAAGAAGGAAAAAAAAAAAAGCTGCCTTTTATTTGCCTTTTTTAACAAGACGATAAATGAATGAATAGTCTTCTTCCTCAAATCATGATCATGGATTGCGAAATGTTAATATTCAATTAAAAAATAATAATAATTTTGAAACAAATTGATTTTAATAAAAATTTAGGTTTTTATGATTAATTATTTTCAAATAAAAAGGAGTGTCAAAAATAAAAAGGATAATTTTGGAAAAAATGAAGTGTATTTAGAATTTTTTTTAAATTTAATTTTTTATAATGAAGTGTATTTAGAAAAAAAAAAAAAAAAAAAAAAAAAGTGTTACAAGAAAAAACTTGAATTACTAGGAGAAAATCTCAAAAATTAATGCTTAATAAAGAGTGGGTTGGGAGAGTATATCTAGCCCTCCTCTTTTGTCTATTATGGTTGATAAAATTAGAGTAATTTTTTTTTCTATTATGGTAAATACAAACTAAATATCTCATCTCCTTGGTGCGAGTGATATTTGAATTTTATACTACAATAACAAGTGATTTTACCAACGAGGCTAACTTGTGCCTACGGAGTAATTTTTAAAATATGTACAACCACTCACAAACCTCAATATTTCATTGCACCATTTTTTTTATTTATTTTTATTTATTTTTTATTTTTAGATATTACAATTAATTTGGAGGTCCGTGAAAATAGGACATGACTCAAACTCATAATTTTGTGAAAATACTAATGAATTCAATTGGTTTTAATTTTTTCGCAAATGAATGAAGAAGCTTATTAAAATTTCGTGATTGAAAATTGAAAAAGAATATCCATTAAATATGCTGAATGCTGATAGTTGAAATCTTCTAACAAAAGCTCTTGATCCAATTTTACATATATTTTCTTGCCACAAAATGACGCAATTTATTTTTTATTTTCTTATATATCAGTTATGGCGGCGATTTTAATGTAGTATATTGTTAGCTAGATTGAATGAGTGCTCTTACCAACAAGATATTTTGAACAGTTAAAATGTAGCAATTTAACCCATTACTCAGTTTCATTTTTTAGGTGCGGACTATTTACATTTTCTTTTTGAGGTGAATAATTTCGTTTTTATTTTTTATTTATTTTATATTTATTTTATATTTATTTTATATCTTTGTTTTATACAGAATAAGACATGTAACATAAATAATTTTTCCAATGGTAAAAGGTTTCAAAAAAATTATTTTGTCTAAATAGGTGAATAGATAAATACTGTAAAAAGAATCATAAATAATTTTCCTCACTTACACACTTCACAAAAATTATTTAACAGAGGGAACTTGATTCTCGATGGATTAAAAGAAAATAAAAATTAAAAGTCTGCCTCTTTTTACTTTATATATTTGCTTTGTTGAGGAATTCCTGATCCCTCTTTACAATTGATTATTATTTATACTAATATACTAGAAGGGTCATCAATCCCAGTCTTTAAAAAGAAAAAAAAAAAATGAAACTTTTTGTGATGCTTTCTCTTCCTAGATGGCTAGATATGATGTAATTTTGTGTGAAGTCATCATCAACTACAAAGCCATGAATCAATAATTATTCAAATAATTGAACATGAATTATATAAGGAAGGTTCTTTAATGGTGAGTAGTGACATAATACAATATATAATACAATGAGTAAGTCTCTCATGATGAATCTTTTATTTTAATTTTAGTAAGGACCTTGATGAAAGTATATCGATTTTAATGAATTTTGATTTGAATTTTTTTTATGGATGATGAGTTCATTGATTGCGTGTTTACCAATTAGGAATCCAAGTTGGGAAGGGAATTAAGTTTCCCATTTTCAAATTCCTATGTTTACTAAATTTATGGGGAATTAAGTTCCATAGACCCCACACGCATATCAAGAATTAAGTTCCTCAATGAAAGGGAACTTGATTCCACCCACCCACCCACTCTAGGAACCAAGTTCCCTTTCCCGATTGAAAAGGGGAATTCATATCTTTTTACTAAAATATCCTCACTTAATTTTTTTTATTAAAAAAAAACTATATACATAATTATAAATATATATATATATATACACACAACATTTCGCTCTTTTTTCTTTTTTCATACTTCACTAGTATAGACTTCGTTGTTCACTCTTTTTTTGCATACTTCACTGTTCATTTTTACTCTATATATATATAATTATGAATTATAAAAAAATTGAATATATATTTATATATACTGTGGCAAAAACCAAATTGTGAAAAAAAAAAAAAAAAAAACTTTATTTATTTATTAGCTATACTCATACATCTCTTATATGTATATGTATATATACATCTATTTTGTGTACATACGGGTATTTTTGTAATCAACTTTGTATAAAGTTGATTCCATTTCTAATTCTAAAAAAGTTATTAAACACAGTAATTGAATTTGCAACTTAATTCTGATTCCCTTTCATTCCTTTTCCAGTGGAACTTAATTCCGATTCCACTCATTCCCGATTAGTAAACACGCCCTGAAATCTACCTATGAAATTTTTTTGAGAATTTTTCGAATACTAGAACTATTTTTTCTTGAATTTTCCTATATTTCGCTTATTTTCCGATACCTTCATATTTAACAAAATTTGGATAAATAGTTATAATGCACGGAAAATTCTCAAATTTTGTTCATATGTAAATTTCATTGAACTCATCATTCACAAAAGATTTTAGATTAAAACAAATGTGTTTTCATTGTGGTTCTTACCGAAATTAAAATAAGGGATCTCTCATGAGAGACTTACTCATGATACAAAATACGAATTCCACATTATCATAATGTTTTATTTATTTTTATTTATTTTATTTTTTATTATTGAATCTTCTTTTGACAATATTCTTTTTAAGGAGGATTGTACTGTAATTGTTATTAATGTTACCGTATTAGATATTGTATGATTTGATATAGTGTATTCTTTTATTGTGAATTAGTTCCTGATTTAATTAGAATATATTTCCTTTATTGTAGGATTAATTTCTTATTTGATTCTTATATATATATAGTCGTTCTATTATCAGTCCGAACTGATATAAAATATATCAGTTTCTTGCATGTAAGTCATTGGATTTAAAAGGTGTTTTGACAAGTGCATACAACAAAGTCAAAGTATTTAAATCCAATGGTCCACATATAAAGAACTGATATATCTGTTGTCAATTCGAACTGATAATAGAAAAATTGTATATATATATAGTGAGGCTCTCATAAGAGATCTTTTATTTTAATTTCAATATGGAAATTACCTCGATTTTTATGAATTTTGATCTGATTTTTATTTTTTTTTAAGTTTATTGAAATCTAACTATGAATAAAAATTGATAAATTTTCAAATACTAAAACTATTTTTTTTTTAATTTTCTTATATTTCGCTTATTTAATTTTTCCAATGTCTTCGTATTTAACAAAATCAGGAAAAACAGTTCTAATATTTAAATTTTTTTCAAATTTTATTATATTTCATTGAATTTATCATTAAAAAAAAAATCAAATTAAAATTCATAAAAATCGGTGGTTCATCAAGGTGGGTTGATAGAGACCGTTAAAAAAACAAATTTAATTTGTTTTGATCACATGACACAAGTACACAACGCAAAAGAGACAATATCCCACTGTCCCGGAACAGTAAAGCTTGTTTTGATCATTAATTTGTCGTGATCCAGAAAACCCCGTGTCAGTGAACTCAGTCAATCCCTTAAAAACAAAAACTTTATACAAACCTCGAAAAAAAAAAAACACCATTATAAAAACCCCACATCAAGAGATTCAAAAACAAACCAAAATTGTGTTAAAAGTCCTTAAATTTAGGTGCCAAATTCATATATTTATAGAAATGATTGATTTTATTGTTGTTTTTAGGTAAATGGGTTTCGTATAGGATTCACTATCCTCTCAAACGATTTGTCTCTCCAACACTTTGCTTCCCACGTCTGATTATGCTTCTCTCTCTCTCTCTTTAACTTTCTCTATATGCTGTCTGGTAGAGCAAGCATATATTCCTAATAATCTAAGCTGTTGATATCTGTTATGCAGAGATTTTGAGGATTTAGTTGCAGAGACATTTGAGAGTTTTATTTTTATTTATTTATTATTTTCGGGAGGTGGGAGGGGTGGTGGTGGTGGATTCTGAGCAAGAATTGGATTCTGATTCTGGGTTTTTTTTTTTTTGTGTGCCTATTTATTGGTAACTTCCAAGTTCAATTTACAGTCCTCTCAGTTGCTTGCAGTTGCAGAGCTCTCTTGTCATCAAATTTCACTGCTCAGTTTCTTCCTTCATACCAGGTAACTTTTTTTTTTTTTTCCAGAGTTGTTACTGTTTCAACATTTTGTTCTGTTTTCTGGGAAATATTTCTATTGATTTTATATAATTTGATGTCTCAAAGAATTGTCAATCTTCTCTGTTAGTGTCACTACTAAGTTTCATTAGAGAGAAGTTTTATGGGATTTTGTCTCCTTGTTTGAGCTTTGGTTTCTTTTGTTTTGGTGGGTAAATTTCTGTTTGGGTGAAAATATGCTGTTCAAATTTTTAAAAATTTGGGTGGAAATATGAAAAATAACTTCAAAAAATCAAAATATTATAAAGATGTTTTTGATATGATGGGCAATTAATATACAGTATTGAGAATAATGTCCATATTTACTTACTTCTCCCACTACAAATATTCCTTTTTATTTTTTTAATTGGTAAATTTTGAGATACACTATCTTTATATTTTAATATTTTATATACAAGCCAAACAGATTCAATCTACTTTTTTTATTTCTAATAAGTGTAAGTTTTTAATGAATTTTAAAGGGGATTTTCACAGGTAAAACTGGAAATAAATAAATAATAATAATATGATTTAGGCTAGATTCTAGCAATCAATGATGATCAACATTCTCCTAATTTTTTTTTTAACTATTAATTAAAAATGTAATATATTTTCCAGCTTTGTCTTTCCTATTTTGAGAACGCTTTTTTTTTTTTTTTTTTTTTTTGTCATTTATTGGGGTGGAGTGTTGAACCGAGAGTTTGTTGGGCTGACAGGCCTGTATAGCCAGATTCGGCCGAATCTAGCACTACAAGCTTTGTCAAACACCGTATAGAATAGTTTTTCTCTTGTATGCATATAACTGTGAGTATATTTATATCACTTTATTCAGTCTTTCTATTATCGGTTCGACCTGACAAAAGTTATATCAGTTCTTTATATGTGGGCCACTGGATTTAAATACTTTGATTGACAAGTGCATACAGCCTAGTTAAAGTATTTAAATCCAGTGGCCCACATGCAAGGAACTGATATAACTTTTGTCAGTTCGAACTGATAATATAATTTCTACACACTTATCTATCTCATTATTTTTTACCATGTAAGCATTATTTGATTCAATTACATTGCTTTTTCTAGCAAAAAGTGATAAGGGGATAATTGTGTTATAAGTATGCTCACAGTTATATGTCTACCAGAGAAAAAATTCTGTATAGAATTAGATTGAATTGGATATTGATATATTTTATACTTCTATTTTCCATACATAAATGTAGTATAAACGGATTGATTCGATATGAACATAGTATAGATCCGACCTGTTTGACGGTATCGGGCCGATGTAAATTGAGTCGTGCCGGTCTTTCAAGCCCAGTTTAGCAACTAAAGCATTAGAGTTCCCACATAAAAAAACAAGATGCTTCCCTTTTATCTTTATTGTTTCTTCCTGCACATAATGATCTAGTGGCCTACCTACTTTATTTTTTTTACAAAGACTTAAAACTTGGTCAAGCAGCCAGAAATCATATTTATTTATTTTTTTGGTGAAGGAGAAATCATATTTTGATTTCTCATGTTGTTGATCTTATCCTCTAGACATTGTAGATTTAGTTTTTATCATGTGATTATATCATCTTATAATGTTGGGGCCTCCCAGTCTTTTTTTTTTTTTAATAATATCTATTAATTCGGGACGAGATATTTTTTTGAAAGCTTTTGCCATTGGTAGGATTTGAGCCACTGACCTGAGAGTCATTTGCCCAAGTCCCAAGCCTCCCAGTCCTAAAACATATATTATTAAACACAAAGTCAAAACTCCTAATAAAATCCCATTTGAACTGTGAACCATGCAATTGATTTTATTATTTAAATAATAATAAATAATATCAACTTTCTTGTGGCTCTGGAAATATCTTACTGATAGATTAGTTCTTCATATGAGACATGAGTTTGTAGATAAAAGTTTGTATAATCAATGCTGATGAAGAAAGATTTAGTTTGTTAGTATCAAGTTCCGGATAAATTTGGAAGAATATGACATATTCCAAGTATATGATCATCAAGTTGTGTGTATTATATATATATATTGATCAGATGTGATAATGTTTCATTATAACATAATAATAATAACACCACCACATGTGCCATGTCTAATATATTTTTTTCTTTTTCGATGTTGACTTAGACTTGAGAGATGCTATAAATTGAATCATCTTCTTCTTCATCATCATCATCATCATCTTGGATCCATCGATCAGCTACAAGTCTTATATTTTTCGTGTTTACGTATTCAGGAAGTGCTAATTAAGCCAACCATGAATGCATTAGTAGCAACCAACAGAAACTTTAAGCTAGCAGCAAGGCTGCTGAAGTTGGACTCTAAGCTTGAGAAAAGTTTACTCATTCCTTTCAGAGAAATCAAGGTGATTAAAGTTCTAAATTTTCTATCTTAACCTTCTTCTATGTATTCATATTTGTTTAGTAAATGTTACTGGAAATATTGGCAGCTTAAAATTTCTTTGCTTTCCACTGATATTGCTCCTTTCCATTTTTTCTGCTCTCTCTTGGATGCCAAGATACGAAACATTGCATCTTACAATACGAAACCAATCGAGTAATGTGAATTGCCACAGAAATTCTTGTTTAGTTATTTTCCAGTACATACTGGCATTAATCTTTGGCAATGAACTTCCACTTGCATATTCATCCATGGTCATTATAATACTTGGTTCTTCTAAACCAGACAGGCTTTACTCTGGTGATTTAAGAGCTATCGGCATTGATGGTTTGAATTTAGCTCCACTGAAATATGTGGTATTGAATTACAGGTTGAGTGCACTATACCCAAAGATGATGGCACATTGGCCTCTTTTGTTGGATTCAGGGTTCAACATGACAATGCTAGAGGACCTATGAAGGGAGGAATCAGATATCATCCAGAGGTTTGTTTACATTCTTGTGTTTGAAATCCTTTTGTTATAAACATTTTCAAAAAAGTTAGTCAGTTGTATCAATTTATGCATTGGCCTATTTCGATATTCAGATATGATGATTTTGTGTAGGTTGATCCGGATGAAGTAAATGCTTTAGCGCAACTCATGACATGGAAGACAGCGGTAGCAAACATCCCATATGGTGGTGCTAAAGGTGGGATAGGATGCAAACCCGGGGATTTAAGCTTGTCCGAGCTAGAACGACTCACCAGAGTTTTCACACAAAAGATTCATGATCTGATAGGAATTCACACTGATGTTCCTGCTCCTGATATGGGGACAGGTCCCCAGGTATGGAAGATTTTCCACAGCAGAGAAATGGGCAACCATTGGTTTTATTGTTTCAGTTGCCTTTAGCAAGAAAGAATTGGTTAAATACTTGACGTTTTGGATTAAATCAACTTAGTTTAATTTCTGATTTTGACACTTGAACTTGCTGTTTTGTGGTTTAACAGACTATGGCATGGATACTGGACGAGTATTCCAAATTTCATGGCTACTCACCTGCAGTGGTGACCGGAAAACCTATTGTAAGTAACCATGTGTATCGAAGATGATACTCTCCATTGCTATTGTGGTTGTAAACTTATTCTAGGCTACTTGCACCAGGTGGTTTTGAAGTTATTCTATCTATGATTATTGACACTTGTTGCCTATTACTTGTCAATAATTTTGATGAACAAACACATTGAACATGATTTTTGTATAACAGTTGTTGCACATTATTCTTTTGCATCGTTATTGTTTCAAAATAGAATGATAAGCATTGCTGTTAACTTTGTTACTGCAAAGTTTTGAATCTTTAATTATTATTGGTAAACGGTCATTCACCATGATTTAAGCTGTTTTCATAGAATACATTACCATTCTCTACTTTGAACATTGCAATGTTTCTTAACAGGACCTCGGTGGATCTCTAGGAAGAGATGCGGCTACAGGACGAGGAGTGCTATTTGCCACAGAGGCTCTGCTGAATGAGTATGGAAAGAACATTGCTGGACAACGATTTGTTATACAGGTGCAACATTAACATTTTATTAGTCAGTTTACGAGGACTATTGAACAATTTACATATATAATTGAATTCATCTTGAAAGTCTCTTATGTTTTTTTGTCGATATATTTCATTTCAGGGTTTTGGAAATGTGGGTTCCTGGGCTGCTCAGCTAATTCATGAACAAGGTGGGAAGATTGTCGCCGTTAGTGACATAACAGGAGCCATCAAGAACAGCAAAGGTCTTGACATTCCAAGCCTACACAAGCATGCCAATGAACATCGCGGTGTCAAAGGGTTCAACGGTGCAGATCCTATAGAACCTAATTCAATATTGGTTGAGGACTGTGACATTCTCATCCCAGCAGCCCTTGGTGGTGTCATTAACAGGTTCATTTTGTACAACAGAAGTTCTTTCTTATTACGATTCGTTTACTATAACTACTAATTGTTCTTCTTTGGTCTGATTGAAGGGAAAATGCAAATGACATTAAAGCCAAATTCATCATTGAAGCTGCTAACCATCCAACCGATCCAGAGGCTGATGAGGTTAGATATTGCTTGAAGTTCAAATCAACTTGAGTGAAAACTAGATTAGTACCATAACTATCCTGCCTTTTTCTGCAGATCTTGTCAAAGAAAGGTGTGGTTATACTTCCAGACATATATGCAAACTCAGGGGGAGTTACTGTTAGTTACTTCGAGTGGGTTCAGGTATCGCCGTTGTACCTCTTCTGCTGGATTTTCTAAAAGTTTTCGACTTCTTATTTGAATTTCAGATTAATTTAGTGGTTTTCATCGAACACCTTGAATTTATCAAAAACCTTCCGTACAAGGAAGCTGTTCAACTAAAAGATATACATATCCGGGCAGCGTATAATTTTACAAACCTTAGAGGCTCTTATACCATTGACATGCATAGTAGTAACCATTCAAGGTTAGTTTTAATGTCAAGTTGGTTGAGAGAAGATTGACATATGTTTTGGTGTTTTTGTGCAATTGCAGAACATTCAAGGCTTCATGTGGGATGAGGAGAAAGTGAACAATGAGCTAAGAAATTACATGACGAAAGGATTCAAAGACGTGAAGGAGATGTGCAAGACTCACGATTGTGATCTTCGCATGGGAGCCTTCACTCTTGGAGTTAACCGCGTAGCGCGGGCAACCGTTCTTAGGGGTTGGGAAGCTTGAGAAGGAAGCTATTATGAGAAGACTGCTTATTCTGAATAATAAAGTTGGAGGCTTTTCATTGAAGCTCTAATTCTACTTGCTTTACTTGTTAATTGTCTGAGATTTGTTGGTTTACGTGTATTTTCCAGTTCTTGTCAAAAAAAAAAAAAAAAAAACTGAGGGAAAATCTAATCTAATCTAATGAATCAACAAAAATGAATGAAGTTTTAAAGGTTTCTTGTACACTTGTAACTCACAATCAAAATCTCTCTGTTTTGAACAGGTTCTGTCATGAAAGTTAAGGGAATGTCGCCTAATGAAGTTTAGTAGTTTTGAGTCCAAACTATTATTATTATTACAATAATAAACAAGTTTTAGAAAACCAAACCCACGTAGAATCACAGTTTTGAATAACAAAAATTAACATTAATATAATCCAAATCCAAAAAATCAAGGCCTAAACTCGTTAAAATACCACCACAAGGGAGCAGTTAACCAAACAGGAGGCCTCTTCCCTTGTTTGGCAAGATATGAAAATCCCTCGGACCCTCCTTCACTATTTAGTCTGAAAATTCCCCAATCATCCTTTTCTAGGGAACAAGAAAATTCTTTTTCCATATGCATGTCTCTTCGAAGGGCACAGCCATTGGTAAAATAGATGCAGTTGCCCATGTCATCACCACCCCACAATTCCTTGGCAGAATAACATCTTGAACAATTCCTACCCAAAAACATAACACAGTCCCCTAAGCTATCTAACTTCACCCCTTGAAGCATATCAAATCGGTAAGGTAATCATCAGGCACACCCACATCGATACCCCATCGACACCAATCTTTAGCTTCCGGAATCCATACATCGAAACTTATTTCTGAGGTCCTAAATAACATGTAAACACAATTTTGTTTACCGGGATCTCCTGAGAACACCAACTTATTATTGATATTATATGAGTCTGGTAAAACAACCTCGGATTGTGTGAACGGATTCATGAGTGACATCCTTATTTTGATTATGCCAACCGACACCTCGACAAGAGGTTTTGTGATGATCAACCAATCTTGAATGCATCCCCAGAAAAGTCCCCCCGAAGAATTTGTCATCTCCAACTGGCAAAGTTTATTTTTCTCTAGTAAACTGATACAAGTAATTGTTTCAGTTTCGGTTTCCTTAGACATCACAAGCCAAGGAAATCCGCGACCGCGAGAACGATCACAATGGAGTGTTTCTTCCTGATAGCTTCTCCAAGACTTGCAGACGTTACTGAAACATAAATAATCATAAAGAGATAGATTATCTGAGATTTCTCCGACAACACCTCCTGGGAATCTTGACCAATCTCGAACTTGATCCTCCTGATCCTTGTGCTGTTTGCATCTTTTGTTAGAGAGTCTTGACCAATCTTGACCCTTGTACTTCTTGACCCTTGTAATATCCATAACAAGCTCAATGCGTAGCAGTTCCTGCACATGCCCAGTTTAATAATTATAGGTTTCAACAAGAGATACAAAAAAAATGGTGTACAAACTGCCAAAACTACAATATAATTAGCTACAAATTAATTTTACACAAACCTTAACTTGAGTTTGCGAGTTGTGAGTTCTTGTATGGTAAAGCACACGGCCTTAAATAAACAAACCCTAAATCCTAATCCTAAATCCTTATACAAATCCAAGTCTAATTGTATTAGAATCCAAATCAAATTTACAGTCCCGTTGTTGTTGTTGGGTTTCAAACTTTACATCTTTAAAAAAAAAACGAAACACATGAATTCTGAAAAGGGATTTTCCCCTATCGATATCAAATTATACCAAAACATAGAAACGGGTAGCGTATTGATTTTGTTTGTTTATATATTTTTTCTTTGGAGGTTTTGCTTTCAAAGGAGAGGAGACTTGGATTTATGGAGAGAATTTTAAACAAACTTCACACTCTTTATCCTATCCTTCTCTATTGCATTGAACCCTACCGGCATTGCTATAAGTCAACCCGGATATTTTACAGAAAAGATATTACATCCCCATATACCCATACGGAAATATTGGGAAAATTGTCGATATTTCAAACATTTAAGTCAACCCTGGAAAAGTAAACCTTGTATAATGATCATCTTCTAAATGGATGCTAAGCAGGAGGTCTTCAAATTCAAAGTTCCACAGCCTCCACCTCCCAGAATTCATTCTCACATAACCATTCTAAAGCACAGTAAATGGCATACTGGTATGTTAACCGCCGACACATTAAATCATCTAATTCCTATATTCGTACAAATAAAATCGGTAGCACCGAAGAAAACATATGTTGAAAAGCATCCATGATTTTGCTGATAGAAACATGTAAAGGCTGAAACTGAATGTCGTCCCAGTCAACTCATAATCCAATCTTTAGGTGAAAAAAGAATCCAAAGTAAACATTATCCTCTAGCGAAGAGTTAATCTAATTTTCCAAAACAGAATGGACGCACTCTTATGATCCTACATGATTTCTCATGTAATCACTTAATGAAACTCCATTACCAACAGGAAAACCATTAAAAGTTTCATAACTCAACTATATCACCTCAGCATCTGCCTTAAATGGAAACATGGATAAAAAAGTCGCTGAATATTGAATAAAGCAGATCAAATGGCCTATCCCTGCACAGTTGAATATTGTTTAGAACGGCAACTCCTTTTATAAGAGATAATAACGCACCTACCTTCTCAACAAAACAGGTATAAAGTTTCTAGCTACCAGCATTGCAATCCAAAAAACTATCTACCTATCGATCTAACAACCAAGGATGAATCGAAAAGGTTGGTGGGATTTCACCAGAAAGGTCGGTGTGTGACGATCTCCAGGTTCTGGAGATGCCTGAAAGTTAAAGGGAATGTCGCCTATTGAAGTTTAGTAGTTTTAAGTCCTTGAGATCGCCTAATGAAGGTCGGATAATTGGTTCATTAATAAACCAAGCAGTTATAGTCACTTAAAAAGGACCCAACAAATTGCACCATCACATAATCGATAAAATTATTATTATTATTACAATAATAAACAAGTTTTAGAAAACCAAACCCACATGGAATCAAAGTTTTGAATAACAAAAAGTAACATTAATATAAACCAAATCCAAAAAATTAAGGCCTAAACTTGTTAAAATACCACCACAAGGGAGCCGTTAACCAAACAGGAGGCCTCTTCCCTTGTTTGGCAAGATATGAAAATCCCTCGGACCCTCCTTCACTATTTAGTCTGAAAATTCCCCAATCATCCTTTTCTAGGGAACAAGAAAATTCTTTTTCCATATGCATGCCTCTTCGAAGGCCGCAGCCATTGGTAAAATAGATGCAGTTGCCCATGTCGTCATCACCCCACAATTCCTTGGCAGAATAACATCTTGAACAATTCCTACCCAAAAACATAACACAATCCCCTAAGCTATCCAACTTCACCCACTCCTTTTTACACATGTCCAACCGAAATACCTTAAAGTCGTAAGTCTCCTCGAAATCATCTTTCCTTAAAAAACGTTTAACAAGTAGAATCTCATCACCAAACTCCACCAGATAGAGTAAGATTAAACATTCCCTTGGTACATCGGGAGACATTTTGATTTCATAAAATTGAGCGTCAATATTTTTCTTATAACCTTGGGTTTGAATTGTCGAGTAAGCATATGCAGCATCCAGAACCCGAATATTATATTCCTTGGTCAGAAGATAGAAACAACCCTTGAAGCATATCAAATCGGTAAGGTAATCACCAGGCACATCCACATCGAAACCCCATCGACACCAATCTTTAGCTTCAGGAATCCATACATCGAAACTTATTCCTGAGTTCCTAAACAACATGTAAACACAATTTTGTTTATCGGGATCTCCCGAGAACACCAACTTATTATTGATACTATATGAGTCTGGTAGAACAACCTCGGATCGTGTGAACGGATTCATGAGTGACATCCTTATTTTCATTATGTTGCCAGGCACCTCGACGACAGGTTTTGTGATGATCAACCAATCTTGAATGCATCCCCAAAAGAGTCCCCCCGAAGAATTTGGCATCTCCAACCGGCAAAGTTTATTTTTCTCTAGTAAACTGATACAAGTAATTGTTTCAGTTTCTGTTTCCTTAGACATCACAAGCCATGGAAATCCGCGAGAACGATTACAATGGAGTGTTTCTTCCTGATAGCTTCTCCAAGACTTACAGACGTTACTGAAACATAAATAATCATAAAGAGATAGATTATCTGAGATTTTTCCGACAACACCTCCGGGGAGTCCTGACCAATCTCGAACTTGATCCTTATGCTGCTTGCATCTTTTGGTAGAGAGTCTTGACCAATCTTGATCCCGATCCTTGTGCTGCTTGACCCTTGTGAGATCCATATATAACAAGCTCGATCACTGCCTAGTTCATGTACATGAGGTGTGTAAACAAGCTTATATGATACATTAATAATAGTGTAGTATTCAAAATAGCAAAAAGATAGCACAAACCTTAACTTGAATATGCGAGTTGTGAGTTCTGAGGGTGGTAATTAAAGTGCAAGGTCTTAAATAAACAAACCAAATCCTAATCCTAAATTCCTAAATCCTTATACAAATCCAAGTCTAATTGTATTAGAATCCAAATCAAATTTACAGTCCCGTGGTGGTCAAGTTTCAAACTTTACATCTTTAAAAGACCGAAACATGAATTTTACATCCTCTCTCTCTCTAACAAGTATGCACAGAGAGAGAGAGATATAAAAACTTTCGATCTCTATATGCTGTCTGGTAGGAAAAGCATATATTCCTAATCTAAGATGTTGGTATTTGTCTCTCTGTTTCTACAGAGGTTTTCAGGATTTAGTTGCAGAGACATTTGAGGTTGTGGATTCTGATTCTGCAATACAATCCAAATCCAAAATTATGGGGTTTCTCTCGATTTTATTATTTTACAAATCCAAAATTGTTTTGTATTTTTCTTTTCTTCTTTTCTTGCTTGGTTTCCATTGATGACGGTGATATTCGGATTATTGAAAAGTCAAACCGCCAATAATAACACATAGGTTGATTAAAGGTTTTGATTGGTCAAGGTGAAGCAATCAAGAACCTCTCTTTTCCACGTGAGTATGATGCAGTTAGTGAGTAGCCTGATGAATGGCTAGGGTGGCTAGTATGATGGTTTGCAAGAATATAAAAGAAAGTAATTAAAGCAAAAACAAGAAATTTATGTGGAAAAACCATGGTTGTCGGAGGTAGCGAGGAAAATATCACTATAAACTTTGAAGATTACACAGTTACTACTCTCCTCCTCTCGAAATAATTGTTCATATAGTTTTACATTGATTTCAATAGTATCTATATGGGTTGATAGGGTGTTGCCCTAATTCTTGTAGTGCAAGTAACGGATCTGCTGTTAGAATCTTTGTGAGATTCTAGTAGAGTGGTCTGTTTGGGATTTGTTTCCTGTTTTGGCGTTCATCCCTCTAATATTTGGGACAAGATAGTGATATTTCCTTATTGGGATGTGATTCTAGGACTTCATATTTTGAGCGAATCTCTGCTTGATACATCTTATCCTGGTGAGATTATATTTCCTGATCCGATCGAGAAGATCACGCTAAAGAGAGATCTTTGGTTGATAGAATCCTTGCTTGCTAAGGCACCTTAATGGAGTAGGGTTAGAAACCTATTGGACTATATAAATATATATATATATACACACACACATTATATTCGTACAAAAAATAAATAGATGGAGAGATGACCGTTTGTCCTAGACACAATTGAGGAGAGATTTTATGCTTTGACAATTAGGTTAGTGATTTATTTTTATTATTCATAATTATTTTAGGGTTTTTTTTTTTTATGTGAACTAGTTCCGGTTTTATATATATGGAATAAGAATTCCTAATCACAGTAGACTTGGATTGGGACTTGTTTTGTTTATTTAAGGCCGTGCGCTTTAATTACCACCCTCATAACTCACAACTCGCACATTCAATTTAAGGTTTGTGGCTTTGTGCTCTGTTTTTTCTATTTTGAAATTAATTTGTAGCTAATTATGTCTAACTAGTTTGTTCAACTTTTTTTTTTTTTTTTTTTTTTTCTGTGTTTCTTGTTGCAACCTATAATTTATTACACTCCTCATGTGCAGTGAGCTTGTTATGGATCTCACAAGGTTCAAGCAGCAGCACAAGGATCAAGCTCGAGATTGGTCAGGACTCCCCTTAGATCTTGTCAAAAAAATCTCTGATAATCTATCTGTATATGATTATTTATGTTTCAAAAACGTCTGCAAGTCTTGGAGAAGCTATCGGGAAGAAAAACTCCAACGTAATCGTGGATATCCATGTCTTGTGATGTCTAAGGAAAACGAAGCCCAAACATTAAGTTGTATCATTATACTGGAGAAAAATAAAATCCGGCGGCAGCTGGAGTTGCCTACTTGTTCCAGGGGACAAATTTGGGGATGCATTGAAGATTGGTTGATCATCGCAAAACCTGTTTGGGAGATTACAAGAATAAGGATGTCACTCCTGAACCCGTTCACACGAACTGAGGTTGTTCTACCGGGCACATTTGATGTCGAAAATAAGTTGGTGTTCTCGGGAGATCCTGGTAAACAAAATTGTGTTTACGTGTTATATGATTCAATGAGTTTCAATGTATGGATTCCGGAAGCTAAAGATTGGTGTCAATGTCATTTTGATGAGGACGAGGTTGAAGATTACATTATCGATTTGATACCCTTCAAGGGTTGTTTCTATCTTTTGACCGAGGATTATAATATTCATGTTCTGGAAACTGCATATGTTTACTCGACAATTCAAACACAAGGTTATGAGGAAGATATCGACATTCAATGGAATGAAATCGAAATGTCTATTGATATTGATATACCAACGGAAATTCTAATCCTTCGCTATCTGGTGGAATTTGGTGATGAGATTCTACTTGTCATACGTTTTTTAAGGAATGATTTCAATGAGACTTGTGACTTTAAGGTATTTCGGTTGGATATGTGTAAAAAGAAGTGGGTGGAGTTGGATAGCTTAGGGCATTGTGTTATTTTTTTAGGTAGGAATTGTTCAAGATGTTATTCTGCCAAGGAATTGTGGGGTAGTGATGACATGGGCAACTGCATCTATTTTACCAATGGCTCAGTCCTTCGAAACTCGATGGGTAGGGACATAAAACTTTCTTCTTCCATAGAAAAGGATGATTGGGGAATTTTCAGACTAAACAGTGAAGGAGGGTCTTCAGAGAGATTTTCATATCTCGCCAATCAAGATAAGAGGCCTCCTGTTTGGTTAACAATACCCTTTTGGCGGTATTTTAACAACTGTAGGCCTTAATTTTTTTTTTTATTTATTTGGATTTTGTTATTATTATTCCAAAACTCGTTTTCTATTGTAATAATAATAATCGTTTTATCGATTATGGTATGCTTCATTTTCATAAGAAATTTTTGGTGACGATAATGGATTGGTTTATTAATGAATTACTGGATTGATATGTTATCCTATTTATTTGACGTTTAATTACGCTTCCAAACATTTTGACCGTAGCCAACCCTAGCCAGCTCTACTTCCGCCTCTGGTTCTATGGAATCTAGAGACCCTTTTCACTACAAGCTTGTGAAGTAGTGCTTGAAACACAATATTTTGTTGGCACAATCAAATTTTATATCAAGTGTCTAGCCAATTTTAGGATACTTATGCATTGTATCCATTTGATTTGTTTATCTTTTATTGTCACAGTGGATTAGTTTTCAAAGTCTATCTTTATCTTTCTTTCTCTCTCTGTCTTAAAAACCCTACAATCTTTTCCCGTAGGTCGAATTGAGCCAAAAAGTCTCCAATTCTAGAAGATGATTGGCAGCAAACTCTCCTTTTTCCATGTTCTTATGCACCCTACAGGCACTTAAAAGGGTTCTCCAAATCATTGCATCAGGTTCAATTTTTGGCATCTTCTCTATAAATTCCCTTGCGCGGCTCACGAAACTAGCTCGGCCAAGAAGATCCACAACACAATCATAACGTTCCGTTTAGGCACCAAACCATATTCTTTGCTCATGGATTCAACATAGCCAAAGCCCTCATTCACCAAACCCACATGGCTACATGCCGATAAAACTCACACAAAGGTCATCTTAAATAATTTATTTATTCATCTGGGTTTTATATTAGGGATATTTAAATAAAAATAATAATTTAAATAATTGTTTTTTTTCATTTCTCTATTTATTTAATTTTCTTTCTCAAAAAGTTTAAAATTTAATTCTTATTTAACCATTATTTCAATTTTAAATTTTAAATTTTTATTTTTAAAATTTGATCAGTGGGGTATTTAGGTCATATATATATATATATTTTTTTCCGGTTTGATGCAATTATGTATATAATAAAGGGAACTTAGTGCAATTTGTCATGACAGAAAAATGGACGGCATTACAATTTTGTCACCTATTGCCAATTTATGAAAGTTCAGAGGATTTAATGACGAAAAAAATTTATATAGGGGATAAGGTGTAAATTCAGACATAGTTCAAGGGGCATCAGTGCCAATTAGCCTAAATTATATAGGTTGCAACAAGAAATACAAAAACAATGTTGTACAAACTAGTTACACATATAAGCTAATACTAGTATCAGTATTAGTTTATATGAACTTAATTATACAAACTTCACACTCTATCCTATCCTCTATTGCATTGAACCCTACCGGCATTGCAAATCCAACAAATACTTCTCGATCTAGAAGTCAACCCGGATATTTTACGGAAAAGATATTACATCCCCATATACCCATACGGAAATATTGGGAAAATTTTCGATATTTCAAACATTCAAGTCAACCCTGGAAAAGTAAACCTTGTATAATGATTATCTTCTAAATGGATACTAAGCATAAACTAATAAACTTGAAATAAAAATTTAGTACATTGACAATCACATTCAATATTCAAACCATAGTTCAGAATTTCATTGTGTTGTGAACCCATAGCATCTTGACATGTAAACACAAAATAAAAATTGCATTAGTACTACACAACGTTTTTTTTCTAAAACCTTCCTCTGCCCCTAAAGCCGCCGCCGCGACCACCACCTCTAGAAAATCCACCTCTGCCGCCTCTAGGAGCACCTCTTCCACGGAAACCAGCTCCCCCACCTCGGAAACCACCTCGGCCACCGCCTCTACCCCCACCACGACCACCTCTTCCACCCATTGACATTCCCCTGCAATAACAATGTATACCATCATTAGTTCAATTGCGCACAAACTTGGGATTCCACACATTCTAACCTACAATTGAACAGCAGACTGCAGACACACTTCTGCTAAGCTGTTAAACCATGTGTGAAAAAATATGACTCAGGAACAGTGTAAGCACTGCCTCACCAATCACCAGCCGACTGCCTATGCCAGCAGTCAAACTATAAACAAGATTAGCATTGTTCATGCACACGATTAGCAGGAGGACTTCAATTTCAAAGTTCCACAACCTCCACCTCCCAGAATTCATTCTCACATAACCATTCTAAAGCACAGTAAATGGCATACTGGTATGTTAACCGCCGACACATTAAATCATCTAATTCCTATATTCGTACAAATAAAATCGGTAGCACCAAAGAAAACATATGTTGAAAAGCATCCATGATTTTGCTGATAGAAATAAAGGCTGAAACTGAATTTCGTCCCAGTCAACTCGTACACATTCATGTATCTGGTTTAAGTCCAATCTTTAGGTGAAAGACCACCTCAATAACCACAATCATTATACCAAAACAGAATGGACGCACTCTTATGATCCTACATGAATTCTCATGTAATCACTTGATGAAACTCCATTACCAACAGGAAAACCTTTAAAAGCTTCATAACTCAACTATATCACCTAAGCATCTGCCTTATATGAAAACATGGACAGATGACATACTTTGGTGGTGTAAGAAATCTTGAAAGAGGCAAAAGCTTGCTTGGGTCAATATAGAACTTATCACCCGCATTATATGAAGTAGCAACGATGCCTTCCATCATTTTGAAGATTTTCAGGATTTATTTGCAGAGACATTTGAGGTGGTGGATTCTGATTCTGCTATACAATCCAAATCCAAAATTAAGACCTAAACTTGTTAAAATACCCACCACAAGGGAGCGGTTAACCAAACGGGATGCCTCTTCCCTTGTTTGGCAAGATACAAAAAAAAAAAAATAATCCACATTTAGTTGCTCATATAGTTTGAATATTACACACTCACTACTCTCCTCCTCTCGAATAATTGCTCATATAGTTGTACATTGATTTCAATAGTATCTATATGGGTTGATAGGGTGTTGCCCTACTTCTTGTAGTGCAAGTAACGGATCTGCTGTTATAATCTTTGTGAGATTCTAGTAGAGTAGTCTGTTTGGGACTTGTTTCCTGTTTTGGCATTCATCCTTCTAGAATTTCAAAGTTATTACCTGATTGAGATTCTCTGATATTTAGGACAAGATAGTGATATTTCCTTATTGGGACTTGATTCTAGGACTTTTGATTCTAGGACTTCATATTTGAGCGAATGTCTGCTTGATACATCGTATCCTGGTGAGATTATATTTCCTGATTTAATCAAGAAGATCACGTTAAAGAGAGATCTTTGGTTGATAGAATCCTTGCTCGCTAAGGCACCTTAATGGAGTAGGGTTAGCAACCTATTGGACTATATATATACACACACACATTATATTTGTACAAGAAATAAATAGATGGAGAGATGACCGTTTGTCCTAGACACAATCGAAGAGAGGTTTTATGCTTCGACAATTAGGTTAGTGATTTATTTTTATTATTAATAATTGTTTTAGGGTTCTTTTACGTGAACCGGTTGTTTTTTTTTAATATATATGGAATAAGAATTCCTAATCACAGTAGACTTGGATTAGGACTTGTTTTGTTTATTTAAGGCCGTGCGCTTCAATTACCACCCTCACAACTCACAACTCGCACATTCAATTTAAGGTTTGTGGCTTTGTGCTCTGTTTTTTCTATTTTGAAATTATTAATTTGTAGCTAATTATGTCTAACTAGTTTGTTTCTGTGTTTCTTGTTGCAACCTATAATTTATTACACTCCCCATGTGCAGTGAGCTTGTTATGGATCTCACAAGGCTCAAGCAGCAGCACAAGGATCAAGCTCGAGATTGGTCAGGACTCCCCTTAGATCTTGTCAAAAAAATCTCAGATAATCTATCTATATATGATTATTTATGTTTCAGTAACGTCTGCAAGTCTTGGAGAAGCTATCAGGAAGAAACACTCCAACGTAATCGTGGATCTCCATGGCTTTTGATGTTTAAGGGAGGTGAAGCCGAAACATTAAGTTGTATCAGTTTACCGGAGAAAAATAAACTCTGGCAGCTGGAGATGCCTACTTTTACCGAGGCACAAATTTGGGGATGCATTGAAGATTGGTTGATCATCACAAAACCTTTTCGGGAGAGTACAAGTATAAAGATGTCACTCCTGAACCCGTTCACACAAACTCAGGTTGTTCTAACGGGCACATTTAATGTCGAACATAAGTTGGTGTTCTCGGGAGATCCTGGTAAACAAAGTTGTGTTTACGTGTTATATGATTCAATGCGTGTGAATGTATGGATTCCGGAAGCTAAAGCTTGGTATCATTATGATTTTGATGAGGACATGCATGATGATGAGGACATTATCGATTTGATATGCTTCAAGGGTTGTTTCTATATTCTGTCCGAGGACTATAATATTCATGTTCTGGAGACTGTATGTACTGACACGACAATTCAAACAGAAGGTTATAAGAACGATATCGACCTTCAATGTTATGAAATCGAAATGTCTTCTGATATACAAAGGGAAATTCAAATCCTTCGCTATCTGGTGGAATTTGGTGATGAGATTCTACTTGTCGTACGTTTTTTAAGGAATGATTTCAATGAGACTTGTGACTTTAAGGTATTTCGGTTGGATATGTGTAAAAAGAAGTGGGTGGAGTTGGATAGCTTAGGGGACTGTGTTATTTTTTTGGGTAGGAATTGTTCAAGATGTTATTCTGCCAAGGAATTGTGGGGTGGTGATGACAAGGGCAACTGCATATATTTTACTAATGACTGCGCCCTTCGAAACTCGATGGGTAGGGACATACAACTTTCTTGTTCCGTAGAAAAGGATGATTGGGGAATTTTCAGACTAAACAGTGAAGGAGGGTCCGAGAGATTTTCATATATTGCCAAACAAGGGAAGAGGCCTCCTGTTTGGATAACAGTACCCTTGTGGTGGCATTTTAACACCTTTAGGCCTTAATTTTTTTATTTGGATTTTGTTATTATTATTATTCCAAAACTCGTTTTCTATTGTAATAATAATAATCATTTTATCGATTATGGTATGCTTCATTTTCATAAGAAATTTTTGTTGATGATAATGGATTGGTTTATTAATGAATTACTAGATTCATATGCTATCCTATTTATTTGATGTTTAATTGCGCTTCCAAATATTTTGGTTGTAGCCCACCCTAGCCAGCCCTACTTCCGCCTCTGGTTCTGTGGAATCTAGAGACCCTTTTCACTACAAGCTTGTGAAGTAGTGCTTGAAACACAATATTTTGTTGGCACAATCTAGTGTCTAGCCAATTTTAGGATACTAATGCATTGTATCCATTTGATTTGTTTTATCTTTTATTGTCATAGTGGATTAGTTTTCAAAGTCTATCTTTATCTTTCTTTCTCTCTCTGTCTTAAAAACCCTACAATCTTTTCCCGTAGGTCGAATTGAGCCAAAAAGTCTCCAATTCTAGAAGATGATTGGCAGCAAACTCTCTTTTTTCCATGTTCTTATGCACCCTCCAGGCACTTATAAGGGTTCTCCAAATCATTGCATCAGGTTCAATTTTTGGCATCTTCTCTATAAATTCCCTTGCACGGCTCACGAAACTAGCTCGGCCAAGAAGATCCACAACACAATCATAACGTTCCGTTTAGACACTAAACCATATTCTTTGCTCATGGATTCAAAATAGCCAAGGCCCTCATTCACCAAACCCACACGGCTACAAGCCGATAAAACTCCCACAAAGGTCGCCTTAAATAATTTAAATATTTATCTGGGTTTTATATTAGGGATATTTAAATAAAAAAGATAATTTAAATAATTGTTAAATCAATTTAATTTTTTCATTTCTCTATTTATTTAATTTTCTTTCTCAAAAAGTTTAAAATTTAATTCTTATTTAACCATTATTTCAATTTTAAATTTTAAATTTTTATTTTTAAAATTTGATCAGTGGGGTATTTAGGTCATATATATATATATATTTTTTTCCGGTTTGATGCAATTATGTATATAATAAAGGGAACTTAGTGCAATTTGTCATGACAGAAAAATGGACGGCATTACAATTTTGTCACCTATTGCCAATTTATGAAAGTTCAGAGGATTTAATGACGAAAAAAATTTATATAGGGGATAAGGTGTAAATTCAGACATAGTTCAAGGGGCATCAGTGCCAATTAGCCTAAATTATATAGGTTGCAACAAGAAATACAAAAACAATGTTGTACAAACTAGTTACACATATAAGCTAATACTAGTATCAGTATTAGTTTATATGAACTTAATTATACAAACTTCACACTCTATCCTATCCTCTATTGCATTGAACCCTACCGGCATTGCAAATCCAACAAATACTTCTCGATCTAGAAGTCAACCCGGATATTTTACGGAAAAGATATTACATCCCCATATACCCATACGGAAATATTGGGAAAATTTTCGATATTTCAAACATTCAAGTCAACCCTGGAAAAGTAAACCTTGTATAATGATTATCTTCTAAATGGATACTAAGCATAAACTAATAAACTTGAAATAAAAATTTAGTACATTGACAATCACATTCAATATTCAAACCATAGTTCAGAATTTCATTGTGTTGTGAACCCATAGCATCTTGACATGTAAACACAAAATAAAAATTGCATTAGTACTACACAACGTTTTTTTCTAAAACCTTCCTCTGCCCCTAAAGCCGCCGCCACGACCACCACCTCTAGAAAATCCACCTCTGCCGCCTCTAGGAGCACCTCTTCCACGGAAACCAGCTCCCCCACCTCGGAAACCACCTCGGCCACCGCCTCTACCCCCACCACGACCACCTCTTCCACCCATTGACATTCCCCTGCAATAACATGTATACCATCATTAGTTCAATTGCGCACAAACTTGGGATTCCACACATTCTAACCTACAATTGAACAGCAGACTGCAGACACACTTCTGCTAAGCTGTTAAACCATGTGTGAAAAAATATGACTCAGGAACAGTGTAAGCACTGCCTCACCAATCACCAGCCGACTGCCTATGCCAGCAGTCAAACTATAAACAAGATTAGCATTGTTCATGCACACAATTAGCAGGAGGACTTCAATTTCAAAGTTCCACAACCTCCACCTCCCAGAATTCATTCTCACATAACCATTCTAAAGTACAGTAAATGGCATACTGGTATGTTAACCGCCGACACATTAAATCATCTAATTCCTATATTCGTACAAATAAAATCGGTAGCACCAAAGAAAACATATGTTGAAAAGCATCCATGGTTTTGCTGATAGAAATAAAGGCAGAAACTGAATTTCGTCCCAGTCAACTCGTACACATTCATGTATCTGGTTTAAGTCCAATCTTTAGGTGAAAGACCACCTCAATAACCACAATCATTATACCAAAACAGAATGGACTCACTCTTATGATCCTACATGATTTCTCATGTAATCACTTAATGAAACTCCATTAAAAACAGGAAAACCATAAAAAGTTTCATAACTCAACTATATCACCTAAGCATCTGCCTTAAATGAAAACATGGATAGATAACATACTTTGGTGGTGTAAGAAATCTTGAAAGAGGCAAAAGCTTGCTTGGGTCAATATAGAACTTATCACCCGCATTATATGAAGTAGCAACGATGCCTTCCATCATTTTGATCGAAAAATACTGCATAGAGTAGAAACAAAAACAACATCAAAACTTCAACTCTAAACAAAAACGGCTGGACATATCACAACATGAAGACAAGAAAGAGTACTCACAGATTCATTGATGGGACCAAAGATTTCATCAACTTTTCCTATCTGAGTCATGTTTTGCAGATAAATCGGAGCATTGAAGAATGGTATTTTCTCATTGGTAAGCTTTGTCACGGCATCGCCTTCACACCCGTGGAGGAAGGTAGATACCTCTACATACAACAAAAGGGCATGTTATAAACAACCATAACAATCCATGTCAAAACACAAATTTATATAAATTCAAATCGATTTCTTTGGCATATTCAAAGCAATTTCACAGCTTTCGAAAGCATAAATTCAATACTAATTTAGTTCTTTTTTTCCAACAAATGAAGTACTTCTAACTTCTAAGCCACTAACCAAACAATATCTACACTCCATTAGATCACATTATTATTATTTTTTAAAATTATTTTTTTTGGTTTCAATAGCATAACAAGAACAAAAACACCCAAAATAAAATTCTAAACAAAGAATAAGAAGAAAAAAAGTTAAAAAGAAGAATGAACACTGACCAACAACTTCGGATGGAGGTCCTTCGTCACGGAACCCACCACCGCCAAAACGGCCTCCTCCTCTGCCGCCGCCACCAAAACGGCCTCCTCCTCCTCTGCCGCCGCCACCGAAGCGGCCTCCATCTCTGCCGCCTCTAAACCCGCCGCCGCCTCTAGGGGGTCTCATGGTCTTCTGGGTTTTGGCTGATTTTTTGAGAGAACGTGAATGGCGAGCTTATTGAGACTGTGTATGTGTATGTGTGTGTTAAAACTTAAAACTTAAAAAGAACATTTTTAGGGTTTAGGGTTTTGTTGGGGTTCAGTAGTGACTAAATGACCGTAATCTCCCTGTGCTTTTTTCTATATTACCTTTTTATTTTATTGTTTTTTTTTTTCTGAAATATTACATAAATTCGGTGTTTTTTTTAGGAGAGAACTCGAATCCACAATATTATGTCATAAATGTGAGGGATTTACCACTGGACTAACCTCATCTCGTATTTATTTTATTTTATTGTATTTGGAGTTTGGATTTGGACAATGTTTATGTTCCACCCTATTTTTAATTTTAAAAAAACTTTTAAATTCCACCCATATGTAATATAAAATTAAAATAGATTTATATAAATATTAAAGAAAAAGTTGTTTAACTCTTATTACTTTCTAAATCGGTAAATTAATTTTATAAATCATTGCCATGAGATTAGAATTATCTTCTTCTCTCTCTTTTTTTTTTTTTTTTTTTTCCTGAAATATTACATAAATTTGGAAATTATTAAGGAGGGGGGACTCGAACCCACACCAATTATTAAAATTATCAAAGTTCTACACACCAAAACTCACGCCAAAACTCACGCCAAAACTTGAAGTGAGGGCCTAAAACTATAATTGTTTTAAATAATTTTTTTAATTACTTTTTTACTTATTACATATTAACTTTTAATATATTAAAATGTAAATATATAACAAATAATAGCTTAAATTTCTTACTCTTTTAATATATTAAAATGTAAATATATAACAAATAACATTTGAAAAGGTATATATATAAAAGTATTTATTTATATATATTTGTAATTTAAAAAACAAACAGGTTATCACTTATATTCAGTTTGCAGTGAAAAAAAAAATGTACAATTCACCACTGTTCAATCAGACAAAAAATCAAACGCAACCTAAATGGTTTCCAAACTTAACAATGAGTGGTTCCCAACTTTTGATGCTATCGTACTCATGTGGGTATAGAACTCTATATTTTAAAAAATTGACAATTCTTGATTTTAAATTTTTTTTTAAATAACAACTATTAATAATTTTCAAAATGAGTAATGCTAGGCTTCCCAAATTCTTTCCCAAATAGTGTTAGCATGTGATGTGTCAATATCATATTATTCACCACATAATTTCATTATTTATAAGATGTTAACACATCACGTGATTTGGGAAAATTATTGGGAAGCCTAAGAACATCTCCCACCCACCCTCTAAATTCATGTTTCCAAGAAAATTTAGAGGATTTTAGAGAATTTGTTGCTCCCACCCATCCTCTAAATTGTTGTCTCCAAGAAAAAATTTAGAGAACCTTATCTCTATTCTCTAAATTTAGAGAACCAATTTCAATCCTCTAAAACCACTTTTTAACTCTTTTATTTCAATTATATCCTTTTAATTTTTTCATTAAATTCAATTAATGTATAATAAAATTAAATTTATACATTTTATTAACATAAAAATTATACCATTATAAATTGCTCATCTAGATCTTTAAAATGAGTCCAATATTGAATATTAATTAATAATTTTTTATTTACCATACTTTATCATTTGGGCAATCTCTTATTACAAATTGATAATTATAAGTTAGTAATAAAATAAAAACCGAAACATAGTATTAAAATAATAAATATTAATATTAAAAATTACAATGACATAAAAAACATTAAAATAAGGATAGAAAAAAAATAACAAAAAACTTAAATAATAACAATATAACATATGATCTTGAGATACATTAAAATTTTGGAAAGCCATCCAAATGACTTCCATATCCACCCGAAAATGATTCATCTTGTTTTTGGGAATTGTGAGTGTTTTTTTCTAAAATTTGCATCTTTTTCCTTCGAAAAAAATCACATTCGTTGGGATTTTTAATGGAATCCAAATCTATCATTATAATTTTATTCTCTTCACGTTCACGTCGAATCACTTCACATTCACATAAAATCTCTAATTTTATTACCTCATTTTGAGCTTGTAACACTTGGAGTTGACCATACGTGAAAAATGTTTTAGAACCTAAAAAATAGTTATAAATTCATGCATTAATAAAACATTATATTTTAAAAAAAAGTATAAAAAAAAAATATAAATGTTATTATAAATAATATTTGTTAAAATTTAGTTGAACAATAATTTATTAAACAAACTAAAAAATAATAATGAAAATATAAGTTATTTTAAGATATAAATAGAAATAGAGATTGAGATAGAGATAAAGATAGAGAGTGTGATGGCAGTGAAAATTTTTTAGAGATGGAATTTAGGAGGAATATTCCCTTTTGGTTATCTATTTTAGAGATAGAGATACGGATAGAGAATGAGAATGGGTGGGAGAAAAATAGTTATAAATTCATGCATTAACATTACTCTTTTCAAAATGCTGTAATGAGAATATTCAAAAATACTTTTGATGTTTCAAAATCTGAAAAATATGTGAAATATCTAGCTATTTACACATGTAAAACTAACCTTCAAAATTATCCTAGGCTAGCAAGTCATTTCAAGTCACCACTCGACCTTGAAGTTGAAACCAGCCAATGACTTATTTCTCAGTGAAAATTACTGGTCAAAAGTCAAAACAAGACATCTCTGTTCTGTGTCTCTCTTTCTCTGTAGTTTCAACTTTCAATGGCGAACGCTTGATTAATTTTCTACTACTTGGCTCACCAGTGTCTTTCGTTCACATCTCCTCTGCTTCAATCACCATCACACGCGCATTCTCTCTGTTTCTCGGAAGAATCCGCCAACTGGGTCTCCGTAGTTCCCTGATGTTTCCAAGCAACACCACCCGTTTGTTGATTTGTCTAAGAGAAGTGGCAGTGGTGGTGGAGGGAGGAGTGTGAGTCAACCGTCTGCGGGAGTTGATTTGGGATCAAATGGTATGTGATTTTTAGCATTTTATTTTTGTTTGTGGGTCAAACATCCTCGAATTGTGTTGTAAATGTTTGAGTTTTGTGCTTGTGGGTGCTGTTTGGTTTCTGGATTTGTTTCATATTTTAGATGGGTTATTGTCATTGTTATGTTAAAGGGTTGCCAGGAAAAATATTTAGAAATACCTAATAAGAGTACCTACATAGTGCATACATTGTATTTAAATTTTAAAATAGTTGTACAAATTGAAAGCTTGAGACTGCTAATTGAAACAGTGTGTAGATGAGATCAGGTACCTGTTTTTTAATTTATTTTATTTTTTTGGTTCTGTAGATGAGTTAAGGGTATTGGAGAAACGTATCACGTATGAAGTTTGAGCTTGTAAGTTTTCTGAGAAACAACCCTGAATTTGTTGTGTTACTTTTTCTGGGATTTCGCCTTTTCGTTTGTTTATATGTTTTCTTTTGAAAGATTATCTGGGATTTGAGTAATGAAAACTATACAGTTCACTAAAGTGTTTCGATTCTGTTCTTTTAAATTGCTATATAAGGTCAATAAATTTATACATTGCATGCATTTATTTTTAATAATCTATACTTGTAGAAGTTTGGGTTTTATTTTTAATTAATGCTTTATACTATACGGGACTTTTTGCAGTTGATATGTAACATGTGAGTTTTGCTTCCCTTCGTTGATGGATTTGCAGTTAATGGATTTTTCTTTTATCATGAAAACTTGGGTGGGTTTTTTTTTTTTTGGATTTGAATCAAGTGATGTTATTATGGTTTATATGTTATTTGCACAATGGCTTAAATGGTATTTTTGTTTGCTCAATTTGGTTTTTAATTACTTATTAAGTTTCTGTGGTTATTGTAATATAGTAAGCTACAATATTGACTAGAGCATATACTTTTCTTGTGAAGTTTGTTTTATATTTGTCATGTTCTTGGGATTTTGGTAATTTAATTTATATTACTTTACTGTTCTTTCGCTCTACTTACTTTTGGGTTTTGTTTGTGCATTTAGAAATAATCTCTACTTTTGAAAATTTACAGGTGTTGACCTAGAGAATCCAGTTGAGATGTGACCCCATATCCCCTCCCTGACCAGTCATCTATTCACGACCCCAAACCTGTTTCATCATGTGAAAGAGTTCAAGTTTCCGGTCTCTCAAGGTTGAAACTTGTGAATTATGCGGGTTCATTTCTGGTCACTTTGGCCCTGTCTACAATATCCCAGGTTTGCTTTCATCAGTAAGTAAGATCTTTTGGCTGAACTATTCTCTGTTTGCTTCCTTTTTCTGCCTCTCTCTTTCTCTCACAATTCAGGAAACGACATAACTCTATAAGTGTCATGGAATATTGTGTCTAACTAAGGAAGTGTTGGCAGGAATGCTTCATCTGGATTATGTCAGTGTGAAAAGGATGAGTGGAAAGCTATTCAGAAGGAGGGTATTTGGAATTATGTTATGTCACCTTATGAGGACAGATGTTGATGTGAAATTTGACGGCAAAGTATCTGGTCCTGTTTCAGTTGTAGAAGGTGTGGCTGTGGCATCTCCCTTTTCCTTCCATGTGTTTAATTCCCGTAATGTTATTAATATGTAATTTCTCAACTATTTGTTATAAACTTATAATTCTCTGTTTGTTTTTGCAGATATTCAGGATGGCGCCTCTTCCTTCTAGCATCTGGATTTGTTTTGCTTCTGTTGGCACCGAATGTTAGCAGTTGGGTTTTTTATTTTTATTTTTACTATAGCAGTTCCATGGTTATAGGAGTTTTTTCTTGTCATTATAATTCTTCTTTTTCGGGTACTTCATTCTCTTAATTTGTTGCTTTTTAATTCCACACCCCTTCTCCTTCAGAAAAATTTCTCATTGCTTCACTAATCTAGGATATATTTAGTGCATTTATTCCAAGTAGCTGGAATAATTTGGTTTATATCTTTCTTCTTAGCTTGCATTGCCTAATTATATGTTTTTCATTGTTTTTCTTTTTCTCAATACTTTTTTTTTTTGGAGAAACTTTTTCTCACTATTTAAATCTTGTTTTGTTATGAAGGGAATGAAATTGTTGCCAGTTGGAAGGAAAAATATTTTCTATTTGTCTATATACGGATCAGTGGTGAGCGTTCTTGGAGTTTAAGTTAGCATTTCGTTTTGTTTATATTTGTAAAAGTGTAATAATCTTACTTTTAATTGCCATTTCAGCTTGGTGCAGGATCTTTTCTTTTACATCACTTCTTAATGCTAGTACACTCGCTTCTTGAGAATTTTGGGCCAAGTGTAGAGATGCACACTTCAGTAAGTACTTCCTTCTTTCAGATATTACTTAATGTCATGCTTTACTGTCATGGTGGGCTTCTGCCTTCTGCTGACTCACTTGTGAATTACTATTTTTTGTTGAAAAGATGTGTGCTCATTGTTTTGTAATGTCTTTACTACTTACATTAAATCATAATCAACAATCATGATTTTATAAGTAATTCGCAGTGAGATCTACAACTAAATATTGTAATATGCTACCTGGAGGAAATTTATTTGCACAAAATGGATTCTTTTTCATGTTAGAGATTTTTTTCATTATTATAATGTAAAAATGTAGAAGGCATATAGAACAAACAAAAGGCAAACAAACCACACAATATGATTTCATTTTCCTATTAAGATGTCTGAAGTAAGTTGCATTCATTGACTCGAACCTAGTCACATTTGGTAAAACTCGACCAATGTTTTAAAAAGTGGCGGCGGCCACCTCAAGTTAGAAATATTAAGTAATGCCTAAATTACATGGTAAATATGATGACATGGTAGAGGAATATGAAGAAGAGAACAAAAAAACCTTTGGGGCTTGGTTTTGCCTCTGTCGAGCTTAAGGGGCTGTAAGGATTTGTTGAGTTTTACCGTTTTGAGTCAAATGAATCTTGCTGCCACTGCCAAAAACACACAGCCCAAAACACACCTGCGTTTGAGGAAAACACAACCTAAACTTATGCCGCCGCCTCATCACCCCAAGGCAGTATTAGGTTTAGAACGCCTTGAGGCGCGCCTCAAGGCGGCTGCCTCGGCTGAGTTTTGAAACGCTGAACCCGACTCTACCATATTAGTAACTCCTAGACTCAAAAGCTTAAACTATTAGAAAAAATGCCCAACATTAGTATTCAAGCACTCCCAACATAAATGCTAAACAAATATGAACATAAATTTTAAGTATAGTTATGGGCCATAGCCCTTATGGATTTGAGCATAAATCTTTACTATTAATTTAAAGCATTGTGGAAGGACTTCTTTGTTTTTCATTTGGGCAGTCAATCCTGAAATCTTACGTTTCTGTATATTTAGATACATGGTAGGCATTGTTGCAGCCCTTTCTATGTGTTGGATCATGATTTCATTGTGATAGGCCCAGTGCCTTTATCATATTGCAATGGCCTTTCTTGGATTTTATTGCAGTTATCAAACCTATTTCTAGCTTGGTTCTTGAATTCATGTACTAGTGTACTAGGCTTGTGTAGTTGTGTTCTTGCAAATTTTGTTTCATTTTTAATAACTTTTTCATATTTTTGTTAAATAATGGTAATTGTTTGCAACTAGGTACTTATTATATCCCTCGTAATTTTATGTGTTAAGAACACCACTATGATATAAATATTTTTGTTTGTAGTAGCTATTCATTTATTCAACTAGCTCCTAATACGATATAAAATATGAGCTGAACAAATGATAAAAGTCGAACTATGTGGAAAATTGGGTTATGTAGTGTCTTCATATTACTTAAGAGTGTCAAATTATCTTGTGTTGTATAAGCAAAGAGTATTTACATGGGTGCAGCATAAAGCTAATGTCCCATTGTATGAATCTGGAAAATTAGGATAATATTATGAGAAAAACCTATTGTCAATTAAATGTAGCTGTAGATTTGAAAAGCATTCTTTTATTTTTTTTTTTAAATGCCTTTAGAAGTTGGACTATGCAATTCGTTTCCTTTTCGTAAGAAATGTGTCACATTTTCAGAGAACATCTTGAAACTCTTAGAAAAACTCTTGGACTTTTTATTCGTAGTGTAATTGAATAGAGTACTTCTTTTTCATTAATCATGTGCTGTCAGGGTTGCTGTATATCGGTTTTTAATGTTTTATCTGCTTCTTTCAAGTAAATGAATTATTTAACTACTGTACCTTCATTTTGCTGCAGGTCTCCATTTTGTTACTACTTTTAATTATCTTCACAGGAGCTGCTTTAGGGTTCTGGGCTGTGAGAAAATTTGTAATTTCAGAAGATGGGACTGTTGATGTTCAATTTGTTAAATGGTCAATGCAAATCATGGCAACTACCGCAATTTTCCAGGTATGCTATCACATTGATATTAGTTGTGATGCTGAACTAGTGAGTTTTTCTGTACTCTATTCTGCTTACTCACCCATCATGTACATGCCTGACATAGTGACGTGTATGGTTATAGGATGTGTTGAATCCATTATATATGAAATTTATCTGCTCATTCGGTGAAATGAACCCATATTAATCTTGTGTATATGATTTACATCTATGAAATATAAAACAGTGCCAGCAATAGAAGAGATGCTTACATGTTTTTCTGTTTCTATGGTAAGAAACAGAAGAGAAGATAGTCCATTAATAGTTCAACCTCATGCAGATGTCCCTATTATTTACCCAAACCATGGTTTTAGAAATTGCAACGTAAAAGTTCTGCCTGTCTCCTGCATAAACAAAGCTTATGCCTTGAGTAATTTATTTGATTGTCTATGGAAGCCTTTCTCCCCCTTATTGATATTGATGAAATGCCTGATGAAGACTGAATTTCTATGAGTAGGGAACCCTCAAGTAGGTAGCACAAATGCACAACAATTGTATATGTATTGTTGGAGGGTTGCTACCATTTCAAAGCTGGTTGAATGCTATGGCGTTTATCTCAATTTTTATTAATGTGGCTATGCATATACCTTGCTTGGTTCAACCTGATACAATAAAGAATTAAAGAAATAGGATTTGATTATATAGCTTTAGTTACCATTCGGTTGTACTTTTGTTATTTAACACCACCACCACCAGTCCAATGATAGTGTTACTTTTGTTGCAGTCTGACTTGGACACACCATTTCTGCTATCTTTTTATAATTGTACATGTTGTATATCTTGAATTTTGTTATTTATTTGGCTTTGTTTTCTCATTCAGAGCACCCATGATAATCTTTTAGCATTGGGGGCATTGATTTCCTGCTCTACCGTCTGCTTTATCATTACTTCTCCAAAGTGGATTAGGAGTGGGCTGTATCAATCAAGACAAGCAACAAGGAAGCATGGTCAGGCTGAATTTCTGAGCAGGTCACCTGGCTCTAAAGGGAAGCTATGGGATAGCCCTAAGATTTATAGGAAACCTCCGTGGTCTAACTCTCCTGTTAAAGGTATACTTCTACGTTTTAGGTTTTTTGGCTTCTACTTATTTTTGTTGATCTGTACTTTGGAAAATACACTAAATCATGGTATATATTCTATTTAAGTGGAAGCTAAAATGATTACTTTTCTTTGGTTAACAATTCAAAAAGGTATAGCACTTAAAAATTCAATTATTATTATTTTGTAAAAAAAAAAAAATTGATTATTCATCCAAATTTCTCAAGAAAACCTAGCACCCTACAATCTTACATCCTTGATTGATTGTGCATCTGTAATTGGTTTTGTTCACTGTCATCTGATTTCGAAAGGTCCCATTTGTTTCTTAACAATTATGGTGTAAAACTATCTTAAAGTATTTCTGTTATTTTGTACCTTTGTTGTTGTTGTTTTAGCAGATTTCCCCTTTCTTGCCTATTTGTTCGATTTATCTCCTGTAAAAGTGTAAAACTATTTATTTTCAAGATGTTTCACTGTAGAACAAATTAGGCTTTATTTTTTATTTTTTTATTTATGTCTTACTGTGTTGTCGTGGGGTAGGAGGCTAGAAGCACGTATATTTTGCATGAGAATGCCTTTTTAGATTGTTCTACTCACTGTGGTAAAAAAGAAAAAAGAAAAAAGAAAAAAGAAAAAAAAGGATTGTTCTACTCATTCATGATGATTTCTCTACACACCTTTAGATTAAAGCCACACATTCCACTACACCATTACCTTAGGTTGCATTTGGAGCTTGTTCTTGGAGTAGACAAAGAAAAAGAGGCACTTGATCAAGTCTAGAGAGAAGCACCAAGACACAATGGGTTTTCTCTTCTCTTATTTCTCTTTCTCCTTTGATTTGAGTGAAATGTGTAGCTAAACCTGCATTGTTGGGGGGTTGATGCATGTATATATGGGAACTCTCTTTATAATCACTTAATCTATGCATATATATCCATTTTGGGCTTGTAATTGTGTTGGTTATGTTCAATTTCGTGGATGCATGTTGGATGATGAACAATATTTGACATGCAAATGTGATTTGGACTGCTTGAGAAGTTGGATTCCATGAATTATTGATCAATTTTTGCATGGGTCTTGTTTGTAGCTCTATTAGAGAGGAATTGTTTGATTGTTGCATGATTATGCTTATTGAACTTGCTCTCATGTTCTTGTGTATGTAATTCTCCGATTGTTGTCATTCTATGACCATAGGTGAAGCCAATTTGGTGAACTTGGTTATAATTGATTGATTGAAAAGAGAACTTAGCCCACTTTCTAATGGATTGTGCCTTAATTGTGATTAAGTGGTGGATTTGATGGTTACATTTTGCATGCATTAATTCCCCCAACATTTCCCATCATATTATAATTTCATTCTCTTGTGTTAATTAGTCTTAGAATCACCTTTTAGCTTACTTGTGTAATTGACTTAGTTGTTTGTTAACTGAGATATTTGTAGGACAAATCAGTGTAATTAATCGATTTCTCTTGTGACAATTTGCTTGTAGTAATTTAGTTAGTCTTCAATTTGATAAGTAAGATTTAGTCTTTAGATCACATCTCCTCGTGGGAATGACCCCCTAGTTGTGCCACTATACAAGTCGAATGACTTGTGCACTTGTGAAGGGTGAAACAGACTCGTACCTTCATCATATATACATATTTTAGAGAACTGACCGGAGCGTGTTAATGGACAAGGGCACTTTCATAAGTAGATGTTTCCTTATATGAGCGATAAAATTCTCTAATGATGTTATCTTAACCTTGCCAAAATTATCAAGAAAATCACCCCAGTCTCAACCTTCTCCGATATTTGATTTTCGAGCTATATATTCCAGCCTTGCGCACCAGTTTTCATTTGATGATTTCTCCTTTGTTTCTAAGCCAAATTGAGTGATTCAAAAAGTGAGAGATTCGTCTTTTAAAGTAGTTTTAAGCCCAATCACTTTCAAAGTCAAATATCTAGATCCTAGAGGGATATCTCTCTATTTTGTGGAGATCTTCTTCACATTTCAAGGTATCTCTTATTCTTTCATGTTAAATTGTTTTAATTGTATGATACCTTGTATTTGTTACTTTGATTTTTGTGTATGATGATCTAGATAACTTTGATGGGTGTTTCTACTTTGATTTGAGCTAGAATATTCTTTGTATATATGATTACATGAGATAAGCTCTTGATATAAGCTAGAATATTATTTGAATTCATGTTTATGAAAAAACTAGCTTTTATATGAACTAGATATCATTTGATTTGTTCTTAAATGCATCTAGTTACCATAGGACGTTGTGATCATGGATTCTATGTTGTGTCTTTGTCATGAACACTTTTAGATCATGCCTTGTAATAGGTTAAAAATCTCAATAACACTTTGCAGAGTCTCTAGGTTGAGTGTCTACAAGCTTTCACTAGTCAAAGGCTTGCGGGTATAATAGTTGGTGGTACATGCCAATAGGAGTAGATAATAGAGATTGATCATTTGAGGGTGTATCTACTATTCAACTAGTGAAGTGCGTTGTAGTGGTCATGGATTTGATCCGTGGATGTTTCCATTTTGAAGGTTTTACCACGTAAATCCTTGTGCTCAATGTCTCCTACTCAAACACCGTAGTTTTGCATGTTGTTGTACTTAATTGAATATATTAAGAAGTTTAAATCAAGTTGTAAATTTGAGCTTAGTTGAATATTGTTGCAATTTGCATACAACTTGTAAATGAGAGCTTAATTGATTGAATATGTATCTTGAGACATTATGAGTTTTGAATAATAAGAGAAATGACAAACACTTAAAGATCATTACATGTATCATTTTACTTGTTAGTTGTTTGATATATTTAATATTTGTACTTGTAAATTCTATCTTGTAGTATAGTTATTTGTGTAATTTGTTTATGTGAACTCACATTTCTAGAAATAGACTAAAGTTGTTTTGTTAATACTTCAAGTCTATGTGCTTACATATCACATGTATATGCTTGAGTAGGGGTGGGCGCGGTTCGGTTCGGTTCGGTTTTGGGTAAAACCGGATTGAACCGAAAATATTTCGGTTCATCCAAAATTGAACCGGTTTGAACCGAATAAGAAATGGCAACCGAACTGAACTGAACTGATTTTAATCGATTCGGTTCGGTTCGGTTCAATTCGGTTTTGGGCCTAATGGGCCTTATGGGCTTAATCAATTTTTTAATATGTTTTTAAATTTGATGGGTTGTGGCCCACAAAAAAAATTACTGCCCAGTTTATTAATCCCTTGTGGGATTCAAATTTTTGGCTACAAAATTTAATAGTCGAAGCCCAAAAAAACTGAAATCAACCTTACTAATAATAAATAAAGCACTAATATTTAATTTATAATACATTCAAGACAATTTCAAATTTAATTGATAGTAAGACAGCATCCAAATGCAAAGTCCAGTTCAATTTTCAGAAATAAAACAGTCCACATACAATAACAGTCCAGTTCAATTTTCACAAATTTCACAATTAAAAACTATAAATCACAAATGCAAAGTCCAAATAAAAATTACAATCCAAATGCAAAGTCCAAATAAAAATTACAGTCCAAATAAAAATTACAATCCAAATCCAAATTTGAAATCAAAATTACAACTAAAATAAAAACTCCAAATCACTTAATTAGTAACGAAAGGTAAAATAAGTCCAACTTCCTGCATTCATAAATAATGTTGTATTATCATTCCACTAGAACATTATTTTGTCTGTAATGTTGTAATATATGTTAAACCTTTTAATTTAAAACTATAATTAATAATTAGAACCTATAAATGTCCACTTTAACACACGTGAGCTTCAACTCAGGAGATCAAAAGATAAGGCCAGAGTACTAACGACAATTGTGGACATCATTATGTTCAGTAAATTTACTTGCAATGTGTATAACTATAATTCATTTAATCATTTAATTTGATAATAATAAAAAATTGAATAATGTCTAAAATTAAAATAAGAGCCCAGACTCGGTGTACAGTACCAAATCATTGATCATATATGAGTTAAACAAACATGACTTTCTGAAATTGTGATTGGTATTTGAGATTCAAGAACTAGAAAGATGAGTGAGGTACCGTACCTGCTCCATTTATAATTACCAAAGTTTATAAAATCCTGCACTCGTAGATCCAGACAAGAACCAACCTTTTATAAAGAGAAACTTTATAAAAGAAACCCAAACAAAATGAGACAAGAACCAAGAACCAAACAAAATTGAAACTTTATAAGAGAAACCCAGACAAGAACCAACCTTTTGTTGAAGCAGTCAAGCAGATCGGATGAGTTGAAGAAGAGAAGATCGAACAGCAGCAGGTGGAGAAGTCGGAGGTTGAGCAACAGGCGGTGGAGCAAATCGTAGGCGGCGCCGGCGGAGCAGAATGGAGGTTGAGAGCAGAGTTGAGCAGATCGCAGGTGGTGATGCTTTTCTAACGGGAGAAGAGAAGTCTGGTGTCTAGATTCAGATTTGAGAGAAGTGAGAACTCAAAGAGGAGAGGAGAAGTCTGACTGTCTGAGAGAAGTGGCGAATGAAAGAAGATTTAGGGTTTTTAATTTTTCACTTATATAGCCGGTTTAAACGGTTTAATCCGGTTTTAGAAGAGTCAAACCGGTTTAAACCGAAATGTTTTCGGTTTTCAACAATTTGAACCGGTTTAAACCGATTTCAACCTATGAACCGAACCGAACCCCTTTTTTCGGTTCGGTTCGGTTCGATTCGGTTCGGTTTCGAACTTAGTGCCCACCCCTATGCTTGAGTTGTGGTCTTAAGCAATCTAGAGGGACAAACATTTGAAAATCGAATGTCCCCTTCTCTTAGGTTAGTTTTTTGTTGATTAACCGTGTATTGTATTTTTCAATCATTTCGTGTTTTTATTGAAAACCGGATTGGATTCCGAGTTGACCGGACGTTCGGATTCGAGTTTTAGACAAACAGGTCAAATTGGCCTTGGGGTGTCCAATCACCACTTGGTGTGGGCCCACCCTCGCCATGCAGCATGCCACGTAAGCTGCATGCATGGAGCCATGAATCAAATTAGACAATTTAATTGGCCCATGAAGGGAAGAATGGGGCACGAAGGCCAACATTGAGGCAATATCATGCATCAGCCCACGTGAGTGCATGCAATTGGCGTGGGATTGCATGGGGCGCGTAGAGACTAGAGAGCCTCAAGCTGATTCTTGTTGGCGTGAGGATCTTACGCAAAGGCCCTCATATTCAGATATATATATTTTTGTGCTGCAGAATTTCTAATATGACGACCATTTTTGTTTTTGCGATTTCTCAATTGTTTCTCAACGAAATTGAGCGATTCGAAAAGTGAGATCTTCGTCTTTTCAAGTAGAACAAGTTCCAAGTGTTTACACAGCTCAGAAAATTCAGCTTTTATGATTTGTAACTCGTTTATAGAGATGTGTTCATCGTTGTTGAGGTAAATCAATATTTCTTCACATCTCTTGATTTTAATTGTTTGATTCATGATATATGATGTTGATTTGTGTAGAAATAAGCCTGAATATGTTTTGTGAAATGTTCTATTTGTCATTAAACTAGATTGATATGATTTTGTGTTGAAAGCATATCTAGAAGGCCGAAAAGTGGTCAAATTTGGACTCAATCTATTCACCTCCCTCTAGGTTGGCTGTGATACATCAATATTAGGAATTTCAAATATCAACTTATATAATAATGAATAAGCACACCTGTTAACATATGCAGTCAATTTTCTCCTTAATTTTAATATCAATATTAGGATTCGGGAGGGACGACAGAAACCCACGACCTTGATATCAATACAATTCAATAATCTTTAATATCTATCGTTTAAGCGGTCCTAACAATAACGTATCAGGACCCTTAAAAAGGGTCACTAACTGCTGGTAACCCTGAACTGAAAAACAAAATAGCAAGCAGTTATAATTGTCACATACAAATCAAGGTGTTGTTTCGAAGATTAATTAAGTACTTGAAGAAAGGAGTTCGAGCTGGAAGAGAAGATCAAGGTGTTCAAGGCTTCTAGCAAGCCCAGATTACTTATAGATTTTGTCACATACATATCTTCTGCAAATGAAATTACCATCACATAATCGATAAAATTATTATTATTACAAAAATAAAGAAGTTTTAGAAAACCAAACCCACATGAGATTACAGTTTTAATTTGGAATAATAATTAAATATAATCCAAATCTAAGATTAAGGCCTAAACTTGTTAAAATACCACCACAAGGGTGCAGTTAACCAAACAGGAGGCCTCTCCTCTTGTTTGGCAAGATATGAAAATCTCTCTGATCCATCACTATTTAGCCTGAAAACTCCCCAATCATCCTTTTCTATGGAACAAGAAAGTTTAATATCATCAGCCATCCAGCTTCGAAGGCCTGAGCCATTGGTAAAATAGATGCAATTGCCCATGTCATCACCTCCCAATTCCTTGGCAGAATAACATCTTGAACAATTCCTACCCAAAAATATAACACAATCCCCTAAGCTATCCAACTTCACCCACTCCTTTTTACACATGTCCAGTCGAAATACCTTGAAGTCGTAAGTCTCTTCGAAATGATTCCTTAAAAAATGTATGATGAGTAGAATCCCATCACCAAACTCCACCAGATAGCGAACGATTTGAATGTCCATATGAGTATTTTCTCTTGGTGGTATATCATAAGACATTTCGATTTTGTGAAATCGAGTGTCGATCTGTTTCTTATAACCTTGTGTTTGAATTGTCAAGTAAGCATATGCAGCATCGAGAACTCGAATATTGTATTCATTGGTCAGAATATAGAAACTACCCTTGAAGCAGATCAAATCGATAAGATCATCAGTCACTTCCTCCGGACCACATTGACACCAATATTTAGTTTCTGGAATCCATACATCAAAAGTCGATCTCATTTTACAAAATAACATGTAAACACAATTTTGTTTACCAGGGTCTCCTGAGAACACCAACTTACTATTGACCATAAATTTGATAGGTAGAACAACCTCGGATCCTGTAAATGGATTCAGGATTGACATCCTCGTCAAGAAAATGTCGTTAATAGGTTTTACTATAATCAACCAATCTTCAATGCATCCCCAAAAGAGTCCCCCGGAAGAACAAGGCATCTCCAACTGCCAGAGTTTATTTTTCTCCAGTAAACTGATAGAACTTATTGTTTGGGCTTCGGTTTCCTTAGACATCACAAGCCATGGAAATCCAGGTGATCTTCGATTACGATGGAGTGTTATTGTTTCTTCCTGATAACTTCTCCAAGTCTTGCAAACGTTACTGAAACATAAATAATCATATAGAGATAGATTATCTGATATTTTTCCGACGACACCTCCGGGGAGTGTTGACCAATCTCGAACTTGATCCTCCTTGTGCTGCTTGCATCTTTTGTTAGAGAGTCTTGACCAATCTTGATCCTTATGCTGCTTGACCCTTGTGATATCCATAACAAGCTCACTGCACATGAGGAGTGTAAAAATTATAGGTTGCAACAAGAAATACAAAAACAATGTTGTACAAACTAGTTACACATACAAGCTAATTAATACTACACTAAATAAACAAACCAAACCCTAATCCAAAAAATAAAAAATAAAAATAAATAAATAAAAACAAAATTTGCACCAGCATGCACAATCACAGTCCCGTTGTGGTTGGGTCTCCTCTCAAGTCTGAAGTTGCAAGCTTTAGATCGTAAAAATACAGAAACATGAATTCTGAAAAGGTTTTTCAATATGAAATAATTTTTTACCAATCGAAATCATATTATCTTTCGGTAGCGTATTCATATTGTTTTTATGGATGATTAATTTGTTCCCTAGGTTTTAGCCAAATATTTTAATTTTTTTTTAATTGTCTTTCCATTTTTATTGTCCGTTATCTCTAAGTTTCTGTAAATACATAATTTAATACCGACTAAATTTGTTAAAGGTCAAACCTCACATAAAAGAAGAGATTTACTACGTACGGTCTTTTTTTTCTTTCTTTTCACCTTACTTTATAGTTTATAAAGACACTCTATTTTAATAAAGAGAGGTTCTCCTTACAATCCACAAATTATCTATTCACACTCTAATTTTTTTTATTTTTTTTTTATTAATGACAATCTTAACCTAAATTAAAATTACTAAACAAGACAAAAAAAATTTAAAGACACTCCAAACTAATTAAATTATTTTTTTTTTAAAAAAATTCTCTCTCCTAAATCATTGGATTAAATATTATGTATTAAACTCTCTCTCTCATAAATCTGTTATTATCATATTAAACACTCTCTCCATTTTTCAAAAAAAAAAAAAAAAAAAAATCATATTTTCATACTTTTTGATCAATCTCTGATTAAAGAAAAAAAAAACTTATGAATATTTTAGTTTTTTACTAACAGTAATATATATATATATATATATATATATATATATATATATGAATATTAAAAAGTCAATTTTTTTTTAGAAAAAAAAGATATATGAAAGTTTGAATTGTTTCAACTAGATTCGATTAAACTTAGAATTTCTAAGACTAATGAAAGAATTAAAGTTCTATAGGCAATCACATACCTATAAGAGTAACCAAAAGTATTTTCATATTTTGATTTTTTTTTTTTTAGTATATACATACATATGGTTCCTACAAATCAAGCTTATTAGTAAGTTTTTTTTTTTTTTTTTCTTAACGGTTAGAGAAAGAACGGAGATAGGAAATTAGAGATATGTATTGGAGGAGAGAGAGTTTAATATGGTAATTAAAAATTTAGGAGAAAGTATTTAATATGTAATAATTAATCTTAATGATTTAGGAGAGATCATTTCTTTTTTTAATAATTTAAAAGATAAAAAGGATAATCTTGTAACAAAATGAAGTGTCTTTAGAATTTTTTAAAACTTAAAATTTGAAAATAAAGTGTTTTTAGAAAAGAAGTGTAAAAAGAAAAAATTGGATTGTCAAAAATAAATTTAATTTTAAAATTTCTAACAACACTCCAATTTGCCCTAAAATACCATCATTTTTTTTTTTTCATACTTCTTTCTAAGGACATTTATAAGTTTTCAGTTATTTTATTGTATTTTTTGAGTATTGCCATAAATTCAGGGTTTTTTTTTTTTTGGCAGAGGAGAACTCAAATCTATAATCTTATGGTGTATGTGTGAGGGCCGAGGGGTATACATGGGTGAAATTAGAAGTTTTTTTTTTTTTTTTTTTTTTTTTTTTTTTTTTTTTTTTTTTTTTTTTTTTTTTTTGTTCTGGGTGGATTGTGGACAATTTCATATAGATAAAAAATTATACTATATAATTAAAAAAAATCATTTTGATGACGAATCTTGATGGTACGAGAGAATTTTCATTAATTAAAAATAAATAAATATATATATAAATAGTCAGGGGATATAATGCGCCTTACCCTCAAATACATATTATAACCAAGAAAAAAACATAAGAAAATAAAAATGAAATATGCATGCAATGTAAATACAATAAGATCCTACTTAAATTATGACTTTCGAGGCTTAAAAGAAGCAAATGCATCTATTATGGAATCTAAATCAATTGTATCAGCAAGTTCTCTTTCAATATAAACAACCATAAAATTCTCGAGAAACTCATCATCCATCTTCTTACGCAAAGACGTTTAGATAAGTTTCATAGTCGAAAATAAAACTTAATTTTAAAATTAATTTTACTACATAAACTTAAAAATAAAAATAAAACTTATGGTTTTCTCCCTACCGACGTCTGTATACCTCCACAAATTGAAAAACTATGAAAACTCATAAAATTGAAATTCTTGGAGACTTGGAGATTAATTTATACGGTAAATCTACTGCTTTCTGCTGTTGTTTAGGGGTTAAAATTTCCAATTTGATTTTTGAGTTAGTAAAGGGTTAAAACTTCTCAATTTGATTTTTCACTTGGTTAAGGAAATATAATGAGCTTTAATGAGTTTGATGTATATTTTTAAGTTATTAGGCTGTTATAAAGATAACGAAAAATATGGTAAGTTAAGTCAAAATCAGAATTGGACTGGGATGTACTTATAATTAAATGGGGTGTATTTAGAACTATTGGAAAAATATAATTTTTTTTTCTTTTCAAAAAGCTAGGGTGGGCTTTAGCCAGGTCTAGATACGCCTTTGGGTGTATACCACCGTATCAACCTCATTTCGTCAAGTTATCGGTTTTCAAAAGGCCAAGGTTTTCACACACACACACACACACACACACACACACACACACACACACACATATATATATATATATATAGGGCGCGTTTACTAATTGGGAATGGAATGAATCGGAATCAAGTTCCACCGGAAAGGGAATGGAGGTGAATTGGAATTAAGTTACTAAATTCAATTCCAGCGTTTACTAATTTTGAAAAATTAAAAATAGAATCAAATTTGTACAAAGTTGATTACAAAAATACCCTTATATACAAAATAGAGCTATATATATATATTTCAATTTTAATAGGATAAAAACTGAGATGCCGGCAGAAAAAAAAAATACAAACTTATGTCTTCCACAATGAAGGCATGTTATTTTCTTATTCCTTTATTTATTTATTTATTCATTATATATATATATACCATGCAACGTCTGCAAGAAGTTGGTATACGATAGTTCACAATATACCATGCAACGTCTGCAAGAAGTCGGTATACGATAGTTCACAAATTTTTATTTTTATTTTTGTCGCGGTTATGTTTTTATTTTTTATTTTTATATCAAACTTTTTTATTTACCTAATAAAATCATTTATATATACATACCAAATTCTAGGTATTCGCAGTTCATTTTTATTATATGTATATATTTACAACATAATTTCATATGAGATATTAATGAAAAATATATATATGCACAATGGTTTTTTTTATATTAATTTTATGTAAGGATAGTTTAGTAAAGATACATGAATTCCCCTTGTAATCAGGAAAGGGAACTTGATTCCTAGGGTGGGTGAGGGGAATCAAGTTCCCTTTCTTTTAGGAACTTAATTCCTGATTTGTGGATGGGGTCCACGGGACTTAATTCTCCAAAACATTAGTAAACACTGTAATTCAAAATTAGGAACTTAATTCCCTTTCCTTGGATGTGATTCCTGATTAGTAAACACGCCAATAATAGAAAATATATTGTAGTTGTATTTTCATAATTTATAGTTATGGATTTTTTTTTTTTAATAATGCGGTTATTAGTCATTAAAACTTTATGTATGGATAAAAACAAATTTTATAATAAATTCTAGTGGTTGTAACTTTTTGTTATTGAATAAATTTAACCATTTCACGGTTTTAAAGTTATAATGACGTTGATTTTTATTTTTTTTAAAAAGTAACTTAGAAAGTATGTTTTTACCCCTAATAATAACGGTAATTTTTTTTTTAAGAAAATCAGAATTAAAAAATAAAAACTCATCACCATCAGTTCATCTCTAGATTCAATCTCGATCGTCCATCTCAGATAATTAGAATTAATTTTTTAAAGGAAAATCGGAAGTAATAATAATAATAATAATAAACCTTTAAAAATAATAGTAATAAAAAAAACCATTAAAACAAAAAATTTAATAAAACCTAATTTAAACTTAAACACCAAAATCTGCTCCCATTGTTTTTTTTCAATTGATTTTCATTTTTCAATTTCTGGTGAATGAAATCATTTGAAAAAAAAAAAAAAAAAAAATGGATTCAGTTTATGGTTTTGAATCTGTTTCTTGTTTGGATTATGGTGAGTAGATTCAAAATCAGTGATTTCAATTTCTGTTTTTGATTTTAGTGAAACTAATTTTTATTTTTTTAATTCTTGAAAGTTTTTTTTTTTTTTTTGGAAGGAGCACAATTACGATATTGCCCTTGGTGTTTCACGGTCAAAATCTTAATGGCAGGGGGTAAATCTTTGAATAATTTGGTTGTCAGAGGGAAGACTGGCCAATTTTGAAACTAGAGGGGTAAAATTATGAATATGGCAAACCTCAGGGGGAAAACTAATAATATCCTATTTTTTTGGAAGTAGCACAGTTACAATATTACCCTTGGTGTTTAACGGTCAAACCACTATTTAATAGAAATATTAACAGCATGGGGTAAATATTTAAATAATTTGGTTTTCAGGGGGAAGACTGGCCATTTTTAAAGTTGGAGGGGGCAAAGTTACGAATATAACAAACCTCAGGTGGAAAATAATAATATCCCTCGTTATTATTCCTATTAACTTTTATAAAAAGTATTTTATATTAATATATTTTATCTCTCCGGTTCACCACTTGTTTCTGTCTCTCAATCAAATTCATTTCTCTACGCTTTTGTTTATTGGAGGATGTAAATTCAGAAAGAAATGTATGGAAATTAAGATAAGATTCTTATCATAAGAGATTTGTATGTTTCCCCTATTTAATTTTTAGAATAAGATATTTTCTATTTGGATTTGGATCAAAATTTCCCTCAGTTTTAAATAATTTAATTATAAATAAAGTATTTATAATTACAATTTAAAATTCATATTTAAACAGTAGACATATTAATATTAAATCTTAAACTTATTTGAATGATGTAAAATGTTAAAATTCATTTTTAAAGTATATATATATATTAATTCAATAAATTATTTCGTCATTAAATTTTTTAAATGTACTTAAAATTTACATAAACTTGTCACACCAAGAGATCAAGTACTGATCTTCAAAATGTAAATCAAAATGTATAGTATCTCCTCATAATTCTTTTTGAATGAACAAAAAAATATCATTAGATTAATAATAGATATACATATACTAAATGATCTTCAAATAGTAAATCATATTGGCAAATATAATCCACTATGATTCTATATCAAGAGACTTGCAAAAAAATAAAATAAAAAGCAAGTCCACTTAAGTCATCAAAGAGACTTGCGTGCTATGTGCGAGGGAGTAGGGACGTTCTATTGAATCAGTGTTCCTCGAAATTTCTCATTGTTCTTTCAACGTAATCATATAATGTTATATGGTCACTTTACCGGATTCAGAAGACCAAAACGCATCTATAATTGTGAAATTTTCAAGAATTACCAGTTCTTTTATGCATGTTTACAAATTACAACAATACTGATAACTGATGTATATATCAAAGTCATGAAATTAAGCCTGAAAGTGTCCTTTAATTTGGTTTGTAAGTGGTAAATATAATAATATAATTAACAATTCTTGTATATATGCAGGACAAATGGAGGCGTCAACACTTATTATTTCATCAGGTGGTGTTCCACAAATAGATGCACATCATCGTACCATCCAAATGTTATAAATCTTTAATCTAAAGATGCCCCCAAAAATCAGTTGATGAATCAGGCTCCACCTGAACCCAACTTGCCCATCCCTGATCTACCTCAAAGTGAACTCTCTCTCTGGGTTCAAAAAAATTCTAACACTTTTTGGAGGTGATTTTTTAACACTGTCACCGTTTTAATAACATATGGTTTTACTATGTTTAAAAGGCACCTATTATGGTGAACGGACAAAAATGCCCCCCCACAGTAACCTTCTTCATCATTTTGGTTTTTTTTTTTTTTTTTTTTTTTCTTTCAAAATCCTCCATCAATGGAGGTGGAACTGACGAACACACATACACCGACCAATCGACGAACACACGTACATCAACAACGACGGTGGACCATGAACACACATATGTTGTCGTCGACGACCACGACCAAACACAATAGCAACTTTTGATTTCTTTGAAAAAACGAAGTATGTAACTTTATCTGAAAATGAAGGGTTTCGAATTGGGGATTCGGGGTTGGAGAAGATGAACATAACAAAAACAGAGGAGCACAGAACAACAACCCAGAAGTCTCGAAAAGCAATCACAAAGTCTCGGAACACACAAACACAAAGTCTCGAACACATAAACACAAAGTCTTGGACATAGAAACACAAAGTCTCAGAACACAAATTCTCGGAACACAAACACAAAGTCTCGAAACACAATCACAAAGTCTCAGAACACAATCATAAAGTTACTATTCATCGACCCCCGAATGCGTCTGCATAGCGCCACTAAACTAATTATCCAATGAAGATGCATTTATAATGTTATGATGTTCGACCTCCATTGGAGATCTGTTAAACAGACCTCTATGAAGAAGGTGAAAGAATAAAATCTCAGAAAACTTCAAAGTAAGAGAATGTGTAAAGTAAGGACATTTTTAGAAATCACTTACTTTAGTGTCTTTTAAACTTAAGTTATTAAAGTGGTGCCCCACTTACAACACCAACTCAAAAAAGTGCTAAAACCCCCTATTTCCTCTCTCTCTCTCTCTCTCCAATCATATATATATAGGGTAGTTCTCTAGTAAGGATATCCTGAAATTATAAGTTAATGACGTCCAACCACAACCACACATTCATATTGGGTGTGGGTATTTGTTAATGTGGGACTGTGGACCCATTGTGAATGTATGGTTGTGATTGGACGTTCTAACATATTATATTAGAGAAGTATTATATATATATATGATTGGAGAGAGAGAGAGAGAGAGAGAGAGAGAGAGAGAGAGAGATAAAAGGCTGGGACGCCACCTCCTTAATATAATATGTTAACACCCGGATTTGTGTTAACCAGACTTTCGTTAATTTAAGCTGAATAGTATTTTGATAATTTAAATAAAATAAAAGGCTGGGACGCCACCTCCTTAATTTTTTATTTATTTAAATTGTTTAACTTATTACAAAAAATATACAAAAAAATATTTATTTATAAAAGGGGCTGAAATTTTAAAATAAATTTCAAGATACATTAAAAACAATTGTTTCACAGGCATTTTTATGCAAGGATATATGCTGGTTGAATGATGTTAGGTTTTTTAACAGTGAGGAATTTTCACAGGCAATTTTTTGGTTTTTATTAGAAAATTACAGAAGTTTTCCTCCAAAAATATTATTTTTATTTTTTATATGAAAATTTCGGTAATTTCACTTTTACGGTTTTACTTATTAATTTTTCCTTTTTATCCAAATCGAATAGTGTCACCGGGAAGAGCTGCCCCGGTGGCGCAGATACTGTGATGATCCCAGTGAAGGCGCTACTAGTTTGAGTTGAGAGAGATACGAGAGAGAAAAGATGAGATAGAAAAGAGGAGTGAGAGTATTTTAGTAATCGTTCAAAAACATGGTTATAAACAGTTAAATTTCTTTTTGTGGTTAAAAACAAATTCATAATGTTTAAGGGGGCTAGTTGTGAAGTGTTGCAGAAAGTTTTCAGATTTTTTTTTTTTTCTTTTTGAAGAATCACCATAATTTTGGTTTTTTTTTTTTTTTTTTTTTTTTTTTTTTTTCGGGAGAGAGAGGACTCCAATCCACAATTTCGTGGTATATATGTGAGAGGTATACCACCGTACTAACCTCATCTTATCAAGTTTTCACAATTTAAAACTTAGATCAAAAAAGGTTAGTACAGAGAGGATCCAAATCCTTTCTATTTAGATCAAAATTTCACTTAGATTTAAATAATTTAATTATAAATAAATTTTTTATAATTACAATTTAAAATTCATATTTAAATGGTAGAGGTATTAATATTATAAATCTTAAACTTATTTGAATGATGTAAAATGTTAAATTCAATTTTAAAGAATATATATTTTAATTCAATAAATTATTTCGTCGTTAAAATTTACATAAACTTGTCACACCAAGAGATCAAGTACTGATCTTCAAAATGTAAATCAAAATGTATAGTATCTCCTCATAATTCTTTTTGAATGAACAAAAAAAAAATCATTTGATTAATAATAGATATACATATACTAAATGATCTTCAACAAGTATATCATATTTGCAAATATATATATATATATATATATATATATATACAGAAATTCTATTATCAGTTCGAACTGACAAAAGTTATATTAATTCCTTGCATGTGGGCCACTGGATTTAAATACTTTGACTTGGCTGTATGCACTTGTCAGTCAGGTATTTAAATCTAGTGGCCCACATACAAGGAACTGATATAACTTTTGTCAATTCGAACTGGTAATAGAAAGACTGTATATATATATACACACACACAACTTGACAAATAGTAAATACTGTATATAACAGTGGAAATTAATTAAATAGTTAAATCTTTAATTCGAGTGAAAGTATATTTGTTAAGATCATTATGTAATTGTAAATTATAATTATAATTATAATTCCCAAAAAATTATATATAAAATAATTATTATGTTTATACCCTTCATAATTTATAGTGGTAAATTTGTAAACTTAAAAAAAAAAATCAACTAATTTATTTTGTAATAAATTTGTTTAACAAAATACAAAATTTGAATTAGTTAACTTATAATATAGAGATTCCAGAATAGTAATGAAGTTGGAAAAGAAATATATATGAAGTAAAGAAGTTAGCCGAAATTATGAATACTTGGTGAAATGACCAAGGAGATTTCATATGAAATTCCATATCAAGAGACTTGCAAAAAAAAAAAAAGATACTTGGTGAAATGACAAGGAGATTTCATATGAAATTCCATATCAAGAGACTTGCCAAAAAAAAAAAAAAAAAAAAAAGCAAGTCCACTTAAGTAATCAAAGTGACTAGCGTGCTATGTGGAAGGGAGTAGGGAGGTTCTATTGAATTAGCTTTCCTCAAAATTTCTCATTATTCTTTCAACGTAATCCTATAATGTTATATGGTCACTTTACCGGATTCAGAAGACCAAAATGTGTCTATAATTGTGAAATGTTCAAGAATTACTAGTCCTTTTATGCATGTTTACAAATTACAACAATACTGAATTTCGAGTGACAGAGATGCTATTTTATGGGTGAAATGTTCAAGAATCACAAATTCTTTTATATATACATGTTTAAGTCAATACGTATATAATTTTAAGTGATAGAGATACAATGCGTAACATACCCTTAGGTGATAAAAAAGAAACAAAACGTCATTTCTCTTCTATCAGTGATAGCATATATGAAACTTACATTCTCTAAATTTGCATTACCTCGTACGTACTCACTCGATCAAGCTAACTCTACAGGCCTTTCTCGAGTTCGTTTGCCGACCAATTCCGCTGAAAATTTTTCTAAGTTGTTCATGTTTCTTTTCTTTAATTCGGGTTTATTTTAGCTATATAATATTGCCCGAACAACTAATTATAAAGTTGAATTTTTAGCTATTTAATATTGTCAATTACTCAATTATATAATTAATTCCACTACTTTTAAGGTTGTATATATCAAAGTCATGAAATTAAGACTGAAAGTGTCCCTTTTTTTTTTTTTTTTTTTTTGAAAGGGAAAATCTCATAAATCAAAGAAGCAAAGAATTACAATCATTCAAAAGAATAGAATTCAGGCAAGGAGGACAAGTCTCCAGCCAAAAACAGTCCTCACTAGACAAGAGAGCCAACTTAGCTAAGTTATGGGTAGCCTTATTAGCATTTCTAGGAGCAAAGGAAATCAGGATCGCAAAACACCGAGATATAGCCACAATATCTGTAATAATACTAACAATATCAGCAAAGGGGCAGGCCTCCGAGTTAATCATATCCACCACCCCTTTTGCGTCACTCTCAAGAATAGCCGGCAGTAAGCCCGACTCAACAGTGATGCCTTTCAAAATGGCCATAGCTTCAGCCACCGGAGGAGGGAACCCAGCGATGATTTTCTGCACAGAGGAGGCCAAAACCTAACCACTATGATTACAGATAATGGACCCAAACCCCACCATCATATCAGTCTTCCTAATGGCAGCATCAGAATTAATCTTGAAGACACCCAGATTAGGTGCTTTCCAGCAAGTAGCAGCCAGTATTAATGGAAGAAGAAGGAATGGAGCTGCTCACAATCGAATTAGAAGCCCAATCAGCGATATCATCAACTTTGCAAGTTGGCGAAGAGTGGACGCTCTGATTACGCCAGAACCAAATCTTCCAAAAAATGACACAAACAATTTCCAACTCCTCCTCGCGCAAGTTACGAATTAAGAGAGGGAAGAAGTCTCGAAACTGCATCTCAGCTTTCCAGTCGAGGCCTTTAAAGAAAAGGCAAGACCTACGCAGACGTTTAACACCACAACAATCCCAAAGAGCATGTTTAGTCGTCTCCGGCCACCGCTTACAAATGGGGCATAACACATCAGTCGGAACACCTCTGCCAGCAAGATTGAACAATGTAGGAATCCAGTTGTGGCAAACTCTCCAAATGAAAATCTTAACCTTCAAAGGGATTTGAAGCTTCTAGAGGGACTTCCACCATTTATCAGTATTGGAACCCGAAGGAATACTTTGAGAAAGAAGCTACCTACCCAACTTATAACCACTCTTCACAGAATGATGCCCATCCTTCCCAAAGTGCCAAAGTAACGAGTCTTCCGCTTACGCAGAGCCACGAGGTAGGCTAAAGATCGCATCAACTTCTTTAGGGGGAAAAAAATCTCAAATCAGCTAAGTGTTCCATTTACCTGACATTGTGAATAAAGAACTCACCAGAGCAGATCCACTTGTCAAAATAGATAGAAACAGACGAACGGGAACCAACTCTCCATCTAGACCCGGCCATCAGAAGATCATGGCCCCAGAGGAAGCTCCTCCACACATACGACCTTGAACACCCAACATCAGCCTGCAAAAAATTAGAAGTAGGAAAGTACTTTCCTTTTAAAACTTTCGCCACTAGAGAATTTAGACTTGTGATAATGCGCCAACATTGTTTAGCCAACATGGCTTGATTGAAAAGAGAGATATCCCGGAATCCCATGCCGCCAACATCCTTGCTAACACACATTTTATCCCAAGAACACCAGTGGATTTTCCTATTACTGTTCGAGCTTCCCCCACCAAAATCGGTTACAAAGCCGATGAATCTCATCAACAAGACCCTTAGGGAGGCAGAAAAGACTCATAGCGTAAGTAGGAATAGATTGGATCACTGCCTTCAACAGGACCTCTTTACCACTGGAAGAGAATAACCGATGTTGTCATCCTTGAACCTTATTCCAAATCCTCTCTTTTATATTGTCAAACAACCGACGTTTGTTCCTACTTGCAAAGCTAGGCAAGCCAAGGCATCGTTCATGGTAGCCAACAAGACCCACACCTAAGATCCTAGCCAACTGAGAGCCCAATGACCGGGAAACAGACCGACTCACACATAGAGCCGACTTATTGAAATTAATAGTTTGACCAGACTGCCGCATATTCATCAAGAAGCTGCCTAATCAAACTGCAATTCCCAACAAAAGCTTTGGCAAAAAGCAAGCTATCGTCGGTAAAAAACAAATGAGAAATAAAAGGCCCAGTTTGACCACACCTATACCCAGAGATCTTACCAGAGGAGACGGTTTTATTGATCAGGCAGGAAAGACCTTCAGCACAAATCAAAAACATATAGGATGAGAGCGGGTCCCCTTGCCGCAACCCTCTCGAAGGCTTCAAATCCCCACATATTTCACCATTGACCAAAAAGGAAAAAGATACAGATGTAATACAACGCATAATCCTATCCACCCAGGCCTTGGAAAAGCCAAGCTTTAACATCAAAGCCGAGAGGAAGCCTCATTCAACACGATTATAGGCTTTGGACATGTCGAGTTTTAGAGCAATAGAGCCCTTTTTCCGTTTTCGTGTACGAAGGCCATGAATACACTCAAACCTAATCACCGCATTGTCCGAGATCAACCTACCAGGAATGAAAGCACTCTGAGACTCGAAGATAACATCTCCCAGAACCTTTCTAAACCTATTAGCTAGCGTCTTAGCGATTATCTTATAAGAAACATTACAAAGACTTATTAGCTGAAAGTTAGACATTCATTTAGCTTGAGGAACTTTGGGTATCAGAGTAATCAAAGTCTTGTTAACAACTTCCAAGGAATCACTGTCGTTAAGACACTGTAAACAAGCCACTGTGACAGAGTCACCAAATGTATCCCAAAATCTCTGATAAAAGAGCGCCGGTAATCCGCCAACCCTTGAAGCCTTGGTAGGGGACATATCGAAGATAGCTTTTCTCACCTCAGCAGCTGAGAATGGTAGGTTAAGGAAATTGCTTCTTCGTTGATGCAGCTTACGCAGAACAGTATCAATGACCTTCCTCCATTGTGAGTCAGAAGGTTGGCACGATCGAAAAATTCAAGAAAAATAATTCAATACCACTTCTTGAATTTTCGACCTACTCTCGTGAGCCATCCCAGAATCATCAACCAGCTCCCTAATCTCATTCTTCGCTCTTCTAGCAGTAGCCTTCGTGTGGAAGAACTTGGTATTCCGGTCCCCCCCCCCCCCCCCCCCCCCCCCTTCAGCCACTCTTCCCTCGACTGTTGTTTTCAATAGCATTCCTCCTCTTCCAATAAACTATTCAAACCATTTTCAATCTGTCCGACAGCTTTCCAAGACCCCTGATAACACAAATTTGTAGCTTTAGATAAATCCAACTTCAACCTCTTAATATCCCTATGCAAAGAACACCTCTTCCCCTAATTCTACCTAGCCAAAATCACCACACAATTCTGAACTCTCGAAACTATATCATTCATAGAACTCCCATTATTCCGAGAACCCCAGTTGTCATTAACTTACGACACTCGACGTCATCAACCCAGCAGGCTTCAAAGTGGAACCTCCGCTTAGGCTTTAGCTGATTACTGCCACACGTTCCCAACACATCTAAAACCTCAACCAGAATAGCTCTATGATCAGAAGACCAGAACTCCAAGTTAGTAACTTTTGAACATGGGAACAAATTCCTCCATGAGAAGCAACTTAAACCTCCGTCCAATCTCTTCATAATCAAACCACTATCTCTCCTATTAGACTAGGTGAAGGAAGGGCCTGAGAAGCCCAAATCCTCAAGCTCACAATCACACAAAACCTCACGGAAATCTTCCATCAAATGATGATGATGATGAAGATGAAGGATACCCCCAACCTTTTCAGAATCCATTAGAATCTTGTTGAAATCCCTTAAGCAGAGCCACAGAAGAGAAAATAACCCCTTCAGCCGACGAAGTAACGTCTAGGCATGAATTCTCTGACTTGGCTCGGGATTACCGTAAAAACTCATCAATCTCAAACTCTTCGCTGCATAAGAAACAACACTCACATCAATGTGAAACTTAGAATAAGATAATAACACAACACTAACCTTGGCAGACCAAAGCATACAAAGACCGCCGCTATTGTCGATCTTGTCAACAACTAATTTACCACAAAAACCCAACCGAAATCGAATTGACTTCATCACTTGGTAAGAAGCCTTAGTTTCCATCAAAAACAAAACATCCGAATTAAAGCTGCTTTTCAAATCCGACAACGCACGGAACGCTCGTCGACTACCAACCCCACGAGCGTTCCAGGCCACACAATTCATTAGGTTCGGCCGGCCAGGATACATTGGCCGGCCAATATAGTTTCCTGCCTTGTTTCTAAACAATCATCTTTGGATTTCTTCGACCCAGTGTTGAAACCATCGTCAACCACACCACTCTTCCTCTTTCCGTAAACCGGCTCTGAACTGGGACTACCTCCCATCGGAAAGACATTCCTAACTGTTTTTTTCCAGTGTCTAACTCTCTTTCCCTTAGCATCTTCCTTCTGACCATTATCACCCCCAACCACCGTTGGACCAATGCCCTCATTTGCGAATCTAATCTCTGTCTTTCGAAACTTATCCTTACTAGGGAAATAAACAGGAGAAGAGAACCCAATACTTGGACTAACAATTAGGCCTATGGATACTGGGAATCATGACACCCACTGAGCCCAGTACACGTAGTAGGACCAGCCAATCTAGGTCCAATCCTCTCTTTCAGGCCAAGCCCAACATTCATTGGAGATAAAACATCCACATTCTCATTAATGTTCAAGCCTATTTTGCCACCAAAGACAAAATCTGATCTCATTCCTAAAATTTTGCCTGTTCCAATTTGATTAACCTCATCCTGGCCACCAGAACCAATATTTGAATTCAAAATTGAAACCCTCCCAGAATTATCTCCCTCATCACCATGATTCTCGCCTCTAATCTTGCTAGCTGTATCCCTTCCTGAGACCTCCTTCTTATCCACCAGAGTTGCCCTTTCCCTTGAGTTTCTACCCGACACTCTTAACTATTGCTTGTATTTCCTTACCTCTTCCACCAGGTTGTCTGATTTTCCGACACCACTATTGCTTCTCGTATTATTGCAAAAACTCCGCCCACGGTGACCTACTGGTCTCATTAGGTTAGCGGCCCGTAACCATGCACCAAATTGGAACTCCTTGTTGACTGGAAGCCCTTGTCCTTCAGCCTCCGAACAACCTTGAACAATATGGTCAAGCATGCCACGTTGGAAGCATAAACTTGGTAACTGTTCATATTGGACAGGTATCATCGTCTCCTCCCCGTCACCCAGCACATCAACGCACAAGAATAGCCGTAAAGGTTTCCCGATGTTCACAACAATACGAACTCTTAGAAACTTACCCAAGCAATCACCGGATGGACCCGTATCAACTTCTCGCACCTCCTCTAAAATGCTACCCAAGAAGCAACCAATTTCCTTAGTCATACATAGGAGGGGTAGGTTGGAAATTTGCACCCAGAACTCCACCAAATCAAACTTCAAGCCCTTAATAGCTCCCTTCCCCTTTGGTACTTCAAGGACTATTAAAGAATCATCAAAACTCCATGGACCACCGGCCATTACCTTCCGGTGATCCTCGGCCAGTTGAAAATGGAAGGCATAGATATTCTCCATTACCACCTCAATCTCCACACTCCCTCTCACCTTCCAAATGAGCGATATCGACAATCGAAACACATCTCTATAACCAGATTTGGCGACAAGATTTTACCCGCCTGACAAAGAGCCAACTTCTGCACTCCACCCTCCTTTAAGCCGTCATGTAACTTATAAACCAGGCCTTCTTTTTCTTTCAAAGAGAGGGAGGCACATAGCTTCTCATAACAGGAACAACAAAGACCAATCACTCGAAAAACCCCCACGGCAACTACAAGAAACCACCCTACTCACACCCTAAGTTTCAAAGAAAACCTAGAGGAGAAACTTTTAAAATAAAGCTCCCTGAAAGTGTCCTTTAATTTTGTTTAAAAGAGGTCATATATATAATAATATAATTAACCATTCTTGTATATATGCAGGACAAATGGAGGCGTCAACACTTAAAAACAGGCTTTGTGTTAACCGGCCCAGACTTTCATTAATTTAAACTGAATAGTATTTTGATAATTTAAATAAAATAAAAGGCTGGGACGCCAGTCACACCACCTCCTTAATTTGTTATTTATTTGAATTGTTTAACTTATTACAAAAATATATATATATACAATAATACAAAATAATATTTATTTATAAAATGGGCTGAAATTTTAAAATAAATTACAAGATACATTAAAAACAGTTGTTTCGCAGGCATTTTTATTCGAGGATGCTGGATGAATGATGTTAAGTTTTGTAACAGTATGAGGATATTTTTTTTTTGATCTAATACTATAATATATTTTCCCTTCAACTGAGAATCTTGATTTTTAATTGAGCCTTATGTTTACTAATCGGGAATTCTAATGAAGGAAACATAATTTAGTTCATGATCATTTGTAATTACAGTATTTACTAGGGATGTGAATTTCACCCACGCGAATAGTGACAATCAAGTATGAATTTTTCTGATCGGATTCGCAAATGGGTTTTAGTGTTAAATTCAAACCTGAAGTGGGTTAGGGTTTAAGAAAAAAAACCAAACCTAAACTCACTTGTTTTTAAAAAATAATATAATAAAGATTATTTAAATGAAATCCAAAATGATATGGCTTTGATCAAATTAAAAATCTAAACTCAAAAAGACGTAGCTTCAAAAAAAAAAAAAAAAAAAAAAAAAAAAAAAACTCAAAAAGACGCGTTTTTTTTTTTTTAATAAAAATTAAATTATTGTTTATTTCTTTTAATTTTCTCGCATATAATTATAAATGATTGAAATACTCTTATAGTATTAGAGTAATACTATACAACCCAAATAATTAACCAAAAATTCAACTCAAATGATATAATAAGTGAGTTGTCATTACCGCACAAATCATGAGATGATATGGTCAATGAACAAATCACTCATCATATCATTTAGGTTGGTTTTTGGACTAATGTTTTTGCTTGACTAGCATTAGTGATAATAATATTGATAATAAAAAGTCAATTAACAACAAATACTATTGTGACAAATTCCATAGATTGTTATTTTAAAATTAAGTCGGACCACAAATGAGGGGTTAATGGCAATTTTTTCTATTTTCTTTCTATGTTTGCATCTGTTTGCATTTTTTTTATATATTTTTTTAAGTATTACAATAACTATTACAATAAGATTGTTGGGACTTGTCGAGATCAAATAATACATATGTTGTCCAGATATCTACTCCCATAACGGGAGATGAATACTTCCACAACCTAGGAAGAAAACTCTTTACACAATGTTTGTAAAATACGCATGGTGGCATTTGAACCCCTCATCACTTATATGCAGGGACGGACTTGTGTGGGGGCCACCCACCCTGACCCCTTTAAAAAAATTAAATTAGTAATGGAAAAAATTTAAATTAATTAAATAATTAATTTTAATTACTAGTCACAGTAAAAAAAATAATCTTTCATTCCTTTTTCATTTTTTTTATAATAATAATTATTTTTCCGCATTCTTCAAACTTCGTTCAATATATTTATCAACATCAACATTTAGATATGTTTGAGTGAATATTATGGCTTTAAATATTTTATTTTGTTACTTTAAAAAAAATATATTTTATTTTGTTTTGAAAATTTAGGGTTATTGTTAAATATAAATAATGAGATTTTAGAAGTAATCCAATTATTATTTAATCCAATTTTAAATTTACAAAGTAACGATATTATTAAATGAATTTCATTAAATTTCTTGTATTAGTATATTAATGAATCAAACTAATATAAGAATATTGTATAATTTAATTATTATTCCCATTTGCTTTTCATGTTTCTCTATCTTATAATTTAATTTGAGTTTTTAAAAATAAAATCAAATTTTGTAAAGTATTTATTTAGAATATACATTTTACAGGGACGTCTCTCTATGTCCTTCTAACTAGGTAATGTCGATGTTCAGTAAAATAAAAATAAAAAATTAGCCTACCCTAGTCTTCAATCCTGATTATGTGCCTACTTATGTGGAAGGATGTGCACTACCCGCTCTGTTAAGAGATGATATGCCCGTTTGCGAAAATGTTAGAATCTGGTAATTTATAATCCATAATAGTCATTGAAGAAGATGTTTGATATTGTGCATGTACCGCTCTTTTTGTTTGTTTATTTGTTTTTTTTTTTTAATCATTTTAAAAATATTTAAATGGTTTGCTCAGATATCTCAGTGAAATTGTTGAAGCATCCACCGGAGCTAACTGTGACAAATGACAAGCAAAAGGACACCGCCTTGCATGTGTTGGTCCGAAAGCCTTCTTTAATGTTTGCTAGCAGAAGAATGGGACTTTTTAAGACACTTATCTATTCGAGTTAGTTTCTTCTGTACTCGCTCAATGGAATCTTCTCTCTAGTTTCAAGACCGACATAACTAGAATTATTACTCATTTAATATTATTTTTTGACAATATTTATTAATTTGAGATCAAATATTTACTCACTTAATATTGATAATATATATATATATATATATATATATATATATATATATATATATATATATGCACACAATCAATACACATCTCTTCATACAATTATACAAAGTGAGTTTGGTGCAGAAGAATGTGCATGCATGGCATCGGATACTTTCTTGTGGGATTATATATAGTTTCAATCTCATGTTAGACATGTAAATTAAGTAAATTAATGTAGTCATTCTCGTTCTTATTTATATTGTCACCTCTTAAATTATATATAACTTCAAATTTATTCTTGTTCTCAGTTCGAGAAATGAAGTTCACTCACAACCGGGAGTTGATATCATGTCCAGCTATTGAACTTGTTAAATGTCTAGAAAGAGCAATTGAAGCACAAAAGATGGATATTAGAGAGCTAATGAGAACTATTAGCGAACAAGTCACTACGCGGAAGCGTTGTCGGATAGAATACAAACAAACACAATAAAGAAAAAAAGATGAAGAGAAGTAATCAAATCCAATCACACACAACACAAGAATTTTATGTGGAAATCCAAATCAGAGAAAAAACCACGGCCGTCAGGACAACAAGAGAAAGTTTCAATGTGTAGTAAATTGTTACAACCACACACTCAGAATTCTCTCTCTAAATAATACCCCAAACCCGATTACACGCAATGCCCACTCTTTGAGATCTCTATAGTATTTGCTATTTTGCTCCACACATAATAACCTAGCTATTATGGTCTATTTATATGAATTACAGGGAGTTTAAGATAAAAGGAAATCCTACTCCTATATGTATAAGAATTACTTGTTTTACATAAATACTATTTCCTATTTATGACAAGTCTTCTTGTTTCACATAACTACTATTTCCTTTTAGGACAAGTCTTCTTATAAGGAGAAATCGTTTTCCTTCAAGCACAAGACTTTCTTGTTATGCATGAAGACAAACTCTTTTTCCTTTTCCGATAAGCACAAGAACTTACAAAAGAAAACTTTTCCTATTTTCGCACAATATTCCTGATCTGCGCAAAATATGCTATTACTGCGGTTTGAGTAGTGGTTCGCACCCTACACTGCGGAAGCTCTCTGGAGTCTACCGCTTAGAATACCGCGGTTGGTGCCTTTTGCATATGTCGCGATCTACACCACGTGATCTCACTGGAATATGCCGCGGTTCATGCCTTTGTTTGTACACTTTTGTCCGTACTGCAGTCCACGCCGCGATTCCTTTCGGAATCCGATTCTTCAATTCTTCTTCGATCTTCAAGCCTCCCTCAAACATGATCTCCTCACTATAAAAAAAAAAAAGGGCTATTGGGACGTTTTTTTTTCATCCTAATAGCCCAAAAATCGTCCCAATAGGTCTATTGGGACGAATAAAATTCGTCCCAAATTCCGTCGCCTCAAGTGGGTCGCAATAGCTTCTTTGGGATGAAAATTGAAATTCGTCCCTTAAAACTACCTATAGGGACGATTTTTGTTCGTCCCAATTGATAATGTATAGGGACGAAATTATTCGTCCCAATAGACTACCTTTAGGGACGATTTTTGTTCGTCCCATTTGACAACCTGTAGGGACGAAATATTTCGTCCCAATAGATAAATTTTCGTACCTATAGGGACGAAATTTAGAAAAAAAAAAAAAAAAAAAAAAAAATTTGCCCACTCAAGCCACCCACCCACCTACCTGCGCACCACCTACGCCTAACCCCCACGCACCCAACACATTAATTTTAACTTGTGTTGTCACCGGTTGTTGAACCCAGCTCAACCTCCCCCACCCCACCACCTTATCCACCATGCTGCAGGTTTAGATGTGATAATAAAAGCATAATATTTATATATAATCTCTAATTGTTATTAAATTTTTATTGATTTTTTTTCAATCAAAATTTTATTTGTAGATCGATTCCACTCCACTAATTTAAATTTTATTTTTATTTGATAAACAAATTGATTTTAAAAAACATTTATTATAACATTTTATTAAATTATTATTTTTAAATCATATATTATCATATCTAATGGTCAATCATTAATCGTACTCGGAATTAGACATGACCCTGATTCCAGTTCTCGATTCGGAACCAGCGGTTCCAATTTTTAATTGGGAACCAGTGATTTCGGTTTTCGATTCAGAATCAACGGTTTTTGGTTCCGGTTCCAGTTCCAGTTCCGACGATTCGGTTCTTTCTTTTTTTAAATAATAGAAAACCTCTCAAGACTAATGGTTATTGATCTTTATGAAGAATTTATTGGAAAAAACAAAATTCAACTCGATAGATAACCACTTTGGACGAACAAAATGATTCATATTACATCATTTTCTAATTTATATGATAATTTAATTATTAATCTACCTTTAAGGAAAAACTTAAAAAAAGAAATCAAGAATTTTCAACAAAATTAATTAATTAGTTCTTTTTTTTTTTTTTTTTGGATTTTTGAATGGATAATATATTTTATATCATAAATTCCAATATTTTGATTATGTCAAAAAAATTCCAATAAAAAAAAATTCGAGTACTTTGAAGAATTTTTATAAACTATGTATTTATTTTATTTAAGCATTTTTATCAATAAATAAAAAAGAATGCCACAAGTGAAAATATAAAAACAGGTGAAATAAGAAATGTTATAAGATGAAAGAAAAATAATAGTAATAAGAGATGAAAGAGAGAAATAAATGACTAGAGAGAAACAAATAAAATGTTTAGGAAAGGAGAAAAAAATATGAGAGAGAGAAACAATTAAGATAATTAATGATCATGAAATCTTGACTATTCAGACAAGTATGATCTAATGGATACATAAGTGTGACAAATCATGTGTAAAAAAAATGGTTAAGATGCACTCATAACCATAAATACAATAACTATTATACACATCAAAATAATATATAATTTTTTACCTCTATTATTTACCTCATTTTCTCTCATTTCATCTTAAAGTAATATTTTCTTCATCTTCGTCTTCTAATACTTTTTTCATGTTTCTTTCTTCACTCACGTTCATCTAAACCTTTTGAGGATTAATTGAAAACACTACAAAAAAAAGGGCTATTGGGACAATATTTTTCATCCCAATAACCCTAAAATTGTCCCTATAGACCTATTGGGACGAAAAAAAAATCGTTCCAATAGGATGTCTATTGGGACGAATTTATTCGTCCCAATAGGCAATCTATCGGGACGAATTATATATTTCGTCCCAATAGATATCCTATTGGGACGAAAAAAATTCGTCCCTAAAGATTATACCACATTGGATAAAATTTGTCCTAATAAACAATCTATTGGGACGAAAATCTATTGGGACGAAAATCTATAGGGACGAAATATTTTCGTCTCAATAGGCAGTCTATTGGGACGATTCTTTTTTTCATCCCAATAGGATGTCTATTGGGACGAAATATATAATTCGTCCCAATAGACTGCCTATTGGGACGAAAAAAATTTGTCCCAATAAATTGCCTATTGGGACGAAAAAAAAAACGTCTCAATAGATTTTTCGTCCCAATAGGTCATTTTTCTTATAGTGCCTACTTCTAAACGATTCCCACGTCTCTAGGAAGTTTCCTCATTGGTTGAATCTCGTTTGGTCATCATAGATTAGGGAACTTTGAGTTCTTAGCTGAGCTCATTCATTCTTATCCCGATTTAGTTCACTTGTTAGATGAACAAGATTGAAGCATATTTTATATCGCAATTTTGCATTGTCATACTTACATATTCAATCTGATATATGAGATAGGCTTCGACAAGGAGTTGTTAGCTACATATGAAGATAAAGAAGAGAATACCATGTTGCATTTAGTTGCAAAGTATCCAAATCCACCTTTAGTTAGTGACTTGCCTAGTCCAGCTCTTGAAATGCAACAAGAGTTGCTAATGTTCAAGGTAACACATTTTCTCTATCTCCATTATCTTAAATTTTCTATTTTTGTATATATATATAATTGTTGATTGTTACAATATAGGAGGTTGAAGTGATGATGCAACCTTCATTGAGAGAAACAAAAAACGCAGAGGGTTGAACACCTTAAGAGTTGTTCACCATAGAACATGCAGAATTACTAGAGAGTGGAGAAAAGTGGATGGAGAATACAACTACCTCATGCTTGGTTGTTGCCACAGTCATTGCAACCGTAGTCTTCACAGTAGCCATCACTGTTCCTAGTGATAACAATGATAAAACTAGAATACCCATTTGTCTAATGGAGACTACATATATTCCATGTGTTTGCTATAACAGATGCAATCGCATTGTCCTTCTCTTCAATCTCCATTCTAATGTTTTTGTGTGTCTCACATCAGGTTATACTGTTAGTATATTTGGGTATGGATTAGAAACCCATTATACACCCAAGTGGGCCAAGACCAAAGCCCATGCCCAAGGCCATGCATTGTTATAACTGCATGAGTAGTTTTCTTATGAGCAGTTATATAATCAATTAATAGAAAACTGATAAATATAACAAAAACTACAACATGCAATAACGTGCAAAAAAAAAAGTGGTGTGTGTGGCTGTGAAGTGCATGTGAACAATATGCATGAGTGTGTGCAATATAAGACATGGTTTTGTTGTGTGTGCTTTACAGTAAGTCCAACAGAGAGCATATGTGTGTATGTGTAAGAGAAACACAACAGAGAACTATACAGAGAGATAAACACATATAGATGTGGGGAAAATCTAGAGAATTTTCTCCCATCTCCAACAATTGTGTGGGTAAATTGCATTGTGATCAGAGGGGACTTTCCGATTCCGTGATTGTCCTCCGACCAGTGATACAGTTTCAGGTGTTCAATCCGCTTCCACTGTAGATATTCGGATTCCGTATGGTGAACGGTAATGATCCGAATTTGTTTTGTTTATCATTAGAATAATCTTTCATTGGTATCAGAGCACATGTTTGGGACTGTATTCTGGTAGTATATGCCATGTTAGGATGTTTGTTTATTTATTTATTTTTGTTTGTAGAACAATAAATAAACACTAATGGCATCACACACATGCAAGTGTTTAATTTCGTTTTTCTGGAATAAATGTATGCGTATACATGTTATATGATGTTCTGGAAATGCATGTTATGTATAAACTTCAAAATTTGGAGAATTTTTGAAGAATGAAAGTTATGAAACCCGTAACTTTGTAGGGTCCAAAACTCATTGTCATTTTTTTTATTTCTCTGCGATCATGGTACTATTAGATAGAGCCTTCCGAGAGCTTTCCAACGATAGGTCATTTGCATAATTTGGAGTTGTATCGAGGGATAAAAACGATTTCGAATATTTCTGTTGAAGATTAAAATCTGGAAACTTGTTTTGAGTTTGAATTTGGGTGAAGAACATGAAGAACATGTTCAACTCGCCAATGAGCGGAGAGTGTGTTTCACCCCTACCCCAAAAGTCAAATATAAGGGCATAAATGGAATTAAAATTAAATTTTGAGTCGGATGGTTGTGGTCCCGCAATTGGAAAACTTTGGGAAGATGGCGCGTGTATTACACTCACCATTGGCGCGAGTGGGATAAACGTGAAGCAATCTCAAGTGGGTTGGTTTTTGACACGTGGCCACACCAGAAGGAGACACGTGGCCCATTATTATTGTGACACGTGGCCAACGTGTTAGGTCAAGGAAACCGTCGACGGTAACCGGTGCCACGTCATCTCCGTCGACTGTTACCGGTGCCACGTCATCACCGTGGTGGTTACCGATGCCACGTCATTACCGTAAAGTGGGACACGTGGCCCATTATTATTGTGACACGTGGCCAACGTGTTAGGTCAAGGAAACCGTCGACGGTAACCGGTGCCACGTCATCTCCGTCGACTGTTACCGGTGCCACATCATCACCGTGGCGGTTACCAATGCCACGTCATTACCGTCAGACAGATTTTTCGATTCCGATTTCTGGCACCGTTTTCCGACGGCCGTTAAGTTTCCGGCAATTTTCCAGTGACCATTTTTTCCGACCACCCAAAAGCGGTTTCCCGGTTCCGGTGGTGGTTTTCCGGTGAAATTTTTTTTTTTTTTTTTAAAGAAAAAAAGAAAACATTTTTTTTAAATTTTTATTTTTATTTTTATTTATTAATTCCATTGATTTGTTTCGCTCGAATGGGAGCTGAATTATATGCCCTACAAATTCCTAATGTGGAATTTTTTTTGGACGAATTTAGACTCGGTTTCCGTCATGACTTTAGATCATGGTTTCCAGGATGGATTCTAGTGATATTCTCCGATGCTTTTTCAAGCTCGGGTTTTAAGAAACGGATTTAGATGCGGTTTCTGATCACAGTTTCGAGGACGGATTTCGGTAAAGGTTTCCAATAAGGATTCCGGTGATAGTCTCCAATGCTTTTTCAAGCTCGGATTTTAAGAAACGGATTTAGATGCGGTTTCAAGGATGGATTCCGGTAAAGGTTTTCAGTAAGGATTCCGGTGATAGTCTCTGATGCTTTTTCAAGCTCGAATTTTAAGAAACGGATTTAGATGCAGTTTCTGGGCACGTTTTCCAGTGACGGTTTCCTAAGTGATTTCCGGTTATGGATTTTTCGGTAAAGGTTTCCGAACTGATTTCCGGTTATGAATTTTTTGGTAAAGATTTTCGAAGTGGTTTCCAGTTGTGGATTTTCCAGTGACGGTTTCCTAAATGGTTTCCGGTTATGGATTTTTCGATAAAAGTTTCCAAAGTGATTTCCAGTTGTGGATTTTCCAGTGACGGTTTCCTAAGTGGTTTCCGGTTACTGATTTTTCGATAAAGGTTTCCGAAGTGGTTTTTAGTTACGGATTTTTCGGTAAAGGTTTCTGAAGTGGTTTTCAATTATGGATTCCAATGATGGTTTCTAGTGGCATTTTCGGCCACCGTGGAATTTTCCAGTAGGAAATTTTGGCACCCTTTTTTTTTTTATGGTCATTGAATTTTCCTGTGAAAATTTTGATCACCGAAATTTAGTTTCAGTGGGAGCTGTATGGAAATACCTTCGATTAAAATTCTCCGTCTAATTAATTATGCAATCGGGAATTAAAAAAAATCATTAGAATGTGCATTGGATATGTACAATGTTATTAAAAGACAAAAGTTTCTAAGTGTCTTAGAAAATTTTAGAATAAATTTGCATCTTCTCATCTGTCTTAATGGAGAAGATTTTATAAATCTTATTAATGACATATAGCCGTAGTCATTTTGGACTCGTGCTTTTTATGTGGAGAGATGCAGTGGATAGTCTTTTAATGAAATTTCCCTAAGAGTTAATAGATCTATAAAGTTGGAAAAGCTAGAGTAAGGTACCACGATGTATTTGGTCAAATAGCGTATGAACTAGAAATCGTAGATGAGCGCCACATTCTTAGGAATGTGAGGCGATCTACTACATTCGTGATGAATATTCATAGTGCTAGGCACATGAGTTATTGCACACACGATAGAGGACCAATATTCGAGAAAATGGCAGTTATATGAGTTGTGAAGACTTAGAAAGTCTTTCTCAGTGGTGATCGATATGAATATGAGAAGTAAGAATGAATAGCATGCAAAGCCCCATATTTTAGAAAGCATTACTATTTTATAAACCATTCTCTAGTAAATATTTTTGGTTTATTTACTTTTTAGTAAGAATTGGTTTGACCCATAAAATGTTTCTAGGGACTTGTGCATTGTATTCTTCTGTTATTTATGATCACCTGTTTTTCGGAATTCTAAATTGTTGAGTACAATATTAGAATTAGAATTTTGCGCAAAGTACTAAATTTATGATGATTAAATTTTTGGAAACGGAAGATGATTAGACGCTTGACGACCTTTTCGATTCTGTACCTTAAATTATTTTATCATATTTTCGTTTTGTGTTTGCAGCAAAATTAAATGTGTGTATTTTTTGGAAGTTAATATGCTTGCATAGTAGATTGTATGTCTCTACATAGATTAGCATAAGATATAGATTATATATCTAAAATATTGTGGCTAATTAGTAAGTGATAAACTAAATCATGTAATCTAGGGAATAGATACAATAAGATTTAGTGTATTTTAAGAGTAAGAAGCTCTTGAGACTATAACATGAATCATGATTGAATCTCGGCATAGTACTTTTTTGCTTGACATACAAGATGTGGAGGCTTATCAAGCTACAAGTTAAATTACTCGCATATTGCGGAGTATCTTAAATAGTAGCCTCACATTTATGTTTTACAAGTACAATAGGATTTAAGTAAAGTGGTTTACCTTTCAGATTTTGGCTTGAAGGGAAATTTTAATAGTATTTTGAGTACTAAAATTTTAGTTGATACGGTATCAAGTTTTTAGTACTTATAAGAAGCGCCAAAAATTAGTGGCAGCCTCCAATAAGGATATAAAACATGATACACCAACTAAACGATTTGATCCCGTCATTTCGGTAATAGAAGATGAGCGCTTAAAGAGGCGGCTTAGGCTTCTAGCCAATTTTATATGAAAAATTCCAGCTTGTACAAAACTTTTAGTTTTGAGCATATTAGTGGAAATAGATATTTCCAAAAGGGGAAGAGAATCTAGTCATAGCCACTTAATCTTAGATCGAAATATGCAAGAAGTTGAGGGATAACGAATTGAGGAAGGACAAAACTAAAATAACTTGTTACAATTGTGACAAGCTGGGTCTTTTTTGCTCATGAATGCATTGAGTTGAAAAGCGTAAAACCTAAAACTCAAGAATTTGTTAAGTTATGCTAAAGTTTATGGCTAGGTATTTTCCTTCTAAATCTTGTTCTTTGTGGACGGTGGATAAGTGAAGATATACCATCCAATAAGAAACTGTAAAGCATACGTTGAGTAAAGTTAGATTATTAGAAGCAATATGTATATGTGTTAGAACAAGTTTAGAGTTAAATACCTACAAACTGGGCTTGCATGGTAGCTTAAATTTGTACTCCATGATGTTCTAATATACACTTGAGATCTAACTGGGTTTTAGTGTCCGCGGTTGTCCTCATTGATTTGGGTTATCGTTAATAATCATGATGGTTGTATTAATATCATTTTAGCAAATTATATTCATATGGTACTTAATAGTTGATTAATGGTTTCATGATATTATACGTCAATTTGGACGGTTATAATAATGGTGATGATGCTGATATTTTGGCATGCTAAATTAAGTCTTGTTGGACTAGATAGAATGAGTATATCAGTCAGAGAGGACTAATTGGACTCATTTATTTAAAAAGTCATGCAAATTATCTAGCAAGAAAAACAACTAGAAAACCATTCAGTAAGGAACTAGGTTATGAATTCCATTGTAACTAATTCATTAAAACATTTGTGATTGAATGAGTGTAAATGCTAGACATGAAATTTTAATATCTAGTTACATTCATTGATATCTTTAGATGTCTCGGTCATGTCTATTTGATCTGCCATAAATCGAAAGCATTGGATTGCATTAAATTTTTGGTTGATGATCAAATTAGATAATAAACTTTTGAGTTTATAGAGTAAACTGAGGACATAAATATATTTTTAAACGGTTCAATGAATTGTTTAACAAGAAAGATACAGAAAGATATTTATTTATTCCTAAGACTCTGCAGCAAATTAGTGTAGCGGAAATAAGGAATAAAATACTATTGGAAATGGTTAAGTCTGTGATGGCGCAAGTAAATTTTTAGTATCTTACTAGAAGAGGGCTTAATTGATTGCTGCCAACTTAATCATGTTCCATTAGATCAGACACTTCAACACCTTATGAATTCTGGACAGGTAGTTAGCCTGGTCTAACTAATCTACAACCCTGGGGGTATGTAGGTTATGTTTATTATCCATCTCATAGGAATGAGAAATTGGATGCAAGAAAAGAATTGTATCTTTGTTTGATATTCTGTGCATTCCAAGGATAAATAAACGATGGTGTATAATTAGATAGAAGTGACTGAATTATAATCACAAAATGTCATTATTAGAGAATGAATTTCTTAGTAGAAGCGAATTTGATATAGATATCCGATTTGAGGAATTGGATGATCTGTGTTAATACGCGAGTGGCGGTAAATTAAAATATAACTTGATCCTCCATTCCTAGTGGGAGTATTTTTTCTATATGGATTTTCCATCCCTAGAGGGAGTGGAAGTCTACACCCTAGTGGGAGTAGAAATCCGCATGGATCTTTCATCCTTAGTGGGAGTGAAATAGCTGTTGAATTAGCTACCGTAATGATTTACCAACTCGTCAAAATAATCATAAAATTATCCCATGACATTTTTCGAAGATTGAAAGGGAAGATTTAATGATTACTTTACTTGACAGTGATGAGCCAATGATTTTTAGAATTGAGCTATCACTTCTATCTACTAAGTAAATATATGAATGAAGGTAATGGAAGGGGATATGGAGTCTAGAAAAGTGATCATGTCCAGGACTTGATTCACTTACCTTCTAGTCATTAGACCATTGTGAACGTATGGGTTTCACATATCGTACGTAATGCGGAATGGTACTATTGAGAGGTATAAGGCGCAATTGGTTGCAAGTGAAGAAACTTATTCTCTAGAAGTAAAGTTTTCTTCCATACGAATTTTTCTAGCACTAGTCACATGAATCTGAAATTACATCAGTGGATGTAAATATTGTGCTTCTCGATAGAGAACTAGAGGAAGATATTTACATGGAACATTCTGTACATTTTGTTTCAAAAGACCAAGAACGCACAAGTGTGCTTGTTTAATTAATGTATGGTTTGAAACAATCCTCTAGTAAGTGGTATTTTTGATTTCATCAAGCTGTAGTATCTTACAGATTAATGATAACAAAAGATAGCCATGGTAAGTACACTAAACAGGTTGAAGATAATTTTTATATTATTTATATATGTGGACTATATGTTTAGGCTAGAAATAATGAAGAGTTTGTAAAACCATAATGAAATGGTAATTCTCAAATTTTATTGAGACTTTATATGAGCAAAGTGGCTTATATATTAGGAGTGAGAGTTGAATCAAAATGAGCAATTTCAAGCTTATAGATACTCCTATTATGAAATCACAAACTCTTAGCCTTATTATGTACCATGAAACTCCATAACATCAAGGAATTGATGACAAGTTCCTCATGTTAGTATCATACAGAGTCTCATGTACATTGTGATATGTACAAAGTCTATCATTAGTTACGCCGTAAGATTGGTGAATGTGCACCAATATAATCCTAGATTACAACATTGAGATGTTATCAAGAGGATTATGACATACCTTAAAAGTGCGGCTAACTACTTAGTGTACATTGTGATATGTACAAGGCCCAATAAAAATTATGCTACAAGATTGGTTAATGTATACCAATATAATCCTAGATTGATAGGATTGTGACATAACTTTAATAGTAAGAAAATTACTATTTATGCTAGCATAATTACACACATAATGTAATAGAAATATGTCGTCAGGTTGAGACCGGCATTCTTACACGTGCGGTCGCCTCAGTTGCAGAGATAGCAGGCTGAGATGAGACACATATATATTAGAGAATATGTATGATATATTCTCACGGAGCTAATGTATATGAATTTGTCGCCTTGACTAGGTCAAGATGAGGTTCACAATAAATGTATCTATATATATTTCAGAACCGATCATGATAGAACCCCACTATCACTGATACCTGATCAAGCCAGATGTGAGGTCTTAATGTGGCACCGGAGAGAGGTGAGCTTTTAAGAACTCGGGTTAGTCACGAGAGTTGTAACTAGACTAAGATCTGTACAGTGAATAATATAAAGACATATGCATTCTTATTTAGAATGAAATTCACTGTAACACACGTTTCATACCGTGTGTGCTATAAGTGACCGATATGGAAAATGAGAAAATGAATCCCTACTTCCTCATTGTGTAAGTTCCACTGAAGTTTTATATAAACTTCAAATGGTGTCCTCATAACCATTCACTCTATCTTAAAGTGACAGAATAATGTTTGCACTTTTAGCGTGTTATTTCTATGGCTATGATAATTCAGCCTATGGGGCACGTCTAAGGTAGCAGTTGTTCTGGAGACCGAGAGATAAAGATGGAATGAGAAGATTTAATGAATTTTTATCTGACTTATGTATTCACTGGCCGGCCAATTGTATTTGGATATACAATTGTGAATACATGAAATGTGATAAAGTCAAGCATAACTTTTTGAGGGATTAAGTATGCTTTGGACGGATAAAAAATTATAAAATTAAATCTAGGATACAATAATGAACAATGTTATCTCTTGTAAATAGAGAATTTACAACTGAGATTTGAGATTGTTAGCTCCCTTTTATATATATTGATTGTTCATAGGTCACACGATGCATTTACCCGTATGAACACTTTGTTGATGATATTGATGATTATAATAATAATACTTGTGTTTTAAAGTCTCAAAAGGCTCCTTTGTATGTATCACATCTTTCACCATTTTGGGGATGGCGATGTTGATTAATAATGTTGCACCCATGACGGGCTTGTGGTAACTTAACTGTGTTGGCCCCACTTGTGCGAGTGGGAGATGTTAGTATATTTGGGTATGGATTAGAAACCCATTATACACCCAAGTGGGCCAAGACCAAAGCCCATGCCCAAGGCCATGCATTGTTATAACTGCATGAGTAGTTTTCTTATGAGCAGTTATATAATCAGTCAATAGAAAACTGATAAATATAACAAAAATTACAACATGCAATAACGTGCAAAAAAAAAAGTGGTGTGTGTGGCTGTGAAGTGCATGTGAACAATATGCATGAGTGTGTGCAATATAAGACATGGTTTTGTTGTGTGTGCTTTACAGTAAGTCCAACAGAGAGCATATGTGTGTATGTGTAAGAGAAACACAACAGAGAACTATACAGAGAGATAAACACATATAGATGTGGAGAAAATCTAGAGAATTTTCTCCCATCTCCAACAATTGTGTGGGTAAATTGCATTGTAATCAGAGGGGACTTTCCGATTCCGTGATTGTCCTCCGATCAGTGATACAGTTTTAGGTGTTCGATCCGCTTCCGCTGTAGATATTCGGATTTCGTATGGTGAACGGTAATGATCCGAATTTGTTTTGTTTATCATTAGAATAATCTTTCATTACAAAGATGGATTTTCAGAGATCTTTGCCGCTCAAGTTGATGGTTAGTTAGTGGGCTCTCTTTATATTGGTAATAGCTATGATGATAACTTTCAGCTCAACCTTCTTCTTAGTTTATCATGACAAATCAAATACAATCCCCATACTTACTTTCATGTCTGTATCAATGCCAATCACTTTGTTTGTAATACTGCAATATCCCTTACTAAGAGACATTCTTTACACAACTTGTCGTTCTAGGTTTCTATCTACTCTAGCCAAGTAAATGCTAGAAGCTATTAACACTGAATCATGGAAATCTCTCAATTGGATGTAAAATGAATTCTCACGGTTTATGATTTTCACAATCTTACCATTGTTCCAAGTTATGATTGTCATTGAATTCATTTTTTGTTGTTTTGTATCCGATCAAAATGAAATTGGCTCAAGCCAGATTGTCCATGACCATGGCTCTAAAACAATATTATTGTGTCTAACACACGGGATTATACTATTTCTAATCATGTCCAATGTTTGGGTTCACCACTCGATTGGATAGTCCAATCTAGTGGCCCCACTTTGTTGCTTTCACAATCCCGTCCAGGTAGGATTGTGCAAACTAGGGCTGTCAAAACGGGTCAACGGGTCGACACGACCCGTTTAATTAAACGGGTCAACCCGTTTAGACTTAACCCGACACGACCCGATTAAGTAAACGGGTCAGACCCCTATGACACGACACGACTCGATTATTCAAACGGGTTATACGGGTTGACCCGTGACACGTTTAAAATCTAATCGGATCGGATTATACGGGTTGACCCGTGACCCGTGACCCATTTAACCCGTTTAACCCGTGACCCATTTGACCCATTTGACCCATTTAACCCGTTTAACCCATGACCCATTTATATACTATAACAAATATCAGTAACAACCCCTATATAAAATAAAATAACAAAATAACCTTATTTACTAAACGGGTTAAACGGGTCACCCGCGAACCCGTATAGCTAAACCCGACACGACCCGTATACATATACGGGTTAAACGGATTGACCCGTTTATGACCCGAACCCGTTTAAAGCTGACCCGAACCCGATTATCAACCTCGGGTTCGTGTCGGGTTCGCGGGTCACGGGTCATTTTGACAGCCCTAGTGCAAACCCACCAAAATCTAGGATTGTGTTTATATTTATTTTTTATTTATTTTTTTAAATAAATTAATAATAAATAAGTGTAAAAAAAATTAAAATATTTAAATTTGTTTAAAAACAAAATAAATCTATAATTTTTATTAAAATTAATTTTAAATATTGTTAATTTAATAATATATATAGATGAGAATATTTATTTCATCGAAAAAATTATTTTAATAATTTGTTATTCAATTTTCATTCAATTACTAAGGACTGAGATTATTTCAATTCTAATTCCTCCTAATGGGATTGAAGAATCTAAACTCGTTGGACCCATCGTAATCCCACCAATATTTTTTTAAATAAAAAAAATTATAAAATTGACAAATATTTAAATTTATTTTAAAAATAATATAAATCTATATTTTTAAAATATTTTTTATTAAAAAAATTATTTTCTTCAAAAAAAAAATTCAATAATTTATTATTCAATTTCAAAATATTATCAAATTTAAAAAATTATTATATTTAGTCCAATCTCATGTTTCACCAAACAGCACATAGTATTAATTCTGTCAAGTTCCATGTTTCTCCAAACACAGCATAATATTAATTTAGTCTAGTCTCATGTTTCTCCAAACAAAGCATAGTTTTAATTTAGTCCAGTCCAGTCCAATTTAATCTCATGTAATCCCATCCCCATCTCAATCTAATCCAATCCCATAAAATAATTCAATCAAATCCCGCGCATCAAACAGAGCCTAATTGCTTAAGCCTAGCTAGACATAATATCATAATTAAACTAATTAATAATTTATTTCTTTGTTAAAGTTTTTTATTATTTATTTATTTATTTATTTATTTTGAAATTGCATTATAACATCATCTGTCACTTTAGAATCGAATAAAGCTTCAAAGGCATGCGGAGGAAAAATAATTATTATAGAGTTTAAGGTTTATGAAATGTGTTCAGGTTTATGAAAATTAAGAAGAGTAAGAAGATGTCTTCTAAGTACTTGTGTGTAGGTGTTTTTAGAACATTTTGTTTTTAAATAATTAGGGATGGCAATGGGGTAGGTTTGGGGTAGAGTGGTCCTCCCCACACCCCGCCCAATTTATTTTTTGAAACTCCATTCCCACAATATATAGAGTGGGATAGGGAGGGGCGGGGAATGCTTTACCCATTCCCACCCATTTACCCCATTAAATCCATTTATCAAAATTATTTATTAAAATAATAAATATATAACTTAATGAATATGATATAATATATAATGTAATTCTAAAAAATTATTGAAAATCATCTCATAAACACTAGAAATAAACATAAATCTCACAACTAAACAAATAAATTAAATAATTTTTAGGGTAAATTGCAATAAAGTACCCCCAGCATTTGATCAAAGTGCAATGAAACTGCATTTTTACCAAAATTACTGTGAAGTGCCTTTGATTAACTATTTGACCGTTAGACTTAACGGATGTCGGAATGTCAAATGGGTAAAAATGTCATTCTACTTAAAAATTATAAAATGGAGAAATAAACAAAGGAAAAGAAAAGGATTTTTTTTTTTTTTTTTTTTTTTTTTTTTTTTTGAAGTTTGGAATGTTCCATATCTCAATGGAAAAAAAGTATAATTCACAATTTAAAGAAAAAACTTTTTTTTCTTTTTCAATCATCATCAACAGTATAATCTTGATAAATTAATAACCTCGATTAAATAATATTTTTGATTGGTCCTGATTTGAACCAATGTGGTAAATTAATAATTCGCTAAATTTATAAGATAATACATTTAAAAAAATAATAAAAAATAATAATAAATAAAAAAAACATAGGTCCCACTTGATATATAAATTAATAATCTCCTTATACATCAAAAAAAAATTATATATATATACATGCCTCAATTAGAAGGCCTTTGTAAAATATGACTCCAATGTTACTTGTTTCCTCTTGAAATTAATGTCTCCTTGGAGTACCTTATCTCTAACTTTTTCAATGCATTAAAAAGTTCTGGTGTAGTGTTAGTGTTCTCGTATTGAAAATTATGCAATGTGATTGTTGTTTTGAGTGCATCTTTGCACAAGACAGACTCCATTACAAAACTATCGTCTTCAACTTCATCTTCTTAGTCATTTATAAAGAAGGACCAAAAAGTGGCGCCAAAACCAAATTTTTTCTCTCCCATTAGACAAAGCAAATTTTGCATATTATAAAGGCTGAAATAATGTTACCCAATGGGTGAGGGACACCTATCCGTCCACTTGGTCTAAATTGTACTATAAATGGACCTTGAGTTTCAATAAAATCCTCTCTTAGCCTAAATCCTTTCTCCTATATTACAGAGCACTTTATTATATTTACTTGCATTTTTTCTGGGTTTCGTCTTCTTCATCCATTGGAAACGATCATCGACCCATCGTCGACACTCGGCATTGTTTTCCGACTCTCTTTTCATCTTCAAAACTTTGCTCAACCTTTAGAAACTCACCGTCACGTTCGTCTTCTCTCCTAGAGGAACGAATCTCTACAAAAACCAATCCAAAAAACTTCATTCAAGAACTCTCATTGAGAGACTCTTCAAATCTAGTTAACACAATTTGTGGTGTTAACAGTTTGTATCCAACTGAAGTGTTCCCAGCTTGCTCATGTTTTGTACCGATGCAGGAATTCCACCGGTGAATGAATTCTTTCTCAAATTCATAGCTGAAATATTCACCAAGCTCTCAATGCCATCCGGGATCTCCCTGGATAGTGAATTGTTGCTCAGGTCCAGGATTTCTAGCTCCCTCAGCGGCAAAATTGACAAAAGGTATCCCTCCAGAGTCCGGAGAACTTGTTCTGGCAAAGTGACAGCTTGTGCAGATTTGTAAGGTTTTCAATCTCTATAGGAATCTCTCCAAGGATAAAATTTTCATCCAAGTTCAACTGCTTCAAATCCTAAAGGTCAACAATGCTGCTCATGATCCTGGAATTTCACCATGTATTGAATTGGAGTTTATGTCCAGCAACATTAGAGTCCATATCCGAAAAATCGGTGTCAAAACATTTTAAGTGACAATGGAATTCAAGGCTACTAAATGAAAAGGATAATAAAGATCAAGACCAGTCACCTCTGGTGAGATGCCTGGGAATGGCATCTTACACGCTCCCATCGACAACAATCTGAACTCGAATTCCATGTCTCTAAGCCTCCAAGTGAAACATCTCTAGAAATGTTAGCTACTAATTAAGTCTCTAACTACCAAGGTCTTGAACTCCAGGAGGGCTGCTTTGTGATCCTGGGGGCAACCAAGACAAAAGGGCTATGTAAATGCAAAATATTCAAAATCAAGACTACAAAGGGTGTTGTTTGAAGTAGACTTAAATTGGCCAATTTTTTTTTGTGAAATGTCAAGTTTTTCTCTTGTACTTGCTTAAGCTGCTTCATACAGAATCACTTATATAGTTGGTTTGAAGTTTGAAGGATTATATGGATCAAGATCCTCTCCTTGTCTTATTTTTCTTGATTTTTCATAATCTAATGACACCTAAACAAAATATAAAATACATGGACAAGATTTGATCACTTTTTTCTCTGTCATGCAATTTGGTGTTTTAATTATACTTGAAAAATATAAAGAAAAAACAAGGACCAAAGAGAGGATCCTGATCCAGGATTATATACTTCATCAGAAGTCAAGAGGGTTCATGAATGTTCTCATGATGTTAAAATATTGATGGGAAAGAAAAGGAAAGTTACATGAAATTTCCCTTTCACAAGAAAATCTTCAATGCACCCATGATGTTAAAATATTGGTGGGAAAGAAAAAGAAAGTTACATTAATTTTTCCTTTCAAGAAGATCGTCAATGCACCCATGATGTTAAAATATTGGTGGAAAAGAAAAGGGAAGTTACATGAATCTTCAATGCACAAAATATGAATTAGTATTACTTTTTTCATTGTAAATCATATTATGTTTAAAGTTGAATCGGTCGATTTTATTTCTTTCTCTAAAAGCTATTTATCCATATCTTATTATTATTATTATTATTATTATTACCATAGGTTCAAGTAAGATAACTAGTAGATCAACAGTACTCAAACCGAAGCTAAGAAAAAAGTAACGTATATATATTTTTTTAATACAAACATGTTTGCGGGTTTGGGTTCGCATGATCACAACAAACCCAACCCACATGGTTCGGGTTCGGGTTTGGATTTGAGTTCTGGTGAAATTACCATCCCTAAAATTGATATTATATGATGATATTGATGTATGTAAATTATAATATATTATAATATATACGTTATAATTTTATCAATTTGAACATGAACGAAAACCAATAATAGATTATTCATTTATTTGTGATTATATAAATAAATTTCAAAGTTTAAACAAGGGATGATCTAGGGATATTGAAGATGTTGGCGACCACAACACATATTTGACAAAGAGAAGTGATAGTGATGGAAGGCAAAGGCTTGTAATGAGCCTCGCAGTCCTGAGCAGAGCGAGAAGCGGTATTGGCATAGTCAGGCAGATTGAAGAACGTCTCTGAGTTCAAGTCATTGAAGCTCTTCTCCAGAGCCTCAGTGGCCTCGTTGTAATCCTTTAGACATCTCTTGAGGGCGTCCCTGGTGGCGTTTTTCTTGTTCTTGAGGAGGTCGATTATCAGGCTACGGGTGTCGTTGACGGTGTTGTAAGCCAAGCCGAATGAGATGTAAGCCAGAGTGTAGGCGTCGGCATCCGGCGTGCGAGGGTCGGTGTAGAGGGCCTTGACACAGAAGGAGTAGTTTTTGGTCTTCTTGCAGACTCCATCAACCAGTTGTGTAGTGTTGTTTTTAGTCACCGTCTGATCATCATCAGCATATGAGAGATGATTGGATGAGAAGAAGATGATGATGAAAAATGCAAAGATGAAGGAAGTGGACATTTCCGAAACAAGATGACAATATTCTTAATCTTATTAAATGGTGTTTTATTGATTAATTTTGATTTTAGTTAGGTATCTTAATTGTTAACCCATATTTAAAGAGGAGGAGTGCAACTTTTTACGGGTGAAATACAATCTCTCAAGACACCCTCCCTCCTTACAGCATCTCCAATGCTATTATGCATTTGGAGAAAATGGAGTGCCACATAGGATAGATATTAAAAAAAATTATAAAAACTCTCTCCAATGCTATTATCTAAAGTTAATATAGCGATGATGTGGCCAAAAAAAAGTTAGAGAATATGGAGTTGGGTTTCTAATTCTAGAAACTCTCCTAGAAATGCTGATTATGATTTCTAACTCTTTCCACCAATAAGATTAAAGCTTTCAACTCTTTTCACCAATAAAATTATACCTCATTTAATTGTAAAATAAAAGATGAGAGAGTGTAATAATTGTTTTATTATGATTGAACATAAAATGGATGCATATTTGACTTTAAATAATTGCATTGGAGATGTGAATATACATTTCTCTAAATTTTTTTCAAAAGTAGGCCCATAATAAATAGAAATGCTGATGTGGCACTATTTAGAAACTCAAAAATGCATATTTGCATTAGAGATGCTCTTATGTTATATTGACGTGTGTCTACTTTTTACTTTTTGGATTTGAAACATAAAGCCACAATAAATGAGTTGGTTTTGTATATCATTTTCAATTCAAACCAATAACATCTTCCCAGATTGCCTTTACCAAAGAATGGAAGAAAAAATGTCCAAAGAATCAAAGGTAGTGGTTTAAATAATATTTATTAAATTTGTTTTATATTTATTTTAAAATAAAAATTAATGAATATATTATTAGAAAAATACAATAAAACTTGACAACCCACATTTTGAGTACATTTGAGTTTTGATATTGTTAAAATTATTAAAATATTTTAAAAGTTGTTTAGTTATTTTACTGAAATTTTATTTTAATTTTAACTATATTTTTCAAAACCCAAAATGAGGATACTTTATAAAATATTAAAATGTGATGAACTTATGAGAATATAGAAAGAAAAAAAAAATTAACTTTATGAGTATAAATTATGTTTGGTAATGACATTTAAAAAAAATAAAAAGAGGTATATAATAATAAGGCAGAATTTCATATAAGTCCTACCTTTTTGGTGATTTGTCACATTTATAAATGTCTTTTCAAATTCATCAATTTAGTCCTTACTTTTTCCAAAACTCATCACTTTAGTCCATTTAACCAAATATGTGAAAGTCAACTATTTTAAAACTTATGAAAGTACATTTTTGCCCTCACTACTATTTAATTTAGCTAAAATGATTATATTAGCTTTAAATTAAAATGAAAAATAATAAAATTCTCAATAATAAAATCTTAAATAAATATATTACAAAAAAATCTTAAATAAATAATAATAATAAAATCCATTAATTTTTTATTTTTTTTTACTTTTTTCATAATGGATATTAATTTAGCTAAAATGATTATCTTAACTTTAAATGATTTTTTTTTTCATAATTTTTTTTTTTTTTTTTTTTTGTAATCTATTTATTTAAGATTTTATTATTGAGAATTTTATTGTTTTTCAATTTAATTTAAAGCTAAGATAATAATTTTAGCTAAATTATATAGTAATAGGGGTAAAAATGTACTTTCACAGGTTTTAAAATAGTTCACTTTCGCATATTTGGTCAAATAGACTAAAGTGTTGAGTTTTAGAAAAAGTAAGGACTAAAGTGATGAATTTGGAAAGACATTTATAAAGGTGACAAATCACTAAAAATGTAGGACTTATGTGAAATTCTGTCTAATAATAATAATAATAATAATAATAATAATAATAAAGAAAGGTCAATTTGGGAATATGTTATTGGTTTGATTTGAAAATAACATACAAAGCCATCTCATTTATTATAGCTCTAATAATTAAATACAAAAAGTAAAAAAGTAGACATATGCCAACATAAGAAGGGAAAAATATCTTGAGTGTCTTAAAGGAAGAAACAAGTTTCTTGTTGTATATTTAATTCTCTCATTTATTACCTAACATGTATAAAACATTTTATATGGTTACCTTTTCTACTTTAATTTAATTTGTTTCCTTGTTATTTATATTTACATTTAATGTAATATCATATCTCTCTCTCTCTCTCTCTCTCTCTCTCTCTCTCTCTCTCTCTCTCTCTCTCTCTCTCTCTATATATATATATATATTGATTAGATTAGATAGGATTATACTATTTTTACAGAATTGGATTGGATTGGATTTGACTAAATTAGTATTGTGATGTGTGTTATGTTTGGTGCAGTACATATTGAACTAAAATAAGGTATAACATGAGATTGAATAAAAATAATAATTAAAAATAATTGTCTTTTGTGAGTGATCAGTATAAAATTATATTAAATTAATTTTTAAATAAATAAAATCAAAGAAAAGAAAAATAAAATTATTTTAAAATTAAATTTGGTTAAAAGATTATTTTTTTTAATAAAATAAATTATTTGTTGTAATACATAGTATTTATATATGACTAAAAATCAAAATACGAGATGGAAACTGATACGAACTTATTGGGTAGAATTCATCCTTAAAAATTGGCTTGTAGGGAAAAGGTGCCCAATGAGTTATATACCATTGACTAATCTCATACTTAGTCAATGTGAGATCCTAACAGAAACAAAATCAACTTATTTAATAATGAACAAGCACACCTGTTAACATGTAGTCATTTTCCTTCTTAATTTTGTTTTTCTTCATTATATATCACCATCAAGTACTTTTAAACTTACCATGGATGAATTTTAATACAACTAAACTTTTATTTTCCAAGAAATTACGGGCATGTCCTACTGCTATTTTTCAGTCTGTTTTTGCTTTTGTTTTCCAAAAACGATTTCAAATTCGCCCTCATTAACTATTTTTCATTTTATTTTCAAAAAACAAAAAACAAAAATTTGAAAAACAAAACTAACGTTAAAAGTGAAAATTTTGAAAAACTTGAAATAAACATCTAAAAGATGTTTTCTAAATTTGAAAATAATTTGAAAAACAAAATTAATAATAAAAAATTAAAAATAAAAAAAAAAAAGGTCCAGGCTTCGTTGAACACTCTTGTGTTACTCGACACTCTTAGCTCTCAACTCTCAACTCTTCCTCCATAGATGATCTCTGCAGATTCGACTAAAGATATGTCTTCTTCTTCTTATTCTTCTTCAGATCTTCTTCTTCTTCTATAGATCTTCTTATTTTACTTTTATTTTTCAATTTTATTTTTTCTTTCTTAATCCGAAATTAGTGTTGATTTACTTGGATCTATGTAAATTTAAGTAGATGTACACTGAGAATGAAGATATCACTGAGAATGAAGATATGTTAATTGATGGAGAAGGAGAAGGTAGACAAATTCCTAATATAGACTTATCTCCATTAAATGTAGCACTAATGAGTAATGTTAGAGATGAAATTGTAAAAAAATGTGGCAAAATTGCTCACGCAATAGGAGGTGATGTCTTGTAATAGGAGGTGGTGTCTTTTATAATTTATTCGTGATCTTATATAATTAAATTATGTCATTGTTATGTTATCAGAATTTTAATGAAATATAAAAGTAATATATGATTATGGAAATTGATAGTTAAGTATTTTTTGTTAATGCTAACAAATCAAATATCATACAATCCTTTTTATAATTCAATTAAAAATGATTGAATGGTCTGTAAGAAATGATTAAATTCAAATTATTGCAGGCCATGTTGGTTTCCTTTAGAGCAGGTTAGGATTTTATGGAAGGCAGCTATCCATGCAGTGATTTGGGGGGTGTAGACTGCCCATAATCAATGGATCTTTAAAGGGAAGTCAGTGGACTTTAGATCCATCCTCTATGTGGTTTGCCGTGCAGTTTCAGAGGCTAATCGCCTAGAGATTGGTTGTATGTGTAATTGTATGGACGACCTTTTGATTCTTCGTCGATTTGGTCTTCAGAGTCACCCTTCTAAAGCCCCCGTAATCAAGAGTGTGGTTTGGTCGCATCCGGCTCCTAGTTGAATCTAAGTGAATACATATGGTGCTGCTATGGACTCTCCGGGGATTGGTGGTTGTGGTGGTATCTTTTGGAACTGTAAAGCATTTGTGAAGGGTTGCTTTACTATTCCTCTTGGTCAGGTTGTTGCATTTAAGGCCGAGCTTGTGGCGGCCTCGTTGGCCATTAATTTTGCTTGGAAATATAAGTAGCATCGGATCTGACTTGAGAGCGACTCTTCTTATGTGGTTCAACTTCTTTATTCTCATTTTGAGATGGTTCATTGGAGGGTTCATCAGGCAGGGCAACGTTGAATCTTCCAAATCTCGCAGATGGATTTCCAGGTTTCCCATATTTTCAGGGAGGGGAATCAGATTGAAGATGCGCTTTCTAAGAATGCTTTGGATCTTCAGGATGATTCTTGGTGGTTCTCCACCCTGCCATTCTGTTCTAATTTAGTTGGCAATGACTGCATAGGCCGGAAGTCTTTTTCGTTTTTCTTGATGCTTTCCTTTTCTTTTTGGTGTGGCCTGCGTGCTTCTCTTTGTTTGGGGTTGTTTTCCCCCTGGTTCTTTGTGTTTTGTTTCTTTTGGTCACTCTTTACTTTTACTTTTATCTTTTATATATATGGATACTGTCTGAGGTTTTTCAGCATATGATCGCTTGTGATGTTTTTTCCCCTTAGATTAGTCCAATTTTATTTATAAAAAAAAAAAAAAAAAAAAAAAATCAAATTATCATATTATTATGAAAAATTGTATAATTGTTTCATATATATATATATACGGTCCCGTTCACATCAGTGCGCACTGACGTAACTACATCAGTACCAATGCATGTGGACCACTGATTATGGAAAAGTTTTAACAAGTGCATATACTTTGAGTCAAAGTATGTAAATCTAATGGTTTACATCCAACGCACTGATGAAGTTATATCAGTGCGCACTGACGAAGTTATATCAGTGCGCACTGACTTGAACATTTCTTTATATAATATATATATATATATACAATTTTTCTATTGTTAGTTCGTCCTGATATAAAATATATCAGGACGAAGAATATAGACCATTAGATTTACATATTTTAACTCAAAGTGTGCACTTGTCAAAACTTCTCCATAATTTATGATCCACATTTTTCGTTTTGATATATTTTATATCATGACGAATTGAAAGTAAAAAGACTATATATATATATATATATATATATATATATATATTAGGACGAAGAATGTGGACCATCGATTATGGAGAAATTTTGACAAATGCATACACTTTGAGTCAAAGTATATAAATCTAGTGGTCCACATTCTTCGTCCTAATATATTTATTATCAGAACGAACTGATAATAGAAAATCTGTATATATTAAATTATAAATTTAAGTGAATGAAAATAAATATTACAATCTTATAAAAATATTTGAAAGAGATGGGAGAGTCAAATTACATATGTAAAAGTTCTTCAGTTTTTGATGTTTTCAGTTAATCTACCGGACGTGTTTTTACTGTTTTCATTTTCAGAATTCAACTTTCAGTGAAGCTACCAGACACGTTTTTACTATTTTCATTCTCAAAATACAACTTTCAGTATATGCTACCAGACGCGTTTTTAGAATTCAAAACCGAAACCGAAACCATTGTTTTCATTTTCATTTTCAAAAAACAGCAAATGAAAAACGCTTACAAGACGCGTCTTACCTTTTTCCAAAATGTTTGAATGGTTCAAATGGAAAGGAAAATTTACATTTTAATTGTGGACTAAACAAAACAAAAACAAAAACAAAAACAAAAACAAATTTAAAAAAAAAAAAACAATAAAAAAAATACAATAAAAAGTCTAATCACATTAAGTTGAATTGAATTGAAATGAAAGATTGCTAAATTTATAGTCAAAAGATGCAATGCTTTAGGAAAAAAAAAAACTGAACAATTTCCCCCTTTGTAATTTGCTTTTATCATTGCATAACAATTTTTAAAATATGCTCTTGAAATAAATGCAGATCCTAGACATCTTCAACATATCAAATTTGTTTTTAAAAAACAAATTGCAGAAGATACTTATTCATGGTTGATTCACTCTACTGCGCTGTTGCCCAGACCCTGAAACTTGAGCTAAAGATGAAAATTTGATAAAGTTAACTAGGAAAGTTTCACTAACTTTTCGAGACTTGAGGTGGGAATTGGGAGATACAACTTAAACCCACGACCTCGATGTCAATACAATTCAATAATCTTTAATATCTATCGTTTAAGGGGTCCTAACAATAACATATCAGGACCCTTAAAAAGGGTCACTAACTGCTGGTAACCGAAAACAAAATAGAACACCACAAAAACTCAGCTAAACGATTGTTCACTTCATATGAGTCTCTAGTTATTTACTTTACTTTCCAAACAAATATGTTGCAGAAGATGCTCTCTATATCTGTAATGGAATGTAGTTATTCTCCATTTTATAATAAATTAAGGCACAACAACAGTTAAGAGAAAGCTCAGCTTGGCTGCAATGGCCAGGTTACTATCACATATTTTATGTTTTCAAACAAACTGTTGCCCACTACCCCCTATCATGTTGATTCTTTCTTCTCTTCTTTTCTCTTCTTTTCTTTTCTTTTCTTTTTTCTTTGCCTTCTCTCTCTCTTCTCTCTCTCTCTCTCTCTCTCTCTCTCTCTCTCTGTTTTCTTTTCTTTTTTTTCCTTTTTACATTCAAATATGAGGATTCTATATCAGAGTCCTGGATTTCTTTAACTTGCAGGACAGAGCTAACCCACCCGCTCCACAATTATGTATGGAAAATAAACCCTCTCAGCTTTCAAAATTTGAACTGCCGAATGTTGGGGATATACCACATATACACATCCATAAATTAGCAAACGGTCCGTCCATAGCAAATCGATGCAATGTAGAGATTTTTGGACCATTTTTCCTGCAAAAAAAGAAAACAAAAATGAAGTAAAATGACCAAAGCTATTGTAAGGGAAAGAAAAGAAAACACGATCAGCACAACGACGTTGTACTTGCAGATACCAAAGATTAGAAACTCTAGAGACACACTTCAATTCAAGAGGGTAGATTCAGGAAAGAGACAACAGAGCCAGGTAACAGTAAGCTAAGTGGCCACTGATGGAATGGACCATGCTCAACACAAATTGCTCTCTTCTATGAAGCTTGAAGAAAATTTAATATATTACCAGGTGCAAGGAGGGAGAGGGTGGAAACAAACAATCTTAATTCCTACCTTTACATGGGTGCTTGGGAAGGCAGAAGTCCGCAGAGTTTCTTGTGTTTCATCCACCATTTTACGTCTTGGTACACTCAGTATAAAGGCTGATTGATCAGTGGTGGCAGCCATAGCTGTTATCCTATAACCACTCTCCCATCGTCGATGTATGCCTTCACTTGGGTATAAAAAGTCCAGCTCCACCACCTTGTATTAATCAAGTAGAAAAGAGGGTGAAATCAGCTACTCTAGTAGGGAAGAAAGAAAAGGTGTATTTGACAAATGCAGAAAACTTAAATATTTAAGAGAAGATTATACCTGTTCAGAATATCCAGAGTTCCTGGACATTACCACACCCCAGCGATTGCTAGCAGTTGTCATGGCTGTGACATGAAACCCTTCTTTCCACTTCTTATTTATCCACTTAAAAGGAAAAGATTCACTCACTTTATAGGACTGCTGGGTGTAAGGAGTTCCTACAAATTTTACAGAAATTTCATGATTAACTTTTGAGACTATTTAATAATGTTTTATTAATTAAATCCCATCAAGAATCTGCATAGCAAAATAAATATAGCGATGACGATGATGATTTTGGGCATTCCAAAACACAACAAGTGCCTGTACTCGGATAATGGATAATCAGCCCTACCTCAGTCTGTGCCAATAAACCTCCATTCCTGACCTAAATAATTAAATTAATAATAATAAACTTATTTTTATTATCTATAAATGTATATCTTTTGGGATTTTTAACTGAAAAAGATGTAGGACCCCAATTATGACGACTGTTCTAGCAATGGTAGTGAGGGGAAGTGGGTAAACTGCAACAAAAGGCAAGCCTGGTTAATGGAAACACTTGAGAAAGTTGCAAGAAGCCCAAAAGGGCCAGTTCCAGTTTTCGTAAGATATATTGATATCTAAAATAAATATAATAAAAACATTCAAAAGTCTTTAGCATATACAAAAACCATAACGAAGCTTACCATATCAACGGAGGGAAAAGGAAAAAGAGAAATGGATCTTCAAAAGTCATGGAGAACCATACCTAACCCAATGAAAATGATAGGCCCAGCTAAAAATCGGGTGTTCTGTGATCAATGTACATCACTACACCTAATATGCATAAGATGTTTTTAAACTAGGAAGATCTTGACCCTTCAAGGCTAACTTCCGATGTGTTCAACAAAATGACTCTATGGGGTATTTGGTACTTGTACTATGCTAGAATTTAAACAACATTTTCAAGTTTCCTTTCTCTGATAACATAATAGAAGAAACACTTCATAGACAAGATGTAAAATACAAAAGCCACAGAATTAATAAAACACACCATGCATGCATCCAATAGCATTTAGTCGATGCAAATAGTTGCCTACCTTTGGACATAACAACCAAAGAACTCCCGTTAGTTGAACCAGCAATTGAACTAATATAGTAATTCTTTTCCCATTGTTCCATAATCCAATCCTGATGAGAATTCAAACAATGATACAGACAGTCAATGTTTCAAGTCATAAATGCATGGCTTGGAGAAGATGATAGCAATTAATGGCTTTGCATAATAACCTTGTGCAGAAAGACAGCTGACAATTCATAGACCTGGTGACTGAAACCTGTTCCCGCGTCCATGATTAGTGCCCAAAGATTAGCTGCAGATGCTACACAGCTAATATATAATCCATCTTCATTACCCTTGTCTACATGCTGACGCAGCCTTGAGTCAGCAACATTGTAGTGATATCTACAACAATAAAACAGTTCACTTAATACTAAGAAGAAATCGACATATATATGTAATATTTGAGTATGGACTCAACAGCTAAAATAAGAAGCATGTTTGACACATCGTACAATACAGTATTGTACAAGACTTTACTATATTGGATAGTACTAGATTAAATTTAGTACTCTACAGTTTTTGGTATCCGTACAAAGATTTGGGATTGATTAATCATAATTTGTAATTTAAATATAAAAATTTATAAACATATTTAATGAAAGTATATTTTTAACAAAATTAAAAGATAACAAAATCACACCCTCCTCTGGTCGATCTCTGGTCTCCTTGACCACAGCCGGCCTGGATTGGCCAGGGGAGTCGCCAACCTTTCCAAGGAGGAGATCGGTAGCCTCCCTTGTTTTTAACGGACCCTCCAAAAGGATCGCCGGCGGCATCTTCAACGAAGGATGCCGGCAAAGAGGCACTGCCTCCTCTTTTAAAGGAGGCCGCCGGCCATCATTCATGGAGGAGGCATAGCCATAAATTCTCATGCTCCATATATCCACAGAATATACCACTATCCATTTAAGCATTTATTGAATTTCTTCATTGGTCAATTCATGAATATAATTTAGGCAATCGTGTAAAATTCATACTTACAATCACAAAAGGTAAGGACCTACAGTTTTCATTAGGTAATCTCAATACACTTCAGGAGTAATACATAGTTACTGAAATTACTTAAAGTGTTTTAAAACGGAAAAAAAAAAAATCATAAAACACATCAAATCAAGGGCCACTCAAATTATTGATCCACTTTTGCCTAAGCGTGGGCACAAGACCATTCTCAAAGAAGCTTGAGATAGAAATTTAGGGTACAAAACAAACCCCAGAACACAGCTTCGAAATTCGGCCAAAACTGAATCGAAAATGGCCGTACATAACAAAAAGGGCTCGGCCACTCACAGTCATTGTGAAAGACAGGAATGCCTCAACTGAACTTAAAAAGTCACTTCACAAGCCACAATAGGATAATATAATTGTGAGAGAAACCATGATGCAAGCATAAGTAGAAAGACATTTATCAAATTAAGGAGAAATTATTTTCTACCTCTGCTTCATGGGACGGCGTGCATTGTAAACTGAAATCCACTGGGTAGCAGGACTACCTAATCGAACTTTTTTCTTTGGTTGTTCATCCTCTTCAAGATTTATCATCAATCTTCCGCGCTTTTGTCCAACCTATTATGTAAAAAACAGCAGGAAAAAGTTAACAAGTCAGCATTCTACCACCAAACTTAAGATCAGTGGAAGAATCACCACCACCTTAATAGCTCCATCGATTCTGATTGGTCTCAATGATATGCATGGTTCAATCAGGCTTTCAAATAAGGATATCAATTTGGCATAATTAGGCTCCTCATCAAATTTCATATTTGTAACAGCTTCAAGAAAATTCTTAAATGGGGCAGGACAAAAGCAACACATCAACTCTGGAGAAGTGGCCATCTTTTTCTTACAGACAAGAAAACTTTTGTTGTCCCCCTGTGAATTTAAAAACAAATAAAGGAGTTACTTTTTTTTTTGTTAAAAGAGAGTTCAGAGAGAGAGAGAGATTAAAGAGTGCAAATAACAGAATTATTAAATGCCTTGATATCAACAAATTAAAATACCAATATTATAATATGAGCTCACCTGATAACCCTGCCACGGTAATTTCCCCTTTATAAGAAATATTAAAGTGTATGCCAATGACTCGAGATCATCCCTTCGACTTCCAGTTCGACCTAAATGTGCATGTACACTTGCATACCTTATTGTTCCCCTGCCAAGAGAAGCATTTCAAAATTCAAACTATAAAGATTAAGTTTGAACTGGAAAATATTCAAATGATGAAAATCTATTCACCTGAACACATCAGGCTTTTGATCATATTCAACATGTAGGCCGGATGATGCATCTTTCCATCTAGATGCTGCAAGACATGATAACAGCTATTAGTACTGACAGGAATAACATTTACTCCAACTATATAAAACCAAATGGCAGAAAAGAAAAACCTCAAATAAAAATCCTCCAACAAAAATGTGTAGGATATGTAATGTGCTCACAATTAACTTCATAGCGAACCTACAACAAAGGAAATGGAAAACTACAGGGAGAATAACATACCCAAACCAAGATCAATAAGATATAGCTTCTTCTCATCAGGAGTTCCAGGCTGACCAAGTAAAAAGTTTTCTGGCTTTACATCTCCATGAACAAACCTGGTGTGAGGAGAGTACAATTTAGTAAACAATGAGAACTGGTTGACTGTCAGAAGCACTAGCAATAGGTTTAATGAACAAATATCAAAAGATAACAGGTGCAATGTACAACAGTCAAAACACAAAAAATATCCAAAAAAACTTACCCCTTCAAATGAAGCTTTTCAAGAATCGATATTGCCTCCACTGCAATGCAGGCCGCCATATTTGATGACATCCTGTCAAAGGTGCCAACAAATTAAATAGGAAAGTATTATACATGCATGCACAGGTGCATGAGGGTGGCATGGTGACAAAGGAGAAAGTTTCTATTTCTTACGATTGTCCTAGTGAATTCCAAACATCCCAAAGACTGGGGCCAAGGATGTCCATGACCTGAAAACATTTATATAGTTCCCATCAGAAGATAAGTATATATAAAAGTATGACTGTAAGGAGCTCCAAATCAAACCTCACCAGAATATAAAAATCTCCTTGGCGACCCTTGTAATGTACCCCAGGAATTCCATAACATCCATTCAAAGTACTTTAATATCCCAAAAAAAAAAGGGGAAAAAAGGGTGAGGAATCGGATAATTAAAGAAACTTGAATGTTGAAAAAAATAAAACCTCAATATGCAGATTCAGACACTGAAGATGGTACTTACTTGTAGACTTGCCACTCATAAGGAGGCCCATAATTGCAACCTTTACTGTTTCGGTGCTCAAACTTCAAGGCGACCTGTAAGAAAAAGATCCATAAGCATCATTTATAAAACTGTTTGCATATTGAATCGAAAGGAATGGACAAAAAATCTTCAGTTTGACCTCAATTGCATCTGCTCCAGTTCTATCGCTGCCACCATGTACCCTTCTTCCAACATAAACTTGGCCGAAACCACCCTTACCTAACTTCCTTTCAATCTTATATACAGGAGAATTACCCACTTGTACCTGCAGCCAGCAATAGAAACACGTCTCCATTAACTTCATTAAGAGATTCCTAAGATTGAACAACAGGCTAAATTTAAATGGTAATAATCACAATAAAGAAACAATGCGTTAAATAACAAACTCAGATGCCATCTAATGTGGCATGACAAATTTCAATCTCATTTAAAAAATTCCCATAATCATCAGAGTGTATCCAAAATAGCCCTTTCACATCATTTGAACAAGTAGAGTAAAATCTAAAGTTGCAGAAATTAGCCTTTTTAAAACAATAAAAGCAGTCATAACGGTTTTGCAGGTCACTGAAAAAGGGCAGCTTCATGCCAAATTGTCAATGAAATTTAAATATAACCTTTTAAATCCATAAATGAACCAAAAGGAGTAATAAGCAAATGAAAGTTACCCTCTCAGGAACAGGAGTTGTGCTTGCTTCTTCTTCAACTCCCATTAGTTTCTCTGCACTCGCACCCTCCATCGCGTTATCTTTATCTGCGACCACTTCCACTGGATTATAAACAGGCTCTGCAGCCCCCAAAGCAGCAGCCTCAGGAAGAACCTCACAAGGTTCTGGATCTAAATCGATCAACCGAATGCCCCGGCCTCTACCGGCAGCGGTTGGCCTTGTTGGTATTCCTGGCTTCCCTACAGCTGCAGCATTACCCCTTCCTCTCCCACCTCCAACTCTCCTTCTAGTCCTGTTCTGAGCAGGCAGTAACCAATTCTCCACTTGATCAGCTGGTTGTGGAGGAGGCTGAAGATCATCAAGGCGTTTCGATCTACGGGCTCCACTTCTCAATTCTGGCATCGTCAGCCCATGCAAATCACATCCCACTAAGTTCCCAAATATCCCTTCAGATATTCTGTAATCCAGAACACCAAAAACTTCAATGTTATGAACACAAAACTACACAATACCATGCATAGAAAATCTTCCAACCAAACAAAAACGATCATCTAAAGCATACTTATGCAGACAAACCAGTTTTATCAAATGTATGTCCTTACGACAAAACTGAACCATACCATTCATAGAAAACTTACAACACACCCATTAAACAACAGATAGATCACATCACTCAACTTAATTTATCACTACATAATAAAATTTGTAATTGCAACAAAATTGACACAATCGGTGCATCAATTCACTCAGTTACTATCTTGTATAAAAGTTGTGTACTTAAAAAGCAGTACCCATGAGAAAACATAATGTTTTTTTTCCAAAAATACTCCAAAATTTTATTTTTTTGACAAGAACCCAGTAAGGATAAAGTGAATGTAGCTGTGAATATACATTAATCCATGCATTTATTTATTTTCCATTTTTGAATTATCACTTGATTCTTCACAAAATGTAAACTTTAACAATACCATATACAAACATTATAACCGTGTACATACAAATATATATTGCTAGATTGATGGAGAAATTCCATAAATGATCATCATAAGCAAGCAAAAAAAAAAAAAAAACACTAAAAACAACCATTCAAATATTTTTCATGCTTCAAATCAGATTATATTATCAGTAACAAAACAATCTAAACTCCGATCATCAAAAACAAAGAAGATACAAACCCATCGTCAAACAACTTAAAGTGGATATAATCTTCAAAAAATAAAACCCAGAAAACAAAAAAAGAAAAATACTCACAGATCGATCCCCTGATGATGATCAAAAACACGACCGATCGTGGTTAGATCTTCTTGATCAACATCACAGTATACATTTCTATAAAAAGTTATAAAAAAAAAAAAAAAAGGTAGGGGGCGTTTTGTTCTTCTAGAAGTAGATATTTGTTTCAATATTTATCAAAGAAAGAAGAAGACAGAAATGTTATTGGATTTTTTTTTATAAGGAAGAGGGAGTGATTGGGATTGTTAATAGGTTGGAGATTTGGGTTAAAAGGGTTTCTTGCTTTTCATATGTTTGTGTGTTTATGTTTGTGTCTGAAAATTGAAATGTGCCAATATGGTTTTTGGTGATGAATTGAAGGTGGAGGTGTGGGGTGTTGTTACATGTGGGTGTGAGTCTATCTCTCTAATCTCAATACATTTTTTTCAAAAAAAAAATTTATCTACATATTTAAATACAACTATTGAACCTACTAAAATTAATCAGACTCTACGAGAACCGCTCGAATTAGAGAGAGGGCTGCTTCTATAAACCGAGAAAAAACTCCTCGAACATGCTTGTAAAATGTGTATAGTGGGACTCAAACCTCTAACCACTATATGTGGAATGGGGGTGCACAACCATCTCTATTAAGAGGTGACGTGTAAAAAAATTAATATTTTTAATATATATATATATATATATATATATATATATTACAATATAAAATAGTTCAACAAAAGAAAATATTACAATAAATTTAATGTTGGATGAGCTTAAAAAAAAAAATAAAAAAATCAATGTCGGATGAAATGGACACGATTTGAACCCACAACTTGACCATACAATACAAGGGATGTGACTAGAACCGAACTTACTCACGTGAATGAAAAACATATAGTCGATATATAAATAATATTTATTTATTTATTTATTTATTTATTACGTGAGTGTGTGAAGATATAATGAAGATTGTGAGTTGGTGTGAAGAAAAGTTGTTATTGCTTTTGGTTTTGTGTTGTTTTTATATTATGAGAGAATGTGGACTGTGGAGCATGCAAATGTGGCCCTTTGTAAACCATGTAGATACATCTTATATTTATACTTTACACACATATGAGTATATGATATAACATAGCCAATGAAAAATACGTTTTTTTTTTTTTTTTTAAATAAGTGTGAGATTTTTCCACCCTTTGATCATAAGCAAATTGATGGTTGGATCATTGGATGTGATGTTTAAAGTATATATAATTTAAGATAATTTTATATTAATAAATCAACATTTTAGACTGAAAAATACAAATGTTCGAGGTGGGTAGAAGTGAGTAGAACCTAAAGCACTGATATTCTAATTGAATAATATATGAAATTCTTATATTTCTTCTATAAAGTTCTAAATCTATGAGTTTACTTATAAGACCAAGAGTATTCCACTATTTTAAAAAATGTGAAATACTGAAATATTTATTTTTGAAAGATGGAGAAGCCTCCTCCTCTCAGGTTTGGAATGAGGCTTCATAGCTGTCTCCTCCAATAGAATGGAGGAGGCTTTCGTTGCGTATGAATTTGTAAGGGAGATGGAATGAACCTCCTCTCGATGGGTGGCCACCGGCAATGGCCTCCTTGTCGAAGAATGATATTATCGGTGGCTTTCCATCTCATATCTTTACTTTGTTAATTTTTTTCTAGATTTATTATTATTATTATTATTATTAAAATTTTAAAGTTTTTAGCAAAGTGACCAAATTACTCTTGTATGTGTTAAAGTTAGAATAATAATAATAATAATAATAATAAAATTAAAAATTTAATGTAAGAGTAGGAGAGGTTTGACAATTTTACAAAACATTATCAAATTTAGGATCAATTTGGTATTACTATTAAAAATAATCACGGTTAGCTATACTGAAGGAATTGACAGCTGTTTAATTAATTGTACTTTTGAAACTACTATATAGCTCAAAAGTTTGCAGAAGTGCTGTAAAAAGTTTGTAAAAATGTTGAGATTAATTACAATGACAAAAATAGACGTTATTTTAAAACCTTACTTTTTTTTCATTAATTAATCAATAATTAAGTAGAATATTTAAATTAGCAAAAAAAAAAAAAAATCCATTAGAATAGTAATAATATTTTAAAAGATTTTATAAATCAAATTAATATTTAAGTTGAATATTTAATTTTAAGACAAAATAAAGTATAAATGATTTTAATTTGATTTTATAAGGATAATAAGGATATTTTAAAAAGATTCATTAAATGCTAAAATAGATTATTCCATAATTACTTTCAAAAAGTAATTCATCATCTAATTCTTAAAATCACCGTCAAAACTTATCAAATTATAAAATTATCACTTTTGGAAGTTTTACCAAATATAAGTTTAAGTTAAAAAATTTAAAATAAGCTGATTTTAATTTTTCAAAAGCTATATCAAACTTGCCCTTAACCTTTAATTAGAAGCTTACAAAATAAAACTTTAATTTTGAATAGGGAAAATTTTACATAAGTCCCTTTTTGTTTTGTCATATATCACTTTTTTAAATGTCTTTGTTGTATTAGTATCTTTGGTCCTTTTGTTTTTTTTTCTTCAAAACTCATCACTTTGGCCCCATTTACCAAATGTCTAACGGTCATTTGTGACAAAATATATTAAAGTACAATTTTATCGTTATTAATATTTAATTTAGCTAAAATGACAATTTTACCCTTAAAACTTTTTAAAATCTCACACATTTAGGGCTCGTTTGGTGCATGGGATAGGATAGGATTATTTTTATGAGATTGGATTGGATTGGATGAGATAGGACTAGACTAAATTTAGTGTTGTGATGTGTTTGGTGCTATATGAGATTGGATTAAAATAATCTCGTCTCTTGTTTGGTGTGGTATGAGATTGGATAAAAATAATAATTTTATCATATATTTAATACATTATGAAATTGATTAATAAATTTTTTAAATAAATAAATTATTTAATTTTAAAAAAATAAAAAATTTAAAATTAATATTATAGAAAATAACATTTTTTAATTAATATTTAACATTTTAAAAATATTTTCAAATATTATAATAAGATATATTAAATAAATATAAAACTTTATAATTAAATTAAAAAATAAAAGAAGAATATATATATATTTTTTTAAACATGGGACTAAATAACCCCACCTCACCTGGATAAAATGGTTGTATAGAATTGGACCGGTTATAATAAAAAATAAATTTTGAAAAAAATTAAATTATTTAAATTATTTATTTAAAAATAATTTAAATATTTAAAAACTAATTTCAAACAAAATAATATTTATTTTTATTTGTTAATATTGGAAATTATTATTTTTTAAAATGTTTAATATAAAAGATTTTATTAATTATTAAAATATATTTATATTTATAAGGGTTAATAACACCAGTACCCCCTGAACATATAGCGAAATCGCATAGTGCTCCATGAATTTTTTTTCCTGGCATTAAACCCCTCGAACTCCCATAAATAGGCAAAAATGGACGGAATGCTAACTTCTGTCCATTTTTTTATCACGTGACCTTTTCGTGGAGCTACAATTAGGGGTAAAGTTGGGTTTTTAAAAAATTAAATTTTTTTAAATCTATGTACATATATATATATATATATATATATATATATAATTCTGAAGTACTAAATATATATAAATAATATATCAATATAATTAAATAAATAAAAATTACAAATTCAAGAACACTATCTGGAATTCATCACCAGATCATGTTCAGTATCATCACAACCCTAGCTCCAACCTCTTTAGATTCATCAGTCAATAACCACATTCAACATCAATCACCAAACCCCACCATCAACTATACCCACCAAACATCCCCATACAAACCCAAATCAAACCCACGCAAACCACAACCGATGGTCGAATCAAACCCAAATCAATCCACCACCAATAGCCGAATCAATCTCAAATCAAACCCACACCACCAAATCAGACCACAACTCATCATCATCCTCACTCATGCGACCACTGTCATCCCACCAAATATCACCACCACCAACAGCCGAATCAATCCCAAATCAAACCCACACCACCAAATCAGACCAGCTCCATCACAACCCATCATCATCCTCACTCACGCAACCACTGTCATCCCACCAGATATCACCATTGTCGACGTCGATTGCCTCTAAACGGAGGAGATCGGTGCTCGATCTCATTGATGGATAGAAGAGAGAAGAGGGAACAAAAGAGAGAGAGTGAGATGGAATGACAGAGAGAGAAGATGCGGTGAGAGAGAGAAGCCCACGATCAACAACAAAATCAAAGAACAAACCCAAAAAATCAACACATTCAACAACACAATCAACTACAAAATCAAACCCTAACTCTCTCTTCTCCCCGATTCTCTTCTTCTCTTCTTTCTCTGCCGACTCTTTTCTTTCTCCTTTTTGTTTCTCTTTTTCTGTTCTCTCTATTTGGTTGTTTGAGTTGATTTAGGGGTGGTTGGAGAAAGAGAAGGGGATCGGTTGTTTTTGGAGAAAGAGGGTTGGGTTTTTGGAGAAGATGATGATGTAAGGGGATTAATTTTTAAGGAAATTTTTTTTTTTTATTAGGTGGAGATCCAATCTGGATCCCCACCTACTAAAAAAAAAATTCATTAATTTTTTTTTCTTTAAATCAGAATGAAATGACAACCCTGCCCTTCGTACGGACCCACGTGCGATGCATGTGACAAAAAAATAGACGGAAGTTAGCATTCCGTCCATTTTTATCTATTTATGGGAGTTCGAGGGGTTTAATGCCAAGAAAAAAAATTCAGGGGGCACTATGCGGTTTCGCTATATGTTCAGGGGATACTGGTGCTATTAACCCTATTTAAAAAAAAAAAAAAAAAAAAAAAAAAAAGTATAAAGTAGTGGGACTAAATTTAATCCCACCATTTGTGATGGGACTAATTAGTCCCACCAATGTGGGATAAGTTGGTTGCATGAGATTATTTTAATCCTATCCCATGCAACCAACATACCCTTATGGTTAAATTTACCTCACTCTATTTAGTAAAAATTATCTATAATAAAACCTTTTATATATAAACAAAATAAGCAAGCAAATACCAAGAACAACTTAAACAAAACCCAATAATTAAATTTAAAATAAAAAAAGAATCGAGAATTCTATATACCAAAGAAAAAATAAATGAGTTGTTGGAGAACCCAAAATGCAAACACAATAAATATACATGAAAATAACCACACAAAAAAATGGGAGATACTCAAGAAAACACAATATATATAAAAGTAAATATACAAATTTAAAATAACAAAAAATAGAAAACAATGTTTGAGGAGGTCCAAGTCTCCTCCATTCATGGAGCCTCCAACTTTTAGGGGTAGTAGCGACTTCCTCCAATTCTCCAAATCCTCATTGATTTGAAGGAAGTCGCAATAGTTATTTATTTATTTATTTATTATTATATTTTTACACTTTTTTTAATTAGAGTGGCTCTGCTGAGTACTGCTATCCACAAAATATCATCATATACCTATTTTTCTTCCTACACTCATATTAAAAAATTAAAATTATTAATTTTACTCCCTACACCCTTTAAAATACCAAAACTAACATTTAAGTATTTTAAAAAATAAATTAAACATATATTTTTCTCATTACACCAATTTCTCTTCATTTACTTCCACCAATGTAAAAAATAAAATAAAATTCTTGTACCTACAATTTCTTCTAAAAAAAAAATACGTACAATTTCTTCGTTCCCTTTGGCAAATATTATAGAATTTATTCAGATAAAAAAATATCATATTAAAATAAAACTCAACAACTAAGATTTTGCTTAGACAAAAATAAAAACAAATTCAACTCTAAAATTTATTATATTTTTTTTCGTTGTTATTTATGGAATCAATATATTGAATTATCTATAAAAAAAAAACCATGAAATCATAATGGTTTATACATTTTATCATCGTTATAGAAAACAACAATAACAATAATAATTAAACAAATAACAATATGCAGTTTCTTTTGTTTTAAAAAAACAAAAACAAAAACAAAAACAAAAAACAAAAAACTATTTTTTCAATCACCAAACAAATCAATTTTTTTCATTTAAAAATTTATTTAAAAAAAAAAAATTCATCCACCAAGTTTTTCAATTTACAAACCAATTAAATTAATAAGAATTTGTAGTTGAATTAAAGTAAAGTGAGTGAGTGAGTGAGTTGTATTTGAGAACCTTATAGACCATGGAGTTCTACAACGGCTTTAAAAAAAAAAAAAAAGTTCTACAACTGCAATAATTTTTAATTCAATCACAAAACATTAATAAAAATAAAAGTAAACATATCTGGACGTATTCAGAATCCATTAAGGGCTTGTTTGGTTGAGCATTTGAAAAACGTCTATTCGTAAAAGCTCTACTAATAGTAGATCTAATTGAAATAGGGCTTTTGAAAATATATATATATATATATATATATAGTTGTTTGGTTGGTAATTAAAAAAGCACTTTTATAGCAGCATAATGTTTGGTTGTAAAATCTCAAAAAGTCTACTGAGAAAATAAATTACTGAAAAGGACATATTATTTATTCACTCTAAAAAAAATTGAACTTAAAAGATTTTCTATATGTTAACTACATTTTCTATTGCACAATAGTAATAAAATTCAAAACTTTCACCATATAAACTTAAAAGATTAAAATAATAACCAGAAAATATTAAATTTTCAACAAAGTTGAAGCATTGTCAAAGATTAAACAAAAGGAAAATGATCAATATCTCATACAAAGGTAAAAAGTTAAATGAAAATAAATTCAAAATTAAATAAGTTATCATCGAAGCATGAGAAGAGTCACAATATTATCACGTTCTTTGTCTATTTCACGATTAGGATGTCACTCATCGTAAACAGCTTGAGTAGCATTCTTTTCTTCATCATCACTTAATAGTTTATCCTCATTGTCATCATATAATATTTGTGAAAAGCCAAAACCAACCAAAAAAAATGAATTTAAGAAAAATATATATATGATTTTACGGAACAAAAATCAATTTTTTTTTTGGAGTCAATTGTGGGCTCTTTAGGCTTTGTAGCTGCACTGTTTACAATACAAGAAATAAGATCTCAAATTGTTATATCATTTATTGAGATAGTAATTATTTGACTTTCTTCCTTGAAAATTATTTTGGTGAAACCCTATGATATTAGAAAATTTTTCTAAGTATAAGTTTGCGATCTTAGACTCTCAGAGATGATCATCAGTTTTTTCGGACGATTCAAAGCTTTTATTAATTCTTTTTTTTTTTTTTATCAACAATAAATCATTGAAGTCCGTAGGTTTCATTTCAAGAATTAATGCTTGTAAAAGTCTAGTTATTTGATGCCAAAATTTACATTAGTCATTTGAAATATGACATCGTAAAGAAGAAAACACAAGTCTCAAATACTCAAGCTACTATGCGATAAACCCTAACAAAATAATCCAGAAAAAAAAAAAACGAAAAAGGAAATTCAAAGCTCAAAACTTCATGAGACAATAATCAAACAACTTGGTAATGAATATACAAAAACATGGATAGTATTTTAAAACTTTTGACAAAAAATAAACTAATCAAAAGCATTAAAAAGAAAAAAATTTGAATCAAACATAAAGATAAACAAATAAACAATAAAATAATAATGAAGAAATATTATACATACCAATCTTCCGGTACATGTAGAGCAAAAAAAAAATAACCTATCTATAGAGAGTAAAGAATAAAGAATATAAAAAGGTTTCAGGGTTTTATTTTAATAAGGGTATTCCATGTCAATAATACAAAATTAGGGATATATAAGTCAAATACTTATTTTTTAAAAAGGTCTATTTAGAAAAGCTCCTAGGGAGGTGTTTTTGCTTAGTAGAGGTTTAAACTCTACTAGCCTCTACTGAATTTAAAATAGACAATTTTAAAAGCCCAAACAAACAACTCTAAAAAACTCAAGCAGAGGTTCGAAGACCTTTTGAGCCAGTAGAAAGTCTAACCAAACAAGAACTAAATCAATCATTTGTTCATCCATTCTTTGACTATATGTACTATATGTGGAAAAAAAATTATATTTCCTGATTGATGTTGGGATTGATTAAGTATATATTATTAGGGTTTATTTTAATTAGGTGTTCAACTTATGGGTGTAAGAAGTAAATTGAATTTCCAATTATAAAGCAATGTATTTTAATTAATTAAATCTAAGGATATTTTAGAAATTAAAAAGTTTCATTAAAAAATGGATGTAGGAAGATATTTTGTGGATGGCAATAGAGTCACCTTTTTTTTTTTAATTATTATTTTATTACCATCAATATTTAAAATGATTTTTTTCATGTGTATTTTTCTTTAGTTTTACACTTGTCACATTTTTCTAAATTTCTTTTGTTTTACCTGTGTCAATATGTACGTGGATATAATACATTAGACTAAAATACCTTTAGATTCATTATCATTGACTAATGGAAGGACCAAAGTAATGAATTTTGGAAAAAAAAAAAAAAAGAGTTGGGGTGGAGGAAATTAAAGATCTTAACATGGCAAAAACATTTTAAAAAGTGACAAATTAAAAAAGAAAAAAAAAAATAGGACTTATGTGAAAATTTCCCTTTTGAATATATTTCCATCGGACCTCAAATAATTTTTTTTTCATGGATTAGTTTTAGTAATTAGTATAAGAATGTAAATAACTACTCGTACTTGGAAAGTTGGTCAATAGAACAAATTACAAAATATCTACATGAGGTTTGGTCATTGACACAACGAAACAACTTTTTAATAAAAATGACACTTACCTCTTCTATCATTAATGGTTGACCATTAAAGTTAACGAAAGAAATTGTAATTTTGTTTTTTCATCCTACTTTTTTTTTTAATAATTTATTAAAAAATAAATAAAATGGTTATCCCATCTATGGATCTCCACTGTCAATATAGATCACAACAGGGAATTACTATTTAAATATTTTATTGACAAAACACTTTGTTTTGAAACAAAGTTTCTAGAGTAAGATTACTATGAAAATGTTTTTTTTTTTTCTTCTCTTATAAGGACATGTTTACTAGCCGGGAATTAAATTGAAAGAGAGTCAAATTTCATTGGAAAGAGAATCAAGAAAGGAACTTAATTCCTTATGTGGGAGGGGAGAATTAAGTTTCATTCATGGTAGGAAGTTAATTCTTAATTCATAAGGAATAAAATTATATTTCCAATCGAACTTAATTCATGATTTGTATGTGGGATCTATATGTAATTTGATTCCCAATCACTTTATCACAAATGATAAATGAAGTTCCCCTTTCCAAATTGGGATTCCAAATGAGTAAATGCGCCCTAAAAAACTATTTCTTTGTTATTTGTCTCTAAGTTGTCAATAATAATAATAATTAGAAAAGAAAATGAATGAGAGAAGTGAGAGAGCTATGTTAAGACTAAAGAAACTTAAATATAACAAAAGAAGGTTGTGTAAATATTATATATATATATATATATATATATATAATATTTTGTTAAGTTAATATACATTTGTTTTATTAAATATTATATATAGTTTGGACTATATTTGTTAATAACATTGGATGAACTTTTATTATTAGTATGTGTATTATGAACTATATTTTGAATTATGATGAAATGTACTATGAATTGTTTAGACTTTAGGGACTAATTTGGACTATTAAGACTATATTAGACAATTTATATGTTTGGTTTGAATTAAAATTATGGACATGTTAGATTATAGGGTGGCTCTATTGCCACTCAAAAAACTTCCCTTATCATCCATTTATTTTGTACACCCATCATTAAAACTAAAAATTAATCATTTTATTTTGTAAAGCTTGAGTAATTCCAAAATTAACCCTTTAGTTAGTTATCTTCTTTTCCTTCACTGTAAAGAAACTTGACTATCTGATTATATGGCCGATGTGGAGAAAATCATCAAAACTGCGTAGAGGTTCCCAACGAGAATTTAAACTTGATAATAGAAGTACAATACCATGTTTTGTGAGACAAGAGTGATGAGAAGACTTGATAAACTTCAAGAAAGCTATTCTATGAATATTGAAACAAAAATGACAAAATCTTGCTACACTCTTGGCAAGACTAAGGCGTAGGCATCCACCATTTAGAGCTCATTATATGGAAGATGAAGATGAGAGGTTTTGTAACAATAGATCTAATCTTACACACCTTTCTATAGGTTTTGACACTTTTTTTACACTTATAATTTGTTTCCATCAACTAATCGGTTAGAAGTAAAGCTTAATATAGTAAGACTTCTCTATATTATTGGATCTTCGGGATTCTTTAATATAGGGATATACATTCATCATGTCAATTTTCATCGTACTTTAAATTATAGATGAGGTTTGACCATAAAAGAGTAGGAAAATACTCACCTTATTGAAAACCCCAGAATAAAAAATAGTTGTCAAACCTTCATTCTCAATTTGTACAATAATTGACATTAGTCAATAAGTTCTTCTTCAAGCTTCTCACCCCGTATTTGAAAATTGAAAACAAAAATCTATAGGAGCAATGAAACTATAAAACACAAATATTTTTCATAATTTTGTCATATCCCCATCTCTCATCCAACTACTTGAAAGTTAAATTTTGAATATTAAATTCTAGATGATTATGTTAGCATCGTTGATGTTTCATACATTGAATGAATCAGATGACTACCATGGGCTTGGATGAATAAGTTAACGTTAAGTAGACTCCATCTTGATTAGGGTTTTTAAATATTGAGTTAGTTAGACTGATTGAGTTTTTATACTATAGTGGTTTTTATTTAATGTATTTATACTATTATATTCAGGGTTTTTGTTAAAAGAATTACTTACATTTCAACGGTGGAATACACCAAAACAAAATATGGCATGGGTACAACAAGGAATCTAAAACAGTTTATAAGGATCCTATAAACTTTATTTTTACTGGTATCTCCCACTTTCTTCTCTCTACTATCTTCCATTTTCTACTTCCACTTTCTTCTCATTGTCATCTTCCGCACTATTCCCATCGAAAATTCAATGTATTCCATACAAAATGCATTTTAAAAAGTGACAAATTAAAAAAGAAAAAAAAAGTGACAAATTGAAGATGAAGATGAGAGGTTTTGTAACAGTAGATCTAATCTTACACACCTTTCTATAGTTTTTGACACTTTTTTTACACTTATAATTTGCTTCCATCAACTAATCGGTTAGAAGTAAAGCTTAATATAGTAAGACTTCTCTATATTATTGGATCTTCGGGATTCTTTAATATAGGGATATACATTCATCATGTCAATTTTCATCGTACTTTAAATTATAGATGAGGTTTGACCATAAAAGAGTAGGAAAATACTCACCTTATTGAAAACCCTAGAATAAAAAATAGTTGTCAAACCTTCATTCTCAATTTGTACAATAATTGACATTAGTCAATTGTTAGGATTATGCTCAATAGCAAGAGTGTAATGTTGTAATTAACAATTTTTTTCATATTAATAAAGTGATTTCTGGTTTAACAAATCGTATAGCATTTATAGTTTATATTATGATTGTCAAAGTAAATAATCATAAGGTCTAAAGACTATGTGAAAAGAAGAATTGTTCGTACATCTGGATATGTATGTGGTAGACACAATTCTTTAGTTAGTCTTGAATAATGTTCACAACTTAAGTTAAAGGTTGGGCACCTTTATCTTGTTAAAGTTGTAGAATTCTTTTGCTAGCATTTAAGTGGGATCAAATGAGATATGATGAGTCTAAAATCATCGGAGTGTCTTCGAGCAAAAGGATCTAGTGCACTGGGTGCATTGAACTGGATCACAATGAAAAGCTTTATCTAGAACCGTCAATAGATAATAGTCTTTTCATTATCAGGACAATCAAAGAGTCTATCTTAATCCTGAGATAAATGATGGACTTATGGTTGCAAGTGATATCATTTGAGTTATCAATGAGTACGATTATATCGCATAGTCTATCCTCGATAGTTTGGTGATATTCATTTGTTAATCGATAGAGGACTTCATTTATAGATATGGACATCGTGGCTCCATTTAATTAAATGAGAGTATAATATCATCATATGGATGTTTTGAGGTAATTGGATATTAAATCTCAACGTTGAGTTTTCAATAGTGTCTATTGAAAACATGGCTTCTGGACAAGTCAAAATATCCAAGTTCAAAACGTGGTCATATGAGTAAATATGGTAACTTGGAGAGTTATAGGCGGTCTATGAACTCTTGGCGATTACTGATATTAATCACGAGGATACACTATCTCCAATATGATTGTCTAGGGTATGAATGAGGAGCATCTTCCTTTTCTATCTTTATTTAAGAGTTCAGTTTTAGCTCTTTAGTGGAATGAGTTAAAATTAATGGATCGGACCTAAGTGAATCATTTGTTGATTGTGATTAGGTTATGTCTATTGAAGCTTAAATTTAGATGGCCCGCCAAGATCCCCAATCCACACGGACTTGCATGGATCACTTGATATATTCTACTGGACCAATTTAAGGGTCCATCTAGAATTGCATTTAATATATTAAGAATATAATTTGTACATTATTTAAGTAATGGGCTGCTCAATTATATTAATATATTAATGAAAGACATGTGGGCTTGTTTCTTTTAGTAAGAATGGGTCTGGTTCACATATGGGCTTTTTATTTAAAGTCCAATGGATTAAATGAAATAAGAAAATAATGTTAGGCCCAATCTTATACAAGTGGGGCGGCAAGGTTAAAATTTTAACCTAAAATATTATTTTGTTTCATTTGTTTTAATTAAATAAGAATTAATTAATTTATTGATTAATTGTTTAATTAAAGAAACAAATCTTTCCTAAAAGTAAAAGACTTGTTTGACAAGGAAATAAATAAATTAGTTTATTTATTTAATCAAATAAGGAGTCTTTTTATTTAGTCAAAATAAAAGAATAAAAATCAAGGAGTTGGATTAGGGTTTGAAGTCTATAAAGTTGAAAAGAATTAGGGTTGAATTTTAGTCACCCTATATAAGTGACATGATGAAATTCGGCCAACCCTAATCTTAGACTACATAGAATTCGGCAACCCTAAAGGAAAAAGAAGAAAAAATTCGGCCAACCTATATATATGTTCTTATAGGGTTCGGCCACCACAATCAATTGGGCTTGAGTTTTTTATTTCTTTCTTCTTCTTCTTAATTCTAAGAGAGTTTTTATTCTAAAAAGACAAAAAGGAGTGTGAAATTATTCTTTGATAGTATACAATTGCTTAATCATCAATAAGCTTGTGTATAGGATATCGATCTAGGTTCACGCGAGTTTCGATCATTAGATTGAGAACTCAAAAGTGACCGGAATAATTTTTGACATTCTTTTGATTGTTTTGTGACTAACAAAGAAAAGAAAGTTTTTGTTTGGTCCATTCACAGGTTTGCAATTCAAAGGAAAGGGAGACCACGCTCCTAGGTGATCCACGTTCGTGCTCGGATTGAAGGTCTTGCGGATTACCATCGACGTAAGTCAATCGGATCACGCGACAAAAGGTAATTTACTTTTGTTAATATATATGCATGTTTATTGATTAAAAGGGTTTAAGGTTCATAAAGGAAAAATTTTAAAAGTCACTAAATCGTTTTTAGTATCGCTTCCGCTGCGTTTACCAACTTTTGTTTATTTTTCCCTACATCAATAAGTTCTTCTTCAAGCTTCTCACCCCGTATTTGAAAATTGAAAACAAAAATCTATAGGAGCAATGAAACTATAAAACACAAATATTTTTCATAATTTTGTCATATCCCCATCTCTCATCCAACTACTTGAAAGTTAAATTTTGAATATTAAATTCTAGACGATTATGTTAGCATCGTTGATGTTTCATATATTGAATGAATCAGATAACTACCATGGGCTTGGATGAATAAGTTAACATTGAGTAGACTCCATCTTGATTAGGGTTTTTAAATATTGAGTTAGTTAGACTGATTGAGTTTTTATACTATAGTGGTTTTTATTTAATGTATTTATACTATTACATTCAGGGTTTTTGTTAAAAGAATTACTTACATTTCAACAGTGGAATACACCAAAACAAAATATGGCATGGGTACAACAAGGAATCTAAAACAGTTTATAAGGATCCTATAAACTTTATTTAGGATCCTATAAACTTTATTTTTACTGATATCTCCCACTTTCTTCTCTCTACTATCTTCCATTTTCTACTTCCACTTTCTTCTCATTGTCATCTTCCGCATTATTCCCATCGAAAATTCAATGTATTCCATACAAAATGCATTTTAAAAAGTGACAAATTAAAAAAGAAAAAAAAAGTGACAAATTGAAGATGAAGATGAGAGGTTTTGTAACAGTAGATCTAATCTTACACACATTTCTATTTTTTTACACTTATAATTTGCTTCCATCAACTAATCGGTTAGAAGTAAAACTTAATATAGTAAGACTTCTCTATATTATTGGTTCTTCGGGATTCTTTAATATAGGGATATACATTCATCATGTCAATTTTCATCGTACTTTAAATTATAGATGAGGTTTGACCATAAAAGAGTAGGAAAATACTCACCTTATTGAAAACCCCAGAATAAAAAATAGTTGTCAAACCTTCATTCTCAATTTGTACAATAATTGACATTAGTCAATAAGTTCTTCTTCAAGCTTCTCACCCCGTATTTGAAAATTGAAAACAAAAATCTATAGGAGCAATGAAACTATAAAACACAAATATTTTTCATAATTTTGTCATATCCCCATCTCTCATCCAACTACTTGAAAGTTAAATTTTGAATATTAAATTCTAGACGATTATGTTAGCATCGTTGATGTTTCATACATTGAATGAATCAGATGACTACCATGGGCTTGGATGAATAAGTTAACGTTGAGTAGACTCCATCTTGATTAGGGTTTTTAAATATTGAGTTAGTTAGACTGATTGAGTTTTTATACTATAGTGGTTTTTATTTAATGTATTTATACTATTACATTCAGGGTTTTTGTTAAAAGAATTACTTACATTTCAACGGTGGAATACACCAAAACAAAATATGGCATGGGTACAACAAGGAATCTAAAACAGTTTATAAGGATCCTATAAACTTTATTTAGGATCCTATAAACTTTATTTTTACTGATATCTCCCACTTTCTTCTCTCTACTATCTTCCATTTTCTACTTCCACTTTCTTCTCATTGTCATCCTCCGCACTATTCCTATCGAAAATTCAATGTATTCCATACAAAATGCATGGAATGACAACCCAATTTAATGCCGAAGCCTGACGAAGAAGAAAAATTCTAACATAATCATGAGTAAAGGAAGCTCTTGCAACATCTTAGAGATCTTTAAGTAACAACTCTTACCATTTGACTCACTACCATATTTCATTTTCTAAACACTGCCATCTTCCACTTCCATTTTCTTTTCACTGCCGTCTTCCCCTCTCTTCCCTCTAAAAAATCGATATATTCCATACAAAATGCATAGAATAACAACCCAACTTAATGTCCAAAGCCTGACGAAGAAGAAAATTTTAATTGGAATCTTTTGAGTAAAATCCTCATCAAGAGTGAAGGATACTCCATCAACTGCAAATTAAAGAGTGAGTTTTATGGGTTCCAATAAAATTGCAACTAATCTCTGATTACATTTTAAATGTAGTGAAACCCTTTTAAATTTCATATTGTCGATTGTTGTCAGTTATATATTATTGATTGTACTTTCATTGATTATCGGTTTGCAACATCTTGGAGATATTAGAGTAAAATCAATGTCATTTGACCCATTACCATCTTCTAATTTCATAACACTATCATCTTCCACTTCCATTTTCTTTACTGCCATTTTCCACTCTCTTCCCACTGAAAATTTGATATATTCCATACAAAATACATGGAATAAAAACCCAATTTAATGTCCAAAGCCCAACGAAGAAGAAAATTATAACCGGAACCTTTTGAGTAAAAGCCTCGTCAAGAGTGAAGGAAGCCCCATCAACTGCAAATGGAAGAGTGAGTTTTGTGGGTTCCAATAAAATTGAAACCCATCTCTGATTACTTTTTAATTGTAGTGATACTCCTTTAAACTTCACATTGTTGATTGTTGTTAGTTTCACATTGTTGATTATGGATTAATCGATTGTCTGTTTGTAACATTTTAAAGATGTTAGAGTAACAATTCTGCCACCCATCTTCCATTTTCTTAACGCTACCATCTTCCATTTCTATTTTCTTCTCACAACCATTTTCTACTCTTTTCCAGCCAAAAATTCGATATATTCAATATAAAATGCATGCAATGACAACCCGACTTAATGCACAAAGCCCGACGAAGAAGAAAATTCTAATTGGAACCTATTGAGTAAAATCTCGTCGAGGGTGAACAAAGCCCCATCAACTACAAACGAATAGTGATTTATGGGTTCCAATAAAATAGCAACTCATCTCTGATTACTTTTTACCAGTGTTCGAAAAAAACACTCTGGGCGGCCGCCTAGACGCTAGGCGGCGCCTGGCCGTCCCGACCAGGCCAAAATCGGTGGAAAAAAACGGTCAACAGAAAGTCAACGGTCAACTGGTAAAAACTCGGCCGCCTAGTTCGGTTCGGATCGATTAATCGGGTCCAGGCGGAGTCAAAGCCGTTGACTCCGCCTAGACCCTTAAAATAAAAAAAATAAAAAAAAACAAAAATGAACAGCTTCTTCTCTGTAAAAAAAAAAAAAAAAAAGAGGACTTTGAAAGAAAAAAAAAATAAAAAAAGAACTGGAAGAGAAGAAGAATCATGTGGAGAAGAATCAGATCCGGTTTCTCTGTCTCAAATCAATTTCTTGATAGGTTGAAATCAATTTCTATTTAAACGAACTCAAATGAGCAAAATCAACACACAAATTAGATTCAAGTGTTGTTGACTAACAAAACCCACCAAGATTTAATGAAAAATAACTAAAAAATAAGCTTTAATAGAGGAGTGAGAAAGCTTAAATGGAGAGAAAATGGTGGAAGAAAAGAGAGAAGGCAGCTGAAGGCGTGAAAGAGAGAGGTGAATGAGAGAGGTGAAGATTTTTGACTTTTAAAACACATTTGTAAAATTACAAAAGACACCCTCTTTCAATATAAAAATCTAAAATGTACAATAAAAAGTAAAACTATATTAAATAGGTACAAGAGATGCAAACAATAAAGGACTTTATGTTGATTTTATTTTAGTTTCGTCACAATATGAATTTCGTCATAATTGGTCAACGAAAAAAGTCAACCGCCTAGAAATCCGCCTAGGCGCTGGTCCACCGCCCGACTAGCGCCTAGCGTTTTCTAGAACACTGCTTTTTACTTGTAGTGAAACTCCTTTAAACTTCACATTGTTGATTGTTATCAGTTTTACATTGTTAATTGTGCTTTCATTAATTACTGGTTTACAATGTCTTGGAGATGTTAGAGTAATAACTCTGCCAATTGACCCATTACCATCTTCAAATTTCTTAATACTATCATCTTCCACTTATATTTTCTTCACTGCCATTTTCCACTCTCTTCCTGTCAAAAATTCGATATATTCCATACAAAATGCATGGAATAACAACCGAACTTAATGTCCAAAGCCCAACGAAGAAGAAAATTCTAACAAGAATCTTTTAAGTAAAAGCCTCGTCGAGAGTGAAGGAAACCCGATCAACTGCAAATGGAAAAGTGAGTTTTACTTCTTACTTGTAGTGAAACTCATCTACATTTCACATTGTTGATTATGGTTTCATTGATTGTGGGTTTTCAACATTTTAAAGATGTTAGAGTAACAACTCTGTCATTTGACTCATTACCATCTTTCAATTTCTTAACACTATCATCTTCCACTTCCATTTTCTTCACTGCTATCTTCCACTCTCTTCTCGTCGAAAATTCGAAATATTCCATACAAAATGCATGGAATTACAACCTTACTTAATGTCTAAAGCCCAACGAAAATGAAAAAACACAAAGAAAAAAATGATACTGAAAATATTTCTCAAATCAACAAAACTCAAATCACTCACATTAGAAAAAACACAAGAAAGAAAAATAGTTATCCAAGTAAGAAAATAATTTCAAAAATGACATCTAAACAGAATAAACCCAAAAGGAATAACAATAATTGTATAATTAATACAAAATAAACTGAGAAAACATGAATAAGAAAAAACTATTCAGACCTTCAAACCCGTGAAAGAAAAAAAAAAACCAAAATTGACTAACATTATTTTGAAACAAAAAACTAGTACATCATTTCAACCAAATAAATAAGAAAAAAATTAACAAAACGAGAGAAAAGAAAATAATTTTCAGTTTGGTATAAATATGCATATAACAAACACCGAAAAGAAAAATTACTAATAGAGCAAGCTCTGATTGCAGAGGAAGAAAATGTAGAGACTTACCGAGAAGGAGTAGAAATTAAAGAGAGGGAACTAGAGACAATGAGAGATTTATTCAAACCAACAAAAACTTTGACATGAAGTGAAATATAGGTGAAATGGGTGAGTGGGGAACTGAGTGGGAGAAATGGGTGACTTAAATAGGTAAAAATCAGGGCCATTAGTGTAAAAACTTGGAGGGTCTCTGGTATAAATACTTTGGTTCTGAGGGTATTTATATAAATACGAAGATCTGAATTCTGATATTGTTTGAACTTTAACCATAGTACATGAATAGGGTATTCAACCGATGTATAAAGAGTGGATTCAAAAGTACGAAGTAGAAACAAATAAACAACTTTCATGGATTTTGTTTTTTCACTGCAAAAGTTTCACCGATTAGGCTTTTTTATTTTATTTTATTCCACCAATAAAATAATGATGGTTCTGACTCTGATCATACTGTAGCTTTCATCATGAAAATTCTAACCGAAACCTTTTGAGTAAATGTCTCGTCAAGAGTGAAGGAAGCCTTATCAACTGCAAACGGAAGAGTGAGTTTTGTGGGTTCTAATAAAATTGAAACTCATTTCTGATTACTTCTTACTTGTAGTGAAACTCATCTGAACTTCACATTGTTGATTGTTGTCAGTTTCATATTGATGATTATGGTTTCATTGATTATAGGTTTGCAACATTTTAAAGATGTTAGAGTTACAACTCTCCCATTTAACTCACTACCATATTTCATTTTCTTAATGCTGTCATCTTCCATTTTATTAATGTTGTCATCTTCCATTTCTATTTTCCTCTCACAACCATGTTCCACTCTCTTCTAGCCGAAAATTTGATATATTCCATATAAAATGCATGGAATGACAACCCAACTTATTGCCCAAAACCTGACGAAAAAGAAAATTCTAACCGAAACTTTTTGAGTAAAAGCCTCGTCAAGAGTGAAGGAAGCTCTATCAACAACAAAGGGAAGAGTGAGTTTTGTGGGTTCCAATAAAATTGAAACCCATCTTTGATTACTTCTTACTTGTAGTGAAACTCCTTTGAACTTCAAATTGTTGATTGTTGTTAGTTTCACATTGTTGATTATGGTTTCATTGATTGTGGATTTGCAACATTTTAAAGATGTTAGAGTAACAATTCTACCATTTGACTTATTACCATCTTCTAATTTCTTAGCACTACCATGTTCCACTTCTATTTTTTTCACTGCCATCTTCCAATCTCTTCCCATCGAAAATTCGATATATTCCATACAAAATGCATAGAATAACAACCCAACTTAATGTCCAAAGTCCAACGAAGAAAGAAATTTTAACCGAAACCTTTTGAGTAAAAGTCTTATTAAGAGTGAAGGAAACCCCATTAACTGTAAACAGAAAAGTAAGTTTTGTGGGTTCTAATAAAATTGCAACCCACATCTGATTACTTTTTTCTTGTAGTGAAACCCCTCTAAACTTCACACTGTTGATTTTGCTTTCATTGATTGTCAGTTTGTAACATTTTGGAGATGTTAGAGTAACAACTATGCCATTTGACTCACTACCATCCTTCATTTTCTTAATGTACCATCTTCCACTCTCTTCTCGCCAAAAATTCGATATATTCCATACAAAATGCATGGAACAACTCAACTTAATTTCCAACGTCTAAAACCCTCGTTAAGTGAAGTCAAGAGTGAAGGATACCCCATCAGTTGCCAACAGAAGAGTGAGTTTCGTGGGTTCTAATAAAATTGCATCCCACCTCTGATTATTTCTTACTTGTAGTGAAACTCCTCTAAACTTCACATTATTGATTGTTGTCAGTTTCACATTGTTGATTGTGTTTTCATTAATTGTCGATTAGCAACATCTTTTTTTTTTTTTAACAACTATCAACTATCAACTATCAACTATCAATGCAATAATGATAGAATATGGAGTAACAATTTAAACATCCTTCATAAAATAGGATGGCTCTTTGTTCAAATAACATCATACTGAAATAAAAATTAAAACAAAAGCAAAAAAGAAAAATATCTCAATATGACAAAGCCAAAAATTCAACCCTAATACCTATGGTTACAGTTATTTTCGAGGCCTCCCAAAATCAACTGAGTTTGTATATTGGACCTAGAGTATAGCTCACCTTTGTTCACTGTTTCCAACCACCGCTCAATAAATACCCAAGCAACAGTCTGGTCAAGCAGTATCTTCCAATCGTAAAAACTATTGACTTGTAGATAATGCGTATTTAAATATTTTTCAGCTACTTCAATTGAATACCACTCATCAACCAAAGTAAATGGTAGACCACACAAGCACCTAGACTCGAATAGTGTGTGCAAAAAACTTCCGATCATAGTGCAAAAAACTCGAATAGTGTTCTAATTTTTATTTTTGTTTCAAATAAAAATTAAAACAAAAGCAAAGAAAAGAAAAATATCTCAATATGACAAAACCTAAAATTCAACCCCAATACCTACAGTTCCAATCATTTCCAAGGCCTCCCAAAATCAACTGAGTTTGTACATTGGACCTAGAGGTACAACTCACCTTTGTTCACCGTTTCCAACCACCGCTCAATAAATACCCAAGTAACAGTCTGTCAAGCAACATCTTCCAATCGTAAAAACTATTGACTTATAGATAATGTGTGTTCAAATATTTTTCAGCTACTTCAAATGAATACGACTCATCAACCAAAGTAAATGGTAGACCACACAAGCACCTAAACTCGAATAGTGTGTGCAAAAAACTTCCGACCATAGAGCAAAAAACTCGAATAGTGTTTTAATTTTTATTTTTGTTTCAAATAAAATTAAAACAAAAACAAAGAAAAGAAAAATATCTCAATATAACGAAGCCTAAAATTCAACCTCAATACCTATGGTTTCAGTCATTTTTGAGGCCTCCCAAAATCAACTGAGTTTGTACATTGGACCTAGAGTACAACTCACATTTGTTCACCATTTCCAACCACCGCTCAATAAATACCCAAGCAGCATCTTCTAATCGTAAAAACTATTGACTTGTAGATAATGCGTATTCAAATATTTTTCAGCTACTTCAATTGAATACAACTCATCATCCAAAGTAAATGGTAGACCACACAAGCACCCAGACTCGAATAGTGTGTGCAAAAAACTTGCTACCATAGTGCAAAAAACTCGAATAGTGTTTTAATTTTTATTTTTGTTTCAAATAAAAACTAAAATAAAAGCAAAGAAAAAGAAAATCTCAATATGACAAAGCCTAAAATTCAACCCCAATACCTACGGTTCCAGTCATTTCTGAGGCCTCCCAAAATCAACTGAGATCATCCAATCGTAAAAACTATTAACTTGTAGATAATGCGTATTCAAATATTTTTCAGCTACTTCAACTGAATACGACTCATCAACCAAAGTAAATGGTAGACCACATAAGCACCTAGACTCGAATAGTGTGTGTAAAAAACTTCCGACCATAGTGCAAAAAACTTGAATAGTGTTTTAATTTTTAATTTTGTTTCAAATAAAAATTAAAACAAAAGTAAAGAAAAGAAAAATATCTCAATATGACAAAGCCTAAAATTCAACCCCAATACCTACGGTTCTAGTCATTTCTGAGGCCTCGCAAAATCAACTGAGTTTGTACATTGGACCTAGAGTACAACTCACTTTTGTTCACCATTTCCAACCACCGCTCAATAAATACCCAAGCAGCATTCTGGTCAAGTAGCATCTTCCAATCGTAAAAACTATTGACTTATAGATAATGCGTATTCAAATATTTTTCAGCTACTTCAATTGAATACCACTCATCAACCAAAGTAAATGGTAGACCACACCAGCACCCAGACTCGAATAGTGTGTGCAAAAAAATTCCAACCATAGCCCCATGTTGTGGTTTATGAAGATGTTGAAGATGTTGGAATAACAACTATGCCATTTGACTCACTACCATCTTCCATTTTCTTAACATTGGCATCTTCCAATTCCACTTTCTTCACTGCCATCTTCCACTCTCTTCCCGCCGAAAATTAGATATATTCTATACAAAATGCATGGAATGACAACCCAAAATAATGCCCAAAGCCTGACGAAGAAGAAAATTCTAACTGGAATCGTTTGAGTAAAAGCCTCGTCCAGTCAAGAGTGAAGGAAGTCTCATCAGTTGCCAACGGTAGAATGAGTTTTGTGGATTCCAATAACATTGCATCCCACCTCTGATTACTTCTTACTTGTGGTGAAACTCCTCTAAACTTCACATTGTTGATTGTGCTTTCATTGATTGTCGGTTTGCAACATCTTGGAGATGTTGGAGTAACAAATTTGCCATTTGAAGTGGTAGGCTTGCTGACCATACCCATTATTGGCCTCCTATGGTGAGACAATTGGAAAGCCATAATTGAGTTGATATCTAAAACTAGTCATAGTAGTTATAAATGTATTAGATTATGGCAAAACATGATTAGTTGAAAACAAACAATGAAAATACTAAAAAAAAAAGTGTCGAAAAATTATTTAAAGATAAAACAAACTATCACTTTTTTTTGTGTGAAAAACAGGAATGTATTTCTACTCAATGTCTTAAAAATGTAACAGATTCCATTTCAGAAAGAACTAAACAAAAAAGACTATCAAATGAACTCCATAAGAATGAGAACATTGGTTTTGAGACTAGCAAATAATACTCCCATGTTACTCATTTCTTCTTTCCACCCTTGGTAGCATCTCCGGCCTAGGTCTTCTTTACAGCATGGATCTTCTTTGATCTGTTCTTCCTTTCCTTCAACTGCTTCCTCGACTTTGAAATAAACTCATACTTATTTCCCTAAACAGAACAAGCGAAGTCATTATTCTTATTAGTAATGTCAAAAACACACTTGAAAACAAGCAATGAGTTTCCAAGCAAATGGTGATGTGTTCGACTGATTTTAAAAGGCAGTGAGAAATCAAATGAGAGCTCCTAATTTAAAACAAGCAAGCACAATCATGACCAGTCCAAACTTAGCATAAAACATTAACTTTTTTGTTGCCACTAAGTTATAGTTGAAACTTTATGATGTTTTAGTATAAAGTAAAGGGAAATAAAGAACATAGTAGAACAGTAGTAAATGCATTTAACAATTCAATCTACAAACAAGGAAACATGTCTGCCAAAATCTCAAAGTGGGTTGGGACTGGGAGTCACCTTTTTAAAGATACCATTCAAAGATTATACCATTATTATTCGGCATGATTATGTACGTGAATACATAATATATAAATTTACAGATGAATTTAGAAAAAATGTACAGGGTGATAAACATAGCTTTCACATACTCATAACGTAACAAAAACGATTAGAATATTAGATCTTTCAAAAAATATAAAAAATAAAAACAATGAATGAATGAATGAATGTTTTATTATTTCAGGTGGAGTGTTTATTTACTTGCACTGTCCTTACAAGTAATTTCCTCAGTGATATTGTGGTAATAATAAAGTACTGTGCAGTGAAGTTTTTTGGATGACAATAGAGCAACACTAGATTTATATATATATATATATATATATATACAGTCTTTCTATTATCAGTTCGAACTGACAATAAATATATCAGGACGAAGAATGTGGAACATAGATTATGGAGAAGTTTTGACAAGTGCATACACTTTGAGTCAAAATATGTAAATCTAGTGGTCCACATTTTTCGTTATGATATATTTATTGTCAGTTTAAACTGATAATAGAAAATCTGTATATATACAAAACTTTTCCATAATTTCTGGTCCACATTCTTCGTCATGATATATGTATTGTCAGTTCAAACTGATAATAGAGAATCTGTATATATATACAGATTTTCTATTATCAGTTCGTCCAGACAATAAATATATCAGGACGAAGAATGTGGACCACTAGATTTACATACTTTGACTCAAAGTGTATGCACTTGTCAAAACTTCTCCATAATCTGTGGTCCACATTTTTCGTCCTGAGAATGTGTATATATATATTATTAAGTTAATTAGTTTTTTTAATACTAATATGTGTGGATTTTTATCAAATAAGGAAAGTGATCATAGCTCTAAAGCCCTGTACAATCAATTTTGTTTTGAATTTCATTAGGCCCTAAAGGTCCAAACTGTATTAAATTGAATTGAATCGAATCGAATCGAATTTGGAAAAATCAAATTCAAATCAGATTGAGTCAACCTGTTTTTGTAAGTCGGTTTGATTAAAAAAAAAAATTGAATATATACGAGTCAAATACTATTTCGGTTGAAAACCGAACCGATATGATTCGCGTCCACCCCTACCTATAAGTGAGAGTTTATTTCCTTATAATTTTATTTGTACACTCTTTAAAAGATTATTTACACACCTCCTTATGGTTTCAAGTTTTTGTCATTGTTTTAGCACTTTGATTCTAATGTGTTCTTCTTACTTTCTTTTATAAATTTGTATGCATCAGTTCTTCAAATTTTCAATTTTACTTGTAAATTATTGTAGGTTCTTTGTGTTATTAATTTATTATTATTCTTACTGATTATTGACAAGTTAATTTTATTGATTTTAATGGGTTTTTTTTAAGATGATATGAGGTTGGTCAAGTGTTAGTGGTATACCACTCACGTCTACACCATTAATATTGCGGGTTCGAGTTGTGTATCCCTCCACAAACCCTGAAATTCAAAAAGTTTATATTTTTTATCTTTTGAATTTCATTATAATTTATAAATACTTCAAATAAAGTATTGGGTGTGAATGTTAAATTTATGTGCAACTTTTTCCATATATAGATGATTAAAATTTAGTTCCATCAACTAATTTTTTCTTCACCAAACCCAAATTCTCCACCACTCCATTGTCATCACCAACCACTTCCTTCCGATCAACCCTTATCTTCTCAAAGGGCAAAACTTTAGAAATTGATCGAACACACATACCAATAAGATCTATTAATATAAAAACACATTTGATGGATGGCAAATTTGCAATTAATCAAAATTAGACACCAAGAAAAAAAAAACTACTTAAAATTACTGTACAAAACAACCAATTTATTAGTAGTATGTGAAAATTGAAATTTGTAGGATATATAATTGAGATAACATTAGAAATATATTAATTTTAAATGCATAATTTTGGAATAAAATATTTTAAACACAATTAAGTGATTTACTGTTAAGTGTTAAATGATAAGTCAAAAAATGTACCCTTTTTATTTTAAGTTGTTTTCTAGCATTTGTAAGTTGTTAAACATTTGCCAAAAAAAAAAAAAAAAAAACAACTTAATAAGTCTAATTTAGACCATTAAATGATATGTGGAAAAAATAAACGACACCTAAACGTCAAAACTTGTTGAAAATTGAAAACGAAGAACTAATTGTTTACTCTCCGGCTTCGCTCCTTCTATAATACTAAAGCCAACCCTAAAAATTAAGACCTATTTTAATTAATTTTGTTTTCTACACCATATTGATTGTTTTAACTCCCAAAGACTGAAAACAACCTCAAATCATAAGACAAATTCTAAAAAGTAAAAAAAAAAAAATTTTAAAAAAAATTAGTGACTTAAATTAAATGGGTTAGTATGGTTTTTTTTTTCACTTAAATCTTAAATTAAGTTGAAAATTTCTAACAAAATGCCAAATTTTCTGACTTTTCACTTGATTGTTAAGACATAATTAACAATTTGACATTAATTTTCTAAAATAAGTATAACTAAATTATTACTAAAATACCCTATATAAACCCTAATTTCATTAAACACTAATCCTAACCCTAATCTAACCTAAATTGGACATAGGAGGAGGTGATGATGCCTTCCTAGGCTATGATCAAAGGAGGCCGACCAACTTCCTTCATGCGTCTAACGGGAGGAAACCGGCTGACCTACTATCGATTGAATAGAATATGCTACTGGCCTCCTTTATGTGTCTCATGGGAGGAATTCGACCAACCTCCTATCAATTGAAGGGAGTAGGTTGCTGACCTCCTTAAAAGTCTCTCTTAAGGGAGGGTTAGATGGAGCCTCCCTTTTAAAAATATACTATTCTTATTTGATTTGGATCCCACTATATCGAGTTTTATTTGAGTAGGTTTCAAATTTCACACAAAACTTTAATAGGAATCATTAACATCACCGTATTCACCATAAAACAACTCAAGTATGAATCTCTTACATCCAAAAACTCTAATAAAACCCCAAGGGGTGGTGTCGCTTGGTCACTAGGGCAAACCATAAACTCGAATGTCCCTAGGTTTGATCCTAAGCAGCTACGTTTCTCTTGGAGCCACTGGAGGTTTACCTGAGCTGCGCCCTTGTTGGCACAAATGTGTACTTACTTAATTAAGTTATATAGTCCTTTTTCATATATTCTTTTATTGGGACCTAGTGGGTGCATATTAGAAATTTGTATTATTTTTTTTGACATATTTGACCGTCAAAATTAATGTTAAATTGACCAATTTAATGTATTTATAGTTTAAAAAATTATATTTCAATTAAAAAAAAAATTAAAAATGGAGGCGCTGTTTGCCTAAACCAAACAAACTTGCTCTGTAAAAACAAAAACGCTTGAAAAACGACGAAACGTACACGATGGCATCATCAACACCTGAACAAAATCGGAGCCCCGAAGTCCGGAGAGACCCGCTTAACAATCAGTGGGTCATATTCTCTCCCGCCCGAGCCAAACGACCCTACGACTTCAAATCCAAATCCCCACAAAACGCTTCCTCCAACTCCGGCTCTTCGTGCCCCTTCTGCATCGGCAACGAGCACGAATGCGCGCCCGAGATCTTCCGGGTCCCAACCGACCCGAAGTCCGACTGGAAGCTTCGGGTCATCGAGAATCTGTACCCTGCGCTCAGCAGAGCAGTTGAAAAAGACGACGACCCACGTTGCGAAACGAGCTGCCTGGGTTACTCGGATCGGATCGTGAGAGGAATCGGGTTCCATGATGTTGTGATAGAGACCCCGGTTCACTCGGTTCAGCTGTCGGATTTGGATCCGAGAGAGGTTGGTGATGTGTTGCTTGCTCATAAGAAGAGGATCGAGCAGATTAAAGAATACGAATTCATAAAATACGTTCAGGTTTGTTTTGTTTTCTCAATTTCAATTTCAAGGTATGTTTTTTTTTTTTTTTTTGATAATTATTTGAATTATTTCTTGGTGGTGCATTTAATATAAAATTAGCAGTTTATCGTTTTGTAATGGGTTATTTTGTTTTATATTTAATTTTATTATAATTGGACATGAATATCTTCTTTTTGTTTAATTTTCATTTCCAAGCCATACAACAGTATTATTGTTAAATTGTTTTTTTTTTTTTTTTTTTCACAGTTGTATAATATCATATCATTTTTCAGGTGTTTATTTTTATTATAAAAATTGTTTTTTCCATTTATTTTAGAGCACACATTCAAGTAACTAAGGGGATTATGGGTAAATGGATTTTGATTAAGTATGGATTAATAGAATTTTGGGCTGTGTGATGTCTGCCTCTTACAGTTTCTTCATTAATGGTGATCCTAGAGACAAGGTGAGACCAACTAGGGGTTTGTAGGTTTAACAAGTCTGTTGAATTCTGCTGAATGTGAAGTTAGAATTCTAGGGATTAAAGTTACCAGGCATGCTCCTTCTATCACTCCCCAATTTTTTGCCGATGATAGGCTTATTTTCATTAGAGCTAATGTAGTGAGAGCAGTTTTCTTAAGAATATTCTGATGAAATATGAGGGTACATCAGGTCAGTCGATTAATTTTGACAAATTTGCTCTTACTTTCAGTCCTAATTCCAGGGCATTAAGAATATTTTTGGCATGGAAGTGGTGGCTAGTCATGATAAGTATTTAGGATTGCCCTTTTCTATTGGTAAGAATAAGAGGAATATTTTTGGGGCTGTTAAGGACAGAATTTGGAAGACCATCTGATAAAAAAAAAAAAAAAAAAAGAGGACAGAATTTGGAAGAAGTTGCAAGGTTGGAAGAGCAATTTGGTAGAGAGGTGTTGTTTAAAGTGGTGGTTTAGGCTATTCCAACCTACACCATGAGCTGTTTTAGGCTCCCAGTTTCTCTAGGGTTGAATATCCAAAGAATGATGGCTGATTTTTGGTGGGGTGTTGATAAAGGTAAAAAGTTCATTGGTTGGCTTGGAGGAAAATTTGTCAGCCAAAGGAAGTTGGAGGTTTGGGTTTTAGAGAGATAGAGGCGTTTAATCAAGCTATGATAGCTAAGCAAGGGTGGCGATTTGTGGTAATCCTTCGTCTCTCATGTCTTGTGTGTTGAAGGCTAGGTATTTTAATAACAGCTCTTTCCTTCAAAGCAAGTTGGGAGGAGACCTTCGTTTGTATGGAGAAGTATTTTTTGGGGAAAAGAGGTGCTAGTTAAGGGGTTGAGGTGGAAGGTGGGGAATGGGTCGAACATCTCATTGTATAAGGATCCTTGGCTGCCTAGAGATGCTGGTTTCAGGCTAGAGTTCGCTCTGATGGCTTTTCTTTGGCTGATTTGTTCTCGGATGATGGTGGGTGGCATAGTGATCTGGTAAGGCAGTGTTTTTCTGCTGATGAGGCTGATATAATTCTTAGTATTCCTCTGAGTATCAGGTCTGGTCAGGATGCTTTGGTTTGGCACTTTGATAAGAAAAGTATTTTTCTGTTAAAAGTGCCTACAAGATAGCCCTTCAAGATCAGAGTTTGGGTTATGCTTCTAGTTCTAATGGCCCTCTTCTGATTTGGAAAGCCTTGTGGCAGTTGCAGCTGCCTTCTAAGGTTAAGGTCTTTTGTTGGAGGGTCTGTAAGGGCATTCTACGAGTCAAGTATGTTATGCATGAGGCATATCATGGAGTCTAATATCTGTTCTCTGTGTAACTATATGCTTGAGACTGTTGATCATGCGATTTGGGGTTGCAATTTTATTCAAAAATTGTGGAAGAATTGTCCTCTTTTTTCTGTTTTGAAAGCTTGCAAGGAAGTGGATTTCCTGGATAGGCTGCTGTGGTTTAATTCCTCCTATTGTTCAGATTTAACATTGCAGTTTATTGTTGCAGCTTGGTTGGCTTGGTGTTGTAGGAATTCTAAGATTTTTGATGGTGGCAGTTTTAAGGAGATGGATGTGTGGTGTTGAGCTGGGTCTTTCTTGGAAGAGTTTAAAGCTTTTTTGAGAAGTGAGTGTGAGGTTTCTAGAATTCTAGGCCTGGTGTCCCTAATCAGATTTGGTCCTTTGGAAACCTCCTTATCGAGGTTTTAAAATTAACGTGGATGCAGCGGTGGCCAGTTATAAGAGATGTTTTGGTATCGGGGTTGTGGTAAGGAATGCTGCAGGGTTGCCAGTGATTGTTGTGGCTAAGTTTTTTGATGTTTTTTTCAGTGTGGAGGTTGCCGAGGCTCAAGTAATTTTGGAAGGTGTTTTAACAGCTGTTAATAATTGTTTGGGGCCTTGTTGTATAGAATCCGATGCCCTCAATATTGTAAATTTGATTAGAGGTTAGTCTATATCTCGATGTGAGGTTGTTAATATTGTAAAGGATGTTCAATTTTTTATCAGGGTGTGCATGGGATTGATTCTATCTCTTTTATTCCCCGTGGTTGTAAAACAGTCACTCATTATGCAGCTAGATGGGCTGTGGGTCATAGGAGTTCTTTGGTCTGGATTGATTCTTTTCCTTGTTGGCTGTCTAAGCTGATTAAGGATGATTGTACTAACTCTGTTTCTGATGTGTTTTAATAAAGTTTTTTTTCTTTCAAAAAAAAAAAAAAAAAAGTAGCACAGAGGAGGGTTGATTTGCATTCATGGTATTTGTGTTTGTGTGTGGTTCTCTGCTTTTGATTTGATATGAGATTGAAGTTGATATTGGTTTTATGCTTTTCAAGGTGTTCAAGAACCATGGTGCTTCAGCTGGAGCATCAATGAGTCATTCCCACAGTCAGATACTGGCTCTCCCCGTCATTCCGCCTACTGTTTCTACACGACTTTGCAGTACGAAGGAGTATTTTGATCAGACTGGAAAATGTATCCTTTGTGAAGTTCAACCAAAGGACCTTTTAATTGATGAAGCCAAGCATTTCGTTTCAATTGTTCCTTTTGCTGCCACTTTTCCCTTTGAGATATGGATCATACCCCGAGATCACTCTTCCCATTTCCACGAACTAGATAGTGAGAAGGTAAGCTTAACTCTACACCTGTAATTTGATTTTTACTTGATCATCAGCTACATTTAGATCAGTGTCAATTCACATGTTTGATATTACTGTGGTTCTTGAACTTCCTTATATTGACAACATTGTTTTCTTTGATTCTAGAATGAATCAAGTAGTATAGTTTTGTATCATTGCCAAAACAATAAGCATATGTTTGTCCAATTGGCCATTTATGATTTTTTTTGCCTGCGAGACTATGGAGTATTTTAAGTTGACCCCAGAGAGCATTGTCTGTTGTTAGTGTGCAATCGGAACATAATTTGACTTTGTGGATACCTGACTATGCATAACCGATTAGTGAGCAGGAGAGAATTAGCTTGTGTTAATGTGCAATCGAGGAAAATTTGTTGCATCTTATGATGATCATAATATACTGACTTCCATATGGGGGTGATTCAAAAATGACGGCTTATAGAACAAAGCTTCATTTGCTTCACTAATCACTTTCTCCTGCAAAAAAGTACGTTGTATGTTGAATGGTTTCCTTTAACATGAATTTGAATACTATAGAAGCCAGTCATTTATCATCTTTGCTCATGTACAGCTTCTTTTTCATAATTTGAATACTTAAACCGCTGTTTATGTAGGCCATTGATCTCGGGGGATTACTAAAGCTCATGCTTAGAAAGTTGGCTGCGCAATTGAACAACCCGCCTTTCAATTTCATGATTCAGACTTCTCCACTTCAGGTCACTGACTCGCAGCAGTTACTGTACACACACTGGTTTTTACAGATAGTACCTCAATTAAGTGGTGTTGGGGGTTTTGAAATGGGAACCGGGTGTTACATAAATCTCGTCTTCCCAGAGGATGCCGCAAAAGTTTTGAGGGAAGTTAACATTTCAACACAGATGTGAACCAGTCATTATTATATACCCCGATTAGGCAAATCATAGTTTGATAAGATAGGGTCCGGCAATAGTCTTCAGTTTTCAATTTTAAGCCTGATATACAAAGAAACATCAGAAGATTTCCGGGTATATTGAAGTATTATTATTGGAATAAAGAGGTACCGTATGTGGTGAATATATTCGAATTGTCTGTATTGTCTCCAATCTTGTATGCATTGGATGTCTAGTTGATTTGTATGTGAAGACAAGTGAAATATATTCATGAAAAGGCTGCTCTGGAAAAAGTTCTCCATGTGTTTCTCTAGCTTTTTTTTTTTTTTTTCCTTTAATGTTTGTTCAATCAAATGTGTCCCAACTTTTAGCTATGCAAGTATTCAGACATCAGACTTCAACAAGAAGATATAAGGTTACCCCTTTGTGAAGTACTTTCGTAGAAAATGCTTTCAAGTAGAAGTGCTTTTTCTTAGCACATCTAGTAAGTAAACGTTTGAAAACGTAGAAATTATATCGTCTTTCAAAGAAAATTTAACTCACATTTCTTCAATTATACACTACAACTATTTAGTTAGGATGCAATTACTGGTCGGAAATTGTAAGGAGAGAAAGAGAACTTAATTCTTGATTTATGATTATAGTGTCTACTAAAACAAATCATAAAGTAACTTTTTTCTAAGAAGCGAACTTAATTCCTCCTCCCTAATTAAGTTCTTATTTTCATTACTATAAGTAAATACATCCTTATTATATTCGTTCTTATTTAAAAATTTTGTTAATAAAGAAATAAAATTTTGCAAATTTACAATAAAAAAAAGATGTATGACAAGAAATTTAAGATAATAAGTCTTTATTCTTACTTTTAATTAAGTGTACTTTTAGTAGATTAATGAATTATTTTATAATTATAGTGATGGAAATACAGTATTTTAAAGAACGGCGATAATTGCACCCGTTAAAAACCATATGTATACCTTTCTCGAAATCCCAATCCCAATCCCAATCCCAAGCACAAGACCAAATTGCATAAACAGGGTCAAAACAGAAGAAAAGTCCATTAATCTCTTACAGGTACGTGCCCTCCAAGGAGAAAACTCAATAAATAAGTAACAAAAACAAACAAAAAAAAAAAAAAATAAAAAAAAATAAATAAATAAATAAATAAATTAAAAAAAAAAAAAACACCCTCAATAAATAATTAAAAATAGATAAAATAGAAAATGAAAAAAAAAAAAAAAAGGATTCTTGAAAATAAAAAGAAAAAAGAAAAATACAAAATACAAAAATATCTAGTTTATAAATAGAGCCGTGGCTCTATTTCAATCCACCGTTTCTACTTTCTACACCCACAAAAAATAAATAAATAAAAACAATAAATAAATAAATAAATAAATAAAGGACAGTCTCTAAACTCTCTTTAATTCTTAAACCCCAAGTATTGGGTTTTGGCGGCTACCTCTTCGCCAAGCACTCTTTTTTTCTCTTCACAAAAAAAATCGTCTCTCTCTCTCTCTATCTCGCTCTAGGGTTTTTCTCTTCCTCTCTTTCTCTCTCTCTCTCTCTCTCTCTCTCTCCCTACTTCTCGACCGTTGATTTTTGATCATGGCAACTGTTTCTTCCTCCCCTGATCGTATCCTTTATTGGTTTCCTCATCTGGGTATTGGCTGTTTTCTTTTTCTTTTTCCTTTTTTGAATAATATTCAGATTAACACTCACGCAGTTGTATGTATGTATGTATACATGTAGTGGATGAATTTGTAAAATTGTTGTTTTTGATGTTTCTTGTGTTGAGTGATGTGGGGTTTTGTTAGGGTTTTTCTTTCTGGGATTATTGATGTGTTATGTTTGTGTGTATTATTATACTGAGATTACAATCACTTTTGTTAAGTGGGGTTTCTGTGTTATTATTATTTTATTTTTTTTGTTTCTTTGGATGTGAAAATATTATATATGTGTGTGTCGAGATGCATAAATTTTATGTCTTTTGAGTTTGTATTTTGTGACAGATTTGTTGGTTATTATGATTTTGTTTTATTATCTCTAGAGTCTAGATGGTAAACCATTATGTGTCGAATATGTGGATATCGTGAACATTTTGATTCTTTTTGTGGTATTGGTTTGTGCGACTGTTGAGTGGTGGATTGTTGTGTGTGTGTGTGTGTGTGTGTGTGTGTGTGTGAATGTTTGCTCTTATTATAAAAGTGTGATTTTGGACAATTGTGAAGGGTTTTTGTTAATATTATCAATTCAACGGGTTGTTCGACTTGTATTCCTTTACTTGTATTATCACAGAAGCTGCAGATTTGATGCAGAACTTATCATTAGACTCTGAAACCAAGACTGCTACAGCTCAGGACTACGCAAACAAGGTATTACTCAAGTCATATTTGATTCATATCATTGTTGCTGGTTGTAAAGCTGTATGTCTAATTATTTCATGTGCTTAATTTGCCATTATAGCTTTCTGTTATTAAGTTGTGCCAGTTTATACCAATTACTAGGCTGCTAATGCAGCCAAGCCGTTCAATTGGTCTACAACCCCTTTTCACCTTGTTAATTCTATCATGAAAGAAAGCTGTGATGGTGATGAGGATGCTGTCATATAAGTTTTTTCTTTTAGGTGTATGCCTTCACGATATTGAAGTAGTTAATGGTTGACAATTTGCCAGATGTGATTTTTTGGGTCTTACATACAAAGTAACATCATGTTACGACATATTTATTCTTCTTCAGGTTATGGTGATGGTGGACAGGGTAATGGGTAGAATGGCTTCTCTAGATATGTGATGAGGTTGAGATGGCTCATGTCAGTTCTACCTTTTACTCAGTCGTCAAAGTAACTCATAGCCCAAAAGTTTTACCTCAACGTTAAAACTGTACCATTTTTTTGTCTTCTGCTTTTTAAAGTGAAAAAAATTAGGTTTTAGTAGCTGGTTATTTATTGGCTGCAGAAGTACTTGTTGAAGCTTTTGAACTGAATGAAGAGTAGGATCTTTGTGCATAGCTTAATTTGTATTCTCTCTTTTCTCCACGACGAGAGAATGTAGAATCTCATACTTAGATTTTATGGAAAGTTAATTCTTCCATAAACTTGCTTCCAGAGTTGCCTATAGAGTTTATAGACTAGTTGTGACCTGTGTTTTGACAAGTATTTATTCGGGTTTTGGGAGTTTTTTTAGTTGTTTGGGAATTGCGTACATAAATGAAAATTATACCATCTTTTCAGGCTGAGATTGCATTTGATGCTTTATTGTTTATTGACAGGGTCTTTATGGTGATAACGGCTCTGTCATGTACCATCAAGGTTATACCTATCCACAGTATGGAATGTATCCATCACCAGGTGACAGTCAACTGCAAGGGCTACAACAATACCAGTATCCAAGCCATTATTACCATCATTATGCTCCTAACCATACCAGTACTCCTCAAGGTGTAGGTTTGACATCAGTTGCAGCTGACCAGGTATCTCTATCTGTTGAAACAAATACGGGAAATCCCAGTGCTGTATTAAGTGATCCTGGTGTGAGTGGAAATAATGGGTCAAAGCCACTGAGACCAAGTTACCATTACCCATATTTAGATCCAAATGGTTCCCAGAGAAGGGAAGGTTCTTCGACTATGATTCCGTCGCCTGGTTATCATGATCCAAGATATAGTTTTGATGGGACTCATTCGCCACTTCCGTTGTTAGATTCGTCGATATATACTGGTGGGCAGTCCAAACATGCAGCAAATGCTGCTTTCACTTCTCCAACATCACATAACAATAATTTTCCATCTGGGAGGAATCACTATCAGAGTCATCGTACGGTATGTTGGAACTCTCTCTTACATATCTATGAGTAATTTCTTTTATGATTCACTCAAATAAAAACTTGTCAAAAAATAAATTGATTAAATATCATCAATTTGGTTATTGCTAGATCTATTGTCGATGTGTTGTTTTGGTGACTTGGTGTAACTAAATAGTATGTCACCTTTGATTATTTTGGGAAATGGTGATTATTCCCATGGATTATGGATATATGGAATAAACTCATTTAATTGCATATTTCATTACATCTTTGAAACAAGTTTATTGATCAGTCTGTTTGATGATTTGAACACAGAATCTTCACCCTACAAGACCGACATCTGGCTTAGGTGAGCCTTTTGATTACATGAGTCAGATGTACCCAAGCAACGCAATGTATGGCCATTATGGAAACACATTTAGAGCTGCTTCTGCTTTTGGATCCTATGGCTATGGTTCATGGATGAATGGGCGTGGATGGTATGCTGTTGATAATAAAAACAAACCTAGGGGTCGTGGCAATGGTGCTTATGGCTTTGGCAAAGACAGCGTGGATGGTTTAAATGAACTTAATAAAGGACCAAGAGCCAAGGGTTTTAAGAACCAAGAGGGTTTTGATTCTATTACGCAAGCTGTTAAAGGGCAGAATTTTCCATCTAGTGAGAGCGGTACAGGGGATAATTTGTCTTCTATTCCAGATAAGGATAAGTACAGTGGGGAAGATTTTCCGGAGAGTTACTCAGATGCAATGTTTTTTGTCATAAAATCATACAGTGAGGATGATGTGCATAAAAGCGTGAAATATAATATGTGGACCAGCACACCTAATGGAAATAAGAAGCTAGATGCGGCTTATCGTAATGCCAAGGAGAAGACTGGTGACTGTCCTGTATTTCTATTGTTCTCTGTGAGTATTATTAGTTTGGTACCATCTACTTGTTCTCTGTTGAATATTGCACAAATTTGGGTATTTTACTCAATCGGACATCATTTTTATTTCAGGTCAATGCTAGTGGACAATTTGTTGGTTTAGCGGAGATGGTGGGCCCTGTTGATTTTGAAAAAACCGTGGAGTACTGGCAACAGGACAAGTGGACTGGTTGCTTCCCTTTAAAATGGCATATCATCAAGGATGTACCAAATAGTTCATTGAGGCACATAATTCTTGAAAATAATGAGAACAAGCCTGTTACTAATAGTCGGGACACTCAGGAGGTATTTGTTTGGTTGCTACTTTGATTCCTTTCTTAAAATTTCTTTGTTAGTTGTTCTTCTCCAGTTGTAATTTTTTTTTCTTGGCTTCTTTAGGTCAACTTTGATCAAGGCATTCAAATCATCAAAATCTTTAAAAGTCATTCAAGCAAGAGATGCATCCTGGATGATTTTGAGTTTTATGAGTCTCGTGAAAAGATAATGCAGCAAAAAAAGTCCAAGCAACATCAGCTGCAGAAACAGGCAAGAAGTGTTTCCCTCCCCAAATTTATACCCAGTTTTTTGTAGAGTGGTTTCCTTTTGCCTATGAAGATTATATACAAGTTTTGTGATGTGTTCTCATTTTCTTTATGGAACTCTAATCTTCCAAAACAGGTATTGGACAGAAAGCCAAGTGATGTTGTAATTGATGATAAGGATGTGACAACAGGAAAGGATGGAGCACAAAAATCATTAGACGAAGCCTTGAAAAGCAAACTGGTGGATGCTGCATCGGGAGAAGCACAGGAAGAGACAAATGGAGAGGTGAAGAAGTTAGATGAGGATGGATTAGCAGCTACAGTTGAAGACACCGGTAAAGTTTCTACACCGGTGGTGTTGTCTGGAAAGAAAGGTTCTTCAAATGGGGTTGCAAGTGCTTGCTAAATTTTTTCATGGCTCCTTGATTTCTTTGATTTAGGATAGAATTTTAAGTTGGGTAGTTGATGACATTAGATTACAAGTTAGCGATTCCATAATGTTGTAGGGAAATAGCCCTCTCAGCTTTCTTATACATAGTTTTTGTGAGACAGGAGGATGACTGCTCAGGACCTTAAAGATCAGAGATATATGTTTCTGTTCTGATACCAGTTTAGTTTTGTTCATTTCAATTGATAATTTTGCTTTTTTCTTCTCTTGTTTTTCATGTATTGTTGCTGAGTTAACCAGGGGAAAATGATAGCTTCAACTTGTTGGATGGCCACATTTTCTCACATTTCCTCATTTTGACAATAGTTGAACTGAAATGTTATCACGAGAGTGATTGTATGTAGGGTTACACATTGGGGAAACGGAGATGGATATAGGTCCCTCCATCCCCACTTCCTAGACCCTTTCCCATACCCCTCTATTTCCCCATCCGGAGAAAATGGGGATGAGGAATTTTAAGGGGAGGATCTCCATCCCTAACCCTAGTTCCCTATTTCTCCGTTTGACTAAAAATTACAAATTTAAAAAACAAAAAAAACAAAAAAATTCATTACAGATACAAAATAAAATCCATTAGTGCATTACAAATATAAAAGAAAATCCATTACAAAATAAAGTATTTTAATAATCCATTAGTGTAAATGAGGTTTATATAGTTAGGTTTTCAAATAATAAAAAAATAAAAAATATATATTTATATATAATTATATTTATAATGTTTTGGGGGAAATGCATTTCAATATATTAGTGGGGAAAATGGGGAAATGGGGATGGGGGAGAGTCTCCCTATCCTCATCCCTATTTCAATTTGGGGATGAAAATCATCCCTATCCCCATTCATTTCCCCATTACGCTCCAAAAAAATTTCCCCAAATGGGGATGAGGACGCGAGGAAATGGCGATCCGAGAGAAAATGTGCAACCCTAATTGTATGTTGAAACCAGAGAATGAAGTCATAAATGAGTGGTTTAGCTTTAGCCTGACTTGAGTTGTTCTTTTATTCTTCTTCTTCTTCTTCTTCTTCTTGTAGAAGTTATGGGCTGCTTAAGCTTACTTAAGTCACCAAAAAGTCAATTGATTTTTTAATAATTTATAATCATAAGATTTAAATTTAATCATTTTTATTTTTTATTTTTTATGAATACAAGTGAAATTTATAATTCATACGAAGACTTTTTTATAACATCTAATAGTGAAAACCATGTTTCTTAAATGCATTTAGAAAAAAGGTATATTTTCCATGATTACAAATTGAAAATAAAATTACAACTCAAAAGAGTGTGTTTTTTCTTGGACGCTCTCTCTTGCTACTCATTTTATGAATGAATACTACACTTATATATTACAACATACTTTCTCAAACTTTCTACACGATAATGAATTCTTTGAAATCAAAGAAGTCATTATTGTTTTAATATTTTTCTTTACATGAAATTTTTGTTGTTTTATGCTACATACTTGTTATTCTAGTAGTAGGGTCTAAAATAATACTCTTTTCTTCTTCTACAAGGTTTTTTAAACTTGAGATTCTTTGGTAATTCTCTGACTTTATTTTTAAGAGAATCTACCTCTACATGTTCTTTTTCCTTTTCTACTTATTCCATAAATTGGAACTTGGTTTCCATAAAAGCTAGGATTTGATTTCTATCATAAAGAAAATTTTGAAAACTTAAAATCGGTTATGTACCACTTCGATTTTCTAAATATAGCTTTAATGCTCTTTTAGCTTCTTCATAAGTGTAATAGCCTTTGAAAATCAAATAATAAGAAAATTTGTTATTTTCTGCAAAATAAAATATTTAAAGAATCAAGTTGAGAACTCATCAATTAAAGGAACTTGAGCTTGGATTTTTTTTTAATTTTTTTTAAATAAAAATAAAAAGGGATTGGACATAAGTGTTACCTAATTTTGTCCAATCTTTTGTAATAGGGTCGTTTATCGGACTAGTGGGCATGGAATTTCCATTCATGCTGGGCCCGGGAGATTTCCATCTTGAAATGGAACCAATCTCAGAAAAAAAATCTATAAGGCCAACTCCAATGGGTCTCCATTTTGTCAAAATGGAGATCTAAACAACTCCGATGGTTCTCCAAATCACACCAAACGAAGATGATAAATAGAGTGTCGATATTTGCATCTCTGAAAAACTGTATATGCACCCCTTTTGATATGTACACCACATTGATTTTTTTTTAAAAGATGAAATCTCGCAAGCAAACCCCACACAATAACAAATATGCCATTTCTTTTAATTTTTGACAAACATTATAAATAAAAAATATTGTAAGATAATTAAAATTAATATATATATATATATATAATTTTTCTATTATCAGTTCTAACTGACAAAAGATATATCAGTTCCTTGTATGTGGGCCATTGGATTTAAATACTTTAACTTGGCTGTATGCACTTGTCAAAGCATCTTTTAAATCTAATGGCCCACATGCAAGGAACTGATATATTTTATATCAGTTCGAACTGATAATAAAAAGACTGTATATATATATATATATATATATACGGAAATTTTTAAGTCAGTGCATCCCGATATAACTTCGTGAGGATATTGAATGTGAGCCACTCATTTTACATACTTTGACTCAAGTGTGTATGCACTTGTCAAAACTAATGGCTCACATTCAATATCCTGATAAAGTTATATCAGGATGCACTGACCAGATCAGGACTGTATATATATATATATATATATATATATAATGGGAGGAGCCGAACCCTGGGAAGCCTTCTCTATGTAACTTGAAGATTGACGAAGATAATCCTCATTGCAAAAATTATCAGGAAATTAAAAGATTTCACCTTTTTTAATTAACCCTCCATCTTCTTCAATAGTTCGATGTCTGTAAATTTATAAGGACTTTCAAAACCAACCCAATTACAAATATACAAAATTTGACTGTGTAAGTAGAAAGAAGAAAGAAAAAAAAAAAAAAAAAAAAAAACCGTAGGAGGGTGAGTTTCTAGGTACTTGTAATGATTTTATTATTTTTTGTGGTATGTAACTAGTTATGCATGAAAATTATTTTTAGTGAGAAGGTCCTCCATCTTTTCAAGCTTGGGAGAATGTTGTTAGTTCTCCAGATTTTTTTTATTTTTTTTCAGTAGTTTTATATAATTATTTAATTCGTTTTAGTTTGTTAAAATTTGAAAAGGTAAAATAGTTATAAAAATTATTATATCTTTTAATTAAAATATTTATAATTTAATTTAAGGGTAATATTGAAATTTTAAAATATATAAATTTGGGGGTATACATACAGTTTTATAGGGGTGTAAATATCGTCACTCTAATAAATATAGAGATCAAGTTTTCATCTCTATATTCGGACTATGGAGATCCAAATCTCCCATCTCTATTTCACTATTTACTTTTTATAATCCCACTTTACCCTCATATTCTTTCTTAAATTCCTCTTATATCCTTTTCACTTTTTAAACTAAACTCAATTAATTTATTATAACTCTTCATTCATAAATCTAATTACTATACAAATTATACCATTAGAAATATTTTGTTGAGATCTTTCATCCGAGTATAATATTGACCATATTTTAATAATTTATAATTTTTTTACTTATTACACCTTCTATTTAATCAATGAACTAAAAGTATTTTAATTCAAAACAAATGTTTTCAAATCATCAATTTTAATCAATGTTTTGGAATCATCAATAACATTAACATCTTCAAATTAAAATATTACAACGGAAAAATAATAGAAAAAGTACATTAAAAATTAAAATAAAACCAATATAAATAACATTGAAATTTAAAGGTTTACACCAGTATTATGATAAATCATTTCCACTCCAACCATATCAATTTAAAAACGGACCAAAACTACTAAAATTACACGACAACCCACCGGACGACCCACCTTGAAATTGCCCGAAACTATTAATTTAGCATGTTAAGATTGTTATGTAAAGTTTAATCTATTTTATTTTATTTTATATGTATATTAAAAATTAATTGAATTTAAATATACCTAGGGCGCGTTTACTAATCAAAAATTCTAACGAGGGGAAGAAAACTTAATTATTGATTTGTGATCACTGTGTTTACTAAAATCAATTAAGAATTAGATTATGTGTGTCTCAGAAACAAATTAGGAGGGAACTTATTCTCCCCTTCCACCTAAGGCATCAAGTTCCCTTTCAATCTTTTATTTCCCATGACATTTGATTCCCTTTCAATTTTCCATTTCATTCCTATTAGTAAACCCGCTACTAATTCATTCCGATCCAATCTAAAATTTCACCAAACAAAGGATCTGTATAATATCAGATTCGATATGGTTCAATTCAATTCAATTCAATTTAATCGATTAACGCATCTCAAATGCACGTGACTAGGAGCATTGTAAATATATACGGTTGAATTGGACTCAAAAACCATATTTAACTTCAAATATAGTGTTTGATGTAAAAGAGAACTGGATACATACTGATAGTCTGATACAACCAATCTCTTATTCACTCAACACAAACTCTTTATTCTTTCATCTTTGAACAATCTTTGGTTTTGTGTTAAAAAAATCTTGAATTTAAATTATCTAGAGGGATTTGGTTTATTTATAATTAATCTAAAAATTAAACGAAAAAGAAAAAGAAAAGAAAATTAAACGAAAAAAGAAAAAGAAAAAGAAAATAAAATATTAGATTTGAGTCATTTGACTTTTGAGAGTGAAAGAGTTTCTTTTATAGCAGTAAATTGAGCGAATCTTGTGATTTCATTCATTTCCTAATCAAAGCTTTCACTGTTTCCGTAGGAATCAAAATGATTAGTTGTGGGGGTTTGAGTTCCATTATACACATTTTACAAGTATGTGCGGAGAATTCTCATCTCGTGTTATGTGAGTAGCTAGTTATTTGGGCGCACATATTTATTGTTTTAGGGAAATCAATTATTTGAAAATATATATATTTATTCTGTTTATCTAGTTCTTTAGGGAGATTATTCATGGTTGTCTCCCTATGCAATTAATTTCGAGTAATCCTATGCAACCCAAATAATTAACACAAAATTCAACCCAAATAATATGGCAAGTGAGTTGTTCTTAGTTCTTACCATACAAATCATGGGATGATGCGGTCAATGAACAAATCACTTGCCACATCATTTAGGTTAGTTTTTACGACAGTGATTAATTTCTTAGTGGAAAAATCAAAATAGTTGGAATGTGGATTCTGGCCTTCTGGGGCGATTGGAAAGACGGCTTTGTGATAGATATACATTTACAAGCAGAATAAACTGAAAATTAAAATATTTTGTGTTTGTTTATTTTGCACATGAAACAAATATGGATTAATCTGTATCTTATTAAGGGGCTGGTTTGAGATAGCTTTTGGATAATAGATTTTAATGTTTTTTTTATTATATAATTTTGACATAAAAGGTGTTTGGTAAAGTATTAAAAAATTATTGTTATATAAATAAAAAAAAAATTCTCTACTACAGATTTTGATAAGCAGCTAAAAAGTTAGAGCATCTCAAATACAAATATGCATTTAGAGAAAATTGACTACCACATATGATAAAAAGTTAAAAAGTTAGAAAAACTATTTCCAATACAATTATCTAACTTCAATATGGAGATGATGTGGCAAAAAAAAAAAGTTAGAGAATATGGAGTTGAATTTCTAATTCTAGAAACTCTTTTAGAAATACTGACTATAATTTATAACTCTTTTCACCAATAATATTAAATCTCATTTAATTGTAAAATAAAATAGGAGAAAGAATGTAATAATTGTTTTATTATGATTGATCATAAAATGTATGCATATTTAACTTTAGATAATTGCATTGGATATGTAAATATGCATTTCTCTAAAAAAAAAAATCAAAAGTGGGCCCATAAATAATAGAAATGCTGATGTGGCATTATTTAGAAACCCATTCTCTCTAATGCAATTATTTAACTTCAATATGGAGATGATGTGGCAAAAAATAAAAAATAAAAAAATTAGAGAATATAAAATTGGGTTTCTAAGAGTACGTTTGGGAGAGCTTCTCAAGTAGATCTTTTTGCAATAGATCTTTTAGAGGTAGAGCTTTTAAATAAAAGTCGTTGGTCGTTTGGTTGTCAATTAAAAGAGAGCTTTTTTAATGATAGAATTACCAAAATACTTTAGTAAATATTAAATTATAGGGTTATATTAGAGATTTTAGCGTTATTAAAAAAACTCTAAAAGATCTATTTGGAAAAGCTTTAAATTTAGACTTCTCCAAGTAGATGTAAAACAACTTTTTTAATCATCTAAAAGCTCTACGGGGTGACAACCAAACGATACAAAAAAAATTTACAAGAGCTTTTTTAATTAAAAAAGCTCTTTTAGCCATAGACAAGCTCTCCCAAACGGACACTAATTCTAGAAACTCTTCTAGAAATGCTGACTAGGATTTCTAATTTTTTCTATCAATAATATTAAAGCTCATTTAATTGTAAATTAAAAGAGAGAGAGTAGAATAATTATTTTATTATGATTGGTCATAAAATTGATGCATATTTGACTTTAGATAATTGTATTGGAGATGTGAATATGTATTTATCTAATATATTTTTTTCAAAAGTTGGCCTATAATGAATAGAAATACTGATGTGGTACTATTTAGAAACTCAAAAATACATATTTGCATTGGAGATACTCTTATATTTAATATATAAACATTTTTATCCTCTTTTCCTTCAAAGTGTAGGAGGCCAGTGTGCTCAACCTTGGAGGGACAGTGTCCACTGCAAGGAAGACGTACAGCGTCCTCTATTTCATGTAGAAATATATATATATAAATAACAATTATATCCTTTTTAATTAATTTAGTTTGAAATTTGGAATAATAAAAAGAGTAAAATTGGTCTCCAATGTCATGACTGTTTATTTAATTATATATAATTAGTCTTTCTATTATCAGTTCAAACTGACAAAAGTTATATCAGTTCCTTGTTTGTGGGTCACTGGATTTAAATACTTTGACTAACAAGTGCATACAGCCAAGTCAAAGTATTTAAATCCAATGACCCACATACAAGGAATTGATATAACTTTTGTCAGTTCGAACTGATAATAGAATTTCTGATATATAATTACAACTCTTTGGAATAAAATTATTAAATATATACACACTACTTTTGAGTCTCAAAACAATTTTAAAATACTTTTAATCAAACATTTTTTTTTCTGCTTAACTTGATAGTTAATTATTGTTTGAGCCCAACTAATAATAATTATTGGTAATTACATTATACAAAGATGAAAAGAAAAAGAAAAAAAAAAAAACTCATTTTTACTATATTTATTTTATTATATATAGAGAGGGTGTAATAAAAAAAAAAGATGGTAAATTAATAAAACTATGCAATTGTCTTAGAAATTAATTAAGTTCAACTATTTATGAAATATAATAACCATGGAATAGTTGATTTATATCTACCGAAGCCCGAAGGTCACCGTCAAGTAATTTCACTATTTACCTTACTACTTACTACTTTTTTTTTTTGTTCTTTTTTAAATAAGGGTCGACACATGGGATTTCTCTTGACATATTCTTATTAGTAGTTTTATTATTAGTTTTTATTAGTAGTCTTCTTGCTATTTCATTGAACTCATACCAATTCTTTTTTAACGATATCTATTAATTCGGGATCAATTCTTGTTCTTGCTATCCAATGGTTCTATATATTGTATTTGAGTCTGTTATCAATAAAATCAATCATGTTCTCTTTGTTTTTCACCAATTCTCGACAATGTTCTTACTTCCAGGATGAAATTACAACGCCCCCTCCCCCCCCCCCCCCCCCCCTCCAGATTTTTTTTTTTTTTTTTTTTTCCCCTCCCTCCCTCCAGATTTTTTTTTTTTTTCTTTTTTCTTTCAGAAGTTTAAACTTTTATGGTTTTATATATTACACGTATTATATATCTAACAGGTAGGCAGCTCCCTTTGGCTGTTAGGGGCTGTTTGTTTTTTTATCTAAAATCTTATAAGACCTTAATTTGTTAGACATATGGATAAGTCTTATAAATTAAGATATTATGATATATTTGTTTTTTTCATTTTGGATGACTTATTACAAATATAAAATTGATTAGGCTGTGTTAGGGTTTCTTTAAAATTTGGAATTTTTGGAAAATTGACTTTTAGGATTTTATTATGTATGCATAAAATTATAAATGTATTAATTGATATAGAACATTTGTCGAAATTTACTAAAATACTCTACTATATCACTTTTTGAATAAGATAAAAGTCAAAATTTTTTACTTTTTCTAAAAGACATATACATCTTAAAATAAGATATAAGTTTGAAAAACAAATAAACTAATTTATCTTAATTTAAGATATAAAAGGCAATAAGTCTTACATTGAAAAAAACAAACAGCCCCTTAGTTTTGTACTTTTTAAAACATTGTGATTTATTTAAATTAGTTTGATTTTTTTTTTTTTTTTTTTTCATTTGATTTCAGATGACGAATCCATTGACAATCAATGGATTTTTCAAAAGAATTAAAACCTCATAAGCCAGTTCATCTTCGTCAACATCTAATATTAAGATTCCAACTTCTGAAAATCAATCCTCGGAATCTCCAACAAATGATATTAACCAAGATAATAAATCTTTGAAGTGTGACCTAGGATTACGTTGACAAATATTAGAATATCCCATCAATGAACGTGACGAAATTCGTCGAGCTTATATTAAAGTTGGTCCATTTCAACCCATTCTTGACTATTATAAAAAATCTAAACTAGATTTAAAAGAGTGACGAGTTCTATTTTGATTTATAAAGTTAGTGTCTATTGTATTTATTAATTTATTTGTTATAACATTACATATGAGACTAGGCGTTGTTACATTTTTTTTTTATTAAATAATTTAGTTTTTAAATATATTTTTCTAGCATTAATTTGAATAGGCGAGATGAGGTTATGGGTTCAAGTCTTTCCCCTCATTATAAAATTTTAAAAAAAAAAAAAAAAAACCCAAATTACATTGTAATTTGTAATACTTAACAAAAAAAAAAAAAACTGAATATATATTTTGGTCTCAGCCCTCCCAATGCTGAAATCCTGGCTTCGTCCCTGCTTACTCCTATCATGATATACCGAAAAAGATCAAAACAATCACTTAATAATTGTTAATCTCCTCCCGTTGGGAGTATATATAGATTGAATCTCACCATCGGTGGGTTATCTTTATGTAAAAAAATTCATGTTGGGGTCAATTTCTAATTACATATAATTACGACATCGTTTGTAAAAACAATCAAGTAGATTTGTATTTATAAAAATTTAAAAAATCTCGAGATTAGTTTAGAATTCTCTTTCTATTTGATAGGTAAATTGACAATTATACATTTTATTTTTGGAAAAATTGTATAAACTTACCCTGAGGTACATGATAAATGCTTAATATTTAGATATAACGGTTGATCAAGATGGGTGGTTTATAAGTCTAAAAATTCACCCACCATTTATTATAACAAGTCATACTTACCCCTAAGAGTAAATTACTCTTAAACTAATCAAATTTAATACTATTAAATAATAGTTAAATAATTATCAACTAATAATTATCAACTCAAAATAATAATAATAATGAAAAATTAATATCCACATTCAATCTTATAATCATTATATTATGGGAAAATACCATTTTAGTCCCTATGGTTTACCCTATTATTCGTTTGGGTCCCTGTCGTTCCGGTATTGGCCATGCAGGTCCTCGTCGTTTATTTTAATCGTTTTTTTGATCCCTACCGTCAGGTTCTGTTAGGGTTCTGTTAAACAAATGAGGGTATATTGGCAAATGGTTAGTTAATTACTTAATCAAATTAATAAATATAATTAAATTAAATAATACAAATTAAAATACAAATTAAAATATTTTAATAAAAGATTAATATTAAAAAAAATTAAAATGTAATATTAAATATTTATTAAGTTAATAAAAAAAATTAACTTAAAAAATATTTATCTACCGCCTATCCCTCTCTCTTTCTTTTCTTCTTCACATACTTCATGTTCTTCTTTCAACATCTTCTTCTTCCTTTTTCCCCAAATTCCATTCTTCCCCAAATTCCCAAAATTCAATTAGGTTTTTGTCTCCCTTTTTTTCAGATCAAATCGCCGGCGGAGGGGGGCTCCGACGACGACGACTGACGCACGAAGCAGCAGCGAAAAACGACGACGACGATGGCTGGGCGTGAAGCGCGACGGTCGTTTGTGGTTCGCAAAGCCATGCAGCGCACGTCGGTGAATCACGACGGCGCTGTGGTAGTGGCGAAGCCAAGAAGCTCGTCAGCGCGACCGTCGGAGACGAGGCAGCGACCACCGTCCCTCGTGCAGATCGATCGGCATCGACTCTTCTCTTCCAAACACTTTGGTGCCGATTTGAAGTTGATGATTTGGGGTACCGATTTGAAGTTTCTGATTTGGGGTTTGGGGTTTTTGATTTGGGGGTGTGGTGGTTTTTGAAGGTTTGATGGTGGAAGATGATGATGATAAATTTGGGCGATTTGATTTTGGGTCGATTAGGTTTCAAATGTGGTGGTGGCTGGATTTTGGGTGGGTTGTGGTTCACGGCGATGGCTGGTTTGGGGGTGGTGATGGGTGGTTCACGGTTTGGGGTTCACTGATCTCATGGGTGTGTTGTGTATGTGTGGTGAATCGGTTTCGATTTGATTTAAATTTGGGTCGATTGTTGTATGAAAATTGTTGAATGTTGTTTGTTGGTATTGATATATTGCAGGAAGAAAAATTGATTAATCTAGTGTTAGTGATGATGATGATATGTTAATCCATCCATATTTATGGGAATTGTAGTGTATATGTTGAATTATTGTGCTGGAATTTTGTGGGTTTGTGTGTTTTGTTCTTTAGGTTTACTGTTAGTGATGATGATATTAATTCGTTTTTTCTCCTTAAATTATTAGATAATAATTTAATTTATATTATGTTTTTAAAATTAAATAAATAATAATAAAAGATATCTCCACCATCTATCTCAAAGATGGACGGTGGAGATCCATCTTCTTTTTTTTAAATATATTTATTATTATTATTATCATTATTATTATTATTATTATTAAATTTAAATAAAAAATAAAAAAGAGAAAGTGAGGTTTTTAATTTTATTTATTATTGTTTTAATTTGTTTTATATAATTTTAAATTTTTTGTTTTTTATTTTTTAAAATTTAATTAAAACGGATTTTTAATTATTATTTTCAAATTTATTATTTTTAAATTGTTATTAGGGGCATAACGGTCATTTGACCTTCTGCACATGTCAGGTCGTCAATTTTCACGGAAAACATCACAGAAGGACTAAACGGGCTAATACTGGAACGACGGGGATCAAAACGGATAATAGGGTAAACCATAGGGACTAAAATGGTATTTTCCCTTATATTATTATTATTATTATTTTGAGCTGATACTATTATTTTTATTAAAAGTTTATTATTGTTTAATAGTATTAAATTTGATTAGTACTCTAACCCTAATTTACTCTTAGGGTCACTTTTTCTAATAAAGGGTGGGGGTATTTTAGACTTTTAAACCACCAAACTTGGTCAACCGTTATATCTAACGGTTGTTGACTAATATGAGGGTAAGTTTGTGTAATTAATACAAAATGTTGAATATTAAGTTTTTAAGCTATATCTTAGGGTAAATTTGTGCAATTTGTCATTTATCTTTAAATCCACAGTTTAAGTGTAATTAAATTCATGTGTTTCGTATTTTGCTTTACCCCCATAATACATGTGAGTTTATGTAAGAATAATGCTTGAGTATTGACCGTCAATACCCAAAATAGTGACCCTGCCAATGAGAGTGTAGCACGTAGCTCAATTTGTGAGATAAATATAAAAAGTAAAAGAAAAAAGGTCACGTGCTACACTCCCATCGGTGAGGTCAGTACCCAAACATTATTCTTTAAGTAATTTATCCTATTTTAAATAGAGATTGCACAGAGCTTGTAATCATCTTTTGCCTGGGTAATAAAATTCTCTCCAGAGGAATATCATTTTTTTCTTGTTTTATACCCTCCACATTCCACAATGTGAAAGTTACAAATTCTTTATTATATATATTATTTATAATCGTAATATATATATATAATGCTTTTAGAAGTGATAAATTAAGAAATACCCAAGAGTTTATTGATCGGTTGATGAAAAATAATGAATTTGATAAACTATTTATAGTAGATGGATTAACATGAAAATACCAAAACTCTAATACTGTATGATAATATCAATTAAAGTAATAATAATAAACGGATAATCCTAACAATTTGATAATAAACCTAACCTCAACCGATATTCTTAAGCTTAAAAACAGAATCAACTATATGAAGATGTTAGATGTCCACAGCCTCATCATCAACAAAAATCGATCACGACCTCAGTGTATTCACAAAGTCTCGAATGAAATGAAACTTAATATCAATATGCTTACTCCTATCATGATAGATTAGATGAGATTAATGATCTCCGATGGAGGAGATCAAACGATCTCTTTGGTAGAGTTAATCTCCTTTGAGACGGGTGGGGTCTCCTCCCGTCCGGAGACCATATATATTTAATATGGGCCTCCTTTGTAGAGTTGGTCTCTTTATTTTAAATAGAGAGATTGTACATAGCTTGTAATCATTTTTTTCATGTCTTGATTAAATTCTCTTGTATTTCTTCTTCTTTTATACCTTCCACATTCCACAATAGTTACAATTAAGATATTGTTGACTAATGATGTCAATGTTACAAATTCTTTATTATATTATTTATGATAGTAAAATATATAAATTGATTACCTTTAGAAGTGAAAAATTACTGTAAATTTTAGTAAGCATATCCATCACCATATTCCCCTTCCTCACCGGTGGAGAGAAACTTGGGTGCAGCAGATCTACGGCCATGTATCTTCCGCTGAGATCCTGCCATGCCCATGTGGCAAATTCCTTACTATTCAATAGTGGTATGGGTGATATTTAAATTCATCTTGCTTGTGCAATCCTTTCAACGAAACCAGCAATTTCGAAGCTGCAAAATTCAAACAAACCATACAATAAAAATCCAGTTAATAAGTTACACAACACAATTGCACATTTTTTTTTTTTTTTTTTTACTTCTTGAAAGTTGAGAATTTTACAAGATAACTAGGTATGGTGATTGGTGACACGTGCAAAGCACGTGCTCAAATCCATATTCAACTTTTTTCTTTTATATATAAAATTATTTATATATTTTTCAAAACTAAAAATCTAGATAGAAAGAATTTGAAAATGATAAATTGCCATAAAAAAAAAAAAATGAATTCAATAATAAGGAATTTTCAACCAATATCACTACTAAAACACCAATTACTACATAGTTTTCATTAGCATACACTTTATAATCTTCCAAAAATCAAACCATTTTCAAATCAAGAGAAAATATACATATCATTAAAATGAAAAAAAATATATTACAAATCCTTAAAACTCATGTAAACTCTACACAGTTAGGATGGCTTGCCCATGTAAACTCTTCATTGTATCAACAATCAGAGGCAGAAGACATCATGGTTTCGATCTCATACACATTCTACATCATCTTCAAGACTCTTGCAAGATCGATAGGCAGAAGCTATCATGGTTTCAATCTTATACACATTCTACATCATCCTCAATAAGCTTGCAAGGTTGATGTCTCACTCTTTCATCATCTAAGTCTACTTAATGATAAAACAAAACGGGATTGCAAAAAAATCGATACACAACAGTTACTTGACCTAAAAATTCTTGCACATTCAAATGCTACTGATGAAGATTGAGCATTCGTGGAAAATAAATAAATATTAATAAAGCATTTGAAAACCACAAACAAAATATAGTAGATTAAAGTTATTTTGCCATATCTTTTCAAACGCACTTGAGATCATTCTAAAAATTGAAGAACAGAGACTTATAACCAATCCAAAAGAACTTGAACTATTGTCATACTCAATTGGTTTCCATAAATTAATTAATAACGTTGAAGGGACAACTTAAAATCCACACACAAGAAGATTCACCTAATTTTTGTTTTGGTTGTTTTCACATTAATAAATTTCTTTTTCTTCCTAAGGTTAAAGATAGCAAACACAATTATACAGAAACAGAGACATTTAACTCTTCTGAGACTGCAAATAATAAGGTTAATAATGCCACCCTTAAAATGTTATAACAAGCTTGTCGAACAATTAAATGTACGTGGATTGGGGAAAAAAACAAAATCATTTTTAAATTTTTCATAAATGAAGTCCTTCTAAATGGCAAGTAAAAATAAAGCTATCACATTTTGCTGTATCTAGAGCTAATAACTAATCACAATCCATAATATTAAATCAGTATCATGAAAAATTCCCCTTTCTAAATAAACTACCACAGTAGTTAAGCTTTTTACTTTAGTCAAATTGAGCTCAAAAATTGTAAACTAAATATAATTTGGAAATGACATATGTAACTTTTCTTAATCAATAGTGTGCATACATATCTAAGTAATTTTGAAATCTAACAAGGCTAGAAGTGTCATTTCCTTATCAAACAAAATCAATGGGGCTATAATTTGGATGGCTACCTCATTTTTTATATATAGTCAAATAGATAAGCAGCAACTCAACTACCAAAATGAAGTACTATTTACACAATGACACAGTCACACAACTGAAAGTCCTCAGAACTTTTAAGATTTTACAGACTATATATTACAGTCAAACAAGAAAAGAAACACACCCCTCGCGTTTAAACAACAATCAGGAGTTTTGAAGGAGCCTTTTGCAGAAGCATCACAAGCCATACAAAGCTGTAAAATATTCGTTTGTTCTGGCGAGATTCGTACATTTTCATCTGATTGTTTTCAACTAAATGCATCTGGTAGTGTATCATTTCCAGCTCTACTGAGGTGACTAGATTTATTGCCCTGGTTTCAATAAATCGATCCCTAGTAGCTTTTACTAAGTTCATCTAACTTCGATTGATTCTCTGTGTTCTTTTCTAATTCTTTGGGTTTGGTTACAGTAATTGATTATTATTATTTAAAAAAAAAAAATGGTTACAGAAATTATAATATAAAATACAAGTCGAAAAGTTTATCAAAGAAATCCATGGAGCAGCTTAATTTTTGCAGCTCAGGCTGCTTCATCTGACTGATCAGAATCAATACTAATTTTGTTTCTAGATAATAATTCTTAAAAAAAAACAACGAAAAAAAAGGTTTAGTTGAAATACCAGCAGAGTGAAATTAGCAGGCTGCAGCTCCCCAATTCTAACCACCTACTGAATTAAGCTACAAGAATTCAAGTAGGTGAGTGTGTGACATAAATTTGTAAAATCAGATCAAATATATAGGTTAATTATTATTAGTAGTATTACAGTATTACTTTTTATTGACAACAATAGGCTTGGACTTAGGAGTTTAGCCAGATTAATTCAAAGAGACTGAGCAATACAAGCAAAACTCCAATAACAACTCTCATTCAACACAAGGCAAGATGAGATTGACCCAGTGGTATGTTACTCACACATACACCACGAGGTTATGGGTTCAAGTCTCTTCCCCTCCCCAACCCCCGAATTATTGTAATATTTCAAAAACAAAACTCTCACACAACACAACAGATGTCTTCCTACACTGGCTAGTAAATGCACCACAAATATTTATTAATTTACGCTCTTGAAAGTTATCATGCAACGCTTAAATTTAGAGAATTTTAGAGTGGTGTTATTATATTAAACTATATATATATATATATATATATATATCCTTATAAATTTATACATTTTCACCTAAATTTTGTTACTTTATTCTCTTTCGCCTATCTCAAACATATATATATTTTTAAAAGGAACAACTATCATTAAACAAGAGAAGCAAAAACAAACATATCTCAAATATTTTATTTTTGTATAAACCCTTTCAAACAAAACTTCTTCAATCTTATTGACTCCGCCACAGTTAATTTATAAATCAAGTTGATGTTCTATCATTTTGGTCAACTAATTGAGGTCATCTTCTATATCATGTCTGTCTTACCTACTTTCACTAAAAAATTGTCTTGCACAACTCAAGAGGATTACTTGAATGTCTCAGCTACCACTAAAATTGTTAGTATTTTTTTTTTTTTGGAAAAAAAATATGCATAAGTGGTAGTCATTTCCTTGGATGAACATAATTTCCATATCATTCCCTAATTTATATACAACCCAATTAAAAATGATTAAACGCTGTAAAAAGCAGTATATGTAAGTAAATTATCAATAGCTATCAACAATACTAACAAATAACTCAAAAAATTAATCTAAAAATCAACTCAAATGTTTATTATCATATATATATATATAAACACACACACAAATCATGAAATGATGCTGTAAATGATACAATAGAACATAGATATATGAGAAAATTGTATGACTAATTATGGCCCAAGTCCAAATAAAATTTCATACTTGTTTAAAAAAGGAAAAAAAAAAAAAAAAAAAAATCCTCTCTTGCAAACTTGAATACCAAGGAAATTGAGAAAGTCAATGGAGTTATTGTTAGAGGCAAGGAAGTGAAGCTAAATTATTATGCTATCAATGATTATTATGAATTGCCTGATAGAGAGTACGACTTCAAAAAGTTGAATGCTAGAACATTATGTGGCAATATCATTAGGTGTAAGCAAAGTAATTCTTACTTTATACCCCAAAGAAAATGCCTACACCGAAAGAGGAGGTCATTGCCTCCTATAATGAAAGAGTGGGAGGGTGTCCTCCATCAATCATATTGGCTCATGTCTCTTCCAATGGTTAAGGATGACAACAGCAACTTATTCCCCCCTGAAGGCAACCTCTAGTGATTTTGTTTTGCCACTATTCATTATTAAAAAATTTAAATTCTATTCATAATTTTGCATTTTCTTTATATGTAAATTTATACTTTAAAACTTCCTTTATATAAATAGTATTATAACCTTTACTAATTAAGTAGTATTTGAGTGCCGCGAATGGCATGGGAGGTGAGAGCCTAGGAATCCAAACAATTCCCCTTTGAAAATGTCTGGAAAATTTTCCAATAAGATAATTCTCTCATTATCGCATTGTAAAATAAAAACACAGTAAATAATTTCTGAAAACTTTTCCCCATAAAATGAAAAAAATTCAAAATCAACTAGTCAATAATGTGTAGGCTCAACTTACTTTTATATAATCTCCAACCGAAAAGAGCTTTGATATATGCAAAGATAACCCACCAAGCATATGCCTAAGGATGTCTCTGGCAGCAAGAGCTACAGCCACTCCTACACAAAAATATAGCCAAAGAATAGTAAAATTATATGCCTTCTCTAAATTGATCTTAATGACAGCACCTTGCAGTCTAGATTTCTGGTATTTTTCTACCATACCATTGGAATTTAACATAGAATCCAAAATTTATATTATTACAAAAAATAAAGAAGAATTTTGTTATATGGATATATTGATGTTTATAGGCAAAAAATAAGAGCTATATAAGGCACTAAATCAATATGATATAACTATATAAGATAAAGTTACACATTTATGATAACTCAGATATTTTAGCATCAATATGATATAACTACATATGGCAAGATTAAATATTGTGATGTCAAATATGGTAACATCCCCCATCAAAATCGAGGTGGTTGCTTAGAAACCAACTTCAGTTTACAAACGACATAATGATGACGGTGTGATGATGACTATGGAAATCTTAGTATGAGGCCAGTTAATTATCATGATCAAAACATTCCGAGATGATGCGGTATGTGATGATCCAAAAGTGATGAGGGACCTGGTAACCTGAATTCAGAGATCTTGAAGTGATGAGTGATATGTACATCTCAATCCAAAAATTAAATGAGAAATGGGCAACAGAGTGAAGATTAGAACAGGGAAGCACCATAAAGATTGAAATGAGAATACTATCCTATGAACCTAAACTTGAGATTGACCAGTAAAATAAAGCAATAAAGAGAACACAGTTTAGTTTTGAGGAAGAACTTGTTATCTCTAATTAATCCAAGGAAACTGAAATAAGAAAACTACCACTTATATCTACGTTATTCCTCCCTAAATACAACTATGAACTATGATTTGTTTTCAGTTCTTTTGTCCGCCCCAACTGCATCCTTTTAACATTTCAAATACCTCCTTTATACAATCTTATAAGCGTTTCTGGAGTTCAGCATCTCTGCAGCATCACAAACACGTCCTCTTCTATCAGACTGAGAAGGCTAGATTTCCATATTTCTCTCCAGCATCCTTGAAAGCTTTCCTAACATCTATTAGTACAGCTGTGTCTAAAACATACCAGCACTCTGTTCCATTCACCGTACACCAGACTTTCTTGGAAGTTGACTCCTTTATTGAAGTTCTGAAATCTCCCAACTAAACTGCTTCCCTAAGATGGATTGGTTTGATCAAACTCAGCAGTCTCCTGATTTTAAGCCATATAGGATACTTCCTAAGGCTTCTTCCTTAATCAAATGTGGTAGAAATTATCTCAAACTCCAGTAGAAAACCCCATCCAAGCTACTAAAGTCGGCTTCTTAATTCCAAGCTTTGAAGCAACCAAGAATCATACGTTTGGAAAGTAACTTTTTAAATTTACTCCTCTCCTCCATAATCAGCATACAAGTTCTAGATTCCTCCTTAATCTATGACGAGAGAACTTTGTTTTCAGTCATAACACTCAAGAAGGAATTACTGAAATTACTACCTGGAGCAAACTTTCCCGCGATCCTATTTGATGCCCATTGTTTTTCCTTTCTTTCCCTTTCTAATATGCTAAACCAGAAGCCTAGAAAAACAAGAAACTAAAGCTTGTGACCTTAGTTTTAACATCATTAACTGTAACTTAGAATGAAAATTGTTATCTATTAAGCAGCACCTGTATTCACACAACTAACTAATGAAACTCTGTCCAGAATTAACATCCTTCTCCAATGATTTCAAGACAATTCGAAGAAACTAAACCACCATAAGTATAACCATTCCAGATTCAGATAGGAAATTTATTCTCCTTTTCTATGATTTCTAAGCAACCAAACAAGGATTAAGATTAATTGAATTCACTCTGAGAAAACGAAAAATAAAAAAAAACACAATTAACTTACTCGCAGCAGTTGAATTTATGGAATTGCATGGCTTCTTTGAATAAAAACACAATTAGCTCAGGCTGCTTCATCGGACTGATCAGAAGCAATACTAATTTTGTTTCTAGATACTAATTCTTTAAAAAAAACAAGGAAAAAAAAAGGTTTAGTTGAAATACCAGCAGAGAGAAATTAGCAGGCTGCAGCTCCCCAATTCTGACCACCTACTGAATTAAGCAACAATAATTCAAGTAGGTGTGAGTGTGTGACATAAATTTGTAAAATCAGATCAAATATATAGGTTAATCATTTAGGTTATAAATTAGGTTCCATACTCAGGTAGAAATAAAATAATCGTAGTAATAATAATAATAATTATTATTAGTAGTAGTAGTATTACAGTATTACTTTTTATTTTGACACCAATAGGTTAGGACTTAGGAGTTTAGCCGGATTAATTCGAAGAGACTAAGCATTACAAGCAAAACTCCAATATCAACTCTCATTCAACGCAAGGTAAGATGAGATTGACCCAGTGGTATGTCACTCACACATATACCACGAGGTTATGGGTTCAAGTCTCTTCCCCTCCTCAACCCCCGAATTATTGTAATATTTCAAAAACAAAACTCTCACACAACACAAGAGATGTCTTCCTACAATGGCTAGTAAATGCACCACAAATATTTATTAATTTACGCTCTTGAAAGTTATCATGCAGCACTTACATTTAGAGAATTTTATAGTAGTGTTATTATATTACACTATATATATATATATATATATATATATCCTTATAAATTTATACATTTTCACCTAAATTTTGTTACTTTATTCTCTTTCGCCTATCTCAATTTTTTTTTATTTTTTTTTTGGAAAGGAACAACTATCATTAAACAAGAGAAGCAAAAACAAACATATCTCAAATATTTTATTTTTTATAAACCCTTTCAAACAAAACTTCTTGAATCTTATTGACTCCGCCACGGTTAATTTATGAATCAAGTTGATTTTCTATCATTTTGGTCAACTAATTGAGGTCATCTTCTATATCATGTCGGTCTTACCTACTTTCACTAAAAAATTGTCTTGCACAACGCAAGAGGATTACTTAAATGTCTCAACTACCACTAAAATTGTTAGTATTTTTTTTTTATGAAAAAAAATATGCATAAGTGGTAGTCATTTCCTTGGATGAACATAATTTCCATATCATTCCCTAATTTATATACAACTCAATTAAAAATGATTAATTGCTGTAAAAAGCAGTATATATAAGTAAATTATCATTAGCTATCAACAATTATTTAATTAATTTGAAGTAATGGAAAATAACTCAAAAATTAACCTAAAAATCAACTCAAATGTTTATTATTATCATATATATATATACACAAATCATGAAATGATGTTGTAAATGATACAATAGAACATAGACATATGAGAAAATTGTATGACTAATTATGGCCCAAGTCCAAATAAAATTTCGTACTTGTTTAAAAATGGAAAAAATAAAAATAAAAAAATCCTCTCTTGCAAACTTGAATACCAAGGAAATTGAGAAAGTCAATGAAGTTATTGTTAGAGGCAAGGAAGTGAAGCTAAATTATTATGCTATCATTGATTATTATGAATTGCCTGATAGACCGTGCAACTTTAAAAAGTTGAATGCTAGAACATTGTGTGGCAATATCATTAGGTGTTAGCAAAGTAATTCTTACTTTATACCCCAAAGAAAATGCCAACACCCAAAGAGGAGGTCATTGCCTCCTATAATGAAAGAGTGGGAAGGTGTCCTCCATCAATCATATTGGCTCATGTCTCTTCCAACGGTTAAGGATGACAACAGCAAATTATCCCCCCTTAAGGCAACCTCTAGTGATTTTGTTTTGCCATTATTCATTATTAAAAAAATTAAATTCTATTCATAATTTTGCATTTTCTTTATATGTAAATTTATACTTTAAAACTTCCTTTATATAAATAGTATTATAACCAATACTAATTAAGTAGTAATTGAGTGCCACTAATGCATGGGAGGTGAGAGCCTAGTAATCCAAACAATTCCCCCTCTGAAAATGTCTGGAAATTTTTCCAATAAGATAATTCTCTCATTATCGCATTGTAAAATAAAAACACAGTAAATAATTTCTAAAAACTTTTCCCCATCAAATAGAAAAAAATTCAAAATCAACTAGTCAATAATGTGTAGGCTCAACTTACTTTTATATAATCTCCAATTGAAAAGGGCTTTGGTATATGCAAAGATAACCCACCAAGCATATGCTTAAGGATGTCCCTGGCAGCAAGAGCTACAGCCACTCCTACACAAAGATACAGTCAAAGAATAGTCAAATTATATGCCTTCTCTCAATTGATCTTAATGACAGCAAGTTGCAGTCTAGATTTCCAGTATTTTTCTACCATACCATTGGAATTTAACACAAAATCCAAAATTCATCTTATTACAAAAAATAAAGCAGAATTTTTGTTATATGATACATCGATATTTATTGGCAGAGAATGAGTGTTATACAAGGCACTAAATCAATCTGATATAACTATATAAGACAAAATTACACATTTATCATAACTCAGATTTTTAGCATCATATATGATATATGGCAAGATTAAATATTGTGATGTCAAATATGGTAACATCCCCCATCAAAATCGAGGTGGTTGCTTAGAAACCAATTTCAGTTCACAAACAACATAATGATGACAGTGAGATGATGACTATGGAAATCTTAGTATGAGTCCAGTTAATTATCATGATCAGAACATTCTGAGATGATGCGGGATGTGATGATCTGGATGATCCAAAAGTGATGAGGGATCTGGTAACCCGAATTCAGAGATCTTGAAGTGATGAGTGATATGTACATCTCAATCCAAAAATTAAATAAGAAATGGGCAACAGAGTGAAGATTAGAACAGGGATGCACCATAAAGATTGAAATGAGGATACTATCCTATGAACCTCAACTTGAGATTGACCAGTAAAATAAAGCAATAAAGAGAACACAGTTTAGTTTTGAGGAAGAACTCATTATCTCTAACTAATCCAAGGAAACTGAAATAAGAAAACTGCCACTTATATCTACTTTATTCCTCCCTAAATACTATGATTTGTTTTCAGTTCTTTTGTCCGCCTCAATTGCATTCTTTTAACATTTCAAATACCTCCTTTATACAATCTTATATGCGTTTCTAGAGTTCAGTTGCCGTTTGGATGCCATCTCTGCAACATCACAAACACGTCCTCTTCTATCAGACTGAGAAATCTAGATTTCCATATTTCTCTCCAGCATCCTTGAAAGCTTTCCTAACATCTATTAAACTTTCTTGGCAGTTGGCTCCTTTATTGAAGTTCTGAAATCTCCCAACTAAACTGCTTCCCTAAGATGGATTTGTTTGATCAAACTCAGCAGTCTCCTGATTTTAAGCCATATAGGATACTTCCTAAGGCTTCGTCCTTAATCAAATGTGGTAGAAATTATCTCAAACTCTTGTAGAAAACCCCATCCGAGCTACTAAAGTCGGCTTCTTCCAAGCTTTGAAGCAACCAAGAACCATACTTTTGGAAAGTAACTTTTTAAATTTACTCCTCTCCTCCGTAATCAGCATACAAGTTCTAGATTCCTCCTTAATCTATGACGAGAGAACTTTGTTTTCAGTCATAACACTCAAGAAGGAATTACTGAAATTACTACCTGGAGCAAACTTTCCCGCGATCCTATTTGATGCCCATTGTTTTTCCTTTCTTTCCCTTTTTAATATGCTAAACCAGAAGTCTAGAAAAACAAGAAACTAAAGCTTGTGAGCTTAGTTTTAACATCATTAACTGTAACTTAGAATGAAAATTGTTATATATTAAGCAGCACCTGTATTCACACAACTAACTAATGAAACTCTGTCCAGAATTAACATCCTTCTCCAATGATTTCAAGACAATTCGAAGAAACTAAACCACCATAAGTATAACCATTCCAGATTCAGATAGGAAATTTATTCTCCTTTTCTATGATTTCTAAGCAAACAAACAAGGATTAAGATTAATTGAATTCACTCTAAGAAAACGAAAAATAAAAACACAATTAACTTACTCGCAGCAGTTGAATTTATGGAATTGCATGGCTTCTTTGAATATCAAAACCACAGTTACTTCAAATACAATCTCAACAAGAGAATTCAAAACTAAAGAAGAAAAAAAAATACAAAGAGAAGGGTTTTTGAGTCTGACGAGATAAGGAGAAAAACATGGGTAGCACTCTCTCATTATGTCAGCTCTGCAACCCTCCAATTACAGTGTGCCATGTCATAAAACTTGCGAAAACTTTAAAATCTGAATTAACTTACCCTTCTAAATTATGCGCGTGTGACATGTCACACTGGAACTGCCCAATCTCACTGCTTGTATGGTGAGATCTTCCCCAGTAGATTCTTTTCTCAGATGTAATCATTTCAGAAATAATAACAACCGTTGGATGTTCATCAAACTGTTCAAAGAAAGTAGTATCAAAAATTAAAAGAGATATTAAATGTTTGTTTGGTTAGACTTTCTACGGCTTCAAAACTCTATTAACCGTCTCTTTTTTTTTTTTTTTTGGAGTTGTTTGGTTGGACATTTAAAATTGTTTATTTTAAATTCGAGTTTAAACAAGCTCATGGGGAGGAATTTCTCTAAATAGACATTATTTAAAAATTAAAAAAAAAAAAATCTACTAACCAAATAACTATGATTTTTTTTTTTTTTTTTCAAAAACTCTAGAGATTTTTTAAAAGCCCAACAAATAAGCTTTTAATCATTTTGTTAAAAATAATTATATAATTTTGTTTTATAAGATTACATATTTTGGAATTAAATGTCACTTAATTTCTTTAAAATAAATTAATAATGACTAGAAACTTAAAACTAATGATTTCTATTAAATTAATATATTAACTTTATAAATAAAAAGTTTCATAATTTTAACTAATATATGTCTATAGCTAATTGTAATTTTTGAGTTATTCACTTTTTTTTTTTTTTTGTTTTTTTGTTTGATTCATTTCCATTGTATTGCTCGGTATTGCTCAGGAGTGATGTGTTTTAAAACTTATGCTATTATTAGTTCCTTTCTAGTTACTTGTAGGAAAGGTAATGGAGTGGATAGGGGATTGATATCCCAATATCAATTCATGTATCCGTTTGAGATATATATATCTTTATCCTTGTATCCATCACTAATTCTAAGTAAGTGGGATGGATTCGGGGAAACCCCAAATTGAGGTAGGGAAATTCATCTCCGCTAAATCTATCCCCGTATTTGATGAAAAATATATAAAATTTTGAAACAAATTGAAAGATATCTCAAAAACTTCAATTACATTAAATATTTTAGATAACTCCACCAAATATTATTTTGCATACAAAATTTTTATATTTTTAAAATATTAAAATTGATAATTGAGCCAGATGGGGATGGATATCCATAGACGATATCCATCCTCATCCCTGAAGAAAAAAAAAGAAGAAGAGGATTTTATGATTGTATCCATTTCCGCTCTATCTTTGATATAATAATATACATCCCATTCTAAATGGAGCGAATCCTTACGGATATACAGACCCATGGATAATTTTGTCATCCCTACTTAATTGCAACCCCACATCACGTGCATTTATTGTATATGTATTTGGTATTTAAATCATACTTTAACCTTAGATTCTTCAAATTTATATAAAAAACGCTCATTTAGTATGATAAATTTCTATGTTCGAGTCGAACAGCCGAACAGGGTTATTTTTATTCATTCATGAGAAAACTTTTTCCATCTCATGTATTCCTAAATTGAAAAAAAAAAAAAGAAAAAAAAGAAAAAAGACCATAATATTACTCAAGAACAAAAGCTTATTTACAATTGTTGACCCAAAAAAATGAGAAAAATCAAGCTTATTAACTCATGTTACGATGAAGTTGAAATTGGAAAGTTTAATTCAAAATATTTCTAGAAGATCAAATTTTATGAGCATTGTTGTGAACAAGCTTGTTCTATCTCATGTATCATTGAATTGAAAACACTGTATCATCAATAACAAAAACTTATTTATGATTGTTGTCCAAAAAAAATTGAGAAAATCAACTTATTTTCATAACTCATGTTACAATAAAGTTGAAATTGGAAAGTTTCATTCCAAAATATCAAATATTATGAATATTGTTGAATGATTTTCAAAAACATCTCTTGTTTTGTGGTACACAAGCTATCTCTCTTTCGAACTATAGATTTAATACAGTAAGTAAAAGTGTTAAAAAAAATTAGAAGTTACAGTGGAAAATACTTTACCTCATTTAGGAGATAACACCCGATCGTTGATTCTTTGCAAGATTATTGCAAGCAAGTGTTTTTCAAACCACAAACAGTTGGAACATATGATTGAAGCATGCTCGAAATACCTTTTCTAATCTCCGAAAGCTTGTATAGGTCCTCAAATTCTATATAGATTTTTGCAATTTTTGCAGTTATAGTACTAAATAGATCAGGAGATTTGTTGACAATTTCCTACCACAATTATAATACATGTTAAGAGTTTAATATACTTTTACAATTTAGTTAAAGTTTTTCATTTAGTCAACAAATGCTCAAATATGTTTTATTTATTTATGGTAGTGATTAACATGATGTAATAAAATATAAAATAAACAAACAATAAATTGATAACTTAAAAAAACTCAAAGCTTTTGCTCATGAAGGGGTAGGGACTTTCCAAATTTCAACGGTGCCTACGAACCCATTCATGGACAAAGCAAATGAGGAGGCATTCCGCATAATAATCATATATGAACGAAACTTTCCAACAGTGATTTTGAAAGTTGGAAGGAGATTGACAAGTCGGTCGACAAAATTATTTATAAACTAAATGTATGGAATCACAAACCAATTTATAATCCAAATTCCAATGAAGAAGAAAATTCTAACTGGAACATTTTAAGTTAAAGAACTAATAGTAGAGTTGACAAAATTTACAAAACGATTTCAATTATTGTCAAGAGTGAAAGAAGTCCTAGCAGCTTGTAACCGAAAGAGTGAATTTTGTGGATTCCAATAAAACTCTCATTATTCATTACTTTTAGTGAAACTCCTCTCCACTTCACATTGTCAATTGTGCTTTTGTTGTTTTTGTTAATTATTAGATTCACATAATTGATTGTCGATTTCACATTGTTAATTGTCGGTTTGCAAGATCTTGAAAATTTTGGAGTAACTATTCTGTCATTTGAAATTGTGGGTTTGATAGTCACGCACTTATGCCCATAACTTACCTAAAAGGCCTAAAGCTTTTGCTAACAATATGTAGGGACTTTCTGAATTCTATCGGTGCCTATGAAGTGTGAACCCATTAATATATGGACAAAGCAAATAAGGAGGCATTCAGCATAATAATCAAATATAAACGAAACTTTCCAACGATAATTTTGGAAGTTGGAAGGAGACTAACAATTCGGTCCATAAAATTATATATAAACCAAATGGCATCGAACATAATAGCAGTATTTAGTAACTGGTTGGAGACTTCGACTATCTCAAAGCAATCGATACTATCATCTTGCAACTGAAAAGAAAAAATATATATTTAATATTAGATAAGGAAAGAAACAAAGAAATAAAAGATTTATGTGAAGTGAATCACTTACATTTCAATGGTGCAAAACACCGATACCAAAGACGACTATGGTACGACAAGGAATCCAAAACAATTATAAAGATCCTATAAACTATATTCTCTCTATAATATCCTTTTTTTTTTCTCATTACTATCTTCTACTCTCTTAACACTACAATTTCTCACTTTATTCTCACCGACATCTTCCACTCTATTCTCACTATCATCTTTCACCATTTTCTCACACGAAATTTGATACAAAATGTATGGAATCACAAACCAACTTACAATCTAAATTCCAACAAAGAAGGAAATTCTAACTTGAACTTTTTTATTGAAAGAAATAGTGTCGATGTCGACAAAACTTACAAAACGATTCCAATCATTGTTAAGAGTGAAAGAAGCCCAAGCAACTACAACCGGACTTTTATATATGGGTTTCGATTTTACTGAAACTCCTCTCCACTTCATATTTTTGATTGTGTTTTTGTTACTTTTGTTGATTGTCGGTTTGCAACATATTCAAATTTTACTTTTGTCGAGCAGGGTCGGCCTTGAGATTTTCGGGGCTCAAAGCGAACTATAGAAAATGAATTTACAGGGCTTTGAGATTTCAAGTTGAGATTTTGTATCTGAATTATGAATTTTCGTAGCAAGATTTAAGAGAGTTTTGAAGAACCCTAAATTGATTTTTGATTGTGCTATGGAAAATCCACAACCAATTTGAACCAAACAAAGTCGATCATCACCACCAGACTCACTTACAAAGTTAGTGATCTTTTCCTATTTGAATTCTAACAATCTAACAAAAAGAGGTTTATCAAAAAAAAAATATTGATTTAATTATTAATTACCTTTGATTCTTGGAACAATGACTTCAAGAATGGGTGAACGACTTCAAGTTCAGATTACGGATCTGAAATTTAAAATTTCATAGCAAATAGCAAGATTTAAGAGAGCCCTAATTTGATTTTTGTTCAATTTCGATTTCTGGTTGTCTTACTCTGATAAGAGTAGTATTATACTGTTATTTTTCTTTTTTTAGAATGATAATTGGGTTGTGGGCCTTTCTTAAAAAGAAATATATTTGGTGGGCCTATTTTTAACTCACTTTATGGGCTTTTTTGTTTAAAAAAAATAGGGATACGGTGAGAATATATTTTAAACTCATTTATGGACTTGTTAGATTAAATTTATATATGAGTTATATCTTTAATTTTAAACTTTGGGGGCTCTTACAGATTGGGGCCTTAGACGGTCGCCTCACTGGGCTCCCCTTAGGGCTAGGCCTGTTGTCGGGTCACATTGTTGATTATCAATTTGCAACATCTTGGCGATTTTGGAGTAACTACTCTGCCATTTGAAGTGATGGGCTTGGTGGCCATACCAATGATTTATCAAAAAGGTTTAATTTTTTTGCTAAAGAAAAGGAAAATACTTACCTTACTAAAAACCTCGAAATAAAAAATAATGGTTGAACCTTTCTTCTCAGTTTGTACAATGATTGACGTTAGTCTCATCCCAATCACTTCTCCTTCAAGCTTCTCACCCTGTATTTAAAAATGAAAATAAAACTATAGGAGTAAACAAACTATGACACACAAACATTTTTCATAATTTTTCAAAATGACTAGCAAACTACATCATTTTTGTTTTCCTTTTCATAATAGAACAAGTTATAAAAATGTGAATAAAGTAAATAACTTACTTTGATAGTATCCCCGATCAGAAAGTCTTATTAAGATGTATAAACATCTCTTTGAGTCCATTGAGAAACAGATCTCTTGAACAAAATGTTATAATCACTCATATATAAAAATATAGTAAAAAAAAAAAAAAAAGATAAAAATATATGTATGTATAGTAAATCTTAACATGTAGTATAAATCAGTTATAACCTTAGTACTTAGTCCAAATACTAATGCATATAGAAACTCGGACATTTTAAATGTATAATATGCATGTGCAAACAAGTATTAATGTAATATTTTCCATGAGATGTCATATCAAATATGTTTATATTTAATTATTGTGGTGATTAGCAAGTTGTAATAGAATAAAAAATTTGGAAGCAAACAATAAAAATATAACTTATCTAAAATGTTTAAAGCTTTTGCTAACGAATGTGGGAAGACTTTCCAAATTTATGCGGTGCCTACAAACCCACCCATTGACAAAGCAAATGAGGAGGCATTATGCATAGTAATCACACGAAACTTTTCAATAACAATTTAGGATGTTGGAAGGAGACTGGCAAGTTAGTCGATAAAATTATATAAAAACCAAATGACATCAAAAATATCGGTATTTAATAACTGGTTGGTAACTACTACCGATCCCAAAGCAATTGATGCTATCATCTTGCAACTTAAAGAAAAAAAAAATTGATATCAGACAAAGAAAGAAAACAAAGAAATGAAAAAATTATGTTGAGTGAATCACTTACATTTCAATGGTGCAATACATCAATACCAAATAAAACTGTGGATACAACATGGAATCAAAAACAGCTACAAGGATCTTATAAACTATATTCTAACTATTTCTTTTCACTCTCATCTTCCATTTCTTGACACTATGGTATGTCATGGAATCCAAAATAGCTATAAAAATCCTATAAATTATATTCTCTTTACCAGCTACAAAGTCTACTATGCTAATTTGCCAACATGTATGAGATTCTTTTTTTCTTGTGTTGTGAGAGCAATGTTTGATTGGTTCATGTGGCTATTTTTATCCATTGTCAGCCTCATCGATATTTTGCTCTGATTTATGTGTGTAAAACTTAATCCTATTATTAGGTCCTTGCAAACTCTTATCACAAGCATTTTTTGTATTTATTGTATCTATCTTTATTTGATATTTAAATCTCTACTTGTAAATGTATAATGGGTATGCCAAAAAGCTTAATACTTTTGTTTGTGTCCATATTTGTAAGTTTTAAGTTTGTATGTGTAACTGCCCAATGTGGCTCAGGGCAGGGGCGTACCCATCTTAAGGCCAAGTGGAGCCAGTGCCCTACCTCAATTTTTAAAAAAAAATTGATTTAGTTTTCATTTATATATATATATATATTAACTTAATACAGATGATGACTGACAGCACAGCTATATTGTCTCCATTTTCTATATTGCTGGTGAGGTGTTCAGAGAAGGAAAATACTTACCTTACTGAAAACCCCGAAATAAAAAAATAGTGGTCGAACCTTCCTTCTTAGTTTGTACAATGATTGACGTTAGTCTCATCCCAATCACTTCTCCTTCAAGCTTCTCACCCTGTATTTGAAAATGAAAATAAAACTATAGGAGTAAACAAACTATAAAACACAAACATTTTTCATAATTTTTCAAAATGACTAGCAAACTACATCATTTTTGTTTTCCTTTTCGCAATAGAACAAGTTATAGAAATGTGAATAAAGTAAATAACTTACTTTGATAGTATCCCCGATCGGAAAGTCTTATTAAGATGTATAAACATCTCTTTGAGTTCATTGAAAAACGGATCTCTTGAACCAAATGCTATAATCACTCATATATAAAAATACAGTAAAAAAAAAGATAAAAATATATGTATGTATAGTAAATCTTAACATATCTTATAAATGAGTTATAACCTTAGTACTTAGTCCAAGTACTAATGCATATAGAAACTCGGACATTTTAAATGTATAATATGCATGTGCAAACAAGTACTAATGTAATCTTTCCCATGAGATGTCATATCAAATATGTTATATTTAATTATTGTGGTGATTAGCAAGTTGTAATAGAATAAAAAATTTGTAAGCAAACAATAAAAATATAACTTATTTAAAATGTCCAAAGTTTTTGCTAACGAATGTGCGAAGACTTTGCAAATTTCTACGATGCCTACAAACCCACCCATTGACAAAGAAAATGAGGAGGCATTATGCATAGTAATCATACGAAACTTTCCAACAATGATTTAGGATGTTAGAAGGAGAATAGCAAGTTAGTCGATAAAATTATATAAAAACCAAATGACATCAAAAAGATCGGTATTTAGTAATTGGTTGGTAACTACTACCGATCCCAAAGCAATTGATGATATCATCTTGCAACTTAAAGGAAAAAAAAAAAAAAAAAAAATTGATATCAGACAAAGAAAGAAAACAAAGAAATGAAAAAATTATGTTGAGTGAATCACTTACATTTCAATGGTGCAATACATCAATACCAAATACAACTGTGGATACAACATGGAATCAAAAACAGCTACAAGGATCTTATAAACTATATTCTAACTATTTCTTTTCACTCTCATCTTCCATTTCTTGACACTATGGTATGGCATGGAATCCAAATAGCTATAAAAATCCTATAAATTATATTCTCTTTACCAGCTACAAAGTCTATTATGCTAATTTGCCAACATGTATGAGATTCTTTTTTTCTTGTGTTGTGAGAGCAATGTTTGATTGGTTCATGTGGCTATTTTTATCCATTGTCAGCCTCATCGGTATTTTGCTCTGATTGATGTGTGTAAAACTTAATCATATTATTAGGTCCTTGCAAACTCTCATCACAAGCATTTTTTGTATTTATTGTATCTATCTTTATTTGATATTTAAATCTCTACTTGTAAATTTATAATGGGTATGCCAAAAAGCTTAATACTTTTGTTTGTGTCAATATTTGTAAGTTTTAAGTTTGTATGTGTAACTGCCCAACGTGGCTCAGGGCAGGGGCTGACCCATCTTAAGGCCAAGTGGAGCCAGTGCCCTACCTCAATTTAAAAAAAAAAAATTGATTTAGTTTTCATTTATATATATATATATATATATATATATAGTCATTCTACTATCAGTTCGTGCTAATATAAAATATATTAGGACGAAGAATATATACCATAGATTATGGAGAAGTTTTGACAAGTGCATACACTTTGAGTCAAAGTATATAAATCTAATGGTCTACATTCTTCGTCATGATATTATATCATGACGAACTGACAATATAAAAACTGTATATATATATATTAATTAACTTAATATAGATGATGACTGATAGCATAGTTGGTATTGTCTCCATTTTCTATGTTGTTGGTGAGGTGTTCTTCTCCCACCATTTGCACTTTTCAAGCAAATTAAATATCTTTTTTCTTTAATGCAATTTTATCTTGTAATTTTATTACTTTTTTAATTTACCATCTTTTTCAATTCTTTTCTCAAATTTTCATCTCCTTCTAAAACAAAATAATTCACTTTTTCTTTCTCTGTATTGACAACTTATTAACTACCTTTAATTTGTGTCTACTTAATTCAATTTTATTTTATATTAAATTATATATTATTTTGAACTTTTATTAATAATTTTAGTTTGACATACCTAACACATCCAATTAATACACTCTAAAATCTCAAATATTAATTTATTGTATTAAAATAGTCCATCTATTATTATGATTTATTTTATTTTATCCTTAGTATTTTTATTTTATTTTATAATTTTAATGTTTTCAGCATCAATAAATCAATAATTTACTAATAATTAGAAAAAAAAAAATCAAAAATATGTTTAGTAATATTTATTAATCAATTATTTTTGTATAACTTTAAAGTGAATTCATTATAAATAAATAAATAAATAATCATAAAATTAGAATGTAATGTATTGTTTTAGGAATAAATATTGTAAATTTTAATTGTTTATGTTATTTTTCTTGTTATTATTATTTTTTTTACTATCCCGTTTCTTGTTTTTATTTATTTATTTTAATGTAAGATTATTTAGTTCATCTTAAGTATGTGTTATATTTATTTTGTTTTATCTAAGCTTCATTATACCATCAATTTTTCTATATATATATATATATATATACAACTCATTTTAGTTATAAAAAAAAAAAAAATTACAATTACCTTAATTTTTCAGTAATTTTTTTTACATAATTGTTATTTTGTTCAAATGCCCTACCTGATTAAAATTCCTGGGTCCGCCACTGGCTCAGGGTAAAAATCGCTTATTCAGTATGATAATGTTTCTGGATCAAGGGACATAGTTTTTATCACAAATTTTAACACAATTTCGTAGTCTTTGGATCAATAATATATTAATGGTTTCGATTGGTTCATGTGTCTCTTAATTACTTTTTAGAATGGACTAATTGCACAAACGCCCTTGAGTTTAGGCATAATTGCATGTATATGGAATTTTTACCCATAATTGCACAAACATCCCCTGTAATTAGTTGACTTCGTTAAATCTAACCATTGACCACAATTTTAACCAAAAAATGACCAAAGTGCCCCTAGTTACCTATTTTATTATTAATTATATATATACTTTTTTTTTTGACAATTTATATATATATACTTAAAATAATAATTATATACAATACTTAATTTATTTATTTAACAATTTTTATAATCTATTTTTTAATCCATTTTTTTACATTTTTATAATCCATTTTTTTAAATAAATAAATTAAGTATTATATATAATTATTATTTTTAAGTATATATGTAATTATTTTTTTAAATATATATATAATTATTTTTTTAAGTATATATATAAATTGTCAAAAAAAAGTATATATATAATTAGTTATAAAATAGGTAACTAGGGGCACTTTAGTTATTTTTGGTTAAAATTATGGTCAATGGTTAGATTTAACAAAGTCAACTAATTACAGATTTACAGGGGATGTTTGTACAATTATGGGTAAAAATTCCATATATATGCAATTATGCCTATATTCAGGGGACGTTTGTGCAATTAGTCCTTTTAGAATTCCTATAAATTCTTTCCTTTTTGTTTTTAACATATTTCCTTAATTTTTATTACTCCCCTCTCTCATGCATCACGTATCTGTCTCTCTCTCTCTCTCTCTCTCTCTCTCTCTCTTCAAATTTTACTGTACGGTTTCTATTATCTCTTATTTATTTTTTCTCTCTTCCTTAATCGATTTCTCTTGCCTTTTTTTTTTTTTTTAAAAACAAAACTGAATTTATTTTTTTTCTTTAATCTGTTTCTCTTGTTGCCTGTATGCGATTTTTGACCTCTTTTAGTTTTTTTTTCCTTCTTTTGTCACTCCTCTTCTAATATTTTCTTCTTGAAATTCATTAAAAAGAATCAACATGATATCAATATTTTCATTCGTCATTACTACATTTTGTCCATGGTTTGAAACTTCGTACAAGTTATGAAAACAATGTAATGAAATTAGCAGATGAACACAATTTTTTTTTTCTTAATCAAATTTGGATTCTCATTTAATTTCTTAAGGTGAATATCCATTGATTACGAAAACATTAAAAAAAAAAAAACAAAATGGAGAAAGAGAAAAAAAAAAGGATTTAAAAAAGAAAGAATGTAGTAAGGAGACATAAAATGAAAACGTAAAAATATAAAGATGGAAGGAGAAAAAATGGATTTAAGAAAAATGAGAGAAAGTAGGAGAGATGAGAGCAAGGAGAGACAACATAAAAAAGGAAAGAATTGAAAGGAAATCTAGAAAATAATTAAGAGACACATGGACTAATCTAAACTGTTAATATATTATTGACCCAACGGTTACGAAATAGTGTCAAAAACTGTGTCCCCTGATCCTTCCCCATATATATATATATATATATATATATATATATATAAATACACATGATTATGACAACACCCTACCAGCACCTATAAATACACATGTATTATTCAAAGTTAAGGGACAATTTTTAACGCATCACATGCACATTGCACATTCTACTATTCATAAAATCTCTACTATTTTCTCTTGTGATTTATTCCTTGAGACCTTTGGGCTGACTTGAGCGTTGGAGTGTAAATACCAGTCACCCATCGGCACTACTAATGTTATTTCTGCTTTGTGGGCATGATTTTTGTAGGTTCAGCAGGCTGAGATTCTACTTGCTGAACGAGGTTCCCTACGAGCTTCTTCTTAGCGAAATGAGACTCTCAACAAGATTCTTATCAACAACGACCATTTTTATCCACTCCAATCATGTTGAAGACTAATCCACATGGTAGTCATAGTTTGACTATTCAATGCTCTGAGTGGTCAAGCTCTTGACCTGTCTACGTGGCACCGTTGATAGGTTGACTTGTCTATGATCTAAAAATTACCGTCAACAATTGGCGCTTGAGGAAGGGACTATGAACAATAACTTCGAAGAACCCTTGAACCCTAGTGAATAGTTTCAACAAATTTCAACATAAACCCGCATGAAGATGATGACAATCAACGAACTCCTTACGATTCTCCAGTGTGACACCCACTGCATATTCAATTGAAGTTCTAGCGATTACAACACCGGTGGACGCAACGCCCGAAGCATTTTAGCATGTTCGAACCTACTTACAATGACTGTTGGAGGTGCTAGGGATGGATCATCTACAATACCGGTAGCAAGAGACGCAGTCGCAAGAAAATTCTGAAAGTGGTTCTTACAAAGCTTCAAGATACCTGGTTCCTTTTTCGGAAGACTCATGTGGTATGCCTCAAAGTAAAAGCAGTTCTCATAGAGCTTCAAAGTAATTACCTAAAAATGTTGACAATATGAGGTTGGCTTAGTGGTATATCTCTCATACGTATACTATAAGGTTGTGGGTTCGAGTCTCCCATCTCCCCAAATCCTGAATTATATTGTAATATTTCAAAAAATAAAAAATAAAAAATAAAAAAAAACCTAAAAATGTGTGTCCATATTTCTACATGATGTAGTGCGAGAGTCATACCATTGGAACGTAAAATTTGGAATCTTTTCTAATCTAGATCAAAATAATTTGAACATAAATGAAAAATTCAGAATATTTTCTCACCTATAGCAATAAATAAAATTCCGAGGCATTTGAACAATTTTTGTAAAGTATGATACAATATTGAGTATTTTAACCTTGATTCTTAAAACTTGGTCAGAAAAATAAAAAATTCAAGGTAAAATAAATAATTAAAATCCATATACAATTCCATTAAATATAAAAGTAACAAACAAGTTTGCTTTAGTTTTTTATTTATTTATAATAATAGATAAAATCAATACCAAAATTCACATAAATCCATATTTATTTATTAAAACTCAACTTATTATTATTCTTAGTCTCAAAGTTTAATACTTGATTTTGATGATAACGAGCATTAACAAAGTTCTAACAAAATTTGATTTATTATTATTATTTTTTTTCTTTAAAAAAAAAAAAACAACATTTGAAAGTGTTTTTGTAAAGTTTAAAGTATGTCAAAAATATAGCAAGGATATAAAACTTAAAAAAAAAATAAAAAATTCATCTACACGCATATCAATTATCAAACATTAAGGGAGAACCAAACGGCAAACGCAGGGCCAGCCCTGCTGTTTGGTAGGAGGGGCGGCTGCCCCGGGCCCAAGTGGCCATATTTAGTATGAGTTTAATGGTCCATTTTTGTTTTATTTCAGATCATAAAAGGTTCAAATATTTGTTTTGAGTATCAGTTCAAATGTTTCAAATCAAAAAAATGCATATATATATATATATATATATATATATATAAACCTAAAAGTTAAAATAAAACAAAAAAAATAAAATAGAGCCCAGCTTGGACAAACAAAGGTCCAAAAGGAAATGTTTGTTAAAGCCCAAATTTTTTTTTTTTTTTTTTTTTCCAAACATATCAGTATATCACCTAAATGGCTAATGATTTAGGGTTTCTTGTTTTTCTCTTCGGCCACCAATGCCCAAATTTGATTTCTTTCAATCTCTCTCAACTCTCTAGTTCACACACTTCCTTAGTTACTTAGCTCTATTTCGGTTCTTCGGTGATTCGATTGATTGATTTAGGGTTTTACGCATCATGCATCATACATGTTCACAAAACCCAACTCCTCATTTGACATATCAATTAAAATATATGCCTAGTAAAAATTTGAGAATCTTTTGGATTCAACAATTATTTTTTTCCAATATTTCGCTATTTTTTAATGCTTTATCTTTAATAAAGTCGGAAAAAAAAAATTGTTTTTGTACTGAAAAATTTTCAATTCTTTTTTCGAAACTGCATTGCATTCTTTGTATCATCCATGCAAAAAAAAAATCACTTCAAAATTCAATAATTATCATTCAATTTCACCAAAGATGATATAAATATATCGAAAAAAAACTAAACAAAGGGACCTATTTTAGGTTTTCGCCCCGGGCATCAAAAAACTAGAGACTGGCCCTGACCAAATGCTAAGGGGTGGTTCGGTGCCCTTTTTGGACCTATTTTTGGTTTTCGCATTAAAAAAACCTATCCGATAATGATTTTTAAAAACAAACGGTGAGAACACAAAAAACATAAAAAAGAAAAGAAAAAAAAAAAAAAAACCCTCCTTATACATTACATAAGTGAAACTCATTGAATAGACTTATTGATGTTTTGAGTATTTTTAATTCAATAAAGCTACTTCACCCAAAATTTCCAACCCAAACACGTGTCAATATCACATGGCATCTTGTAAATAGTGACGTTGACCCATGTTTTGTGTGATGTTGACACATGTGTTTGGGTTGAAATTTTAGGGTGGAGTAGCATTACTCTTTTTGATTTCATTGTCCAGTTGAAATACAACATTTTCCACCTGTCTCATTTTCCGCCTCACATTATATTCTGATTTCCCATGTTTATTAAATGGTGCATATTATTTGAATTATATATATTATTTAACACTAATGATGTAGTAAGTGATTTGCTCATTATCCTATGATCTGTATGGTAAGAACTAAGAACAACTCAATTGCCACATCATTTAGGTTGAATTTTAGGTTAATTATTTAGGTTGTATAGTATCACTCTTATTTTATAGGTTAAGCTAAACCAACTTAAATTTATGAGTTAATTTTTTGACTTTGACTTTGACTTCAACTTCAACCTCTCAACCATTTATTTGCTTTTAATCCAATGGTTGAGACAATAGTTGAATTGAAATGTGATTACAACAACTCTTTGGATTAAGATTATATGACGGATATGGGGCTAACGTCAGCGGTGAGCGAGTTCTGATTTACCAGCTTGCATCCTTGTAGGGCCAGGGGTGTGGGCCGGGGTTTCTTATCTGTCATACTCCATGAAGCCAACATATAGGCCAAGCGGGTCATGCAGTTGGGGGCCTGCTTCCAACATACAGGCCATGGTGAGTCACACAGTTGGGGGAGGACAAGCGGATAGGTGCTTGGATGAAGTCCGGGATCCTTGATACCAAAAAAATAAAATAAAAAAAGATTATATGAGTGATTGGATGTTGAAACCAAAAAATGAAGTCATAAATGATAAACGAGTGGTTTAGCCTGACTTGAGTTGTTCTTTTTATTATTATTATTATTATAGAGTTCTATAATCACTCTCTCAACTCACTATCCCAAGCTCTCTCTCTTCTCCGTTTGACAATTATCCATTATTACTTTTTGAAATAAATTTTAGAGCCATCATTTTTTTTTTTTGAAGCATTTAGAGCCATCATTATTGAATTGTTTTTACATGTTATTTACAATTCAAACCATCATATCTTCCTAAATTGCCCTTTTTTACACCAAATTGTCATAGTCATATTAATAATATTATTATTTTATATACCTCTTTTTTATTTTCGAAAATATCATAACAAACACAATTTATACTTGAAAAATTATCATTTTTGTCTATATTATCATAAGCTTTACATATTTTATAAAGTAATTATTTTTATGCAATTTGAAAAATATAGTTAAAAAAAATTAAAATTTCATTAATAATATCAAAACTCAAATATACTAAAAAAATGCAAGATGTCAATGTTTATTGTATTTTAATAACTTTAATATTGTTAATAATATATTTGCTAATTTTATTTTTGAAAGAAAATAAAATAAATTTAATAAATATTATTCAACCTATTTTACCTTTGAAGATTTTTGTTCACATATTTGGAAATGACAACTTGGTGTAAAAAAAAAGGGCAATTTGGGAAGATGTGGATGGTTTTAATTTTAAATAACATGCAAAAATAATTCATTAATGATAGCTCTAAACTTTATTTCTGAAATATTAATATAAGACAAATGTCAAAAGGAGAAGGGAGAGTAGGTTGGGAGATTGTATCTAGCACTCCTCTTATTATTATTCTTAAAGTTATGGGCTGTTTAAGCTTAATTAAGTCACCAAAAGGTCTAGGTTGAGAACTCAATTAATGGAACTTGAGCTTGGATTTTTTTTTTATTTTTTTATTATTTTTTTATTTTTTTATTTTTAAAGAAAAAAAGGGTTGGGCCTAAGTGTTACATAATTTTGTCCAATCTTTTGTATCGTTTATTGGATTTGGAGCTCACTAGTGGGCATAGAATTTCCAGTCTTGCTGGGCCTGGGAGATTTCTATCTCGAAATTGAACCAATCTTAGAAAAAAAATCTATAATATTATTATTAGAAAATATAATTATATTCAATTAGAAAATATTTCTAAACAAAATAATTTAGCTATGTAAAGTTTAATCTATTTTATTTTTATATATTAAAAAAAATAATTGAATTTAAATATATCTAGGCGTTTACTGATAAGAAATTCTAATGAGAGAAAGAAAACTTAATTACTGATTCATGATTACCGTGTTTACTAAAATTAGTTAGGAATAAGATTATGTGTGTCTTACAAACAAATCGGGAATTAAGTTCCTACAGGAGATTCCCACCTAAGGAATCAAGTTCCCTTTCAATCTTTCATTTCCTATGATAATTGATTCCCTTTCAATCTTTCATTCCCTTTCAATCTGTATGATAGGACTCGAACCCCCACAACTAATCATTTTAATTCCTATTAGTCAAGCCGATACTAATTCAATCCAGTCCAATCTAAAACTTCACCAAACAAAGGATATGTATAATATCAAATTCGATCTAGTTCAATTCAATTCAACCCAATCCAATTTAATCAATTAATGCATCTCAAATGCATGAGCCTAGGAGCTTCGTAAATATATTTAACTTCAAAATAGTGTTTGATGTGAAGGAGAACTGGATCATACTGATACAAGTATACAACCAATCTCTTATTCACTCAAAACACACTCTTTATTCTTTCATCTTTGAACAATCTTTCGTTTTGTATTAAAAAAAAATCTTGAATTTAAATTATCTCGAGGGATTTAGTTTATTTATAATTAATCTAAAAATTAAACGAAATTAAAATAAAATATTAGATTTGGAAGTAAAAGAGAGTAGTAAATTAAGTGAATCGTTTATACACAACATTTCATTCATTTCCTAATCAAAGCTTTCATTGTTTCCGTAGGAATCAAAATGATTAGTTGTGGGGGTTCAAGTCATATCATACACATTTTAAAATAAAGGCTAAGGTACTATGAGGTAATTTGGGAGCCTTCTCTTACATGAAATCTTACCTTTTCTGAGCCTTTCTAATTTGTTTTGGCTGTTGGATTCATCACATACAACACCTCTATGGGGTCGAATTGTATTTGGAAACAAGGACGAAGTCAGAAAACTTTATTTACAGGGGTCAATGTAGTAAAATATATTATTTTAAGGGGACCAAATGAAATTTTGTAAAATTTAACTTTAAATGTATAATTTTATTTTTAAAAAAATTTAATAAATTTTTATAATTGGAGCTCCATGGCTCCTGCCAGCACTCCCAATGCAATTAATTTCCTTTGATTTCACGCTGCACCCCCACCCACCAAAATGTAAATCAAACTTTCAAACTTGATATGAACATGATTTGAATCTCAAAATTTTATACATAATTGTCTTGTGATTTTATACATAATCATGGATGTTATAGCTGATTTATATCTACTAAAGGTCACCGTCAAGTCATTTCACTACTAAAAATAAATTTTCATGTAACTTTTGATGAAAATTAAATTTGAGATTATTTCTAAGTCTAGAAAATTTCTCATTAGTTTATGCCTGTCATACAACTATAGTACGTACATGCACAAATTAAAATCAAACAAACAGCACATAAGAAGATGCAATATAATTAGTTTTTATTAGTAGTCTTCTTGCTATTTCGTTGGACTCGCACCAATTCTTGTCTTGCTGTTCAATGGTTCTACTGTGTTTGATTCCGATTATCAATAAAAATCGATCACGATTTCCTTATCTTTCACACTGTCTTGAATGAAATGAAATTTGATGTCAATGTGCTTACTCCAATCGTGATAGACCAAAAGAGATCAAACGATCGCTTAATTTGTTGGAGTTAATCTCCTCCCGTTAGGTGTATATATAGATTGAATCTCGATCACCATCGGTGGATTATCTTTTTTGTAAATTTTTTCATGTTGGGGTCAATTTATAAATTACATATAATTATGACATCGTTTGGAAAATTGACAATTATAAATTTTATCTTTGGAAAATTTGCACAAACTTACCTAGGGATGGCAAAATAACCAATGAGGATGGGGCCTCATGGGGACCCGCACTTATGGGGTGAGGATAGGTTTCAATTTCGTGGTGATAGGGAGAGGATGGGGATAGATAATAAAACCCGTAATGGGTATGGGGCGGGAATGGGTTTTATAATCCCTGCCCCGCCCCGCCCGCCCGCCCGCCCCTCTTAAATTATAATATTTATTTATTTTATTATTTAGTTCAATGTTTATGTTTTAAAGTGATTGAATTTATTTGTTTAGTTTTGAGATTTATATTTATGAGATGCTTTTCAATAGTTTTTTGAAATTACTTTATATATTATATCATATTCATTGGGATATATGTTTATTATTTTAATAATATTAAACTATATATATATATATATATATATATATATTGACAAGATTTAAAAAGAATAATAATTTAGATAAATGGGTTAAATGAGGTAAATTGGGTGGGGATGGGGAAAGCATACCCCGCCCCGCCTTGCCCCGCTGTCGAGTTGCTTTATCTCTTCTGTTTCACGTCCTTAAGGGAAAGTGGCTTTCTCTCCTTGCCTTTACTCTATCTCGGCTTAAAAGTGTTGCTTCTCTTTCATATCATGTTAGTCAAGTAGCTTCTATTGCATGAGCATTCGGCACCTGAACTACATTCAATATCTGTTCTCTCGAAATGCTATCACCAGTGCGCTTGACAAGATCTCCTAGGTCCTTGAGCTTAGCCCCAAGACGTTGGTCTCTAACGAGAAAAAGAGTCGAAGACCAGAGGTCCAAGACGTGAGTGAAGAAGGAGCGTAAGGCTTAGCGCCCTATACCCAAAAAAAGAGGGGGACTTGTTCTGTGATAAACCTTCCTTATTTCAGTCTATCTATAGGCAGATGCCTCTCCGCCTGGATCAGTCTATTAAGAAAAGGATGCAATTGAAGTTGGAAATACTTTGGGCTACAGGAATAAGTCTCGGGTTTATCTATCCAGAATCCACCTACCCTAGCGTAACGAGGAGAAGTAGGCTTAGTCAATGCAAGAGAGGAGATGACAACACGTAACTTGATCTAGGAGTCAGCTTCAAAGCTAGAGCTTGTTGACGGATCAGAGAAGAAATTGAGCCCTAGCCCTGTAAGCCCACACCTGTGTAGAGTAGATCGTTCAACACATGCGGCACAAACCCATTTGTGACCTATTGGTCCTAGTCTCATAGGCGATCGAACGGCCGCCCCCTAATTACTAGACCGACCTACTGTAATAATTCCATAAACACTTCCCATCTTAAAATCCAACGCCGGTTTTGGGTACCTTTTCTTTGTCCAACCTGAACTTCGAGGTTCCGATGAGGTTGTGAGATTTCGAACTCGGCTCGTGCGTGAGCAGCGGATCATGTCAATTTAGCGAACCTGACAGACACATCTTTTTCCTTTTGGGAGGGTACTCCAAGTAGTGGGTACCTCGTAGGACCTCGACCCTCCTACTCGGGTCTTGTATGGATATGCAGGAAGGGGTGCTCCTAGGTGTGTGTAGGGGTTGTGTTTGTTCGCGAGAATGGGTTCCTCGTCAAGTCAGTTTGGGGGGTGTGGACACACTTGCGCGAATTCGGGTAACGGCTACAAGGGAGAAATCGAAAGGAAACTGTACCGGCCTGAGACTGGTTCCGGAGATTCTTTCTTACCCGAACCATCTATTGAGGGGTTTTATGAGGGGATAGGTTTTCAAAAAATAAATGGGGTGTGGTGCGGGGAGAGCCACCCCGCCCCATTGCCATCCCTTTACTTACCCTGAGGTTAGGTACATGATAAATGCTTAATATTCAACATTTGGTGTTAATTATACAAACTTACCCTCATGTTAGTCAACAATAGTTAAATATAAGTAGTAAGGTGGGCACCCAAACCACCAAACCGATCAACCCGCTCAAACCAAACCAATTTAAACGGGTTGGTTTGGTTTTGTTAAAAAAAAAAAAAAAAAAAAAAACCAATTGGGTTGTTTTTGAGCAACCCGATTTATTTGAATTGGTTTATGGGTTGAATTTTATCAAACTGCATAACCCAACCCAAACCAATACATACAATTACATTTTATATATATATATATATCAAATAAAATAATAAACAAATAAATTCACGAAATTCTAACCACCCCACTATTTCTTCTCAAAGTTATTGCATTCCAAGTTGTGGGCACTAACCTAATCTTTTTTAGGGTAAGTAAATATTCCCATGTACTTATCTTAATGTTTCGTGCAAAAAGGTATTGTATAATTGTATGATTATATTCACTCTTCATATTATATGATTCGGCTGTACCAAACTATGTTTATAGTAATTGTTTTTATTTTGTTTCCTACATGTATTAGATAACAATAATGCTAAACATCCCACCTAATATCTCACATTTTTCATCTCACTACATGTAGCATGTGAAGTGTCAAATTGTAAGTGGATACACATTAATGACACCTATCTCATGTATCTACTCACAATTTGACACCTCACATGCCACATGTAGTGAGATGAAAAAGGTGGGATTTTAGGTGGGATGTGTAGCATTACTGATTAGATAATGGTAACGATTACTTGGGTTTCCTTTTTAGCGATTATTGTTTTGCATTTAAGTTAAATTTAGTATTGTAGTAATTATTTTCTATAAACCGTCAAACCAAACCGAACCAAATTGATTTTTATGGTTTGGTTTTACCTTATAATTAGTTTGGTTTGGGTTGTAAAAAACTAATCCGATTAAATAATGGTTTGGTTTGGATATAGTCAAAACCAACCCAAACCCACACCCACCCCTAGAATCTAGATATAACGGTTAACCAAGTTTGGGTGATTTAAAAGTCTAAAAATTCACCCACCATTTATTATAAAAAGTCATAGAGTAAATTACTCTTAAACTAATCAAATTTAGTACTATTAAATAATAGTGAAATAATTATCAACTCAGAATAATAATAATAATAATAATGAAAAATTAATATCCACATTCAATCTTATAATCATTATATTATCGTCATTATTATTATTATTTTGAGCTAATACTATTATTTTTATTAAAAGTTTATTGTTATTTAATAGTATTAAATTTGATTAGTTTAATCCTAATTTATTTTTATGGTCACTTTTTCTAATAAAGAGTGAGGGTATTTTAAACTTTTAAACCGCCAAACTTTTACCCTTAATCTTTAAATCCACGGTTTGAGTGTAATTAAGTTCATTTGTTGCATATTTTGCTTTACCCCCATAACACATGATAGAGATTGCACAGTGCTTGTAATCATCTTTTGCATGGGTAATAAAATTCTCTTCTGAGGAATATCTTTTTTTTCTTCTTTTATACCATCCACATTCCACATTGTGAAAGTTACAAATTCTTCATTATATTATTTATGATCGTAAAAAATATATATTTAATACTATTAGAAGTGATAAATTATTGTAAATATTCGTAACGATATCCGCAATCATATTCTGTTGAGATCCTGCGGTGCAAAATGCAGCATGCATTTGAGTATCTCATGCTGAGATCCTAACGTACATGTGGTGGAATTTACCACGTGACAGTATCGTAGAGGGAGATGCATGATGTATCCAGCTGCACCCAAGATTCTACATCATCCTCAATAAGCTTGCAAGGTTGATGCTATTGATGTCTCACTATTTCATCATCTAAGTCTACTTAATGTACATAAAACAAAACGGGATTGCAAAAAAATCGATACACAACAGTTACTTGACCTAAAAATTCTTGCACATTCAAATGCTACTGATGAAGATTGAGCATTCGTGGAAAATAAATAAATATTAATAAAGCATTTAAAAACCACAAACAAAATATAGTGGATTAAAGTTGTTTTGCCATATCTTTTCAAAAGCACTTGAGATCATTCTAAAAATTGAAGAACAGAGACTTATAACCAATCCAAAAGAACTTGAGCTATTGTCATACTCAATTGGTTTCCATAAATTAATTAATAAGGTTCAGCTAATTTTTGTTTTGGTTGTTTTCACATTAGTAAATTTCTTTTTCTTCCTCATTTCAAAATCATTTATTTTTCCTCTATCAAAAGAAGAATTAAGATGATGTGTTTTCTAGACAAGAGAGGTTGGCCCAATGGTATGCCCCTCACAAGTCACACCTACACCACAAGGTTGTGGATTCGAGTCTCTCCCCTTTACCCAAACCATAATTATCTAGAGCTAATAACTAATCACAATCCATAATATTAAATCCATAATATCATGAAAAATTCCCCTTTCTAAATAAACTACCACAGTAGTTAAGCTTTACTTTAGTCCAATTGAGCTCAAAAACTGTCAACTAAATATAATTTGGAAATGACATATGTAACCTTTCTTTATCAATAGTGTACATACATATCTAAGTAATTTTGAAATCTAACAAGGCTAAAAGTGTCATTTCCTTATCAAACAAAATCAATGGGGCTATAATTTGGATGGCTACCTCATTTTTTATATATAGTCAAATAGATAAGGCAGCAACTCAACTACCAAAATGAAGTACTATTTACACAACGATACAGTCACACAACTGAAAGTCCTCAGAACTTTTAAGATTTTACAGACTATATATTACAGCCAAACAAGAAAAGAAACACACCCCTTGCGTTTAAACAACAATCAGGAGTTTTGAAGGAGCCTTTTGCAGAAGCATCACGAGCCATACAAAGCTGTAAAATATTCATTTTTTCTGGAGAGATTCGTACATTTTCATCTGATTGTTTTCAATTCAATGCACCTGGTAGTGTATCATTTCCAGCTCTACTGAGGTGACTAGATTTATTCCCCTGGTTTCAATAAATCAATCCCTAGTAGCTTTTACTAAGTTCATCTAACTTCGATTGATTCTCTGTGTTCTTTTCTAATTCTTTGGGTTTGGTTACAGTAATTGATTATTATTATTTATAAAAAAAAATGGTTACAGAAATTATAATATAAAATACATGTCGAAAAGTTTATCAAAGAAATCCATGGAGCAGCTTAATTTTTGCAGCTCAGGCTGCTTCATCTGACTGATCAGAATCAATACTAATTTTGTTTCTAGATAATAATTCTTAAAAAAAACAAGGAAAAAAAAGGTTTAGTTGAAATACCAGCAGAGCGAAATTAGCAGGCTGCAGCTCCCCAATTCTGACCACCTACTGAATTAAGCTACAAGAATTCAAGTAGGTGTGAGTGTGTGACATAAATTTGTAAAATCAGATCAAATATATAGGTTAATCATTTACGTTATAAATTAGGTTCCATACTCAGGTAGAAATAAAATAATCATAGTAATAATAATAATTAGTAGTAGTAGTAGTATTACAGTATTACTTTTTATTTTGACACCAATAGGTTAGGAGTTAGGACTTAGGAGTTTAGCTGGATTAATTCGAAGAGACTAGCATTAAAAGCAAAACTCCAATAACAACTCTGATTCATCACAAGGCAAGATGAGATTGGCCAATTAGCATGTCACTCACACATACACCACGAGGTTATGGGTTCAAGTCTCTTACCCTCCCCAACCCCTGAATTATTGTAATATTTCAAAAACAAAACTCTCACACAACACAAGAGATGTCTTCCTACACTGGCTAGTAAATGCACCACAAATATTTATTAATTTACGCTCTTGAAAGTTATCATGCAACGCTTAAATTTAGAGAATTTTAGAGTGGTGTTATTATATTAAACTATATATATATATCCTTATAAATTTATACATTTTCACCTAAATTTTGTTACTTTATTCTCTTTGGCCTATCTCAAATATATATATATTTTTGAAAAGGAACAACTATCATTAAACAAGAGAAGCAAAAACAAACATATCTCAAATATTTTATTTTTGTATAAACCCTTTCAAACAAAACTTCTTGAATCTTATTGACTCCGCCACAGTTAATTTATAAATCAAGTTGATGTTCTATCATTTTGGTCAACTAATTGAGGTCATCTTCTATATCATGTCTGTCTTACCTACTTTCACTAAAAAATTGTCTTGCACAACTCAAGAGGATTACTTAAATGTCTCAACTACCACTAAAATTGTTAGTATTTTTTTTTAGGAAAAAAAAAAAAAATGCATAAGTGGTAGTCATTTCCTTGGATGAACATAATTTCCATATCATTCCCTAATTTATATACAACCCAATTAAAAATGATTAAACGCTGTAAAAAGCAGTATATATAAGTAAATTATCAATAGCTATCAACAATTATTTAATTAATTAGAAGTAATGGCAAATAACTCAAAAAATTAATCTAAAAATCAACTCAAATGTTTATTATTATCATATATATATATATATAAATCATGAAATGATGTTGTAAATGATACAATAGAACATAGATATATGAGAGAATTGTATGACTAATTATGGCCCAAGTCCAAATAAAATTTCATACTTGTTTAAAAAAGGAAAAATAAAAATAAAAAATCCTCTCTTGCAAACTTGAATACCAAGGAAATTGAGAAAGTCAATGGAGTTATTGTTAGAGCCTAGAGGCAACGAAGTGAAGCTAAATTTTTATGCTATCAATGATTATTATGAATTGCCCGATAGAAAGTGCAACTTAAAAAAGTTGAATGCTAGAACATTGTGTGGCAATATCATTAGGTGTTAGCAAAGTAATTCTTACTTTATACCCCAAAGAAAATGCCTACACCCAAATAGGAGGTCATTGCCTCCCTATAATGAAAGAGTGGGAGGGTGTCCTCCATCAATCATATTGGCTCATGTCTCTTCCAACGGTTAAGGATGACAGCAGCAACTTATCCCCCCTGAAGGCAACCTCTAGTGATTTTGTTTTGCCACTATTCATTATTAAAAAAAAATTAAATTCTATTAATAATTTTGCATTTTCTTTATATGTAAATTTATACTTTAAAACTCCTTTATATAAATAGTATTATAACCTTAACTAATTAAGTAGTAATTGAGTGCCACTAATGGCATGGGAGGTGAGAGCCTAGAAATCCAAACAATTCCCCCTCTGAAAATGTCTGGAAAATTTTCCAATAAGATAATTCTCTCATTATTGCATTGTAAAATAAAAACACAGTAAATAATTTCTAAAAACTTTTCCCCATCAAATAGAAAAAAATTCAAATCAACTAGTCAATAATGTGTAGGCTCTACTTACTTTTATATAATCTCCAACCGAAAAGAGCTTTGATATATGCAAAGATAACCCACCAAGCATATGCTTAAGGATGGCAGCAAGAGCTACAGCCACTCCTACACAAAAATATAGCCAAAGAATAGTCAAATTATATGCCTTCTCTAAATTGATCTTAATGACAGCACCATGCAGTCTAGATTTCTGGTATTTTTCTACCATACCATTGGAATTTAACACAGAATCCAAAATTTATCTTATTACAAAAAATAAAGAAGAATTTTGTTATATGGATATATTGATGTTTATAGGCAAAGAATAAGAGCTATATAAGGCACTAAATCAATATGATATAACTGTATATGGCAAGATTAAATATTGTGATATCAAATATGTTAAACTCCCTCGTCAAAATCGAGGTGGTTGCTTAGAAACCAACTTCAGTTCACAAACGACATAATGATGACAGTGAGATGATGACTACGGAAATCTTAGTATAAGTCTAGTTAATTATCATGATCAGAACATTCTGAGATGATGCGGGATGTGATGATCTGGATGATCCAAAAGTGATGAGGGATCTGGTAACCTGAATTCAGAGATCTTTAAGTGATGAGTGATATGTACATCTCAATCCAAAAATTAAATGAGAAATGGGCAACAGAGCGAAGATTAGAACAGGGATGCACCATAAAGATTGAAATGAGGATACTATCCTATGAACCTAAACTTGAGATTGACCAGTAAAATAAAGCAATAAAGAGAACACAGTTTAGTTTTGAGGAAGAACTTGTTATCTCTAATTAATCCAAGGAAACTGAAATAAGAAAACTACCACTTATATCTACGTTATTCCTCCCTAAATACAACTATGAACTATGATTTGTTTTCAGTTCTTTTGTCCGCCCCAACTGCATCCTTTTAACATTTCAAATACCTCCTTTATACAATCTTATAAGCGTTTCTGGAGTTCAGTTGCCGTTTGGATGCCATCTCTGCAGCATCACAAACACGTCCTCTTCTATCAGACTGAGAAGGCTAGATTTCCATATTTCTCTCCAGCATCCTTGAAAGCTTTCCTAACATCTATTAGTACAGCTGTGTCTAAAACATACCAGCACTCTGTTCCATTCACCGTACACCAGACTTTCTTGGAAGTTGACTCCTTTATTGAAGTTCTGAAATCTCCCAACTAAACTGCTTCCCTAAGATGGATTTGTTTGATCAAACTCAGCAGTCTCCTGATTTTAAGCCATATAGGATACTTCCTAAGGCTTCTTCCTTAATCAAATGTGGTAGAAATTATCTCAAACTCCAGTAGAAAACCCCATCCAAGCTACTAAAGTCGGCTTCTTAATTCCAAGCTTTGAAGCAACCAAGAATCATACGTTTGGAAAGTAACTTTTTAAATTTACTCCTCTCCTCCATAATCAGCATACAAGTTCTAGATTCCTCCTTAATCTATGACGAGAGAACTTTGTTTTCAGTCATAATACTCAAGAAGGAATTACTGAAACTACTACCTGGAGCAAACTTTCTCGCGATCCTATTTGATGCCCATTGTTTTTCCTTTCTTTCCCTTTTTAATATGCTAAACCAGAAGTCTAAAAAAACAAGAAACTAAATCTTGTGACCTTAGTTTTAACATCATTAACTGTAACTTAGAATGAAAATTGTTATCTATTAAGCAGCACCTGTATTCACACAACTAACTAATGAAACTCTGTCCAGAATTAACATCCTTCTCCAATGATTTCAAGACAATTCGAAGAAACTAAACCACCATAAGTATAACCATTCCAGATTCAGATAGGAAATTTATTCTCCTTTTCTATGATTTCTAAGCAACCAAACAAGGATTAAGATTAATTGAATTCACTCTAAGAAAACGAAAAATAAAAATAAAAATAAAAACACAATTAACTTACTCGCAGCAGTTGAATTTATGGAATTGCATGGCTTCTTTGAATATCAAAACCACAGTTACTTCAAATACGATTTTAAAACAAAAGAAGTAAAAAAAAAATACTAAGAGAAGGGTTTTTGAGTCTGACGAGATAAGGAGAAAAACATCTCCCTCACACAAAACCCCCAAGATTAGGTTTCGATTTGGTTTTGGGTCGATTTGATTTCGATTTGGTTTTTGGTGGTATCAACGGTGGTTTCGGTTGGGGTTTCGGTGGGGGTTTCGGTTTGGGTTTCTAGGTGGTTTCGGTGGCGGTTTTGGGTTGGGTTTGGTGGCGACTTCAGGGTTGTTTCTGGGTGATTGATGGCGGGTTTAGGGCGGTTTCTGGGTGGATTGGTGATGGTTCAAGGTCGCGGTGGAAGAAGATCGTAGAAGAGAAGGAGAAAATCTCTCTCTTGCCGGGAAGAAGACCGGAGAAGAGAATGAAAAAAGAAGCAGCAGCAGCTCATATATATGCAAGGGTATTATGGACATTTTATAAATCAAATTAGTCGGCTTTAACGGAATGGTTAAATGTAGGGGCTTCAAGTAGAACATGAAAACGTTTCCATGTTCCATCTGGTTGTATATGTGTCAAACCTCAAGGGTGCGGGTGTAATTTCCCCTAAAAAAAAAAAAACAAACAAACATAACCGGTTAACCCTAAACTTTGCAAACAACAGTCACTCTATTTCTAGGGCATTCCTCTTCTCTGTTTAAAACACAGTAACTCACGTAGAGAAACGAAACCCATTTTTATTTTTTGTCTTCTGTAGTCCAGTTAGGGTTTTTGTGTTTGCATTCAAAAATGGGGTTCTCACCTTACGGAATACAATCGATGCTTAAAGAAGGACACAAGCATCTTTCAGGTCTCGATGAAGCCGTTTTGAAAAACATCGATGCTTGCAAGCAGCTTTCCACCATCACTCGCACTTCTCTCGGACCCAATGGTATGCTCAGATCTCTTCAACCTCGTTTCTTTTTCTGTTTAGCGAAGTGGGTTTCCGTTCGAATGTGCGTGTGTGCTTGTGTTTTTTTTTTTTTTTTTTTCAATTTATTTTCTTGTCTACTTTTGGTGCTAAATGTGGATCGAGAGTTCATTTTTGTCTTTGTAAGTTGAGTTTCGTAGTGGTAAGAGTGGTATTTGGTCTGTTGAAATTTAAGAAAAGTTTAGCTCATCTTAAAGTAGTCTAATTTGTCATGATTTTTGAACTCAGGTATGAATAAGATGGTTATCAATCATTTAGACAAGCTATTTGTCACAAATGATGCTGCCACTATTGTGAATGAACTCGAGGTTCAGCATCCAGCTGCCAAGATTTTGGTCTTAGCTGGCAAAGCCCAACAAGAAGAAATTGGTGATGGAGCTAATTTGGCTATCTCTTTTGCGGGGGAGATTCTTCAGGGTGCAGAGGAGCTAATAAGGATGGGCTTGCACCCAAGTGAAATCATTAGTGGATACACTAAAGCAATTAATAAGGTATTCCAATGTTTTTTAAAGTGGCTTGGTGACCTGCTTACATAGAATTACTTCAAAAGTACTCTTCTAATCCTTTTATGTTTTTTATATAATAATTTTCAGACCATTGAAATCTTAGATGATCTGGTGGAGAAAGGTTCTGAAAACATGGATGTACGAATTAAGGAGGAAGTTGTTTATCGAATGAAAGCTGCTGTTGCTAGCAAGCAATATGGACAAGAAGACATCTTAAGTTCCCTTATTGCTGATGTAATTATTTTTCTTATCTTGTTTATGTTTATTTGGTTTAATTAATTAGCTCTCTATGAGAAACATCTTCTTAGCCCCCTTTTTTGGTGCATTATAGGCATGCATTCAAGTATGCCCCAAGAACCCTGCAAACTTTAATGTTGATAATGTTCGTGTGGCAAAAATTGTGGGAGGAGGTTTGCACAATTGTACAATCGTTAGGGGTTTGGTTCTGAAGAGCGACGCTGCAGGGAGTATCAAGAGAATGGAGAAGGCAAAGGTTAGCTCTTAAGTTACCATATCTGATTATGGTATTTATCTTAGTTTTGGTAAATATGATTATCATATTTGGCTATACGCTAGGAATTGGATTTGATATTTGGGTGAACAGTTTCTCGTGGCTTTGTTTTCATCAAGATTGCAATTGTCAAAATAGTAAATTTTGTCCTATTTGTCAAATATTGCTTGATGATTAGAGTGATGAGCATGATAAAATATAGATCACCAGAGTAATTAATAAAGTTATAGATATGCTATTATGTTTTCCGCTATCTTAATGACCGTTTGTTGTCTCAACTGGGATGTGAAGTGATAATATTAAAATAGCAGGTCAAAGTTGGGTCAGTTGAGATATTACAAAATTATCTTACATATGAATGCCAACAATAACATGTAATGATGCCCTTTATATTTGTATTTTCATTTGTGATTATGGCTTACCATCATTTGGAGGTTCATGCATGAAAATGAGTCGGTATGGTAAGATTCTACAGTTATGAAGGAGCAATTTTGATTTCTGGGTGAAGGTTAATATGCTCCTTGAACATGATATATAAAGTGTTCTTTTAGTGGTTTCTGTGCAATAGCTAATTCTTTTTCCTAATTGCTAGTTTTCATTATATATTCATTTTGACAGATTTGCTCTTATCAAGATTTACTATAATACTTTTAAGTTTGCTTTCTTGACTCGTTTCTGAAAAATTACGGTTGTGTATTTGCTTCTCCATTTTCAGGTTGCTGTGTTTGTTGGTGGTGTTGATACCTCTGCAACTGAAACTAAGGGAACTGTTCTTATTCACAATGCTGAGCAGGTAGATATTGACAAAGTTCTCTTTTTGGTTGCTATTCTATTGTATTCTTTGCATCATTACGTGATGTATGTATGTGTACATGTGAATGTATTGTAAGGCCACCTTTCATGTTGTTTATGTGGGAGAAGACCATTTATTCATTATGTGATGTATGTATGTGTACATGTGAATGTATTGAAAGGTGTAGAAGACCACCTTTCTGACAAGCATTTGGTATCTCTCAATGATATAGGCTAAACTTTGCTTGGCTTGTATATAATATTGCAAATCTGATTTTTGATGTTGATTGCTGTACATTACTTTTCAAGGTTTTTGAGATTTTTCACTGAATAAGGCTGCTTACCCTTTGATTTTTATTTTATTTTATTAGCAAGTACTTCTTTCAATGTTTGTCATGAAACTTGATAATTTGTTCTTATTGATAAGTCTTTCTTCTCTTGGAATTGCATGTGTTATTTGGGTTGTAGAAGCCAATTGTTAGCTTTTATATTGTAATGCACTAATGCTAAACCTTTTTCTTTTGGTGACATTTTTTAGCTAGAGAATTATTCAAAAACCGAAGAAGCTAAAGTTGAGGAACTCATCAAAGCAGTTGCAGATTCAGGGGCCAAAGTAATTGTTAGTGGAGCAGCTGTTGGAGAAATGGCATTACATTTCTGTGAACGTTACAAGTATGTTAAGTTTCCATAGTTCCCTAATATTTCTTCCTTTTTCTTTTTCCTTGTTTGAATATTCATACTTTCATTTAATTGTATGGATTGCACCATAATACTATTCGTTTTTGTGTACATAATGCCATTTATTGGTGGTTTTACTTTGGAGCTGTCTCAAGTGGTCCTGCTGTTTCTAACTTTAATGCTCTTGATCGCAGGCTCATGGTTTTGAAAATAAGCTCAAAGTTTGAATTACGGCGATTTTGCCGTACCACTGGTGCTGTTGCTATGGTAAGCATACAATTATATATCATTGCATGATGGTGCTAGAAAATGATTTTATCTGATACTATCTTTTTTTTCACTTGCCATTGACAGTTGAAGCTTTGCCAACCAAACCCAGATGACTTGGGATACGTTGATTCCGTGTCTGTCGAGGAAATCGGTGGTGCTAGGGTAAGATGCCATCCAACCATATTCTTTTGGGTTTCTAGTGCTTCTTAGCTCTCTATTCTTTATTTATTTGTTACGTTTCATAATGTTGCCAATCTCTTCAATGATGTTATGTAGGTCACTATTGTGATAAATGAAGAAGGTGGAAACTCTGTTTCCACTGTGGTCTTGCGAGGAAGTACAGATAGTATACTAGACGACCTTGAAAGAGCTGTTGATGACGGAGTTAATACGTACAAGGTGACTTTTGTTAAATATCTTAAAGAGTTTTCTTTTTCCTTTTTTTTCTTTACCTCTCATTCTGATCTATTCATGTTTCAGTGTTTTCACTGATATAAATTTCCCAGAGACTGGAAATCAAATGGTTATTTATCCTGTTCTCTGAATTTGCATTCAAGTATGGTGATGCTACTGCCTTAATAATGCTTCTTTTTGTCAGGCAATGTGTAGGGACAGTCGTATTGTACCTGGAGCTGCAGCTACGGAAATTGAGTTGGCCAGAAGACTTAAGGAATTCTCTTTTAAAGAAACAGGGTAACTAATTTATTCTTTTCTTCTGGTTATTTTTATTTTGTTGTACACTTTGGTTAACTTTTATCATTTTGGGAGTCAATAAGTTTACTTCACAATGAACTTTTCTCTTCTAGTGAACTAAAAGTAGGTAAAGATAATAATGAATAAAGACATTTTTATTAAATGATAAGAGACCATCTCTCTCTCCCTCCCACATTGAGATTATGGCACTCTGTTATTGTTAACTTTTCTCACATATACACGTCGTTATACGTCGCATGGATAAAAGGGTATTGAATATAGCCACCAGGTTCTCTGGCTCTGGCGAATGTTTTATAATAAAAGTTTCTATCATTAATACATTTGCCTGTTTGGGTGGCAATAAGCTTGGCTTTGAAAATTTATTTTTATTAAGGAGGGTTGGGGAATGGAAATTTTTTGCTCTCTACCTAGGTGGAATCACATTCGGTCTGTGTTTAATAGAATCCATACACAGTCTTGTCATCCTGTCTAGCATATTTGTACTTCAAAAAGTTTGTATGTTTAATTGTTTATCATTTCTGGAGTCAATAGGTTTACTTCTCAATGAACTTTTCTCTTCCATTGTACTAAGAGTAGGTAAAGATAATAATGAATAAAGACATTTTTATTAAATGATAAGAGAACATCTCTCTCTCTCTCTCCCTCTCCCACACTGAAGTTATGGAATTTTGTTATTGTTAACATTTCTCACTTATACATGTGACATGTCGTTATACGTCGCAATGATAAAAGGGTATTAAATTTAACCACCAGGTTCTGGCCAACGTTTTATAATAAAGGTTCCTATCAATGCTATCATTACTACATTTACCTGTTTATGTGGCAATAAGCTTGGCTTATTGGAGCTTGGCTTTGAAAATTTATTTTTATCGAGGATTGGGAAATGAAAATTTTTTACTCTCTGCCTAGGTGGAATCACATTCGGTCTGTGTTTCATAGAATCCATACAGACAGTCTTGTCATCCTGTCTAGCATATTTGTACTTCAAAAAAGTTTGTATGTTTAGTTGATTTTCCTGATACAAATGGCAAGTGTCACCTACGTGATCTGCTCTTTCAGTTGCTTGCCTCAGATGACACTTTGATATACCTATTCCTTTTATTGGTGGATAATTTCCTGCGTAGTATATGATATATTTATTTACAATTGATTTGTTTGAGTGCTACCGGAAGAAGGTATTAACTAGAATATTAATGGACGTGCAGATTAGATCAGTATGCTATTTCTAAGTTTGCTGAAAGTTTTGAGATGGTACCAAAAACTCTTTCTGAAAATGCTGGGCTGAATGCAATGGAGATCATATCTTCTCTTTACGCTGAGCATGCGTCTGGCAATACAAAAGTGGGCATTGACTTGGAGGAAGGTGTTTGTAAGGATGTTTCAACCATGAATGTCTGGGATCTCTATGTCACCAAGTAAGCTGCTATCGAATGTTTTTTCATGCTTATTATGCGGTTCAAAGAAATAATTGTTCTTATGTAATGCCTGTTGTGTTGATACGATGTTTTGATATCTTCTTTTATATGTAAAGAGAATATACTGAATTCTATTTTGTTTTGGTTTAATATTGCTGTTGGCTACTTCTGTTGCCATGTGTTTGAGGTGTCTCTGGTGTTTTTGCTTATGCACATCCATTCAGTGCTCATATACAACTTTGCTTCCATTGATCCATTTGTAGTCTCCTGTTTCTTTGTTCAGTGGAAACCTTAGTTAGAGGGGATTACTTTTGTTGATAGTTTCATCAGTAGCAACTAATTTTTTTTTATGGCAGAATGGAAGGTCTATATGTTTAGTGCGTGATTTTTTTTTATTACAAATCAAGGTCAACAGCTAAGCCTTGTCCCACCATTTGGGGTGGCTACTTGTTTTACCCATCCTTAGTAGTCTTTTTATGTTTATTAACCGTTACCATATTTTCTTTCAAAAGAGTGGAGTTCTTTAAAAATGACTTGTCTATGTTCAACCATGATATACATTATTTACGCAAGAAAAAGATTGATGTCAATTAAAAAATTTAGGAAGTTCTTAACAGTTGCTGTGAACATAGTAATAATTAGCAGTGTTTAGTTCTGATAATCTAGAGCTGGATTTGGTATTTTAGATTAACCAAACATTTTTCTCTTGTTAAAGTACCGTAACTCTTGGATTGTTGTACAGGCACTTTGCTCTCAAATATGCTGCAGATGCTGCCTGCACCGTATTAAGGGTAGACCAGGTAATTAATGATTTAATGATCAATCGAGTACTTTTGGGGTCACAGATCGCTTCATTTAGTTTTCGGGGTTCACTTCTATATATTCGCAGCGTATTTATGGTGTATTGCTACTCTTACGTTGCAGATTATAATGTCGAAACCAGCTGGTGGCCCAAGGAGAGATCAGCAACCTGCAGGAGGAATGGACGAGGACTAGTTTATGTTAGTGGCACTTGATTATCTTTGTACGTTGTGTATCTCTTTGGAGTGGTTCCTGAACAACTTGGTTAGAGATTTTTTTTTTTTTTTTATCCTTGGAGATGCCAATTTTTTGGCTTAAAAAGTTTTGTTTGAGGTGGAAAGAATGGTAAAAATGATGATTGTATATGCCACTTTGGATCTTACCTAGTTTGGAGATTGCTGTGGTTTTTTGTCTGTGATTTGTGATTTGTGATTTGAGTTTTTTTTTATGCCAATTTTAGTGTTTGGTAATACATCCAGTTAAAGGTGTGCAAGCATTTAAATATTTAACAAAATATTCATATAATGCATAAATATAATTATTTAATAATTTTTTTTATTATTATTAAAAGTCATGCATTACAAATTGTATTCGCATTAAATCTCTTAACAAGGTGTTTTAATTTTTTTAAATAACGGTCAAAGAGATTTTGGATGGAAAACTTGACAGAAGGGGTAAAATGACCAATATTTAGGAATTCAGGTGATTGAATGACCATTATTGAAACCGGAAGAACCATTTTATCCAATATGACAAACGTTAGGGGAGGAAATGATAATTTCCCAAAAAAGAAAGATGCATAATATAAATCCAAAAAAAGGATATCCAAACAATAAGGCAAAAGCAGTGGAGAAACAAAGGATGAGTGGCACTGGTCTGTGTATGTGTGGAAGCTATTAACACATCCATCTATGGCTTCTCTTCTTCCCTTCTCTCTTCCCAAACTAAACCTTTTCAAAGCCTCTTCTTCATTAACTTCTTCTCCACCATCCACCCTTTCACTTCCTGAAAATCTTGAAGACAAATTCGGTCGAAAAGGCATCAAGTTCCTGGAATCCAACAACATTCCTGAAGTAGAATTAACCGTGAGAAATGGAAGTTCTGTGAGGCTCAGAATTCCTGACGCTCATGTTATTTCTTACAAGCCTAAAGTCCAATGGACAGATGACGGCTTCCATGAGCTTCTCTACACGGTTCCTGCTGCTGGAGCTGATGACTCTTCCAAGTCCAGAGGTGGGATCGGTTTGGTCATCAATGATGCCTCTGAATCTGCCTCTAAAGGCTCACTCATCTCTACTTCTCAATGGACTGTCAAGGATGTTGATTCTGACGCCATTGATGCTCTCCAGGTACTCTTTATATCAATTTCTTTTACCAATTCATACGGAATCTATAGTTAAATGTAGTCTTACAAACACGACCCGTTTATTTAAAAGAAACACAGAACATCTATGGAGATATAGTATATTTTGGCTTTATCTCAATTATATAAACTGTGATTCAGCTCTTTATACCATTGTTAGCTTCGTATCATAGTTTGGACATTATCTTAGTGGACTGTTTAAGCGTTTGCATTTGTTTTTGTTTCGGTAATTCAATCCCCGTTGGTCTTGCACGTGAATGGAAGTGTTAAAAGAGCTTTATATTACAGTTTGAGTTAGCAATTCGTATTCTAATCCGTCAGTCTTGCATGTGAAGGGATGTGTTAAAAGCGCTTTATATGAAAATTTGGGTTAGTAATCCGTATTTTAATCTGTCAGGTCTTTCATGTGAAAGGGATGTGTTAAACTGTTTATATTATAGTTTGGATCATACCTTATAGTTTAAGCTTTTGTGTTTAGCTGTTCTTGACAACCATAATATAAGGACTAGTTTGAAGTGTTTGTCCGTCTTGGTTCGAAAACGAAACCACAATTTCATAACTAGTTTGAAGTATTATTTTAAGCTTTTGGGCTTAGCTGTTGTTGACAACCATAATATCATTTCTAGTTTGAAGTGTTTGTCCGTTTTGGTTCGAAAACGAAACCACAATATTAGGACAAAGTATTATAGTTTAACGGCTTTTGACAACCATAATATCATGACTAGTTTGAAGTATATTTTTCCGTTTTGGTTCGAAAACGAAACCACACAAACATTTGAAGTATTTCCAAACTTAATTTTGTTCTCAGGTTGAACTGAGCTGTAGCAGTGGAGCTCTTGACATAACCTACGTTGTGTCTCTCTATCCACTAAGCATGGCAACGGCAGTTATAGTGAAGAACACTGGCCGGAAGGCCATTACTCTGACCAGCGCCATACTCAGCCATCTGAGGTTCAAGAAGAGAGGTGGGGCTGGGATTCATGGCCTGCAGGGCTGCTCTTATTGCCGGCATCCTCCTCCGCCTTCCCCGTTTGAGCTTCTGTCTCCTTCTGAAGCCATGAAAACGGAGTCTTCCGGATGGTTCAGTTCCAACCCAGTTGAAAAAACAGGATCATGGTCTGTGCAGGATGTGCCATTCACTGTGTTGAATGATAAGCTTAGCAGAGTCTATGCTGCTCCTCCTTCAGAGAGATCCAAGGCCTTTTACAAGACTCCACCTTCGAAATACGAAGCCATGGATCAGGTAACGTTGATTGATTGTAGAGTTCTGATTTAAACAATCCTGGACTTTAAATGTGACCATAACAGTGTTCATGCACCGATTGCGTTTGGTCTATGTGACAAGCTCATTGGTCTTACATGCGAGGAATGTGTTAAAACATAGATTACAGATGCAAACGTCTTACTTACGATTGGTCATTGTTCTTCGTGTTTTCTTCCAGGGACGGGAGCTATTTTTCAGAATGATTCGGATGGGATTCGAGGACATATACTTGGGGAGCCCTGGATCCTTCTCAGACAAGTATGGAAAAGAGTATTTCATATGCACAGGACCTGCTTCAATGCTGGTGCCTGTGGTGGTGCAGCCTGATGAAAAATGGAAAGGAGCACAGGTTATTGAACATGATAATTTGTAATTACAACTCTCAATCACATATATATATTAACTTCTCATTCTTTTCAATTTTCTCTCTCAAAGGAATTTTTTTTTTTTTACTTCTTTGGAAAATCTAAATTGTAATCACGAAAGTTATATTTGTAAAACTTCACTAAGATGTTTCATGTTATTTATGTAAGTATGTAACAATATATGTGAATCTATCCATCTAAGATTTATGTAAATCTAATTCTAGAACAAGTTGACCAGGTTTTGAAACTCGTTTAAACTGTGAACCGTTTATCCAAATTGTCAGACTGCACGAAAACTATTGTAAAGTTTAGAAAATCATTCAAAGCAGGTACGTGATAATTTCAATATGCAAAACACACCAAAAAAAAAAAAAAAAAAAAAAAAAAAAAAGTGATAATCGGGCCTACTATCTATAAAAAGATAAGGTTGTATTCTTGGTCATGATCAAGTTGGTATTCACTATTCTTATGGCAGTAAAACGAAGTAAACAAAAATCCTCCGAAAGTATGAGATCGGTTTAATTGTATACCCTTCACTTACAAGTTACACTATTGATTGTGAGTAGGGATGTCAATGGTACGGGTTGGAGATGAGTTTTCTATTACCATCCTCAATACCAATTTGTATGAGAAATACCATCCTGATGAATACCCATCTTAAAATAAACGATGCGGGTATAGGGATTCCCCATTAGGGGATCGGTTTTTTACCTCATCCCACTAATGTGACTATTTTGATAAAGATCATATCAAAATTATTGAATAATATGAAAATAATAGTGTGGGGTATATTATATTATATATATATAATGATCTGGAATGGAGTAGTGTTGCAATGGAGAGAAAAAATGGGAACAAAAAAGAGGGAAAATTATGTTAGTGGGAGGGAAAAAAAGAGAGAGCAAAAAATACAAAGGAAAATTATGCTTTCTGAAGACAGTAGTCACAATATTATTTTTTTCAGTGTTAATTTCAGTACTAATTACGTGCTTCAAAATGTATATATATATTAATAACGGGTACAAAGACGGACGGACCGGGGGGGTTGGGGGGGGCGCGGGGCGGGGGCGGTGGGGGTGTAACTTGGAATCCTGTAACCATATCGAAAGTAAATTAGGGATTGAAAAAAATACCGACTCCATACCACAATATAAATGGAAGGCCTAAACCAGTAAGCCCGCCCCTAACGGAACAGGTACCTATAGTTTTGACATCCCAAATAGTGAGTTCGAACGGTGGCCCCCCGCCCCAACCAAAAAAAGAAGTATATATATATATTAAAATATCAAGTCCTTGAAAATATCTTAAAAAGTTGTCCCTATAAAAATAAAACAAAAAACCCCATCTCAAATTATCCAACTGAAAACCATACAAAGATATGTGATAATCCCATCTCTCACTCTCTCACTATCCATAAAATTATTATGTACAACAAAAAAGTAACTTTATCATCTTCCTGATCAAACAAGTAAAATTTCATCAATGGCATGCAGTTCAGTCTTTTTATCAAACTTGTCTACTATTTTCTCTTCAAAAGCCACCAAATTGTCACCATCTTATCAACCCACCAATCTTTTCTTCTTCAATCCCCTTCAACCAAACAGCATCAAGAGAGAATTTCCAATAGCACCATCAGTGGCAGCTCCATTCCCTTATCAGCAGTCCCCAATCAATGTGGACTACTTGGAGGAAGAGTTCAGTGGTCATGGAGTCACCTTTGAAGATGTGGCTGGCACTTGTGTGGCCACCATGACTTTGGAGAATGGTAGCACAGCCACCCTTATGCTTCAACGTGGCCTCATCACATCCTTCAAGGCTCCCATGTGGCATGGTGGGTCTGTTGAGTTGCTGCACACTGTTGTCTCTGAAGGGGAGGACGGCGGCGCCGTCGTGAAGGGAGGTGTTTCCATGGAGTTTAGCTGTTTGAGTGATGGTGGAGTTTTATGGTCGCCTTGTGATTGGAGTTTGTGGGATATTAGAGGAAATCCTCAAGAATCTATTCAGGTTTGATGTTCATGGTTAATTCTGTTGGCTATGTACTACTTGGAAAAGTGCTTTTCACAAAAGCACTTACAAGGGACTTTTGAAAAGATACCTATAAGTATTTCTTTTTAGAGTATTTTAAATGCTTTTTCAGTGCGAAAAACTGTTTCCTGAAAAAAAAAAATAGTACTCGAGAAGTTGAATTTAAGAGTGTTAAGGAAGGAAAATCACTTCCATATTCTAAAGAAAATTAGAAATACACTTATAACTGCTTTTGAAAAAGCACTTATTGTTCATAGTTATATATATATATATATATATACACATATATTCATCGGTCCAAAACGCTAACAAATGCATTTAAAAGTGTTTACAACTATTTAACAATGCTTTTGACAATTATAAAAGAATGCTCAAATCTAACAAATTCACATTTTTTGTGTACGGGATCTCAGTTCTCTAACGTTTAAGAATCATTGAAGAGAACCATATGAAGACAAAAAATTAGTAATTTTGTAACATTAGAGAATCGGAATCCTGCACTTTAAAACATGCAGGATAATCCGACGCCCGTTATATATATATATATATATATATATATGGTTATTGGAATCTGAAACTTATTTTCAGAAAAACTAATGTTACAACATTTGCAATTGCAGGTTGAGCTTATTAGCAGAGACACAGAGGACATGATTGAAATAAAAAACATAGTGAATCTCCAAGAAAGTTGCTTGAGTTCAGAGCTTGTAGTCTCCAATTTGAAATCTTCACCACTTCAGCTGACAGGATGTGTTGTAAGTCATCTAACAGTAAGCACCCCAGAAGCAACATATGCTGTTGGATTGGAAGGATCAGATTTCTTCAACAGATCACCGCTTTCTTCGGATTTCCTCATAATTCCACCAGACATTCCCCAGGAGAACATGTTCAACATTAGCCAACTGTGGAGTCAGATGAGACTTCTGTCCGGAACGGGCACGGGAAGTGAGGAAAAGGGTGATGAATTGGAGAGTAGATCAGTAGAAAGTGAAGAGGAAATGGAAGGTGAAGAGAGTGATAATTATAAGCAATTGACTGAACAAATGAGCAGGATTTACACCAGTGCACCTACTTATTTAACAGTCATTGATAGGGTAAGTAATATATAATTGTTTCATTTTTGGTGTCTTCTTGACAATCAAGAAAAAAAAAAAAAAAAAAAAGGTTGACAGGATTCAGTTTGGTTTTCTTGCATTTTATCAACAGGGCAGAAGAAACTCAATTATAGCAGGAAGATCCGGATTCGATGAAGTGTACATGTTCAGTCCCGGTTCGAGCCATGAATTCTATAGCAAGTATTCTTATATATGCATAGGTCCATCAGCTATGCTAAAACCAATAATCCTGAAACCAGGAGAGGTCTGGAGAGGTGGACAGCATTTACAAAACCCAAATCTCTGAATCAAAACTTGAACATGTTTTTGCTTTCATCTTCTTTTCAATGACATAATTAGATCTTGATTTATATAAACTCTCCTAGTTATCTGCTAACCCTTTAAGACAAGCAAAGGAAATATTCAAATGCATAATCTCTAATCAAGTATCAAAAAGTCACAAACTAACTAACAAACACACAAGCAATGACATTGTTCGAAACCAATTTCAACGGCAAAATATCGAAAGTATGAATGAGAAGAGACGATTTTTTTTTTTCAAAAGAACAAAAACCTTTACTTCCATTGATAGCACTAAACATCCAACTCATGGTCACAATAATTGAATACAAAACATTGTTACATATGGCATGAGATTGTCATCATGATTAACTGTTTGAGAAAGGCTTTACTAATCTTAATCCTAACTTAAGCTTTTACTACAACTAGAAGATTTTGATACAACAGAGTGACCGAATTAAGTGGGAACCAGACCATGGCCTGCATCTTGATCAACAAACATTGTTGAAACGAAAGCTGTTACTGTTAGTAGCATAAAGAAGAAGAGACCAAAAGCAAATTTACGAGCATTCTTTCCAGAGGTTCTTTCAACACTTAACTTTTGCATTTCGGTCTTATTTTCAGGAACTGCCAACTCACGAGTTACTTGTGTATCAGGACTAGCAGGACTGTCATCAGTTGATGACACTGACTCAGAACCACCTTGACATTGCTCACCTCCGTTGCATAAGTTCCCATTCCCTTTGACATCATAAAATATCTCACGCGAAAAGCCATTTCTGCTTGGAGCTGGGCTCTGCTGAAAGCCATTTCTGCTTTGAGTGACTGAGGATGGACTTCTGAACCTTCTGCTTTGTTTCTCAGAGAAGTCCGAGTTCACATCATTCAGATCCTGGAGGGAGCGAATGAGCTTCCTCGGAGTTGTAAAGATGCCAACATTGTCAACATTAATGTGAGAGCGTGACCTCTGAAGCACAAAAGAGTAGCAAATGCAATTTAATTCAGCAATCAGACTCAACACCAGAAATACATAGATAGCCATGTTGCAATATTTGATGTATTTGATATACTTTGAGCTACAATTGACAGCACAAGTGAGCAGAAAATCACAAAAATTAAGTTGATGAAACTAAAAGCATCCTAAATGTAACTATCCTGAAATCAGAAACTTGTGTCTATTGCAACCTAGACAGTTACGGATCATGGAGAAATTGAACTTTTACTTGAGGACAGCAGGCAGTAAATTTACATGCTCCACGATGTCCAAAATGAGGCTGCAGCTAATGGCATCAGATTAAAATTCCTAAAATTTGCAATTCTAGGGTTTCAAATTTGTTTTTGTAGAATCTCGGTAGCCCTTTTTACCACTTTTTTTCTTTCTTCGTTAATTGTTTGACAAGGCTTGTTGTCTCTTTTTTATGAGAAATAGGAATTGCAAAAAATAGCATCATCAATTTACCTTAGTTGTGATTATTCATTTTCAACCATGAGCATCCAACCTAGGCTAAATTTATGACTAAAATAAAAGCATATTCACGTAAGCATTGATATAGAGTGAGTGAGCATTTAACCTGAGGACTTGGAGTAGTGCTTCTTGGTACTCTGTCTTGGGTACTTCTCTGGTAGAACCCTGCAAATTCATCTGTGTAATCTCCTCCATTATCAGTGAGCTCATGACCACAATATGAATCACTATTGATGGGACTTCTTCCTTGAACCATCTGTGAAAACAAACCATCCTTGAGAGATACATCCACCCCTCCATTCTCAAAGCTCCAAAGCTTACGATTCACACTCCTACAATCATATTCTGAGTCACCTGAAAACTGAGGTGACTCAACAAAAGAATCATATTCAGCAAAGGTATCAAGGGTCTGTGATTCAGGCGACATAGATGCAGGAGACCTATCACCAACAGGAGACCTATCACCCGCACTCCATACATTTCTCCTACGGTTATGATCTCTCCTCCCAAAATTTGACCCTGTAACTGAACCAGGACTCTTCTCAAACTTTGATCCTTTCTCTGCCATTATTCTCTTTGCAGTTTGCAAAGCTTCAAGAGAAGCCCCTCTGACATAAGCCATCTGATCAGACTGACATTTCTCCATCCCCGCAATAATAAACTCAAGTTCTGAGAATATACTCCTGGGATCTAAGGTCTTCATCAAGAAGTTCACCATTTGTATTGCTAACAACCGTTTCTGAGAATTTGCCTCCCCTGCTCCACCATTCAGTACTCGCAATCCAGACTGTATTAACAATCTAGCATAAGCTTCAACAATTAAAGCATTATGCTTTGCCAGAGCCATTACCAAGCCTATATGTGAATTGGTCTGAGTTAACTTCTCCTCCAAAGCCCCAGCAACATTCTGACAAACCTTATTCACCATCTCATCTGAAGCAAAACGCCAATTATCCGAGTCCACAAGAGCCTTCAAGCAAAGGGCAGCACCTGCAGTTAGGCTCTCTTGTGAACCCAATAAAGAATCTGACAAAGGCTTGCAAAGAGCGTGAATTATACGCCTCTTCTTATCTTCTGGGGTGGTTGGATCAATACTATATCTTGCAATTGCTGGAACTACCCTTGAGCATGCCTGTTGAAGCGGGAATGACCCTGCACTTGAAGATAATGTCTTGATAATGGTTGTCATTATGCTGTCTATCTGAGGGACAATATTGACGCCGTGAACACGGGCAAGAACTTCATAGAGTGAAATTGTGTATTCCCCAGACACCGACCCATTTTCTTTGGTTTCAGAGACTTGGGCAAGAAAGAGTGGAATTGCCTTGGAGTCCAAGTCTTTCACATACAATTTCAGTGCTTTCATTGCTGATTTACGACTATCAGCATCTTTGTCAAGATTTGCCAATTCTCGGTGCAGTATTGGACTGAAACTTCTTCCCATATTAACCTACAACCAATGAACCAAATGAATCATTGACTCAATCAATTTAGGCTATATATTTGAGTGACTGAGGCTATATATGTTTTCGGCAAAGACGATCACAGAAGAAGTCAATAATAAAAGATAAAAAGCAAAGAACAAAAATAATATCTAAATACAATAAAAGAACAAAAATCAAAACACAGATAAGCAGGACAAGAACTCAGAGTATGATTATAATATTATATCACCAAAATTAAAAATCAAACATAAAACATAAAATCAAATGCTCACTATCACTCTCCTAAGAATTGGTCAACACAAAATCAGTTCTTGTTATCCTAAATAAAGGCCAAGGATCCTCCATATCCTACCCTAGATTTTGCACTAATACAGCGCATCCAAATCACAATGTATGCAACAGCAAAGTGGGAAGAACAAAAGGGTTGAGCTTTCAGTAAATCAAACAACAAAGCAAGAACCCAAAAAACAAAAAAGGTGCATGAATCTCAGATTATGCATTAAAACAATACATGAATCAAACCAAAACTAAAGAACACAAATTTCTCAACATGAATTCAAAAAGGGCTTAGCTTTCTGTGAATGACACAACAAAACAAGAAGAAGAATCCAAAACAGCAACAAACAAATGAACACGAATTGCAAATCTACCAAATGGGGATCTTAGATTCTGTTCCAAAATGTGAAATTGAGAAGTAAATCAACATAAAGTAAACAAATTTACCTCTTCAAGAACTCTATCTCTCTCTTCAACTCTTCTTGTACTTCCACTTTCACTTCAATTAGCAATTGTAGATCAAGAATCAATATCAAGAATGAGAAATTCTGATTAAAGATTTCAAGTGGGGTTACAAGTAGGAGGTGGTGGGTGTGTGTTTTCAAGTTTTTGGGAAAAAAAATTAGGGTTTTTGCTCACTCACTCTCTTTCTCTCTCTCTCAATCTGTCTAGATTTTGTGACATTCAATGTAAATAGTCCATATTTTTCGTTTCCTTGTCTGATGATGGTTATTTATTATTATTTATTCATTTTTCTGGCTTATTAGGAGAAAAATTCAAAGTTACGTTGAAATTCAAATCTTCCTTTCAAATCCCACCGCTGTCCCTGATATGGTGGGTCCGGGTCGACTGTTGATTATTTGATTGGACGAAAATACCCTTGATTGGAGAAAGAGGTGTCAAAGTGATTCATCCCAGATTTTTTGAAAATTGTTCTTCTAATTGATATTTGGGACCGTTTGGTACGGTAATCTTTGTAATTAAATGTTAATTAGTCGACTGGTATTCTTTGGATTAAATCTAATAAATTATAAACAAAATTTAAAATATAAAAAATAGAAAAATAATTTCTTTCACCTATATAATTCCTGTCATTCTGATTTATTAAAAACATGTACGAAGAATAATCGATATTGTTATGTTTAAGTGCTCATATATTCAATCTGTCACTCTGTCATAATAAAAAATAAATAAGTTATTTTTAAGGATTACAATATAGTATAATTGGTATAATTTAAATATTATATTGATAAAATCCTATGATTTTCAACGATTGAAAATATAATTTAGATGTAAAATGCTATTTTATATTATCATGTAAAGAATTTTTGTAAATATATTTTTTAAAAATCAATTTTATCAAGTCGATTCCATACCCAAAAAACTTAAGCAAATCTCATACACAAAATTGAAAGCTCCTCTTTTAGATGATAGTCTATCCTCCCTATTATTGAAGAAAAAAAAAATGGTTTTCTAAATCGGTTATCATAATTATAATATAGATGTGTGTGTGATGGTTAGGGTGATTAAGGGGTCTCATTAATGATGTTATATGGACCGGACCTCATTATATGTCTCATGGAGATTGACTATGATTGAGTTTTTTTTTTTTTCAATTTTTTTTCTCTTTTTTTTTTTTTTTTTTTTTTTTTTTTTTTTAAGTAGTTAATGCGAATAATTCTAATAATTAAAGTGTGTTTTGACATCTTAACAAACCCAAAACAAAAAAAAAGTACAATCTTGAAGTGCCATTAAAATTTGGGTTTACATCATTATGCCACACTATTAACTTCTCAAACTTTATTATACATTTATATCAAAACAAATAAAATGTTCAAGCTTTATATATATATATATATATATATATATATATACAGTCTTTTTATTGTCAGTTCGTCCTGACAATAAATATATCAGGACAAAGAATGTTGACCACAGATTATGAAGAAGTTTTGACAAGTGCATACACTTTGAATCAAAGTATGTAAATCTAGTGGTCCACATTCTTTGTCATGATATATTTATTGTCAGGACGAACAGATAATATAAAAAATATATATATATATATTTGTTTTCCTTTTTTGTTTCTTGTTCCAATTTCAGAGAGACAGAACATAAAAAGGGAGAAAATACTATGTATAAAGAAAAAAAAATATTGATCCCAAGCCTCAAGGGCGTAGCTCAGCTGGTAGATAAACAAGCTTGAAGCTTAGGTAAATGACTCCCAACTCAACGGTTCGAATCCTACCAATGATAAAAAAAAAAATTCAAAAAAAAAAAAAAAAACCTTCCTAATCTAGATAGATGGATACATAAATATTGTAATATATATATATATATATATAGAGAGAGAGAGAGAGAGAGAGAGAGAGAGAGAGAGAGAGAGAGAGAGAGAGAGAGAGAGAGAGAATTTCTTCAAAACATTAATGTGATCAAATAAAAATCACTTCCTATAATGGTTTTCCATCTTTATTGCTAAAGATTTTTTTAAGAAAAAAATTTGACACCGAACAAATTAGAAATGAAGTGTGTTGCTAAAGTTTTAAAAGATATTATTTTACTAAAATTCTAAGAAATGTAAAATTTTAAAGATATTTTACATTTTTTTTCTTTCACTCATTAAGAAAAAAGGAAAAGAAAAACAGAGCTTAATATTCATTCTTTTCTTTTCTTTTTCTTTCTTTTCTTTTTTTAAGGGTTAATTGCACAAATATACCCTCTATTTATCTAATAAAACAAATTTTCAAATAAATGCCCTATTCAAACACAAACATACCCTAGTGTTGAAGTCAAACCGTTAAAGTTAACAGTTGACCAACCCAATCTATGAAAAGACAGTTTTACCCCTACCACATCATCCAAAATATATTTATTTATTGATTAAAAAATAAAAATAAAAATTCATCCCCATCTCAACTTCATCTTCAACATTTCAATTAAATAAAAAAAAAACCTTCATCTTCAACATTAATTTTAATTTTTATTTTTTAAATTAAATCTTCAACATTAAACTAAAAATTAAAAAATCATATATCAACAAAAAATAATTCAAAAAATTTCATCATCATTGAACATTTCCAAATATCACCAACAACAAACAATGAAAGAAGTTTTTTTTTTTTTTTTTTTTTTAAATTTATTATTTATTTATTTATTTATTTATTTTTAAGAACAACAAAATATATAACGAAAATAATAAAAAAAAATCTTTTTTGGGGAGATCTTGGATCTTGACGACACGTCTTTGCAGTGTTGATCAAAAGATGAACAATTAAGTTCAACCTTGCTAGCGCGCAAGTCATAGAGACTAGCACAGCGGCAAGTGAGGGTATCGTTCTGCAGGGAGATGGAATCCGTCGACCGTTACCGGTTCTAGCTATTATTACAACACACTGAGAGAACTCATGTGTTGCGTGGATGGAAAATGTAAATAATAATATAAATAAATAAATGATAAACAATAATATTTACAATGATAGGATGAAATAGAGAGATGGCATGAAATGTGGTTACACTAGGGAAATGACTCAACCGTATCAATCCTTCTAATTACGGACTAGACTCACTTAGTCCCTCAATGTGCAAGCATATAATAGACTCGTGTCCCCTTAATTGATCTCTAATCTCTCTCGAGTCTTAGAAATCACATCCACACATATGTATGGATTCATTAAGTGCCATGGGACACAAATAAGAGCCATGTATACCGGCCTAGTGATCTCTCAACTTTCCGGTCAAATACATTGGTTATTTCGTTGGGCATGTAATGTGCAACCGCGTGGGCCATACTACAGCCAATAATTCATCCACGAGGCTAACCAAATACGGAATGGCAACCAAGTGAAAACATTAAGAATACGAGATACCCATATAACATGAATGTTATATGCTCGTGTCCCCTTAATTAATCTCTACCCTCTCTCGAGCGACATAAAGATTTTATCCATGCATAAATGCTTGGATTCATTAAGGACTATGGGACACACACACGAGCTCTACACACCATCCTAGTGATCTCTCATCTTTCTGGTCAAATGTAGAGGATATCACGATGAGCATGTCAATGCGACACCACGCAATATATAACACACAGCCTAAATATCATTCACAAGGTGGCTAACCGAGTGAAAGCATTAAGCAATGAAATACCCCTATAACTACACGAGCACAAGAGGAATTCAATTTGTCTTTACTCTAGATACGGATTCGGTTATCAATCTCCCTATGATGGCTAAAAATGGGAAACAAATTTACCAAACAACATGTGCTTCTGTGCAAATTGTTAAACATTAAGAACATTCAAATGAATTAAGGGTTCTCCTCTTGACTTGGAAATTTTCCCTAAATCAATTCATCACCCTTTCCGACTAAGGATGAGCGAACGTGTCTTAAAAAGACCCATTAAGTACAAGGATGTGAACCAAAGCCAACTTAGCAACTAAATGCATAAACTAGCCTTTTCTACTCTTTTGGGATAAAATCCCTAACACTCAAATCATTCAATAAATTATATTTTGGTCATCCACTAACATACAAACAATCATGGGAAGTTAAATTACACTATTCCTAATTTAATTTACTCTACTCCTAATTCCCATTCAAGCATACATGTCAATTTCTAACCTCCACAAACATGAATTTCACAATAAGAGATTAAACATACATAAATCAAAGAGCAAAACAAAACCCAAACAAATTTATGAACAAATTACATATATATAGCACATGTGAGGGTATACAATATTCCCCAAATTGGGTTTACACATCAAAGAAGCAAGAAATTACAAGGAAATGAGTAAATAAAAGCAAACCCTTGAAGACAAGCCTCCAAAGATGCTCCATATCTTTCCTAGCTTGGATTTGTCTCCTAATTCCTTGAAATCTAGTCTATGATGGATGGATGAAGTGAGAAAGGGGTGGTGGAGATGTGTGGTGAGCTCCCATGGAGGAAGAACCTCCATGGGAGCATGGGTCTCTCTTTATTATGTGAAGAAGATGAAGAAGGATGAAGAAAATGGAAGAAAATGGAAGAGAGAAGATGAGAGGCGTGAAAGATGAGAGAAGAGAGATTTGGGAGTTTAGGGATTGAGTGATTCTTCTTTTAGAAGAGAGAGAATAGAGGATATTTATAGTGGGGAGAGTTATGGTACAAGAATAGGGGTAAGAAGACATGAATACCCCTCAAGAAAAGTCCTAAAAAAAACGAAATCTGGTGCAGGTCGTAATACGGGTCGTAGTACGCTTTAACGTCATGTTTGACGAAATGTTTCTGCCAACTTTCGCGGTACAAGTCGTAGTACGCAATTTTGTCTAACGCGGTACACTTTGACGAAATCTGGAAAATTTTAGCTCAAATTTCTTTCGTTCTTTCGTGCTGCATTTTGGCCCGGAAACACCTCGTTATCGCGCATAAACTTCCCAAAACAAAATGAACCTACACAAGACTCGTAAAACATATTATATTCATAAAAAATGCTCGAAAACGAGAACAAACGATAGAAAATGGGGACCTCAAAAGGTGTATAAATCGTTCCGATCAGATCTCCATCACCACCTCCATCACCATTGTCAATTGAAGAAACAAAATAAAGAAGAAGAAAAAAGATTTTCTTTTTGTTTGTTTGAATGGCTGGCTTCCAGATATTATCATCAAAAGAAAAAAAAAATGGAATCTTTTTTTAGGAGATTGAAATGTCCATCATCAATTATCAATCAAATCAAAAAAAAAAAAAAAAACTTAAGAATTTTTTTTTAGGAGAACCCATTTATTCATTTTCTTCTCTCAATCATCAACAACAACATCTTCCTCTTCATTTTCAAACAAAAACTCAAAATCTTCCTCAGAGATCTACACCCACCAAACCACCAAAAAATCTCAAATCTCCATTATTGGATATCTCCACCCACCGAACCCTTGCCACCACAGCCCGTCGCCATTCTCCCACCGTGGAAAGCTTTGATCTCCTCCAATAAGAGATCGGGTTTGGCCTCTTTGTGTTTAGGGAGTGAGAAACGGTAAGAAAAAGGAAGAAAAATATATATATTGAGTGTTGAGGATAAATATGTTGTTTGTGGCTTGATGATTGTGTTTGATAAAAATTAAAAGGTGTGGAATTTTGGAGGATGAAGATGAAGTGAAAGAATATGATTATTGAAATCTGAAAATTTTGTAAGGAAGATGGTTATTGAAATATGTTGAAATGATAAAATCTGGAAATTTGGTGAGAAATTGGTATAAAGACTTTTTATTTAAGGTTGAAGATGAAGTTGAGATGGATATGGATTTTTTATTTTATTTTATAATAAATAAATATAAATAATAAATAATATATTTTTGGATGATATGGTAGGGTTAAATTTGTCTTTCGCTAGATTGGGTTGGTCAACCGTTAACTTTAATGGTTTGACTTTAACACTAAGGTATGTTTGTGTTTGAATAGGGTATTTGTTTGAAAATTTGCTTTATTAGATAAATAGAGGGTATGTTTGTGCAATTAACCCTTTTTTTAATCATATAAAACTGTTTTATCAAAGTCTTCTTCTTTTTGTTCTCATGTTATACGCTAAATGCTAATGACAAAAATCCTCAAGATGTGACTAGGTAACAGACTCAGTCATAGCAAGGGTAGTTTGGTCATTTAGCAATTATTTTCAATATTTTCGTCGTGGTACACTTGTAATTTTGTGGGAGGGAAAACTTTCCCGCCCTCGTTTGGAATTTTTCATGGACTTGAAAGAGGACACTGACACACAACTCACAACTACAAGTCCAAGAAAAAAAAAAGATAAAAAAAAAAAAAGAAGAGAGAAAAAGCCAAAATGACTACTCATGAGTCATGCCCCCCTTCTTGGGTCAGGGTTATGGCCCAATAGTTGATGCTCACAAAGATTTTTCATTTTTTGGCTATATATATATATTTTTATATTACAAGTAGGGTTGCACATTGGGGAAATGAGGTTGGAAATAGGTCCCCCCAACCTCATCCTCATCCTCATCCCCACTTCTCAGGCCCTTCCCCATCCCCACCCCCCATTTGAAAATGGGGATGGAGAATTTTGGGGGGAGATACCTCCATCCCCAACACTAGTTCTCTATTTTCCCCGTTTTTCTCCATTTTTCCCCGTTTGACTAAAAATTACTAATAAAATAAAATAAATAAATAATTCATTACAAATACAAAATAAAATCCATTAGTGCATTACAAATATAAAATAAAATCAATTACAAAATAAAGTATTGCAATAATCCAGCAGTGTAAATGAGATTTATATAGTTAGGTTTTCAAATAATAAAAAAATTAAAAAAAAATAATAATTATATTTATAATGTTTTGGGGGAAATGGGGAAATGGGGATGGGGGGCCATCCCCATCCCCATTTCAATATATTAGTAGGGAAAATAGGGAAATAGGGATGGGGGAGGGTCTCCCCATCCCCATCCCCATCCCTATTTCAATTTGGGGATGAAAATCATCCCCATCCCCACCAATTTCCCCATTTTCTCCCCAAAAAATTTTCCCAAATGGAGATGGGGACGCGGGGAAATGATCCGGGGGAAATGTGTAACCCTAATTACAAGAACTATTACAACAGGGTTATCGGGACCTGCTAAGATCAAACAATACATATACAGCCCCGATATCTATTCCTATAATGAGAGATAATTATCCCACAAATCGGGGAGAAAACTCTATATACATACTTATAAAATGCGCATTATGAGATTTAAATCCCCTTACCACTAGTGTAGAAGGGAGGTGCACTACCACATATGCTTCTTTTTCCTTGTATAATCTCCAATTATTTGATCTAATTAATTTGCAAGTTGTTTAAGATCTTAGATTGGTCGACAAGATGAGGTTAGCACAATGATATACCCCTTATATCTACACCGTGAAATAAGGGTGGGCACGGGTTGGTTTGGGTTTGATGATACCCATCAAACCCAAACCAAACCAAACCATTATTTAATCGAGTTATTTTTTTACAACCCAAATCAAACCAATTATAGTGTTAAACCAAACCAAATCAAACCAAACCAATAAGTTTGGTGGTTTAAGAAAATAATTATATTTTTTTTATTTGAACAAATATAATAATATCAATACAAATAGTTAAACTGATTATCAATAAGATAAACAATAATACTAAATTTAACACAAGTGTGTAAAAAAAAAAAAAAAAAAAAATAAAATAAAATAAAAAAACCCTCAAGTGTAGAACACATAAAACTTATTAAAAAAAAAAAAAAAAAAAACTAAATCGTATTGCTTAGTGCGTTTTTGTACGAAACAATAAAAAAAATAGTTACTTATTCTCAATAAATTTATTCAACAACTTCGAATGAGATAAAATAACTTTAAGAATAAATAGAGGAGGTTAGAACTTAGAACCGGAAACTGGCAACCTTGGAAATAAATATAATATAAAATTAGGTTAACTTTTTTATATATATATATTTTTTATATTTATATATATGATAATTTATAATATATATATATTTAAGTATGTAATGGTTTGGGTTGGGTTATGCGGGTTGATAAAACACAACCCACAAACCAACCTAAACCAATCGGGTTACTAAAAAATAATCCAATCGGTTTTTTTTTTTAACAAAACAAAACCAACCCGTTTAAGGCTTAGTTTGACATTGCTGTGCTATGGGGGGAATTACTTTTGGTTCTACAGTGGGGAGAATTGCTTTTGGATTTACTGTGAGAAGAATCAATTAAATGTTTGGCAAACTAATTTTTAAAAGTGTTGTGATAACTAAAAACAATTTCAATATGTTTAGTAAACTGTAAATAAAAAGTGTTTGACTATGTAAAATTACTAGAAAGGACATAAAGAAATATTGAAGATGTTTTGAAAATAAATAATTTGTTTTATTTTTGTTTGACTATAAACATGTTATAAAATAAATAATTTGTTTTATTTTTGTGTGACTATAAACATGTTATAAAATAAATAAATAATTTGTTTTATTTTTATGTGACCATAACACATCATTATTATTTTTTTTCTCTATTGCCATATATATTGCGTATATATCAATAATCTATTGCATTTTCATTACTACTTTATGGGAAACAGTTTTCTAAAAGTTACAAAAATAGCTTCTCAAAACTACTGCTGGGGAAACCAAAAGTGACCAAAAGCACTTCCCTGAAATTTTACCAAACACCCTAAGCCTAGTTTGAAATCACTTTTGACCCCAAAAGCAGTTCATGAAGCATTCCCATATTGGGTCTAAATTGGTTTGGTTTGGATGGGTTGATCGGTTTGGTGGTTTGGATGCCCACCCCTACCGTAAAATTATGGATTCGAGTCATATTCCTTCATAAAACCCCAAATTATTGTAATAATTCAAAAAAAAAAAAAAAAAAAAAAAAAAAAAAAAATCTTAGATTAGTGCAAAGATTAAAATTGAAAATATTAAAACTTGAATATCTATTTCCACCATCTTTTAGGGGTGGTCTTCTCACCTCCCACACCCTCTAAAGTTTGAAACAAGTCCAACAAGAGATCAAATTCGTGTTAATATATATAAGCTTCCCCTACCGTTGATGAAAACTAACCGAAAAAATGTTGACTTTGATTAACTTATAAAAAAACTGAAATACTCAAACATGTATCAAATTTTGAAATGAAAATACATCAAATAAAATAGTACTTTAATGGAATATTTTTTAATACATATATATTTATGTTTTTTTTTTTTTTTAAAATTTAAATTCTTATTCAATTTATATTTTGTTGGAAATGTCAAAAATACCCTTCCACCGTTAGTTATTAAGGGATCCAAACTAAAAGCAGAGGAGGTTTGTGTATATTAACGCAAACTTGCTCTCTCACTGCAATAAACTCAAACTATAACGGAGGCCAGTGTATTTACCCCATACTAGTAAACGAGTATAGTGCGATGTAAACTCTCCGCCACGAACATGGACGGGGAGATGCACACGGCATGAACTAAAAAATGATGTGGCGTGCACCTCAACTAACAGTGAACAGTCATCTGATAAGATATTGGAATAACAAATGCAGGCCATTCTAATAAGACAATCATTCTGGACAATGACACTAACAGTGACCAGTTCTACTTGATATGATTTATATATTCCAACCATATCAAAGTGTTAACTGAGTGACAAAAGGATAAAGATAAGATTGCTTAGATATCATCAGCTAATGTTGCAGCTAAGGATTTAATGGAATCAAATTCTAATTTTTAAAGCACAACTCAATACCTACCCTACCCTTTTCTTTATTCAATTTTCTTGCAATCAGCTTCGAATCGATATTCTTCTAATGCCCAGAATCGTTAAAAGATTCTAGTAACTTGATTTTTCGGTTTCATTTCATTTTATTTCCAGTTTTTCAGGTGTGGGGGAGCATGTCAAAGCAGTGGATGACAACTTTGTAGTAACAAACTTATCTATTGATCAAATCACAATCACAATAATTTTCCCCCATTTCTCTGTGAAAGAGATCTCAACACAACAAAACAAATGAGTCACTGATTCAAATCATGAAAAATATAGGATCATTGGGATTGGGGTAGTAATCTACAGGTTGGACAATACCACTTTCCTTTGAATCTTGTCTCAGGTGTTAGTCCGACACACGCGTAGTGGAACCATTCACCTCCTTGGCACTGTCAACAAATAAGTATGTTTAGGTATGCACCAAAATATGCAAGAATTAGAGAAATGGTAACTCAAAAACTATTATTATTATTATTATTATTATTTTCAAGTAAGAATACAAAGGAAGTATATAGCAACAAAAAATAACCAGTTGTACATTCTTTGACTAAAATATGCATCAATACTCGAGCAATAACTTTTACCTAAGGAAAATCATTGGTAACTAATAGCAATGTTTCCGGACTTCGTTTAATAATTGGTTTCTTCACATATGCATGATTCACTGTGAAGATATAGCACCGGCAACATTCCTTGAAAAATAGATGCAACATGCATGTGCTATATCCCAGAAAATGAGCCTCATGCATGCAAGTCCATTTCGAAAAATTTGTGCCATATACTAAACCAAACCTAAAAGCTGCTGTCCTAGTTTTCTATGTAATCTCTTGATGAGACTAGCATCGCAATTGATGTTACAGAAATTTTCATATTCAATGAATGATACACAGACTAAATGCAAAGAGGCCAAGTAAAGAACTAGAACGTATAAAAAGGGGAAAAAAAACAACAAAGAGAAACTTACGGTTTCATTGTCACAAGCAATCATATCTCCAAATGACACCTAAGTGATTCACGATAGTTGCAATACATTAGTAACAAGCCAAAGCTTTGGAAACTTAATAATGGAATTGAATTTGAAAATGGAACAAAAATCGAAAGATAAAAGCAGAACCTGATGGCAGACACAATAGGTAGGTTCATTTGGATCAATGGGTTGATCAACATCCATGGCAGCAGTGAAGTCCTTCCTATGGCTCCCTGGAGGTGGCATGAGCTCAAAATCTCTATCACGTTCTCGGTCCCATTCCCTATCCCGGAAATCAAGCCTCTTCGATTGAGGTGTCACATAGATGGACTTGCGTTTCTCAATCTTAGGGATTATGGGTAATGGTGGAAGAATAGCTGGCTCATCTGCTGATATTTTACCCTCTAATAACATTGCCAAAACAAAAGGAAAGTCACAGAGATGTTGACAGAGTAGATGGAGGTTGATAATCAAACCTATTTATGGTTAACTGCAGAATTTATACTCTGTAGTCCTAACAAAGAATAAACTTTTTATTAAGCTTTATTACAAAATCATATCAGGTTTTGAATTTTTACTTTCAAAATTTAAGCATTAACAAATTACCTTGCTTTAGATCCTGGAAGCATTAACACAATAAAAATGAAGTTGAGCATCCTAAAAGCATACACCATAGACCATACCTTGCTTTAGATCTTCTGCAAAGTTGTTTAGATCCTCATCAATTCGTTTAATATGGCTATCAATCTGAAAGAAAATGCAAGATACAACAAATTCCATTAGATCTAACTATAATAGGTTATCTAAATCCCGCCACATGTGAAGCTGCAAACAGAAATAACCCACCTAAATGGCCCTAAATCACAATGTTATGACATTTCATTGGCCTTATAGATGGGAAGGTGTTGCTAAAACTACTAAGAACCAAATATATTCACTTAACAGGATTTAATCAATCCTTTAAGAGACCATGTTTTCTTGTGGTTTTAACCGAATCTTTTAGTGTCTCAAATCAGATAACTATGGCAATCTACTCCTTATTTGTGATGCCATGGAAATATTTATAAGAAGTTCACAGTGAGAGAAGCATGAATCTCAAAATTATAGGTCAGAAAGCTACATTGGTTACTGTCTGTGCTGTAACTGATGTCAAAAGTAATTAATTTAGGTCTATAAAAATGAAAGGGTTGCCACAGAAAACTTGATTTTGTTTTGGAAACCTGCACCAAAAACTGAATTTAAGTAAAGAAATTCTATCAGATTATATCATAGAATAAAATGCGACTTGTAAGGGTCAGCATCAAACAGACAAGCATTTCTATGAATGCATAATTAGTGGGATTACATGGACCAAATTTTTCATGGCCTTACTGCAGTTTGCCCTCTATGTAGAACTTGAGACTAATGAAGATGAATATCATTTTGTCCTCTTCATATGTGCGAAAACAAAAAACCAAAAAGGCTATTGTTTCAAAAAAAAAAATGCACAGTGTCCAGCAGCCATGATATTCTGAACACCACTTGAATTAGGAAGACTGCAACAGAATGTCAAAACCTAAGCAGTATAAGCTTCGGTTTTGACTTTTGACATTCTGTAGCAGGATAAGCAACCAAACCATCACTTACTCATCTTACTGGATGATAGTATCACTTTCCAACAAAGATTTTGAGTTTTCAAATTTGAATCCACTCTGAAATAGACAATTGATTTGATCTCTAAAGTGCTAAATTGTGGCTTCGACTTGATCAATGAAGATAGTGCAGGAAATACAAAAAGTTTATGCAACAATTATACTTCACCTCAAGAAAGTCAAAGAAATGGCATTGCGTCAAAGAAATTCACAAATAAATTGGATAGAGTCTAAGATGCCCAGTAAAAATAATAATTAAAAGGAAGCTCACAAGATCATAAGCTTGCCGAGCTAACAAGACCTTCTCCGTGCATAAACTCAATGCGTTATCTTGATTCCCCTCAATTTCTTTTCGCATTTTCTCGACTGCCTCATCTTCTTCAATACTGTTATTAACATTCACCCTTCTTGTACTCTGCGATGCCAATCCCAAGCAGAACTTTGTCTGTTGCCTTGTTTGGTTTACCATCGCTTCCACCAAAAAAAAAAAGACCAACCAACCGACCAATTAGCACCCAAATAAAAAAAAACCACAAAACCATCACTCTAGCATATATGAATACACATACATATTCATCTTTGGAAAATTCTACTATTCATTAATGCATCATCGCACCATTAAAATTTGGTATTGTTTCGGCAGCTCACGTGACTTAAGGCATGCGAGGTGCATGTGATCATGCCAAAACAAGACCAAATTTTAATGGTGCATCAATGCATTAATGCACATAGAGATATGCACACATACGAACATAATTTTATGCTCATGTGCACCAGAAATTTTCCTTTATTTTTCTCGCTTGATATACAAGCTAGTATATGTGCCTCTGTACATGCTTTCCATATTGAAAAAAAAAAAAAAAAGGGTACCAAAAAAATGAGTTAAAACATAAAAATTTCACAAAACATACATGCATACATGCATACATATATATATATATATATATATATATATATATATATACACACAAACATAGGTCGAGCTGTTTTGAAGAGGGTCTTACATTGGGACCGTTCGTCGAGTTCTCTGATAGTATTGAGAAGTCTTTGAAGCTCAGCCGGCAATGTGCTAGCATCTGCAATAATAAACAATAAAAAATCAAATTTGAAGCAAAATCAAACTCAAATTAAAATCGGAAAATTTTGAAAAAGATAAGAAATTTATATGAATTTGAGAAAGTGAAGAGAAACATACACTCCAAATAGTCGTCGACGTACACTCCGGTTCGTGCAATTGCCATGTCTGAATTGGGAGTTTGGGTTCTAGGGTTTTAGTGCGAGCTTTTTTTATTTTCGGTCTGGTTTAAACGAGAGGGACGCTTTAGATACGGTGTCGTTTTTCGTCTGGTTTTTTTTTTTGGTATGAGGCTAATTGGCTAAAAGGTGGGGATCATTATTAATTCAGGGGTAAATACAACGATCTCCCCTAAAGTTTAACATAAATATAGTTAGAGTGTAAGTATGTATTTATCTACTCCCCTAAAGTTTAACATAAATACAGTTAGTGTGTAAGTATGTATTTATCTACTTAAACCTTCCATGCTCTTACAGTTGTATCAGTAAAAGAACAAATTGCCCTTAGTATTAAAATTTAAATTTGAAGATAATGGTTTTGTAAATTTTTTTATTTTTTTTATTTTTTTTTATTTTTTAAATTGATTGGAAATAATCCTTTCAATGGAATATAAATGGAAAAATAAAAAAATATTGTTAAATTATTAAATTATCTTCATTTTAATTTTTTTTTTATACTATTCTTAAAGTAAATAATTTTTTTTTTGAATTTTCTTAATCCTTAAATAATTTTTTTTTTGTTTGATAGTTTTAAAATATAAAATTTGAAAATAGTAAAACAAATAGTATTTTATGAGTTATTAAATTATTTTCATTTTTAACAACTGCCCTTTAAAAATAGTAAAATGTATATATTTAAAAAATGAAGATAATTTAAAATTTTTAAAAGTAGATTTTTATTTTTCTATTTTAAAATTACTTTTTAATTTATTGTACATTGAAAAATTATCTTCAATTAATTTAATTTAATTGTTTTGTTATACAAAATTATCATTATTTTTAAATTTTAATAATTAAGGGTAATTTGGTTTTTTATTGGTTCAATTTTAAGAGCATGAGAGATTTGAGTTGATAAATGAATAGTTGTTATCTAACTTCATTTATGTCAAAATTCAGGGGAGGTCAGTATATTTACCCCTTGTTATTATTATCATGAAAATCAAGTGAACGATCCTTCGACCTAGGGATGACAATATGCATTATCGTGTCATGTTTGTATATAAAGCATGACCTGTTAAGCTTATCGTGTCATAGGTCGAAACCCAAACACGCCCTATTAATTAATGAATTACCCAATAAGACTCATTTAGCCCATTAATTTATAGATTATGAATCTTATAATAAATTACAATTCCATTAATTCATTTCCAATTTAAAATTTTAAAGTAATTTAAGTCTTTTAATTATTTTTTTTTTTACATAATTTAATCCAATATAACTCATTTAATAAATGAAAATAATCAAGAATAAGAAAAATGTTGATTCAAAATAAAATCCCATAAAAACATGAAGTAAGATTTTGTATTTAAAGTTCTTTAACTCTATTGCATTCTTAAAAATAAAATAAAATAAAATAAAATAAAATACTGTATACTACATATATACGAACTAAATTTCTAAACAAAAGTCATACAAAGATACGACACGGTATAACTATAAGGTATAAACAGAAAAAAAACAAAAATAATAACAACATTAAAATAATGGAGAATCCCCTTTCTTTTGAGACTTTTTTTTAGGGAAAATATGTTAAGAGCCATCTACACGGCCAAGCAAAACAATCTAATCCATATGTAAGGATTCCCATATCTTGATTGGCTTATTTCGTGGACAAACCACGTGTTGGGGATTGTATGTAAGGGTAGCTTAAGTGATTGATATTCAAGCTCAAGACCCTCTCATGTCCTCAAGGTTGATAAGCACCAAAGGTAAATTCTAGTGCTTACTTGCTTTGAAGAGATCTAGTTGCACACACACACAACTCATGCATAAATCTTATTCTTGTATGTTGCGTGTTTTATATGTGTGCATGCATGTTCTTGAACATCTCTTCTTGCATGTTTTATTTTGATTGCATCTTGTTCATTGAAATGCCATGACATGTTTAGGCATTAGGATGCATTCACTTCCCACACTTGCACTTCATGAGTAGTCTTAAGTGTGGTGTAATTCGTTTCCATTTGTGTGATCGGAAACGTCCGCGCTTGCACGATGGTGTGCATGTCTTAGCGCGATGGTTGACCACTTGAGAATGTCTCATTCTTCTCTTGGATAAGTGGTAGTTTTGATTTGATTGTTTGGAGTAAAGTGTCTAGTTTCAAAAGATTAGATTTCAATGTTTTAAATGTTTTTCAAAACTAACCTTTGTATGGTCTTGTGACCATAACTTTTTATACAAATATTCAAAATGAGTTTTGAAAATTTTTTTATAAACTAGACACCCATACCTTTCCAACGGTATATTATTCGTAATATTTCATGACCGTTTGGATTGGTTTTAAAATCTCCAAAGTTACAACCAAAACAGGGCAACTCTGTTGTTGTCCGTTTCTGACCTTTGGTCACTCAATTGACCATAAATTTTTCTACAGACATCAAAATGTCATTCTATAAAAACGAGTAGAAAGTATACATCCATATCTTTCCAACGATATATCATATGAAAGGTTTCGATATTGTTTGGTCATGTTTCGAAGCTCTCGAATCTTGAGTCGCTGCACTGACGCGAGTACTGCGAAAATGCCCATCATTTTTCCATTTCTTCCAAAACAACATAGTTTCACTTGGGCATTATAAATACATATCTTTCTCATCATTTTGAGGGCTGTGCCACAAAATCAAACCCTAGAGAGAGAGGCTCCATATTCTTGAGAGAGAGAGAGAGATTTGAGAGAAAATCAAATCAAGAACTCACATTTAACCACTCAAATCAAATCCTTTTTGCATCAAATTTCATATTGCATCTTCTATGTCCATATAGAATGCATCCATGCATGGGTTTGCATCATCACAAGTTGCTTGGTAAGATTTTGATTAACTTCATCTTATTTTAGTATTTTTACTATCAAGCCATCTCTTTTAAATTACTTGTATGTTTTAGATCATATGCTAAATACAAGAAAAGAGAATTGATTGTGATGAATTGATTGAGTGTTGTATTGTGATAGCTAATTAGGTTTTTACTTAATCTTGATTAGCTAAGCTATTTGACATGTCATTTAGCTCTTGATATTTAGGATTGATTTAATTGATTATATCATCATCCTAGATAAGCATCTAAGGTTCCCTAGCCTTGTTTGTTATTTGAATATTCGTACATATTCACATAGGTTGCATAATCTCTTCATAGAGAATTAAGTCTTGAGGCTAAGATTGCTTAGGCCTCAAGCAATTGGACTAGAACCACTTTTAAAGGCCCGCGTGGTAGAAGTGGGGGGTTATTGACCGGAGTGTTAGACGAGGTCTACATAGGTTGTAAACTCCATTTCAATTAGTGGATTTCGAGGTTCGAGTGTGGCGCACTATACAGCTCGTGGTTTTTCCTAGTGGTTGGGTTTCCACGTATACATCAAGTTTTATTTAAATTCCGCACTATATTACACTTGCTTGTATTTTTGACTAGTAGGGCCATTTTCGTAAAATTGACTTGCATGCGAAAATTGGGTAATAATAGTTAAAATCTATTCACCCCCCCTCTAGATTAATATATTAAACACACCATTAATTTGTTTCACCATATAAGGAGGAAAATCCTCCAACCAAACAAAATTCCCTGCCAACCTTAAAGTAAATTTAGCCAAGGTATGAGCAGCATTATTAGCAGCCCTAGGGCTAGGGACAATGGAAATAAGGACATTAAACTACCTATAAATAGCTAAGATGTCACTAATAATACAACTAATATTAGCACATGAGACATCATCAGCATTAACAAGATCTACAACCCAGTTAGCATCACTTTCAAGGACAGCCGGAAGAAGACCGGCATTAACAACCACCCTCAACCCAGTCAGGATTGTTGAAGCCTCAGCCACAGAAGGAGAGAAGCAAGCAGTAATATTCTGCGAAGAAGAAGCACAGACGTGTCCACGCGAATCGCGAACCAGAACCCTAACACCAACAAGTTGTTGGTCCTCAAGGATGGCCACATCAGAATTAATTTTAAACGTACTAGCAGTAGTAGCAGCCCATTTCATCACTGAATCCGCATAAACAGAGGAAGAAGAGGATAGGCAAGGTCTAGCCAAATTAGAGCCCTGAAATCATCAATAAAGCTAGATGCCCAGGCCACCACATCCTCATCCCTGAACAAAGAAGGAGCATGAATATTTTGATTCCTCCAAACCAACACCTTCACCAAACAACACACAAAAGCTCTATCTCATTAGGACAGAGGACACGAAGAGCAACAAAGACCAAATCTTGAAAACACATACCATCATTCCACTTCAGACCAGCAAGGAAAAAACAATTCAACCACGTAACTTTAAGACGATCACAACCCCAGAAAGCATGAACCGTCGATTCTAGCAGCTTACAACAAATAGGACACAGCCCCCCGGTTGAAACACCATGACTCTCCAAATTGACAAGAGTGGGAAGCCAGCCCTTACAAGCCTTCCATAGAAAAATCTTGACTTTAGGAGGGACTTTAATGCTCCAAACAGACTTCCACCAATCCACCATTGCAGACCCATAAGAAACCTCTCGAGACTTAATCGATTTGCCCAGCTTATAGCCACTTCTAATATAATAAACACCATTTTTCTCAAAATGCCACAGAAGAGAATCACCAAGCTGAGAGGCACTAAGTGGAATACTCAAAATAGCCTCAACCTCCTCCGGAGAGAACACAGACCTAATACGCGGAATGTCCTAACAGCCTGAAGGTGTAATCACGGACCAAACCATTGCAACCAACCCCAAAATTAGGGGAGACTGGATTTTAAAAGAATGGGGTCAAGGGACCCAATGATCACCATAGATAGAAACTGAAGACTTCACCCCGACATGCCATTTAGAACCCGCTTCAAAAAGCTCGTGAACCCAAAGAAAACCCTTCCACACAAAAGATCTCGAAACACAGCTGCCAGCATAAAGGAAATCAATGGTAGGAAAATACCTACCTTTAATAACTCTAGCAGCCAAGGAGTCCGGCTATTTGACAAGGCTCTAACACTGTTTAGCCAACATAGCTTGATTGAAGGGAGAGAGGTCCTTAAAACCAAGACCCCCTTCATCCTTACTAGCACATAACTTAACTTTTCTTTTGAGACTTTATCTCGAAGAATTTGCACTCTTTGATAAGTAATTATAAGCATGCCATAAAAGATAGAATGAAGAAGTTAAAGTATTTAGAGTTCTTTTTTTAAAGAAATATTTAATGTTTCTCGATATATTTATAAATTATATATTTATTCTTGATATTTAAATGTGTTAAATGGGTTAGTGAGTTGGATGAGGTTTATCCCAAACATGACCCGTTTACTTTATGGGTTTAACGTGTTCACATGTTAGTGATCCGAACCCAATAAGACCTAACCCAAACCTGTCCACTCCTACTTCGACCTTCGGCCTTTGTTTTTTATAATTAAATTCTATGTTCATCTATAATATGGACAATGGATATCTATTTACTTTTACTTTCAGTTTTTATTTTAATCGATCTCCATTGTTTATTTATTTATTTTTTTTAAATTTTCATTTTTTTTAAAATATCTATTTTTAATTTATTTTTTTTGAAACAAGTATTTTTAATTTCTTTTAACTTTATGATTTTATTAAATTAAGGCATATGGGTGTTTAAATTTTTTACCATCTGACCACCAAACACTATTTTTTTTTTTTTTGAAAGTAAAATGAATATTATTTACCAAAAAAAGGATTACAACTGCTCAAATCAGCCTTGGCTAAAACAGAGAGCCAATCTGGAAACACATTACTCCAAACATTGGAGCAACCATTCAAAACAGCAAAATGAGCTATAAAGTGAGCAACACTATTGCATTCTCTAGGAACATGTACAATAGAAGTGTCTATACATTTAAATTTCAAAGAAAGTATGTCACAAATGATGTTATCAATGTCACCATACGAGCTGGACTTCCTATTGCACAACCCAACAACCTCCAGCGCATCCGATTTAACACTCATCGGGAAGAGCCCCAAATTATTAGTTAGCAAAAGACCTTCCAGGATAGCTTTGGCCTCAGTAATGTCCATAGACACCTTCCCAAAAAAAGAAAGCGCAGCAGCTACAACAACAATACCTCTATCATCTCTGATGACCATCCCTGCCCCATATCTACAATTATCATAATCAAGAGCTGCATCAATATTTAGCTTAAAGTCACCAGAGTTGGGCAAAATCCAGCCTAATGAACCAGATCCGCACACTTTAGGTACACTTACACCAATACCATCCCTTCTAAACTCCTCTGCCAACTTACCAACTCTGTCCCAAAAGTTCCCTTGCTCAACACAATCACCACCAAACAACAACCTATTTCGACTAAACTAAATCAACCAAACAATGATAAAGAATCTCACCATCACATCTTCTCGCCCAAGCATATCTATCCAAAAAACCTTGTCAATAAAATCAATATTTCGAATCTTATTAAGGGAAGGAAAAAAGTGGTAGCCACTCCAATTAGAAACCACCCTCTCACACCCCCCAGAGGGCATGGTCAACCGACTTAGGAACTTTACCACAGAAGGGACACAACCCAGACTCAACAATGTTTCTTTTCCATAACAATTGCCTAGTAGGTAGAACATCCTTGCACGCTTTCCAAGCAAAAATTTTGATCTTACTTGGAAGACAAATCCTTTAGAGTCTCTTCCACCAAGGACTATGTCCCTTTGAACAAGAAGCTTGATCATTAGAAAGGGTTGTTAAAGCTAATCTATAGGCACTATTCACAGAAAACATACCCCTTTTATCAAAATGCTAAAGGAAAGAATCCCTTCTAGTATTAATACTTAAATGGATGCTCAAGATAAGCTCAGCTTCTGAAACAAGAAAACTATCCTTCAGCACCTTTTCATTCCATTTTCCCGGCCTTTTAATCAAATCAAAGACTGTGGTTGCACCAGACAAACAACGTGGTGAACAAAACATAAAACTTTTAGGCCTAGGAATCCATCTATCTCCATATACAAGAGTATCCATACTATCACATATCCTCCTACGAATTCCCTTCAAAAGAATCTCTCCACCCTAAAAAATGCCCCTCCAAACACACGAGGGCTACCTCCCAATAGAACACTTAAGAAGGGAGTCTCTTGGGAAATATCTGGATTTCAAAATCCTAGCTACATGAGACCTTGGATTACACAAAATCCTCCACCCCTGCTTAGCAAGCATAGCTTGATTGAAAGCACTAATATCCCTAAAACCCATTCCACCCCAATCCTTAAGAAAACACATCTTCCTCCATTTAATCAAGTGGGGATTCTTCTTATCCCCATTCAACCCCCACCAAAAATCAGTATATAGCTTATTTAACTCCCCCATTAAAGAAGCTGGAAGTCTAAAACACCTCATAGCATAGGTTGGGAGTTGGGACAACTTGGACAATAACTTTAATCAAGACCTCCTTACCACTTATTGAAAAAAGCCTTCTCTTCCAACCTTGTAATTTATGCCAAACCCTATCCTTAATTTCCTCAAAAACCTGTCTCTTGTTCCTACCAATAGAAGATGGAAGACCTAAATACTTATCATGGTAGGAAATCACCCCAACTCCAAACAAGCTTTTGATCTTTAAAATACTATCACCAAAGACATTAGGGCTGAAAGAAATAGCAGACTTTTCAAAATTAACCATCTATTTCGAGGCTTCCTCATACCTTTTCAAAATGTCCCTCAAACAGTAGCACTCATGCAAAGAGGCCTTCACAAACATAAGGCTATCATCCACAAACAAAAGATGAGAAACTGAAAGTGCTCCATGAGCCACCTTAATCCCACTAATACCTCCAATAGCCTCAGCCACAGAAATAAGAGCAGATAGCCCCTATGCACAAATAAGAAAAAGGTAAGGAGACAATGAGCAACCTTGCCTCAAACCTTTAGAAGGAATGACTCTCCCCCAGGGCTCCCCATTTACATTAAAGGAGTACGAGGCCGAGCTCAAGCATCTTAACACCAAACTAGTCCACCTCCCGTCAAAACCTAATTTGTCCATAATGACCTTCACAAACCTATCATAGACCTTATTCATATCAAGCTTAAGAGCCATATAACCCTTCTTCCCATTCCTTATACTCCTTAAAGAATTTTCGAGCCCATTTACTGTGTGGATCAAACTCAGATTCGGGCTTGTTACTGTGCGGATCATATCGGGCCGGATCGGATTTGGGCCCAAACACGCCTATTCAAATTGGGCTTCTTTATGAAATTAAAATTTTTGAATGCTTACACCTACATTCGAACTACCAACCTGGTTGGTCAATCCAAACAACAACTACCACCAAGCTATACCAGTCAATTGGTATCATATGTTAAATTTTATTATATATTACATACAATTTAGGCTTTTTATAAAATTAATAATTTTGGTGTAAAACGTAGGATTCGAACAACTAACCTCCTTATTTTTATAAGCAACACTTACCATCGAGCTGTAGTCATCAACAGATCATTATGTTAAAATTTATTTATATATTACATATTCAGAAATCATTATATGTCACCGTAAATGCACAAATAAGAACTGTTAACTTAAAAACTTTATTATTATTTTTAATTTCTTTCCATTATTTGGTAGTAAATATTTTTATAAAACAAAAAAAAAATTATATAATAATAATAATTATCTATTGTTCGGGTCAGACTTGTTCGGGTTCGAACTGGGCTTGGCTTACACAATAATTTATAAAAGCCTAGTCTGAATTCGGGCTTTGAAATAATAGGCCCAGACCAAATTAGAGCCTCTACAGTAACGGGCCGGACCAGATTTATCCGGCCCTTTTGACACCTCTAACAAAGGCTAATAATCCTAAACTCTGCCACCTTCTCATGAATTTTGACCTTACGAATCAAAACTACCACCACTTCACCTAGTTTTTCCATTGGAGCTTCGTTGTTTAAAACATCTAGAATAGCACTAGTGACATTCCCACCAACTACATCCCAAAACTTATGAAAAAACAAAACAGGTAACCCATCGGGACCCCGTGCCTTTAAGGGGTCCATTTGCTTGATAGTAGGGATGGACCTTGGGCTAGGCTAGGGTGGGCTTACCTTAGCCTTTTTAAAAAAAAATTGAAAAGTTAAAAATAAATAAATTAATAATTGACATCAGTGAAAACCGTGTTAGTGTAGGACTAGGAATAGCAACAACTCTATATACTTAGTAGATGATAGCTGGTTTGAAGATTTTACGTTTTACCTACTTCAATAGTTCAGTACTTCTCTTCACGACTCACGAGGCATAAAGTGAGGCAACAACAATCAGGTCATTAATATCCTTTTTTTTCTTTTTCTTTAATAATTCTTTTCTCTCATCTTTTTTCAAATTTTAGTTCAACCTCTTTATCAACATCAATACTTCATCTTCCAATTAGGTAATATTTTTATTAATATTGTAAATTTAAATAATTTGTTTGCAATTGAATTTTAGGATTAATCTAATTATTAATTATTCGAATTTTAATTTACAAATTAACATTTGTCTAATAAATTTAATTTTGTTTTTGTTGAAATTTAGATACATGCTTGTTATTATTAATTTTTAATTATTCTTTTGTTTTTAGATTTGTTAGTAAATAGTAATATAAATGTATATTTATTTTTCTATGTGATGTGAATGCTCAATCATAACTAAACTAAACTAATAATTAAATAAATTATACTTTTTTTAGAAATTAATGAATTAGATTTCCTTTAACATTGTATTTGTATATTTCGAATAAATCAACTAATATTATAATATAAGAACATTATATAGGTAAATAATTTCTTATTTCTTGATGTATATAGAAGTAATAAAATAAGAATTAATTTAATGACTTATTTTTGTGTCTTTTTTTATTTATATAGGTCGTAATGCAAAAAAGAAACTTATTCTATTATTTCGATAAAAAAGATGACGGTGAGTCATGTGATGTTCACACTTCAAATTCAAGATCCTCCCCCACCCCCAACCAAAGACTAAAAGATCCAAAACTTCAAATGATGATACTTAAACTCCATCTCACATCAATACTTCTCATTATGAACATGATCCCGGAAAGCGTATTCCAATATGGCAATATCCAGTTGAAAAGTAAGATGAGATTAGAAGAGCCTATGTCGACATGAGACCATTTCAACCTACTTATGACTATCCACTCAATCCATGTGGGAGTCAAAGTCATCGGTTTCAATAATCTTGGTTCATAAAATTTCCATGGATTGAATACTCGATGGAAAATAATAGTGCATTCTGTTTTCCATGCTGTCTTTTTGATAGTCTTACATCAATGTATCACACATTTACTGTTGAAGGCTTTCAAAATTGGAAAAGAGTTGGTGGAGGAGACCAATGCCCCCTTGCAAAACATGCAAAAGAAGATCACAATTCAGTACACCACATTGCTATGCAAAAGTGGAATCACTTGAAGAACCCATCTCTATATATTGGCAAAATGATTAATAAACAATCTTCACAAGTAGTTATACGGAAATGATTGTTACTCAAGACATCAATAGAATCTGTGAAGTAGCTAGCAATGCAAGGGTGTGGCTTTAGAGGTAATTATGAATCTATCAATTCTGCAAACCGTAGAAACTTTATTGAAATGGTAATGTTGCAAGCAAGAGTAAACAAAGATATTATTGAAGTTGTCCTACATAATGTTGCTTAAAATGCCAAATATACATCACCAAAGATCAAACAAGTGCTGTTAAAAATTCTAGCCGATAATGTGCGTGATAAAATTTGTGTAGAAATTGGAGATACCAAATTTTGTATTTTTGTTGATGAAACGGTTGATAAATCTAACAAGGAACAAATGGCTATCATTTTAAGATATGTTGATGACGATGGGTTTATTCGGGAACGGTTTTTTGAAGTCATGTGTGTTGATGACACAAACGCCTTAACTTTGAAAAGAGAGATATGTATTGTTCTTAGTTGATACAATCTCTTGATTGAAAATTTACAAGGTCAAGGTTATGATGGGCTAGTAAAATGTGAGGCGAATGGAATGGATTACAAGTTTTATTTCTTAAAGATTGTCCATATGCGTACTACGTTCATTGTTTTGCTCACCGACTTTAACTTGCTTTAGTTGCAGCATGTAAAGAGGTACATGATGTATGGTTATTTTTTTTTTCTTTCTAAATTGAGTTATATTGTCAACTTTGTTGGTGCTTCTGCTAAGTGTTGTTCTGAATTTAAATCAATTCCAGAAGATGAAATTGTAGATATGATATCTTCAGGAGAACTTGAGAATGGTATAGGAGCAAATCAAATTCATACTTTGCAACGACCTGGACCTACTCTTTGGAGTTCACATTTTATTTTTGTTAGTAGGTTGATTGACATGTTTGGTTCAACTTGTACCCTTCTTGAAAAACTTATCAATAATAGGCTGAATAGTAATATTACTTATATATATATATACATAATTATGACGATTGTTAGTTGAAACAAAAAAGTCACAACTTTTTTTTTTTATTGACAGGTTGATTCGTTTAGTTTTGACTCTCCCTGTTTCCACAGCAATAACAGAACGAGCTTTTTCAGCAATGAAGCTTATCAAGATATCACTTCGCAATAAGATGGAAAATGAATTTTTAACAAACTCTATGGTAGTCTACATTGAAAGAGAAATTGCTATTGTTATTGATCATGATTTCATAATTGATAAGTTTGATCTTTTGAAAAACCGTAGGATACAACTTAATTAGTATTTGATTGTATTTGCATTTCATGTTTATTTTATAATTTGTTTTGACTTTATTTTTTTATTAATTTTTTAAATGTATTTATTTAGAATATATATTTATAGAGTAATCCCTACTTTGTCTTCTTCACTGGGTGTGTCTTTATTTTTAATTAATACAATTTTCTCATAATGTTAATGATCGAATTTTTTTTTTTTAATTCTAGCCCACCCTAGTGTTTAATTCTGGTTACGTCTCTGCTTGAGAGCAACAACCACCTCTTCCGCTGAGAACTTCCTCAATAGAAAATTATTCATAGCAGCTGTCACTTTAGTCTCAACAGAAGAAATGACCCCCACAATCTTCTCCTTTGAAGGGTTGACCGAAGCAAAAAGGTTACCGCCAAACACTAATTACAGAGGTGTTTATAATGCCAGCTTTTAAATATAGTTCCAAAAAAAAAAAAAAAAAAAATGTTATACTTAAAAAAATTACCGTATTATTTTTTACGAATTTAGCTACCATATAAATGTATAATATAGGCATTGATGGGGATAGTTGGTCTATTTTCTTTTCATTTTAAACCTTTTTTTTTTTTCCTTTCTTTTTGTACCTCTACATTAGAATCTATGCAGTATTATTATTAGGACAATGCTTTGGTACTGACCAACCAATAGGGTTTTCCCGCATGACCTATTTGTGAAAAATGCAAAGAGATAGTTAAAGAATATAAGAAAAAAGCCACATGGCAACACCCCATTAGTGGGATCAGTACCTTTAGTACTGACCAAGCAATTTCCTTATTATTATAAATAAAAAATCTATGCAGTATTATGACCCTTATTTTACATATAATTACATAATAATAATAATACTGTACGAAGCATTTTGTGTGATGGCCGATGCCCGATGGGGTATATTATAAAATCGAAACGACATGTCGTTTCCCTGGCACGGTAATGGTATGTCAGGTATATCACTACTACATCATATGATGTGTGGCGCCAAGTTAACTGTATCTCAAAATGCTTCAGGCCTTCAACAGACTTGAGTGAATGCAATCAAATTCATTATTACAAAAACCTCTCAAAAATTCTCTTTACACTTTGATGCTCACTCGAATACAAGAATTCATGTTTCTCAGACCATTCTCTCTTCGTGGCTCTCTCTCATATCCCTTCTCTTGTCGAATATTCAAACCCGAAATCTGTCTCAAACGCACTCAAAAGTTTCAAAAGGTAACACTCTATTGCTCGTTTATCGCTTATTGTCAACTTTGCATGAACCCCATGTTTGATTCTCAACAACAACTCATTTTTTTTCTTTTGTGCATTTTTTTAGGACGTGTTGGGGTGTTTTAGTGGGAATCGGAGGAGGTTGAGTTTTAATCGTTTTAGTAACACTGCGATTTGTCATTCTTTTGATGAATTTGGTGTGCAAGAAAGTGAATGGATTTCGAAAGGAATCGAAATCCTGCATTTGATGGAAGAGCGAGGGGTTCGCGCCAACTGTCAGACTTTCATTTGGCTTTTAGATAGTTGTTTGAATTCTGGCACTTTTGTGGAAGCTAAAAAGATTCATGCGAAGATTTTGAAGTTGGGTTTTGATAGAGAGCAAGTTTTGTGTGATAGAGTTTTTGATATTTATGTTGCAAGTGATGATTGGGATGGTGCAGTCATGGTTTTTGATGATATGCCTCAAAGGAGTGTGTTTTCTTGGAATAGATTGATTTCTGGGTTTGTTACTAAGAAGTTGTATAGTAGAGTATTGCTACTGTTTATGCGAATGATAAACGAAAATGTGAATCCAAACGAAGCAACTTTTGCCGGTATTTTGAAGGCATGTAGTGGTGGCAGTGCTGTTGCCTTTGAGTATGTTAAGCAGATTCATGCTATGATCATTTTGCATGGCTTTGGTTCTAGTACGCGTGTTTGTAATCCTATAATAGATTTGTATGCCAAAAATGGGTTTATAGATTCTGCTAGAAAAGTTTTTGATCAGTTATGTTTCAAGGATAGTGCATCTTGGGTTGCTATGATCTCAGGATTATCTCAAAATGGATATGGACAAGAAGCTATTCTTCTATTTTGCCAGATGCATATGTCGGGGATCATGCCTACACCTTATGCATTATCGAGTGCTTTGAGTGCCTGCACCAAAATAGAATTATATGAGGTGGGAGAGCAGTTTCATGGACTTGTTTTCAAGTGGGGATTTTCATCTGAAACATATGTGAGTAATGCTCTTGTCACATTGTACTCCCGCTCTAGCAAATTGTTATCTGCTGAACAAATTTTTAGTAAAATGCAGCTAAGGGATGGGGTCTCATTTAACTCTCTCATATCTGGGCTAGCTCAGAGTGGATACAGTTATAGAGCTTTGGAATTATTTGAGAAAATGCAGCGTGATTGCTTGAAACCAGACTGTGTTACAGTTGCAAGTCTCCTGAATGCTTGTGCATCAGCTGGGGCACTTCATAAGGGAGAACAACTCCACTCTTATGCAATAAAAGTGGGAATGTCTAAAGACATCATCATTGAAGGTTCCTTGCTTGATCTTTATGTGAAATGCGCTGATGTAGAAACTGCGCACAATTTTTTTCTGACAACGGAGACGGCAAATGTTGTTCTGTGGAACGTGATGCTGGTGGCTTATGGACAGTTAGACAACCTAACTGTGTCTTTCCAGATGTTTAGACAGATGCAGATTGAAGGTCTAATACCTAATCAATACACCTATCCAAGTATCTTGAGAACTTGTACCTCAGTGGGAGATCTCGATCTGGGAGAGCAGATTCATACTCAGGTCATAAAGACTGGCTTTCAGTTTAATGTGTATGTGTGTAGTGTGCTTATAGATATGTATGCTAAGCTTGGAAAACTAAGTAATGCCCAGGGAATTCTCAGAAGATTCGCTCAGGATGACATTGTGTCCTGGACGGCTATGGTTGCAGGATATGTACAGCATGATATGTTTGCTGAAGCACTTAAAACTTTTGAAGAAATGCAAAACCGAGGGATCCAATCTGATAACATAGGATTTTCAAGTGCAATCAGTGCATGTGCTAGTATTCAAGCACTCAATCAAGGACGACAAATACATGCTCAATCTTATGTCTCTGGTTTCTCAGATGATCTTTCAATTGGAAATGCTCTTGTTAATCTCTATGCTAGATGTGGTAGAATTGAAGAAGCATATTTTGTGTTTGATAAAATTGATCCTAAAGATAATATCACTTGGAACGGACTGATATCAGGGTTTGCACAAAGTGGACACTACGAGCAAGCCCTGCAGGTGTTTTCTCGGATGATTAAAGCAGCGGTAGAAGCTAATTTATACACATTTGGTTCTGCAGTTAGTGCTGCTGCCAACATGGCAAATATAAAACAAGGGAAGCAGATCCATGCCATGATTATAAAAAGAGGTTATGATTTAGAAACCGAAGCTTCTAATGTTTTAATTACATTGTATGCAAAGTGTGGTAGCATTGATGATGCCAAGAGGGAGTTTCTTGAAATGCCTGAGAAAAATGAGATTTCTTGGAATGCCATGATCACTGGCTATTCTCAACATGGATGTGGTACTGATGCAATAAATCTTTTTGAGACGATGAAACAGCATGGTGTGATGCCAAACCATGTGACCTTTGTGGGAGTTTTATCAGCATGTAGCCATGTGGGTTTGGTGAATGAGGGCCTTGGCTATTTCAAATCCATGAGTAAAGAATATGGCTTAGTGCCTAAACCAGAACATTATGCTTGTGTTGTGGATCTTCTTGGCCGAGCTGGTTTTGTGAGCCGTGCAAGGGAATTTATAGGGAAAATGCCAATTGAACCTGATGCAATGATTTGGAGAACCCTTTTAAGTGCCTGTAGAGTGCATAAGAACATGGAAATAGGAGAGTTTGCTGCCAATCGTCTTCTAGAATTGGAACCTGATGACTCAGCAACATATGTTCTTCTATCAAATATGTATGCAGTAGCGGGGAAATGGGATTCTAGAGATCAGATAAGACAACTGATGAAAAATAGGGATGTAAAGAAAGAGCCTGGTCGGAGCTGGATTGAGGTTAAAAACTCAGTACATGCATTCTTTGTTGGTGATCGACTCCATCCTCTAGCGGATAGGATATACGAATTCTTGGAGAAGCTGAATGAAAGGGCAGCCAAAATCGGTTATGTACAAAGTCGTTATAACCTTTGGAGTGACATCGAGCAAGAACAGAAGGATCCAACTGTATATATTCACAGTGAGAAACTGGCTATTGCATTCGGTCTGCTTAGTTTGTGTAATACAGTTCCCATACGTGTAATTAAAAATCTTCGTGTCTGTAATGATTGCCATAATTGGATTAAGTTTGTGTCGAAGATATCAAATCGGCCTATTATTGTACGAGATTCCTACCGCTTTCATCATTTTGAAGGTGGTGGTTGTTCATGTAGAGATTACTGGTAAATGAAAGTGCGTGGAGGTGATTGGGGATAATTGATTGGAACCTGGTGTCTGGATTTTGTACTGCTTCAAAAACCTTGGTCAGTTTGCTGTTTCTTAAGCTTCAAGTGGGTAGTTACATAAACTTTCCAATCTGACGAAAGGCCCTCTTATTCTGAGACTTTTTGGCTCAATTCTACCTACAAGAAGTTCCACACCTCCAAGAGCCGTAGGGAAATTTCATTATCTTGCTATAATCCCAGGTTACAATCTTTACTGATTTTGCTCGACTGTACATTGTTTGAATTAATGCTGGTAGTTAACTGTACACTCTTTTTAAAAATAAACCCCTTAAATCAAAATTTAAACACCTCATCTTAAGAATAAACCTCTTTTTAACTGTATTTTGGGTTGTGATTCCTCCTGTGAATGTCTGGTTCACTTTCATCTATTATTATTCAGCCTGGTATTGGTCTGAGAGGTTTCTCAGGTCTTTCACTATATTCATGGCTATCCAATCTCTTATATTGGTACCAGGTAACTCTGTTGCGTTCGAGCATTCAACAACACTGAACCAACCCTCCTTCTCATCCTCTCTTCATCTTGAAGGTCGAGTAGCAATAGTAACAGGTGCTTCTGGTGGTATTGGCTAAGCCATCGCTAGTCATCTCCAATCTCTTGGTGCAAGAGTTGCAAAAGCGGATCTCCTTGTATCAGAGATTAATACATCAGCTACCTCTCCACAGCCTCAAGCAATTGCTATCAGAGCTGATATTTCCGATCCTGATCAGGTCAAGCTCCTCTTCGATTGAACCGAACAAGAATTCTGCTCAAAAATCTATATCCTTGTAAATTGTGCTGGGGTGATGGATCCCAAGTATCCAGCTTTGGCCAATACAGCAGTGGAAGATTGGGATAAGACATTCAATGTCAACACCAGAGGTGCATTCTTGTGTTCTAAGGAAGCAGCTAATCGGCTGGTACATGGGGGTGGTGGAAGAATTATTCTAATATCGACATCTGTTGTTGGGGGACTCTTTCCGGGATATGGAGCTTATGCTGCTTCCAAGGCAGCTGTGGAAACCATGGCAAAGATAATGGCTAAGGAGCTGAAGGGTTCAGGCATAACCGTCAACTGTGTAGCTCCGGGGCCTGTGGCAACAGAGTTGTTCTTTGCTGGTAAAACTGAGGAAACTGTCAATAGGTTGGTGGATTCTTGCCCTCTAGGCAGGTTTGGACAACCTGGGGATGTGAGCAAGATCGTGGGATTTTTGGCTGGTGATGATGGAGAGTGGATCAATGGTCAAGTCATTTGAAGGTGTTCTTTCGTGAATGGTTGAAGATTATAGCTTTTATGTACATGACAAAATTTTATGAGATAAACATATATAAATCCGATGTAAGAGAATACTTTTTTTGAAAAATAATCTCATAGTTTGAAGTTGTTGATAAATCAATAATATTGAATATACTACATGGATAATATTGTTAAAAAAAAACTTTACAGTGGCAATCCACTGATTTTAATATCTTGGAACATCGATGTTTAATATATTACAAAAAATCTAACATCTAATAAAGAAATTTATAAACGCAAACACCTCAGTGACCTCACATCTTTGATATCCACCGAGCTGTCAAAGAACAGTCTATGCATTCTCCTCAAAACTTCAAGAACTTTTAGCAGCTCCCCTTCACTCTCACTCTCATCGGTCTTCATCTCCGCATGCAATTTGCCCGTCTAACCACGATTGGTAAAATAGTTATATTTTTGAATCTTGATCAAATGTCCAAGTGATCACACCATACACTTTCGGTGTCATCAACGATAACAGTACCGCACTCTTGTCCAAGAACCAAATCGAGGTTCTTTTTTGGTTTTCCCCCGAAATCTTCTCGTGCAATAATCCGAGTGTCGAAGTAGTTGCCTTCTGGGTCAAGAAACTCAGCAACCTTCTTCACATAGTATCTGCACCCCATGGAACAAAGTAAATCTCAAACATGGAGCTTGCTTCTTTCAAGAAAGTCCGGACAAAAGGCCTCAACTTCACCAAGTAACCATCATTGAGAACGAACAGGCTCCCGTTTGATGTATCCGAATCTGTCTGTTCCTTCAAATACAATTCGTCGGGTTTCAGTTTCTTGAAGGCTTCTGTGTGAAGAAGTGTGTGATCCAAGTCAAGAACCAAGTGGAGCTTCTTCTGGGCGAATAGCTTGTTGGAGTTGGCCACCTTCAAACGAGCAATCTCATGGAGGGTCAGAAACCCATTCTTTATCAATCCTCTCGGCACCGATAACCAATTTTGGCGCGTGGTGGTGAGTTTCTTGTGCATCACCAGAACAACATCATTACCCTTCATTCTCTCAATCTGATTCATCAACTCCAAACCCATTTTATGATCAGGATTCTTTTTCTTCTTCTCCAAATTATAAGTCTTCCTCCGCTTCTTTAATGGAGGTTTCCGTGCAATCTCCTCCTCCCCATCTTCTTCTTCTTCTTCGGTGTGTTGAGAGAAAAAGTGCCTCTTACGTTTTTTTTTGGATTTTGCCAGACTTCTGAAAAGCTTCGTCTTCTTCTCTAACAAGCAACAAAGTTCGACTTGTCTCATTCTGATTCATCAACTCCTCATCTCCGGCTTGTTTGGTGGCTTCCACAGGCAGATCGAAACACGTGCTCATCATCTTCTTCAAGAAAACAAAAAGCAGAGAAAACAGAGCAAAAATAACGACAAAACAGAGAAAAAATTGGGCAGACAAAATGTGAGAGACGGTGAACTGAGAACCATGTGTTTGTGAATTGTGATTCAAATTACTTTCAAGAAAAGCCTTTAGAGAAATCTGTTTGGCGGTGGCGCACATCAACGGTCATATTTTCTGCTTCAATTTCAAGCGGCAAATGAGACTATTCAATTACTGTCTTGCCCCTAACGGTCATATCTGTCAATTATGGTAACTTGGGCCTCAATTATCCCTAATATTATTATTATTTTTAATTATTAAGAAAAAATTAAAAATCTCAGTAAACATATATTATTTTTTAATGTTAAAAATCTCCGTAAACATAAATCTGTCAATTGATGTCTACTTTACTTTTTTTTTTTTTTTCCATTTCTTTTTTTTGGTTTTAAAGTTTGGATAATTTAATACTAATATTCTTCTGGATATATATTTTTAGAAGGTTATTCTTCTGGATATTCTAATACATAAAAAACATGAACTTATAAATTTTCTCAAAAAAAGGTTTTTTATTTATTATTTATTTATTTTTTATGGAAGGTTTTTTCAAATCATTTGCCTTTTATAGATGGTTGTGTAAACTAAAAGGATTCATGGGAAGATTTTGAAGTTGGGTTTTGACAAAGAGCAAGTTTTGTACTTTTGTGGTAGAGTTTTTAATATTTAAGTTGCAAGTGGTGATTCATGGTTTTTGATGATATCTCAAAGAAGTGTGTTTTCTTGGAATAAATTGCTTTCTGGGTTTGTTGTGAAGAAGTTGCATGGTAAGAGTATTAGATTGTAATAGAGGTTTCGGAGGACATGACCGTCCAAAGAGATTTAAGTAGGTATGTAGCAGTTTTTGTTGATACAAAACAACTTTTATCACTCGAATTAATTGGCATATTACATTACAATCAAGAGAAACTGAGGGACAGCCTATTTTTTTTTTTTAAAATTTTTTTTTTTATATATTTTTTAACATGTCCCAGCAGATTTCAGCATCTAGCAAGACAGAACTACTGAAAAAAAATTCAATTCATTTTAGAGCATATACGTCCATTAATGTCCTTGAATTTGTAAATGTTGACTTTCTTTAGAGCATATGCATCCATTAATGTCCTTGAATTTGTAACAATCTCAATATCTTGGAATCACTAACAATCTCAATATCTCGATCAACCCAAAACTCATTGGAGAAGCAATGTTCACAAACTTTATGTATTGCCAATAATTCCAGTATGGAAATGGTGGAAAATGTCACATTTTTCAACTGAATTGGTGGGAAAGTGAGTGCTTTAATAAGTTAAGTTTAAAAGGCACCTATTATAGTGAACTACCGAAATTGCCCTTAGATAATCATTTATGTTATTCTCTTTGTATTTTTCTCTCTCCACACTTCCAACAAAAACGAACTCAGTAACTCTCTCTCTCTACAAATTTGCCTCAGCTTTCTTCCTCAACTTATAAACAAGGGATGTGCTTGAGTACAATAAGGTAATATTTCTTGCAAATACTTCTTTCAATTTGGTCACATTTTCATTTGTTCCTTTTAAAATGTTATCCAAGTATTTTGTAAACGTTAAGCCATTGTGAAATTTTTGGATCTCCGAGACTTTGTAAACCCAATCTGAGCGTTTTAAACTTCTATCTGAGCCTTTTCATTTGATGTCTTTTTCGAGCCTTTTGATGTCTTCTCCGAGCCTTTCAATCAATTAGTATTCTAGCCTTTTCATTGCTTCTCCGAGCCTTTTCATGGCTTCTCCAAGTCTTTTGAATGATCACTATTCAAGCCTTTTCATGGCCTGTTCGACCTTTTCAATGAATGACTATTCGAGCCTTATGATGTCTTATCTGAGACTTTTCATGGCTTGTTCGAGCCTTTAGATGCCTTCTTCGAGCCTTTTCTATGAATGGCTATTCGAGCCTTATGATGTCTTATCCGAGACTTTTCAATGCTTCATCGAGCCTTTTTAAGGCTTATCCGAGCCTTTTCTATGAATGACTATTCGAGCCTTATGATGTTTTGTTCGAGCCTTTTCATAGCTTATCCGAGCATTTTGAAGCCTTCCCCGAGTCTTTTCCATATTCTTATCCGAGCCTTTTTGTAAATGTAACTTGTGAAAAAAATTTATTAAGGTTTGTGATGATGAATTTGACAACATCATGAATCAGGTCAGAATAGTAATATCTTACAACGGTCGTTGGGAGCAGTTACCCGACGGAAGTCAGAGGTTTGTTGGATCCGATAACCAGGGCATGTATGTGTCAAAGAATATGACTTACGAAGAATTGGTGGCGATCGTGCATACCATTGTGAAGTATGATGTAAAAAATTCAATATTGATCTGTCATCAATATCAATCGTTCCTGGCACTACATGTCGCACATTTATAAGAAATGACGATGATGTTCAGTTTATGCTAGGGGAAGATCGAGTTATCCCTCAAGTATGTGTTAGTGTAACTGAGAGGACAGTTGGGAATGTGATAGGGAATGATATTCCTCCTTATGAAAATATCCAACAATTTGGATCCATTAGCGGTAGTAATCAAGTGTTCACACAAATGAGTGGCATCGAAGGTGGGGAAAACATGTGCGTTGTCCTACTGGTAGTGGTCGACCATGCAGCTGTAGTTGAACCTCAATACGGCGATGTGTTTGGTCTGTGGAATTGAGATGAATGATCACCAGTACAATGAGCAGTACTGAGCAGTACAATGCATGTTGATGATGTACAAAATGCAAACGAAGAACCTGCACAAATTCAAACACGTGGAAGACGTGTACAATACCATGTGACTTCCGAGGTCCAGCATAATATAACTGCATCTGATTCCGATAATACAACCACGTGGGTTATTCCTGGAGCGGATTCATACTTGTTTGGTATTGGTATTGGTAGAAATAGCACCTTGGCAGCAACGCAAGAACCTAGAACCATGATTTATAAAGGTCAATTTTTTCCGAGTAAAAAGGATTTGAAGAGGTTACTTGGCCATTTTGCAATGTGACAGAACTTTGAATGGAAGGTGAAAAGGTCCAATAAGACAACTTTACATCTGGTTTGCATCATTGACGACTGTACGTGGAAATTAAGTGCGGTTATGAGAGATGAAGGGACTTACTTTCAAGTTAGAAGTTTTGTCAACGAACACAGTTGTCCCTTGGAGGAGGTTCACCGTTGCCACAGACAAGCTAGTGCAGTCACAATTGGAGAAGTCATTGCACCTAGACTTCAAAAACATGATGGTCATCTCATGTGTCCGAAGGACATAATCGCCGATATGAAAACAATGTATGTCATCCAAATCATGTACAGTAAGGCATATGATGCCTTGCAATATGCATTGTCATTGACCTATGGAACGCATGAAGAAACTTTCCAACTGTTGCCATCTTTTGCATACGTTTTGGAACACTAAAATCCTGGCACAATCACTGACTTACAGTGCGCAGATGATGGTAAATTCCTTTACTTTTTCATGTTGTTAGGGTCCTCAATTAGAGGTTTTCGGAGGTGTATGCGTCCTGTGATTGCAGTTGATGGTACCCATTTGAAGGGAAGATTCGGGGTACAATGTTTGTTGCAACTGCACAAGATGGAAACGAACAGGTGTATCCAATTGCTTTTGGGTACGGTGACTTTGAAAACAACCTTTCATGGGAGTGGTTTTTGGAATGCTTGAGGGGTGCCCTTGGTCATATAGATGATCTGGTTTTCATTTCCGATTGTCATGCAAGCATCGAAGCAGGGATTTCTAAAGTGTTCCTTTATGCAACTCATACCATATGTTGCTGACATTTTGGTGAGAATATGAAGAAGCGATTTCACAAAAAGGATGTTGCCGACATAATGGATGATGCAGCTAGGACGGTACAATGAATTGGATTATAACCGGCACATAGATGAGTTATGTAAACTGCAAAAGGGTGCATTCGATTATGCCATTGCTGCCAGTCCACACAAGTGGTCTCGCGTACACTGTCCCCAAAGAAGGTATAGGGTGATGACCACAAATGTTACAGAATGCATAAACTCATGCCTAAAATTCGCACGACAACTGCCACTGATGACACTGGCAGAGTTCATTAGGAATATGCTACAAAGTGGTTTCACGATCGTCATGCAGCTGCACGGTCCATACGACACCAATTGACCGACGCAGCACATCTTGTGATCCTGAAACGTGTCGAGAAATGCAATTATATGACAGTATATCCAGTTGACTGGAACATATTCTTTGTGAAATTGAAGGGAAAGCATTGGACGGTTAACTTAGCCCTGAAGACTTGCACATGCAACAAATTCCAAATGGACCTTTTCCCATGTTCTCACGCACTCGCGGCAGCAAGGTACATGAGCTGTTACAGTTAACACTTTATATTACCCAAACGTAAATCTCACTGTTTTGTTTGTTGTAGGGAGTGAAACTTGGATTTCACAACTCTGTGTTTGGACTACTACAAGAGGGAGCACTTATTGATGCATACTCGGTTCCTATTATGCCTGTTGGGCATCCTTCTTCATGGGTAGTGCCATCCGACATCGCAACGCGGGTGGTTTTAAATCCAATGTCGAAGAGACAATCGGGTCGCCCGATGGAGGGTCGACATGCCTCATCTTTAGAAAGGACAACCACACAATCGTGTAGAAGATGTGGACAATCAGGACATAATAGTAGGAGGTGTTCCAACCCGTCTATGGTTAATGAAGGTCCCAGCACAATTGTTCTTAAGGAATACCGTCGCAAATGCAGCATCTGCCATTCAACTGGACACAACAAACAAACGTGTCCTGAGAAAGACTATACCGTGGAATGAATCTCGCCGTTGAGGAAGGCGATCAAACATAACAAGGTAGTATAAGAGGAAGACGAATTGCCACTAGAAAAGCTTGTGATTGCTAATGTCTTCCAACATCGTTCAGACTTTGGGAACCATGCTCGATACAGTTGTGTTATGCTTTTATGTTTAATATATAATTTTTTTTTTTGTACCTTGATTTGAATTTAGTTCTTCGTTTAATGCCATATTGGATCCTTTGTTATAGTGTTCAAAAGGTCGTTGTATTGTTTATAGATTCGAAAGTATGAACTTTTAATTGCAAACACTTAAAAAGAAAAAAAAATATATTAAATTTCATTACTCAAATGTTATGTACATCAACTAAATCACTATCTCGAAGACCAGTCCTTCGAGTTACAAAAAACCTCCACGGCCATCTTCTCTCGGATGGTGGTCATATAATTTTTCGACCAGTCAAAAGTATCCCTGTTCGCCGCTAGATACTTTATCAATCTCAAAGTATGGGCACCACAGTTACCCCTACAATTCACTATATGAACAACTGTTAGAATGGAATGTTATGAAAACGAATTTGGATAAAATCAGAACTTGAAACAGTCATACCATGTTTGCTGTTGGGGCACATGGTTTGCAGACACATAATAAAAAGTGAATGCCCTAGTAGTCAATGCGTACGTCATATCGCCCCTCCGTCGACGACCGTGAAAGTCCACTGTATGTAGCATCGAGGGTAAATAATATCGTAAGCACGCGAGCTGCATTTTCATGTGGCGAACTGGAACCTCCTGTCTGAACGGGTTCATAAGATAGATATTCCCTGCTGTGAGGTCGGTGTTGGCCCTCAATGCGTATGTCCAAGGTTGCATAGAATCAGAACCTGCAGGTGTTTCAACAAAGTGTGATCAGTGTGACATGTTTTTATTATACAAATGGAAAACATGTAAAATAAACACTCACGGAGTCAACATTGTGCCATGTTTTTTTATTTCTATCGGAGCAACCCACAGTCCAACCCGTAAGGTCTTCTTCGGTCCACTTCTGTTTTCTGTAAAGACCAACCTCTACGGGGTTTCTCATACCCCACTTCCCATCTTTCTGTCACAGCGTTACTAACCATGACTGTACAAAAACGTTAGGTTACAAATGTATGAAACACTCAATGCACACAATACTGTACAATTTAAACACTTACATAAAACCGTGATCCAGTCTGTGATCCTCGCATCGTAGATAGTGGGATTGCTCGCTGCGCTTCCACCATAATATGCAAGTACGTTCAATGTGCTGAAAGTTTGAACTTTTTAATTGTTAGGATTATACAATTTTCTGTAACAATTTATACATATATTACGGTTATGAACATATCGTCTTCTCCAACCTCCATGAAGTTGGTTGAGAAACCGGTGGAACCAAAGGACACGACTGGCACTGTAGATCCACAATCACCTCATAATTGTTGAAAAAGTTAGATAACAAGTCAGTTTTACTATGCTATTTCAAATAAATACAGAGATTGTAATATCTACATTTTACTTAATTCCCTCGTCGGGTTCCTCTTGTACGCTGGTATGCTGCTAGGTGATCAGATCTATCAGTTCGTGGGCGCCCCTACATGTGGGGCTGTGGTAAGTCCTGCCCTCTTCGGCCAACAGGGGTTAGTGTATGGGCTCCCCTGCTGCAACCTCGCTTGCGAACCGATCCTATCGCTAAAGGGGTTGGGGATATCGATCCCTCCACGGGAGCCACCGAATGGGTGACGATGTGAGAAGGAACTATGTCCATGTGGATCCCCTGCAGGGGTGCTCTGTATGAGAACCTGTCCTCGGGATCACCTGCAGTGTGTTTTGTATGGAGGAACTTATCCCCATGGATCCCTACATGGATAGAGCTGTATGGAGGAACTCTGTCCCTGTGTCACAGGTCCCGGTGCACTGGATAGAGGAACTCTATCCTCATGGACGCCTACAGGTGTGAGCTCCGCTGGGATAGACCTGATGGGTGCGCTATGATTGAGGAACTCTGTCCTGTGAATGAATGGAGGGATACCTGCACTAGGATTAACCATCAGGGGTGCGCGGTATGGTAAACCTGATGAGGTACCTGCTCTATCTCCATATTTGTTGTCTCAGTATCACCAGTAACCTCCTTTCATGGTCACACCATGCACCTGCGATTAGACACTGTTCTGGCGTAGTGGGGTGCAGCTGACGCCCGGTCTTTGGGTCTACTCCGTCCTATGACTACTGGTCCAGTCTCTGTCACTAAAGTCCCGGTCTTGGTTATTGAACGGTGGGTCATCGGACTATCGACCTTCATAAGTGATTGCGACGTCGAACCCTGAACCCCCCGATCAAATCCAGCAACTCCTGATGCTGTTCATTTCATTTTTTATCAGTCCTTTGCACCTCCTCCCTAACTCTGAAAACGCATCCACCAGTTCAGTATACCTATGGTCCTGAAATGAAAAAAAAAAAAAAAATGATATGAGTACTAAAAGTTTCCAACTGCTTTCAAATTAAATAATGCGGTGCAACTATTTGTACGTACCTCTGGATGCCCTCTAAAGCCTAGTCGTGAGTCACCTCCAGGTCCGAGGTTGTGTGGGCAACACAATTGAACCTGTCTATGCCTCACGGGACTCCTACTGCCACCCTCCAGGTCAGAACCCTCCGTATCATTGGTCTCGAATGCGGATACTCATATCACTGGTCTCAAATACGGACCCTCAGTATCACTGAGTTTGGCAGTCGTATGGCGTTCGGCATTGGCATCGGCATCGCATCATATAGACTGCCTCCATTGTAAATGTGTGTTAAAGTATCGTTTAGGCCATCTCAGCTGGTGTCGACACCAATTTCAGCCTCGCAAACATCTGAAATCAATGTTAGACCATTTGTAATTGCATACATACTATTAACTATTAACGTTAACATAACAAATACTTACCCTTTCAATGAAAATGGAATCCAGCTTATCCCCCCTCGGTCGTTGACTCAAGTCCCATTTTAGAATACGAGGGGATAGCTCGATTTCCCTGCGGGTCCCACAGTCGTTGGCAAGCTCGGGGATAACCTCAAAAGCAAATATTTGCGTAATAGATAAGTACAATAATAATCCAATACATCAATCATATGAAAAAAAAATTACAATTAAAGTATGGATTCAAATTCTAAATTCTTACCAACAGTGCATACGTAAGACCGTATATGTTGTATGTCTCCACCTTGTGTACTTCAACGCCCTTTTCTCGCTGTCTTTTTTCGAACCGTTCCCGACAATTGTCCAACGCATGCTTGAAGCCAGAAATAGATCGCCTGTACACATGTGCACCCCACGGGAACGCATCAAAAGCGTCCAAGTCCTCGATTAGGTGAAATTGCCATAATGGAACTTTCTCTCTCTTGTCCAAACCCATCAGTAACCAGTTAAGCATATATAGTAAGCGTAGCTTAATCGCATCATACTGCTCAGCAAAAACCAATCCGTAGAACGGCTCTCAGCTCTCCAAACTCGACCTCATCTAGACCCTCAAAGTACCGCTGGTGTATGACATTCTCTACCACATCATAGGTCGACGTGTTGAGAAGTTCTCCGAACTTCAATCTGGTGATCAGACAGAACTCAACCTTCGAGAATCGGATCGAATGCTTTCCTAACAGAAATCTCATCTCATTTTCCAGCCTGTCATGATGCAACTCGCGAATAAGCAATCGATGGACAATGCCAGCTAAAAACTTCATGTTGCGCAGCATCCGAAGGAAATGTCCAAAACATGACTCAGTGTACTGACGTCGTTCTTCGACCGTAAGATGTTGAGGTACACTGTTAAGTGCATTGTCGATATCTCTAAGGTGTCCGAAATGGTCATGCCGAGTTATTTTCCCCGAGTACATTTCTTCCGCTGGAGTTTTCAGCAAATCTTTCAGCGGATTCAGCGGATTCCTCATCTGCTTATTCACATAAAAAAAAAATTAATATATATAACTTCATGAAAAGGCTCAGAGAGACAGTGTATGAAAAGTCTCGGACACTGAAATAAAAGTCTCGGACACAATATTAAAAGTCACGGAGATTATATGAAAAGGCTTGGATTACTTTAAAAATAAAAACCTCGAATTACTGTTCAAAACTCTCGAGAACCTTATGAAAAGGCTTGGAGAATATATTAAAAGGCTTGGAGACTAAAATTCACAGACAGATAAGTTTAAAAAACGCTCGGAGTAATGTTCAAAAGTCTTGGAGACTTAATAAAAAGGCTCGGAAAATGATGTAAAAGCTCGGAGAAACCATGTGAAAAGCTCGGATGAAGGTTTAAAAGGCTCGGAGATTCAAATTACAGAAACCTATTCATATTCCTTAAAAGGCTCGGATGAAGGTTTAAAAAGCTCGGATGAAGGTTTAAAAGGCTCGGAGAATGTGATATTCATCGTCTTCAACAAATTTTTTTCAGAACTTTAAACCGACCCTAACCTAACCTGATCAAACAAACCTAATGAACAACACAAATCAATCAAACCTAATCTATATGTCTAACCAAACACAAACATCAACGCACATAAAATTAACAACAACAAAACACGTGAGAAAGTTCAACTCACCACTGTTAATACACGCTTCTCGTCGAGAGGAGTACTGTAGCACCACCGCCGGTGAGTTTGCCATCGATTTTATGCCCAGAATTCTTACGCCGATGTGTTCTCTCCCAACTGTTGTCTCTCTCTAAAGTTTTTTCTCTCCAAGTTTGAAAACACACAAACTGACAAAATGAGGGTATTTTGTCTAGTCACCTAAATTGGTGCCTTTTAAACTTAGATTACTAAAGTGGTGATATTCTTACAAAACCCCTCCAAATAGTGCTATTAATTTTTGAACCCATAATTCAGCTGTATTAGAGTCATGCAACCCAGTCGACATCAAAAAAGGCACAACACCTTGGCTACTCTCAACATGGATGTGGTAATGGCAACATTCTTTTGGATATATTTTTTTTAGAATGTTATTCTTCTGGGTACTCTAAATACATAATAAACATGAGCTTATTTGATACAGGCTCAAATATCTGTAATGGAAAACTTACATAAAATATAAAATAAAAGATAGGATAGATAGGTTAATTCGAGGAAACCTTAAACCTCCCAAATATTAGTGTTTCGAGGAACCAATAACCTCCTAATTACAACACAAATGTGCAGACAATAATTCTCTGGATACTTTTCATTAATGAATTGAAGCTATTTATACAAAATATCAATGCTCACTCTCTCCTCACTCTCTCCTAAACTTAAGCAATTAACTAACCCACCACTCATAATTAAATGAGTAATAAACCCACTAACCCACCACGCATAATTAAATGAGCAGTAAACCCACTAACTTAATAATTTAATTACTCATTAAAACAAAATAAAACATAAAAATAACATTACAATAAATATCTAAATAAAATTAGTAGGATCGTATCATTCCTTCCCCCTTAAATCAATCCTTGTCCTCAAGGATTTTTAAAATGGGATTAATTTGAAGTTTAATTAATGGTGTGTTTCTTGTGGAGAGGATTGCTGCAATAAAGAACTTGTCAGTACCATCACCGAGATCTAATTCTAAATCATCTTCATATGCTAGAATTATGAAAGACTTTTTACACATTTTATTACAATGCTTTAGTCCAATTTCTTTTGTCATCCTTTTTACATGCATAAAAAAGAAACCCTTAGAAGCTGCAATTTTGTTCTGCTGAGGAGTATCTGCAACAATGTTTTCTCCATTGATCTGAGAAAGTTGAATAGAATTTGCAGTAGCTGCAACCCCATCAACTTGAGAATGTTGAATATAATTTATGGTAGCAACTGCAACCTCATTTTCAACATGAAATAGGTCTCAACCCCATAATTTTTCTTGTCAATAGAAGGCCTAGAGATGGTTGACTCTTTTAACCCCTCGACTTGCACACTTATCTTCTCAATGAATTCTGTCATCTTTTGTAATATTTGTTGCTGACCAAACATGAAAAAACAGCTTTTGCTCGATCTTCTCCAAGCGTTGCTCCAAACCCGTTGCCATTGCCTGGCTCTGATACCAATTGATACAGACTCAAATATCTGTAATGGAAAACTTACATAAAATATAAAATAAAAGACATGATAGATATGTTAATTCGAGGAAACCTTAAACCTCCCAAATATTGGTGTTTCGAGGAACCAATAACCTCCCAATTACAACACAAATGTGCAGACAATAATTCTCTGGATACTTTTCATTAATGAATTGAAGCTATTTATACAAAATATCAATTCTCACTCTCTCCTCACTCTCTCCTAAACTTAAGCAATTAACTAACCCACCACTCATAATTAAATGAGTAACAAACCCACTAACCCACCACGCATAATTAAATGAGCAGTAAACCCACTAACTTAATAATTTAATTACTCATTAAAACAAAATAAAACATAAAAAACATTACAATAAATACCTAAATAAAATTAGTAGGATCGTATCATAATGTTAGGATCTCACATTGACTAAGTATGGGATTAGTCGATGGTATATAACTCATTGGACACCCTCTCCTTACAAGCCGGTTTTAAGGATGAGTTCTACCCAGTGGATTCGTATCAAGTGGTATCAGAGTCGGCACCATGCCGAGCAGTGGGTTCGTTGCGGACAGGGTGACTTGGGGAGGGCTGCTACCTGAGAGAGCGGGATCCGCGAAGTCACCCAGCTGGGAAAGATGGGCCGCCGTGGACGACGGTTGCGGAAGCATGGTGGAGTGTTAGGATCCCACATTGACTAAGTATGGGATTAGTCGATGGTATATAACTCATTGGGCATCCTCTCCTTACAAGCCAGTTTTAAGGATGAGTTCTACCCAGTGGATTTGTATCAAGATAAATTTTATAAAAAATATGGTTATTTTTTTTATTTTTTTTTTTATGGTTTTTTCAAATCATTTGGCTTTTATAGATAGTTGTTTGAATTCTGGCACTTCTGTCATTTTTTGGAAGCTAAAAAGATTCATGGGAAGGTTTTGAAGTTGGGTTTTGACAAAGAGCAAGTTTTATGCAATAGAGTTTTTGATATTTATGTTGCAAGTGGTGATTTGGATGTTGTAGTCATGGTTTTTGATGATATGCCTCATAGAAGTGTGTTTTCTTGGAATAAATTGATTTCTGAGTTTGTTGCTAAGAAGTTGTATAGTAGAGTATTGGGTCTGTTTTTGCGAATGGTAAACGAAAATGCGAATCCAAATGAAGCAACTTTTGGTGGCAATGGTGTTGCTTTTGAGTATTTTTTTTTAATAGATAAAATCAGACTGACTTGGAAGGAAAAAGCATCATAGTATCATGCTGAAAAAAATCCAGACAGAACAATGTATAGATTAATAAAAAAAGAAACGAAAGAAAAAACAAGAGTTCGGCCAGAATTCTTTTGCTCTAAAGCTTCTCACATATTCCATGTGCCATAGCATGAAATTCTGCTTCAGCACTGCTCCTAGACACAACCGATTGTTTTTTTGCTTTGCCATGTGGTTAAATTCCCCCAAACAGTCGTACAATACCTAGATGTAGACCTCTTATCTGTGATAGATCCTACCCAGTCAGCATTTGAGTATAGAGTTACTTTCATGTTTGTTATTTTTATGAAAAACAGTCCTTTTCCAGGTGTGAATTTCAGATACCGTAGGATCCTCTGTATAACTGTCATGTGTTCCTCAGTAGGATTGTTCATGAATTGACTTACTGCATTTATTGGAAAAGTGATGTCTGGCCTAGTGTGTGAGATATAAATGAGCTTTCACACCAGCCGTTGGTATCTTCCTTTGTCTACCAGTGCACTCCTAGTGTCAACTCCAAGTTTCATGGTTGTATCCATAGGAGTTTCAACTAGCTTACGGTCGAGCATTCCTGTTTCATGTAGTAGGTCTAACATTTATTTTTGTTGTGAAATCATAATACCCTTCTTTGACCGAGCCACCTCTATACCAAGAAAGTACCTAAGATGTCACAGGTCCTTGATTTCGAATTCCTCAGCTAACCAGCCCTTTATTCTTGGTATTTCATCAAGTAAATCTCTTGTTAAGATGATATAGTCTACATAGACGATCAAAATTGCTCGTTGCCCTTTCTGAGAGTATTTGATAAACATGGTGCGATCCGATTGACTTTGGAAATACCCATGTTTCTTCAACACGCAAGTGAATCTCTCAAACCGGGCCTTAGGGGACTGTTTGCTAAGGCCTGGTTTGAGGCCATATAGTGATTTCTTGATTCTGCATACTTTATTAACAGTAGCAGCTGTCTTTAGTCCAAGTGGTACCTTCATATAGACCTCTTCTCACTACTACAAAAATGTTAAAAGACATCGATGCATAACATTGGTTTTTAGGTAACTGATTTAAAAAAAAAACTTTTAGACATCGATTCATACAAAACTGATGTCTTAAATATTGCGGTTTGAAAAGACAACGATTTTTGGGCAAACCGATATTAAAAAAATATTTAGACATCGGTTCATGCAAAAATGATGTCTTAAATATTGTGGTTTGAAAGGACAACAGATTTTGGTCAAACCGATATTGATTTATTTACAATAAGATATCGATTTCCCTTAAAACTGATCTCTTAAATAAGTTAAAAATTATGACATCGGTTAAAGATAAACCGACATGTATAAGTTTTTATTTGTTATATTTTTAAATAACCAGTGTCTTTACATTGTCAAATATCATTAATTTTAAAATAATAAATTTAATTACTAGTAGTTATATTATTAATTTTTTTTTTGATAAGTAAAATTTTAAATTTAATAAATTTACTTTTAAATCATTTATTTTAAAAATTTTCAAAAAAATAATTTTAAAAAAGTTGTTTATTTATTTTGCACCCTCTTGTTTCATACTAAGAGACACGTTAATAATTCAATTAACATATAAATTAGGAATCCGATTCTTACATTTGTTCATTAAATTGCAAGATGCATGTAAAGAAATATCCCCCATGTAGTGAGAGTTGTATTCCAAATCATGCTTATTACAATTGATGTCACTAGTCTCCTATAGAGTATAGACCCATAACTCGACTATATATATTTTTAAAATATAATTTTATTAAAAGTTACAATAAATATTTTTTAATAAATGTCTATTGTAGAAATTAGAATTTTTATTAGTTGAATAAATTTAAATTTATCTGACAAGTTTTTATTTTTTATTTTTTTATTTTTATTTCTGACAACTTATATAGGTTATATATAAATATTGTGCAATTGTTAACAAATCAAATCTTCTAGTCAAGCGGTAAAGGCTTACCACTTTGACTTGAGGTTTCAAGTTCAATTCTTCATAATGACAATTAATTGTCATTATTATCATAAGTGGGGTGGGCCGTAAGCGGTCGGACGGTGACAGTTAGATGGTGAAGCGGTCAGACGGCAAGATTAATTTTCGTAATACATCAGTTATACGTCGTCGGTTTTATATATAACCGACGTGTTTTAAAATCATTTACATCGGTTAAAAACCAATGTCGTTATCACGTTTTTTTCTACATCACTCAAATCTGCATCGGTTACACAATTTTGAAAGAAAGTGTTCTTCACGTCTAGCTGATGCAATGGCCAGTTGAGATTGGCAACAAGAGATAGTAAGACTCGAATAGTGTTCAATTTTGCTAGAGGTGCGAAAGTCTCCTAATAGTCAATTCCGAATGACTTTGTAAACCCTTTTGCCACTAACCTTGCCTTGAGTCTTTCAACACTTCCATCAACTCGTGTTTTGACTGTAAATGTCCACTTGCATCCCATAGGATTCTTTCCTTTTGGCAAATCCGTTAGTTTCCAGGTCCATTCTTCTCCAAGGCTTGAACTTCAATCTTAACTGCTTTCTTTTTCAAGGTTTTTTAGAGTCTCCTGAATATTATTTGGAATTGGAATATCAGCAAGTCTGGTAACAAATGCCCGGAACTTAGGTGAGAGTCCTTCATATGAAACGTAATTGCTTAAGGGATAACGGATGATCCCTGCATTCTCGATATCCTTTTATCACGGCAATAGGCTAATCCTAAACTCCTTCTGATACTGTTTCTTTTTGTTTCATACGAGTTAGTTTCTGGGACTATAGAATTCGGTTCAGACTCCTAGATAGAGCTAAAATATGTATGATTTCTTGTTACTGGCATATTTCCTCTTATGTGATAGACAATCAGGTCTTTTTGCACGTGAGGTGGATTAACAGGCTGACTAGACTCTATTTGACTTTCTAAAGGGTGCTAACTAGTAGGCTGGCTAGATTGATTTTTAGTTTCTAAGGGCCTGGTTTGAATTATCCTCACAACCGGCCTGATTCCTAAAAGATTTAAGGCTTATTTCTGGTAGCTGGTTTTTTGGAAAATTGGTAACAAGATGCGGTAGCAGATTCCTAGGGAGACTAGGATTGATTGAGGTCTGATTTCTAGGAGAGGATTGAAGTCTTGTGGTTGATTTTTAGGAGATTGACCAGATTGATTTAGATTGAGAGATTGACTAGGATTGAGATTCCTATTATCATAGAGAGGACCAATTTGAATAGGACAAATAATAATTTGATCAGGATTTGTATCCCAAAACAGATATTTACAGTCTTGATTTTGTGTTCCCCCCTGAATATCGGTTTTGGAAAAAAAAAAAAAAAAAAAACGGTTTGTTTTCAAAAAATGTAACATTCATTGAATTGTAAATTTTCCTAGTCTCTAAGCAATAGCACTTGTATCCCTTCTGAAGAGGAGAGTATTCAATAAAGATTCCCTTAACAGATTTATGATCCAATTTACTACGGTGATATGGATACACATGAATGAAAACCATGCACCCAAAAATCTTTAACGGGATTTCAGTTACAAGTCGGGTATGAGGGAAAGCGTTTTTAAAAACTTGACAGGGTATGGAAAAATTTAAAACGCTTGAAGGAACTCTGTTAATCAAACATATAGTAGTAATAACTGCTTCACCCCAAAAGGTTTTAGGAATATTGCTGGAAAAAGTAAAGATTGAACAATTTCTAAAATGTGACGGTTTTTCCTTTCAGCAATTCCATTCTATTGAGAGGTATCGGAATGATACGCTCATCAGAAAGATAATTGTTGAGAGTTGAATTAAAAAATTCTTTCCCGTTTTAGTCCTTAAAATTTGAATTACACTTGTTAAATTGATTTTGAATCATAGTTTTGAAAATTTTAAAAATACGTGTAACTTCAGATTTTTCTTTCATGAGATATACGGATATACCCAAGTGATCTTAGTGTGATCATCTAAGAATGTAACAAACCATCTAGATTCTATGATGTTTGGAATTCGTGAGGGTCCCTATACATTGCTTTGAATCGTTGAAAAAGGTTTAGAAGTTCGATAAGTTGAAATAGGATAAACATTGTGAGTATGTTTTGCAAATTGGCACACTTCACATTGAAACAGATTGGGGTTTTTATTTTTGAATAATAAGGGAAACATTTTGGACAAATAGGAAAAATTTAGGTGACCTAAGCGATAATGCCAGATCATAACCTGCTTATCATCACTAGACCTAGACAAGAGACTTTGATGGCTAGAAAACACCTCACAACCAGCCCCATATGTTGTTGGATCTAATTGGTTTTTCACGTAAGATTCTGCCTTGAGAAAGTAGAGTCCAAACAAGACTTTAGAACTACCAATCATCCTCCCCAAATCCGAGTCCTGAAAAATACATGCATAAGAAGAAAAATTAGCAGTACATCGCAGTTCATGGGTCCGCTTACTTATAGACAGCAAATTACAATTTAATTTAGGAACAAACAAAACTGATTTCAGGACCAAATCCTTAATAACAACCACTGAACCAATTCCAGTCACCTTCGATAGTGTTCCATCCGCTATACAAACATTCAGATTATCAACACAAGGTGAGAATGTATTTAATACACTATAATCATCGGTCATATGGTCTGAGGCACCAGAATCAACTATCCAGGTTTGACTAGACACTTGTTTTGCATTCATGACTAGTAGAAAATTACCTGAGTGAACCAAGGATCCAATTGCTATAGTGGAGGATGGTTGCTAACTTATCATCCGTTGGAGGAGTTCAATTTGTTCTTTACTAAACAGCTTTGCCTGATCAGATGATTCTTCCCCAGTCATGGTCATATTTCCATGTCTTTCCCTTTTTGCCTTGGGTTTCCCATGTAATTTCCAACAGGTCTTTTTGAGACGACCGAGTTTCTTACAGTGTTCACACCAAGGGTGACCCTTTCGTGGTTTGTCAAATGAGGGAGGTTGACTTTCTTAAACAGCCAACACACTGCTATCAACTCGGTGTTGCTACTGTCAGATCAGAGCATCACCTTCCTCCGACTTTCCTCACGAATGATTTATGAGAAGGCCTCTCAGAGAGTAAGCATAAGCTTTACTGCCATAATTCTACCTTGCACTTCATCGAGATTTCTATTTAGTCCAAGAAGGAATTTGAAGATCCTCTTCTTCTTGATACTTTTCTTGTGTGTAGCCTCATCCGTAGGATTCATGAAGGTATCTTTTTCAAAGGTATCAACTTGCTGCCATAGTCGGTCAGTTTTGTAAAGTACTATGTGACCGAGTCTTCCCCTTACCGGAGATCATGTAAAATTCCTTCAATCGTGAACAATTCTGCTATGTTGTCGGAAGTGGAAAATGTCTCCTTGGCTGCATCCCATATCTCTTTTGCTGTTTCGTACAACAAATAATTCTCTCTAATATCGTTGTTCATTGAGTTCAGCAACCAGGGCATTACAAGATTATTCTTCGTTTTCCATCAACAGTAACCAATATCTTCTGTGGCAGGTTTGACAATGACCCCCGTCAACTAGTCATCCTTCCCTTTGCCGTTGATGAAAATGAGGACAGACTTGGACCATTGAGATAATTTTTACCAATCAACTTGTGACCGGTTATGGATAGGTTAGGGTGTTAGGGCCGGCCCATGAAGGCAGCCAACCCAGCAAAATGTTGGGGCCCCCAACTGATGCAATTTCTTCTTCTTCTTCTTTGGGGCCTCATGATCCAATATTTGTTAATGATCTTTGGGGCCCAATTAATAAAAAAACTTTAAAGACCCAATATGATTCTGAGACCATGACATCACTGTGGCTCAATATTTGTTAATGATCTTTGGGACCTCAATTAATAAAAAAAACTTTAAAGGCCCAATATGATTATGAGACCATAAATCACTGCACTATTAAATATATATATATATATAACCTGCTAAACGAATTACGAATCAAAATTCAAACCTTCACTTTGCTCTCTCTTTTCTTCTCTCTGCCTCTCTGTTTCTTCTTGAAGTTGTTGCTGTTTGAAGAATTGAACTTATCGAAGATATGATTTTTGTTTTCAATTAATTTCTACATGTTGATTTTGACTCGAATTATTATTAATATTATTTTATGTTAATGATAATAATTTTATATAGGGTCCCAATTTTGTTAATGTCATAAATTGCTCGGGCCCTAAAATGTCTGGAGACGGCCCTGTAGGGTGTGAGGAGTTTTGGTCCAAACCTCCTCCACCATTGCTATCGATTTTGGAGAAATCTGAACCGGAAACAACCTCTTTAAAGTCGTTTGACATGACTGATTTTTGGAGTGGTTTTAGGGTGGTTATTGTTGGAAAGAGCAATAGAATAGAACAAAAAAAAAAATAAAATTGTTTGGTGTTTTGCTGCCGGAAAGAGCAGCAGGGAAATTAGGGTTTGCTTGGGTTCAGAGAGTGCTCTGATACCATGTAAAATTAGGCTTGATTGCCTTGATTTCATTGATCTGTAAACTAACATGTATATATATATTATATACACAAGCAGTCAAGGACTACAGCTGTACAAAACTATACAATGAATCATATCCCACTAACCTAGGAAACAAAATAGGAAAGACAATAAAGGAGAATAAAAATAGAAACTATTATCTCTAGAAATCAGCATAATAACTAACAATATGATATATAGGGCTTGAGTTGTGTTAAGCGGTCTAGACGACAAACATTTGAATGTAGGCAAAAAACCTCCTCACCCCCTCTAGGTTAGCTTATAGTCTTTTAACCTTGTATTTGGATTTTCAATTTTTATCAGAAAAGGTTGCCAAACATATTTGGCGAGATTCGTGATATCTATGGGATTTTCAAAGTCATAGTGATTATTTAGGGTGTGTTTGGTACGTGGGATAGAACGGGACGGGACGGGACAATTTTGTTGTCCCATGTTTGGCGTGCCATTAGCTTGGGACGGGATGGGACAACATGGGACAAAACCATGAAAAATTATCCCACCTCAGACTCTGACTTGTCCCATGCATGTGACAAGTCTGGAAAAGACATTTTTGCCCTCAAATCTTTCAAAAATTACAAAAATACCAACTATAAAATAAAACCCAACCCTATTTTCACGCTTCTCTCTCTCTCTCTCTCTCTCTCTCTCTCTTCTTTGGCCGTCGGCGAGGAGCAAATATCTCAGCCTCTCCCGCTTGTCTCTCTCTCTGTTCGAGCTTCGATTTTGGAGGTGGTGGCTTTTGTTGTTTTCGATTTTGAGAAATCGATTTAGGGTTCTCGATTTGGGGTTTCGATTCATAGCGATTGGAATACAAAATCAGGATTGCGTCGTCGGCGGTGAGGTTTGTGGGGGTTTGTGACGTTGTGGCTGGGTTTGATTGAATCCGATGGTGGATGGTTCTGGGTTTGATTGAAGCTGGTGGTTTGTATTTACGATGGTACTAGTTTGGTGTTGATTTCGATTGAAGCTGGTGGTTTGGTTTTTTCAGATTTTTTTTTCTTCAGATTTTGTGTATATAATTTGATTATAGATTAATGAAGAAGAGGTTTGATGATGATCTTTGTTTTTGAATCTGATAAAGAAGAGGTTTGATAAAGATTTGGATGTGTTTGAATATAATTATTGGTATGATGAAGTTTTAATTTTTAAGTAAAAAAAAGGTTGAGATGTTTTGCTGGAGATTAAATCAAATTATTGATGAGGTTTAAGCTGTTTTGCTGGACAAGGATTTTGAAACAGATGTTGGTGGAGAGTGGAGACCAATCCAGATTGGATCTCCACCGTTCATCAATCATGATGGACGGTACCATCCATCACGAATATGAATGGTGGAGATAAATTTTTCTAAAAAAAAATATTATTTTTTCAGTTTTTTAAATTGCATTATTTTTAACTTCTTGAATATCCTAAATATTTAATATCTGAAAATTTATTAATTTGATCCCAACTATCCATTTTAAATAATCTTATAAAATTATTAATTAAGAATATTTTTCAATCACAATAGGGGCATTTTGGTCATTTGATCCTCTTGTCCTGTCCTGTCCCAGCCATACCAAACACATAATAGTACAGTCTACAGTTCTGTCCCAAACATTCCAAATACAATACGGAACAATATGTCCTGTCCCGTCCCGTCCCGTCCCGTCCCGTCCCACCTTGTCCTATCCCATGTCCGTGCCAAACGCACCCTTATGGAGGAAATAATGAACAAAGGAGCTTTGAAGAAACATTTCGTCAGTTTAAATCATTTTAATATTGGGTATTGCTTTTGTAAGCAATACAATTTTGGTCCATTAATTTTGTATTCAAGGTAGTAGTTGGTAAGTGGTATTCCTCCTCTCCCTCTATTTGATGATAAGGTGTTTTAATTATAAGGGTGAAATCCATTTTAATCCCTCTAGTTTGACCTATTACACAAACCGGTATCCCGGTTTTCAGTATTATCTCGTTAAGTCCTTCTATTAATAATTTCGTTAAAAAAGTGACTTCTGACAGGTCAGAGGGTCAAATGACCCTGCTGCCCCCTGACTTTTATTTTAAACAGACATCACATATTAACAATTTGACAATTTAAAAATAAGATAAATAAATAAAAATATTAACAAACCCTATCCCATTTATCATCATCATCATCTTCAACTAATATCATATTCAATCACAAACACCAAACCAAAATAAAAATAAAAATAATTAAAAATAATATTTCATCATCACCACCACCGGTCGCCACCACCAGAATTGCCACTACCACCACCAAAAACCTGAAACACAAAATCACCATCGCCACCTGATATCACCAGACTCAGACCCTAAATCACCACACCAACCAAAACCAGACCATAACATACAATTTTTTTTTTTTTTTTTTCACAAGATATACAAAAGTTCCAGGTTTTACATACAACCAAGATCTTCAAACATCATCATCTTCAAAACATCAAATTAACTACAAATTCACCCACAACTGATTCGCATCAAATTCACGAAATATAAAAACAAAATCCAAAAACAAAATCTCAAAATCAACCAAAACGAAATTCAAATCAAAATCAACCAAATTAACTTTTAAAATAAGAAAACCCTAACAAAATTTTCCAAATAATACACATTTTTTTTTTTTTTTTTTAAGGATTAAAACCTTCAATTGCGACCTTCAAATCAACAAAAAAAATTTGATCGCTTGTCTCCTCTTCACGATCGCACTCTCGTTTGGGTTGTGGTGTCGTCGGAGTTTTGCGGATGCCGTCTCTATCTGCCTGGTGCCGTAGCAGTTGTCGCCAGTCGCCGTCAATTCCATCTCTTTCTCAACAGTTCGTCGATGCTGACAATTGTAATTGATTGGTTGCTTTGATTGGCGGTTGGTGGTGGTGGCGGTGGCGGTGAAGGTGAAGGTAAAGGTGAAGGTGGTTTGGTAAATGGTGTTTGATGTTGAAGATGAGGAGATAAGGAGATGAGAGAGAGAAAGAGAGAGATAAGAGAAACAGATAGAGATCATGAGTGAGAGAGGAAAAGGGAGAGAAACAGATAGAGATCAGATCGTGGAAAAGGGAGAGAGAGAAAGGATAATGTTTATTTTTTAATTAAATTAATTAATAATTATTTTTTAAAATAATCATATTTTTATATTTGTTACGTAAGTTACGATTTTACCGTCACCACTTAGACGGAATCTTTGCAAACCCTAACGGAATTGGATGGCAGGGATTGAAATACGGATTTTTGGAAACTAGAGGGACCTATCAAGATAAAGCTGAAAACCGGGGGACCAGTTTGTGTAATAGGTCAAACTAGAGGGACTAAAATGGATTTCACCCTAATTATAATGTTACATCACTGATTACGTAATAACACTTCTCGATACATCTTTACTTTATTGACATTTCTAGAATGCATTTATTATTTAAAGAAAAAGACAGAAGAAAAAAAAAAAAGGTTTTTAATTAATGGAGTAATTAAAAGAGTTTGTTCAAACATTGACTTCTGTGTCAACTTCTTTTCAGGTGCAAAGAGATTGTGTACTATGCTCCTATAACATTAGCAAAGAAGGGCAATTATGGGATTGTCACTGCATAGTTACGTGAGGATGCATCTTCTTCTATACAATATTATTGTATACAAATCCATTGCCTTGGACCACTCCTAATTATTCAAGTAACCATTTCTGAAGATTCTTCTGGTATATACACTCTTCATCTATAAATATCCAACCCTTTTTCGATCCCATAATAAATAGCATATCTTTTGATCAGTACTTGTATACTAATTGAATCTCTATCATGGCTGGGGAAACTACCAAGGTGCAAAAATCATCCTCTCTTCCTCTTGAAGGTCGAGTAGCGATAGTAACAGGTGCTTCTCGTGGTATTGGCAAATCCATCGCAAGTCACCTCCACTCTCTTGGTGCAAGAGTTGCAATCAACTATGCTTCAAACTCCACCGAAGCAGATCTCCTTGTATCAAAGCTTAATACATCAGGTACCTCTCCTCAGCCTCAAGCAATTGCTATCAAAGCTGATATTTCCGATCCTGATCAGGTCAAGCTCCTCTTCGATAGGACCGAACAAGAATTCTGCTCAAAAATCCATATCCTTGTAAATTGTGCTGGGGTGATGGATCCCAAGTATCCAGCTTTGGCCAATACATCAGTGGAAGATTGGGATAAGACATTCAATGTCAACACCAGAGGTGCATTCTTGTGTTCTAAGGAAGCAGCTAATCAGCTGGTACATGGGGGCGGTGGAAGAATTATTCTAATATCAACATCTGTTGTTGGGGGACTCTATCCAGGATACGGAGCTTATGCTGCTTCCAAGGCAGCTGTGGAAACCATGGCAAAGATAATGGCTAAGGAGCTGAAGGGGTCAGGCATAACCGTCAACTGTGTTGCTCCGGGGCCTGTGGCAACAGAGTTGTTCTTTGCAGGTAAAACTGAGGAAACTATCAAAAGGTTGGTGGATTCTTGCCCTCTAGGCAGGCTTGGACAACCTGAGGATGTGGGCAAGATTGTTGGATTTTTGGCTGGTGATGATGGAGAGTGGATCAATGGTCAAATCATTAGAGCTAATGGTGGATCTGTTGTCTAACACTCTATCCAATTACTTTTTTATATGTTTATTTTATTTTATTTTATTTATAAAATATTATAATAAGTAAATGAAAGTCAATTTCTTCAGCTTCATTAATTGTATGGATTTGTGTAAAGACAAGGATCCTCTCCTCACCTCATTCTTACCTCATTTAATCTTATCACACATAAGCATTGCAATTAATGAATGGTTAAGATGTGATTGACACTTTATTAACAACCAATCATATGTTTTTAAAAAGTGAGGAAAAGGTGAGTATGAGGTGAGGAGAGGATCCTGGTCTTGTGTAAACAACTAAACAAGTTGAAGAAGTTCTTTCTCCATACAAAACAAGTTGAAGATATTCTTTCTTGAACATTTATATGGAGGAGAAAATTTGAACGTGTTCTTTCGTGAATGGTTCAAGATTATAGCTTTTATGTACATGATAAAATTTTATGAGATAAAAATATATAAATCTGATGTAAGAGAATACTTTTTTGAAAAATAATCTTCAGCACGTTGCAAGAATTTCTCTCTAAAGCTTCAGCCTTCAGGTATTAAAGGATTTGAAAGGAGAGAAAATTAGTCCATACATGCTTAATTAGCTTTTGCAAACTATATTTTTGTTACTAATTTTCCTTATTTTGTTGGCTTTATGTGTTAAGCTGATTACTACAAAAGTTCTATATGTAGCCGTGTTATAGGTGTTGTAATCAGTTTATTATATTTAATGGGTAGATAATGTAGTGAATATGGCCTTTTCAATATTTGTATGACTAGAGCCATTAGTGGGATTGACCTATTAGCATTTTGTTTTTGAAATTTAACACCGATTGTGTCAAAGGTTTGTCGAGATGGATAACTATCTTGTATTTACGATCCAAATACCTACTCCGAAAAGAATTTCACCTACACATATCGGTAAATATATATATAATGAGATTTCAACCTCCATCACAAACATGGAAGAAGAGGATTGAGTACACCACATAACCATTACCTATGGCGTTCCAGGCACTTCAAAGGTGTTGACATGGAGCTTTGTTGGCGGTTCAAGTCGCTCTGATTGGTCGGAGATGCTTCTAGCCGGTGAGGCCCGTCGCTTTCACTATTCCATCCAACAGGGGACAACGTTTGCATTTGTCGCACTGCACCTGTCAAACACCCTTTACCACCAAGATTTCCTTTCTTTGCTTAGAGACTTTCTATATCTTTTTTGCTGGGAAAATGCAGCTTCCTTCTTCGTGTATGGGGTAGTTGACTCTGGTTAGGGTTTAAGTGGGGTCGGTCCTATCGGGACCGGGTCTTGAAGGGACTGGGTCCTTGACGCGGTTCTGGCTCTTAGAAACGAGGAAAATGCATATTTGGAGCAGTTGCCAAGTTTAGTAGTTAACAAAAGTTTTAATCAACAGTTCACGATATTTATAGAGGATTTCAAGGTCTTATAAATAGTCATTAAAAGTCCTTAATTAATCCGCGCACAAGGTATATCAAAAAAAATAAAAATAAAATAATAATGAATTAATATACTATAACCTTTATAAAATATTCTCCTAAAAGCATCCAAAATTTATTTTTAATTTAATTGTAATCATACGATTTCCACAAGAGTTGGTTGATAATACTTCATTATTGCTAATTACATATTTTTTGGTTTTCTTGTATAATTTGCACAAAAACCCAGACCCGTTAGCAAACTCTTCATGCGAGTAAGTACAAATAAGACATTAAAAAAAGTGAAGTCGCGTCTCAAATATTCCTGAGTTAGACCTGACACAGTTCCGGTTCCACGGTTAGGTGGAACCGGCGGTTCAGAACCGGTTTTTTTTATTTTTTTTATTTTTTTATTTTTAATTAAACAAACAAAAAAAAAGACTTCTAAATTCTAACTTGACAACTTGTAACTTACAAGTTGTAGATTGTAATTGAATAAAATAAAATATATAAATGACAAATTACAAAATTAAATTAAATTCATTGGGTTATTATTTGAATAAAATAAACAAATGACAAATTACAAAATTAAATTAAAATAAAACTAAACAAAATGACAAATTCGGAGTGAGCTTGAAGGCCCATAAGACCAGCCTGCCTGAAACGAAAGAAAAACAGTAACAATCTAACCAGTGAAACCACATTCTATACTGGTATAATATTTTGCCAAAAATATTTAAGTAGTAGTATCAAGATTATATCTATTAAGTTTTATGGGCTATGGATGCTTGAACCATGGTTGCAAAAGGAAAATGATAACACCCTAACCGATGAAACCACATTCAATTCTAGTATAATAATTGAAACAAAAACTATAAGTAGTATAAAGATTTATTTTAAAACGTGTCCATTTACACGAGGCCTGACTTTAAAGTAATTCTCCGGACCAAGACAGGCATGGCTATGGTGTCGGATCGAGAGGAAAAGGTTTCTTACTAGGTTTAAATGAGGTTCAAAATGGACATGACACTTAAAAACACTTTTTTTTATTTTATGAAAAAGGGGTTTTTGGGGCCGGAAAAGTGGCCACAAGCCCTCCAAACTTGCTCCCATTGGATTCCTTGCATCATTCTATGCGATTTCAAAAAAAAAAAATCACCCAATTCGGACATCCGAGCACAAAGTTATGGCCTTTCAAAGTTTAAGGCATATATAAAAATATTTTTACAGCTAATTTTTTTTTTTTTTGAGGCAAATTTTTTCTATTCTCTCGTTGTCAACGGCAATTTTTCTAAGAGTTTGACACTTTGTGTTCTCTATTCCGTTCAATACTCATTGTTTACCAAAGTTGAATACTATCTTCAAAACAATTACAAAATGAAATAAATATTAAAAACCTTGGAAACTTGAGAGACTTGAGAGTGTTGGAGAGAAATTAGAATTAGAGAATTGAGAGAATTGAGAAGAAATTGGTGTGAGGAAAAATGAAAGGGGGGGTGGTATTTATATTTATAGGAAAAAAAAAAAAAATTGTGGGGGAGGGTCCATTACAATAGCTTGCTATTGGGATCCTCGAGTGTCGCCCATGCGTAGTGTTGTATGTATATTTTCGTCAGCATGACACGTCAGCAAAGATAGCAGGTAATACGAAAGGACAGTAATTCCACGTCATCCAAAGTCAACTAGTCAATGAAAGAAACGCTGACCGAGGACACGTCACCAGGTCTGGACACGTCATCAAGAAATATGGAAGTAAGAAGCGTATGCACCATGTAAAGTCGTACAATTAAAGAAATATTAATGAGTAAAGATCCTGCTCGCCGAAGATCCTGCTCGCTAAAGATCCTGCTCGCCGAAGATCCTGCTCGCTGAAGATCTTTACTCAGCGAGATCTACTCGACCAAAACAAGATATACTCGGCCAAAAAAGGAAATACAATCCTATCAAGATACACCTTATCAAGCGGAGATCCACTCAGATACGAAATCTAAAAATCACACTCCAAGTAAGGAAATATCCCTATTTCCTCTCTAGTGTCAGAAGTCTAAATCAGGAAAGAACTCAAAGCTTCCAGAAGGATAAACACCAAACGGGAAAACGAGTCCTAATCAGTCTACTCTACCAGAATCCTAAAAAAGACTCTAATTAATGAGTCCACCGCTTATACGACAGGAACTAGGGCAACCCTAGATCAAACCCTATAAATACATCCATGTATTCATTATATCAGGGGGATCGACATCATGAGCAATTGATACTTACATAAGAAAAAAGATACGAAACATAAACAATTATCTGAGAGAAAGCGAGTGTTGAGTGTGTAATTATTCTATTCATAGTGGATCTCTTCTCGCCATCATCGGCACCGTGGATGTTTCCCCGCCTTGGGGTTTTACCACGTAAAATATGTGTTATGTTTGGTTTATTATTTATTTCCTGCTTTTCTACATTACTATTCTCAAATACAAACGAATCGTATCACATCCACGTGGAGAAAGAGGCTTTGATTGTTCAACTGTAGACTGGTTAAAGCTTCGATCCGCCTACGTGTTATTGTTTGGCGGTTGACTTTTCAACGATCCAAAAATCACTGTCAACAATTGGCGCTAGAAGAAGGGGGCTGAACTCAACTCCGAGGAAACCTTATGAACAGACCGCAGAAGGAATTCTGATATATCCAACACTTGAAGCACCCAACAAACGACTATCGGATGTGTTAGGGAGTGGATTAACCACAGTACCCGCAATAGGAGGCCTAATTGCGACCAAATTCGAAGGGAGAATATCTCCAAAGCTTCAAAGTGTCAAAAGCCGTCCGAGGAATTGCTTTCCCTTTCCGACAACTTACAAAAAAGAAGAGTTGCCATGAATCGCGGAACTTCTGACCAATGGATACTAAAGTGAGCATATCTCCCTCTATGGAACTCGGATTTGTGAACCGTAAAAACCGCTGAAAACTAGACCTCAAAACCTTTCCAAGAATATATGGTTCGCAACCCAGTTCGGTTCGTGCAATTTTTGGTGGCCCCCGCAACACTGAAGTAAGCAATTCGCGGAAGATTCTCTGATCTGACCAATGGACACTAAAGTGAGCATATCTCCCTCTACGGAACTCGGATTTGTGAACTGTAAAAACCGTTAGAAACTAGACCTCAAAACCTTTCCAAGCATATATGGTTCGCAACCCAGTTCGGTTCGTGCAATTTTTAGTGGCCCCCGCAACACTGAAGTAAGCAATTCACGGAAGACTTTCTGATCCGACCACCGGTCGCTAAAACAGAGATAACTCTCTCCTGAGAGCACGAAATCACAAACCGTGAATTTCTCTATAAAATAGACGTGTATATCTTTCCAAGCATATGTGGGTCTCAACACAATTCATCCCGAGGAATATTTGACGACTTCTAGAATGTTGCAGTTCAGCATAAAGTTTACTTTGACGTGTTAGAAACCGAGCCCATCTTGGTGTAAAACACCCAATGACGATTCTCAACTGAACCGACTCGGCTCTTCATCAATTCACCTGTGAAGGACCCAATGGTAAAACGACTAGACTCCAGGTTCGGTAAGTGGCAGAGGTTAGTCAATTTACTGTCTAATTTTATGATTTTATTTACATTGTGCAAACAAAGAATATATGTATAATTACACATAAATAAAAGTGAAAACCGACCAAATAATGATTATTCGAGATTTAATCGGGACTTCGATCTTGATAAAGTCATTCGGATTCGGGGGTACGTTTTCACTTAATTGTTATTACTATCGATATCGTCTTGCGTCGATAACCGTATAAAATATCAGGATGTTTAAATCTTATACCATGAATACACCTAATTTGTTGAAATTAGAAGTTGCATACTGTGCTTTTCTATTAAAATATTTGCATGGGTTGCCTTGACTTGGGGGTGTATGGCTGAATAGATTCAGTCGGCAGCAAGTGATAATTATTCTAGATTAATGAGAGTTAAACATACTGATTGATGTTTTATATTTGTGACATTTTGATTAACCAAACAATAATTCGATTGAATTTAATCGAGACTTTGATCATGATGAAAAGAGCTTTCGAAAGCATTTAAAAGCAATACCGAAACCGTCCGGATATAAAGGTACGATTTCTCTTGACTGTTATGCTATTTATTATTGTTGGCACCATATTGCATTTTAACCGATAATTCAGAAGGATATCATAGTGATTATTTCTATTTGAAATATTATGCATTTAGCATTAGAATTGCTAGAACTATAAGTATATAATTCATGTCTTTCTATCAAGATTCCTACTGATGTTAACATAGTGTATGAATTGCATTTGATTCGGAGACACATGCAACATGTACACACCACAATATTTTGTTACTTTTCAGTCCAAATATGCCATGGTTACTGATGTTTAAGTATTCATGATATTGGGTTCGACTAATTCGGTCTTTAAATCAAATGAACATGAGTGTTGAAGAATGTGACTAGAAGTATTTCGTATGCTTGAGACAATGAATTTATGTAATCTCGATATGTTAAATTATATCTACCTCTTCGTATCGTTATACTTTCACATACAAATATACAACACGCGTAACTTTTATGTAATTCTCTTTATGTTATATTGCGTTCACATGTCATCTATGAACACGATGCATAATACGCGTGCATAAATTTATAAGCATATAATGCATGCTTAAATTAGTATGTCTAGCAACTTTTATGGCTCTTGCGAGCATATTGTCTATCATAAATTTATAGGTGTCAAATTCGACACTATATCATTACTAGTACCATGAGTTGATCGCTTCCAATTATTTGGTCTCATTAAAATGCATGATTATTATTACTTGTGCGAACTTTACCCACATACTTGGTATAGAAAACATGTTGAAAATGCTAGCTCAGGGATCTACTCTTACCTCGGCACGCGGGAATCGAATTTCATCTCGACGCGCTTAAAGGTTTCAGATAAAAAGACCATATAGCCTTGGTGACCCGATCAGAGATGGAAGAGTAGCATTGGCCTCGCATTGCTAACAATTGCCTCCATCAATCCGGGTTTGATCTCTCCTATTAATATAAAGATTTTGCTCTCTATCAAATATGTTAGGTCTTTTACGAATAAAAACTCATTTATAACTAACCATTATTTTTTATTACCTGAGCAAGCATGTCTTATTATTTATACTCTAGAACTGTAAATGGAGCCCGATGGATACTTAAAAAAAAAAAAAAAAAAAAAAAAAAAAAAAAAAAATCCAAGGGTTACTCCTTAAAACAGTCATTTAATTCATCATTTGACTAACAATTTGTTGAGAAGTTTTATAGTGAAGAGTTTATCAAGTTTGACTCAGATAATGTTGCTTTCCGAAAGTTTCTTGATCAGACATGTCAACAATTGGAGTTATAAAAAAGAAGCTCGATTAATAAGAAAGGTCAGCCGAAAGAAGTATGATCTGCAAGAGACCAACCCTAAAGCTGTGATTGCATTCATCAGGTACTGGATGGCACCATATACACTCAACTAAAAACAGAAATCGGTCGATTAAAGTTTCTAGTCAGCTGAAGATAAAGATCCACTCTGTCAACCAAAAAGATCAGATCAGATGAGAAGTCGGATCTTAATGGAGTCATTACAATGGATCACATCCACAGTAATCAAGAGCATCCCAGCGACTACAGCATAAATAGACGAAACACCCGAGACACTCTAGCAAGCCTTAAGTGCTAGGGGGTGGATTATCTGTTGTACCAGCACCAAGATATGCGCAAGCAAGCGAATTCTCAAATAGGATATTTCAGCTCATCGTTATGTTAGATACCCTGACCGGTCACTCAGCAAAAGAAAAAGAAAAAGAAAAGTACGATGTTAAAAACACTATGTTCGAATGAAACATACTTTAACAACTGCTGGGGGGGCTAGGAGGTAGCACAGCATAGTAAAAAAAAAAAAAAAATCGCAGTTACAAAGCAGTTTCAGCAAAGTCACTTCAGTTGATATATGTATATAAAAAAGAAGATGAACCAGAATGGAAGTTGGAGTACAAGACTAAAGCTAGTGAATCAATCGCCACCTTTCGGCACATTGATCTAGGGAAACATAAGACAAAGTATTATACAAGAGCACAAGGAAAGAACGACTTGTGATTTGCCGACTCAGAATGAAAAGGTAACCAAATTCGGATACCTCATCAAGCGGAGTTAGAGGTAAAATCTAAATTATCGCTTAGTTACTTTTTATTTAGCCTATGAATCAAAGCTCTTTGGATTTCATAATTGCGCGTTGATGACGGGGAGATAAAACGTGGGAAACACTTTTGTCACCCTTGCATATCGAAATTCACTGCTGCACTTTTAACATAATACACAACACATGTAGCATGTGGATTTATTCTAGTATTACACCCTACTTACATATGCTATCACTATATGTTTCTTTCTTAAATAACAAATATTATGCTCATATATACTTGTGAAAATATATGCTTCTTGTTTATTATGCCATGTATTTTTATATGCAAAGCACCCAGCATGAATCCATGGATATTGTATCCCGAACGATGACCATCACCAATACTGTACATGGATCCAACTATTTTTATTCAGCATTACTAAAGTATATACATGTATATTTATTATTTGTGCAAATGCTACTCACATGTTTGGCATAGAAAGAAAAGATGAGAACCTTAGCACAGGTATCGAGCTTCGTATCAATGCGCGCAAAACGAGTTTCATCTCGGTGCATGTAGAAATTCAAGCGAAGACAGAACATTCTCAACAATGACAAAGTAAACACCGGCGAATGGGTACCCACAACCATAGCAGGCTCTAAAGACAAAAACGTCAAAGCAGCCTGAGTTAGAAAAACGCAAATAGATCAATTGGTGCTCGCCACCGTTGGCAAGCGTGACCCCTCGAAGTGCAGATAAAGCACTCAAAAACAGCGGTCCAAATAAGCGCTGGGGGTCGAATAAACTAGCACTCTTAAACCGCAGAAAAATAAGCAAAAGAGGGAGACGTCCCAACAGTATGCTTAAAGACTTGGTGTATGATTAGATACGTCTCGACAAACACTAAGTAAGCCAAAAACTCAGCAATGACAGCTGAACAAAAAAGGCCATGCGCCTAAGCCAAAAATTCAGCAATGGCAGCTGAACAAAGAAGGCTTTGAGCCTTAAAGACTTGGTGTATGGTCAGATATGTCTCGACAAACACTGAGTAAGCCGAAAACTCAGCAATGGCAGCTGAACAAAAAAAAAAAAAACAAAAAAAAGGCCCTGCGCCTAAGCCGAAAACTCAGCAATGGCAGCTGAACAAAAAAAAAAAAAAGGCCCTGCGCCTAAGCAAAAAACTCAGCAATGGCAGCTGAACAAAAAAAAAAAAAAAAAAGGCCCTGCGCCTAAGCCAAAAACTCAGCAATGGCAGCTGAACAAAAAAAAAAAAAAGGTCCTGCACCTATGCCAAAAACTCAGCAATGGCAGCTGAACAACAAAAAGAAAAGGGGGTAAATAACTTTTTGCTAAAATTGTATTTATGTGAAGTTTAAAATGTGCAGATACAAATCTCCAATGAGCAAGTGCACACAAAAGCAACTGGGAAGCTTTCAAACACAGGATTCGGGCCACCTAAGCCAAACACCTTGAGGATGGCTCGGCTCACTAAAAATCAAGTAAAAACCCCGAAAGAGGGTAGAAATTTAGATACGGTCAAGACCCCTCGTGGTACAAAATAAGCGCTCAGGCTGCCTTGAGCCAGAAAGCCCAAATTCTTGTCTGTCAGCCGAGCGAGCCTCTGGAGTAGCTCACAAGAAGTGCAAAAGATAATTGGCCAAAAAGAAGACCGGTCTATAAGACAGATCGGCTGAAAGGAAGAATCTGACCTACGAAAAAAGATCAGCCAATAAAAAGAAATAATTAAAAAAAAATCGTTTTAACAAGACCGAGTGAAGTATCAAAAAGCCGGGACCTCATCAGAATGAAAAGACTTAAAAGCATTCGAGCATTAAATCTTAGGTGTCAACCTATTCAGCTCACTGTGGCAGTTCAACTCGCCGTAGCTAGAATAACTCAGCTCGCCGTGACTATTCAACTCAGCAGGGCTCGTGAAACAAAGCAGTTTATCGAACACGATCAGAGCCAAATGCAAGTAAGAAGTTAAAATTATTCTTATACAAACAAAGTGTTTTCTTTTTGCAGGAATATCAACCGAAAGGCCCTAACAAAATAAATGCAAAAAAGGGGACAACTAAACTACACCACTGATGGCCCTCTCGGGTTGACCAGCTATTTATTATGTTGCTTTACTCACCATAATGACATCATCCACTCCACAGCCAACCACTTTGGCAAAGATGATAAACGACGAATAAACGGCAAATACACACTGAAAGTAATCGACATTTCACCAAAGCAGCAACATCGATCACAATTGTCTCACAATCAGTGACTTCGCCATTTAAGGAGATTATTTACACGGCGATGAAAGCATTGAACAATGGAATACTTCTCGGTCAGAAGAATGATGGTGAACAAAGCACTCGCACAAATGGAAAATAATAGAAGTACTAAAAAAAAAAAAAAATGATGCAAAGAACAACAGAAGAAGCGGTCATGCAAAGAAGCATTAAATGCTGAAGTTTGCACTCAAAAGGGAACACGAGGGTTAAAGATAGAAAGGAGGGAAAGAATTTCCCTAAAAACCAGAAGCCAAGTATGATTATAAATACTACTCGCCAAAACGAAGGAATGAAGAGATCAAGTCGCTTGTTCAGCTCGAAGTATTTATGGGGCTATAGTTGTATGTATATTTTCGTCAGCATGACACGTCAGCAAAGATAGCAGGTAATACGAAAGGACAGTAATTCCACGTCATCCAAAGTCAACTAGTCAATGAAAGAAACGCTGACCGAGGACACGTCACCAGGTCTGGACACGTCATCAAGAAATATGGAAGTAAGAAGCGTATGCACCATGTAAAGTCGTACAATTAAAGAAATATTAATGAGTAAAGATCCTGCTCGCCGAAGATCCTGCTCGCTAAAGATCCTGCTCGCCGAAGATCCTGCTCGCCGAAGATCTTTACTCAGCGAGATCTACTCGACCAAAACAAGATATACTCGGCCAAAAAAGGAAATACAATCCTATCAAGATACACCTTATCAAGCGGAGATCCACTTAGATACGAAATCTAAAAATCACACTCCAAGTAAGGAAATATCCCTATTTCCTCTCTAGTGTCAGAAGTCTAAATCAGGAAAGAACTCAAAGCTTCCAGAAGGATAAACACCAAACGGGAAAACGAGTCCTAATCAGTCTACTCTACCAGAATCCTAAAAAGACTCTAATTAATGAGTCCACCGCTTATACGACAGGAACTAGGGCAACCCTAGATCAAACCCTATAAATACATCCATGTATTCATTATATCAGGGGGATCGACATCATGAGCAATTGATACTTACATAAGAAAAAAGATACGAAACATAAACAATTATCTGAGAGAAAGCGAGTGTTGAGTGTGTAATTATTCTATTCATAGTGGATCTCTTCTCGCCATCATCGGCACCGTGGATGTTTCCCCGCCTTGGGGTTTTACCACGTAAAATATGTGTTATGTTTGGTTTATTATTTATTTCCTGCTTTTCTACATTACTATTCTCAAATACAAACGAATCGTATCACATCCACGTGGAGAAAGAGGCTTTGATTGTTCAACTGTAGACTGGTTAAAGCTTCGATCTGCCTACGTGTTATTGTTTGGCGGTTGACTTTTCAACGATCCAAAAATCACTGTCAACACGTAGCACTATTGCAAGGGCTTGGCGCACCCCACCAAACCATGGTTAAAGTTAGTCATGCCTTGTCTAGTTGCACACTAAGAAGTAAGAAGTCCAAAAATGTGTTAAATGTCACATATTTAATCAAGTATGATTAATACATTCTTGATGAGATCCGGTGGTAAAAATGTGCCTTCATGTAAAAATATTTTTTTATTTAATGCGCTTTGTTTTTTTATTCTTAATTAATGCGCTTCGTGTAAAAATGTTGAAAAAACTTGTAATTTGTAAACGTGAATTGAACATAAATAAAAGAAGTAATTTATTCATTCAAATTGTCTCATACATTTATTTATATCATGTGTACTTAACATCCAAGATTGTCGGATGTAATCTCTAACTGGCTATATGAGTGTCATATACAGAGGTATTCAGTTTGAGATGAGTAATCTAAAGAGTCTGTAGATAGCAAATAGAGTTGGGTACTTTATTTATGGTTAATCTACAGTTGCGGTCTATTCCGTAGTGTACGATGGTCTTAACCTAGACTATTCATATGGTGATATGAGAATGGAGGCACCTTATATGATGTGATCATATAGGACTTGGCCATGATCTATATGAATCTCTCACAAAGATCCGTTATAAGATGAGATTCATATATATCAACAAATGATGGCTATATATGGGTGAACTTAATCCCGAGTGTCTTATCGACTCCTTTAGGTTAGATTGTGGTTTTTGATATACCATGGGTGAGATCAGAGTTGCATTCCTGGTCAATAACTTCGTATGATGGAATCGCGGTTTGGTTTGTGGCTGAAAAGGTCTGCACACAATAGTGGAATCCACTCCTTCTTGTGAGAAGTATATGGTAGTTCCCTTAAGGGTTGATTCGGGGCTTGAATAAATTGAGCGCTCTCTTGATTCCGTAAGGAATGTAGGATTTATTGTTCATTAGAGAATCAATGGTACTTAATTGAAAGACATAATTAGAGGGTTATAACGGACATTATGACCTAGCTCTAATTATGAACTACTTGTAGAGGATCATGTCATATGTAATAGCTATATCGATGGACACCAAGAGTTATTGGTTTGTGTAAAAACGTCTACAGTTGAGAGAGTGCAGCTTCAGGTTTTTAGTGGAATAACACCGAAGTTAATAATCATGAAATATTAATTAAAGAGTTTAATTAATTATTTCTAAGGATTATTGGAGCTCAAAATACTATGGGTCCATTAGGTCCCCTTGCTAGCCCGATCGATTTAGATAACAAGGGTCACGGTTAATTAATTGGATTGTCCAATTAATTGTGTTACAAAAGTGACATGTGTTTAATCGGGAATTAGTTGAATAATGAGATTATTTAATTAATGGAAGATAATAATTATGTTAATTAAATAATTAGATTATTTAATTATGTAATTAATCATTATTGGAGGGTGTTCTTTGATATTTAATTTTGAAAGATAAGATAATGTGATGTATTTATTTTATTTTTAATAAAATATTGAATTTGAATTTAAAAGTTTAAATTCAAACTTTATTAATATCTATTAAAAGATATCAGATATCTTTTAAAATGATTTAATAAAAAATTTAAATCAGTTTATATATATATATATATATATGTTGTATGTGTAATTTTGCCAAGAAGACACGTCATCAAAGGAATCAATAAATGCTGGGGAAGATGTTGCCACATCACTCGTTGACTAAGTCAAAGGAGAAACGTGGACCAGATAGCGTGTCAACAAGTCAAAAGGTGTGGTCGCCAGATCAAGATATGTACTTGCCAGGGATAAAAACGTGGTCGCTGAAGGGTGATACCTAGAGGTGCAGGAACTCGCCGCATCAGCTTACTAAGTACAAACCGACTCGGCAGAAACACAGAAATAAAACCCTAACTCCCGGAAGACCCCTGACGACAAAGAGTCATAGAAGGAAAAGATAGGAAACTTATCCTAATCCGTTGGAACGTGGGATTCCTAATACAAGTCCAAAAGGAAATCCTACCACCAACATGGCTAAAATCAAGGGGAAACCCTAATTATCATGTATAAATAGAACCACCTATCCCACGAGGAAGGGGTTCAAGAACTGAGAGTGAAAAGCAAGAATTTGAGAGATCTTAGTGTGTAATTGCAATATAAAATCATAGTGTTATTTTCCTGCTCTCTGGGGCGCCGTGGTTTTTTCCCATTCAAGGGTTTTTCCACGTAAAATCTGTCTCTTGCATGTGTTGATTTTCTTTCTTATTTAGTATTTATTGTGATATAATTGTTGGTGACGCGGTAATCCAAATTTCACCGTCAACAATTGGCACTAGAAGGAGGGGGATTTGAACAGAAACTTTGAGGAACCCTTGCGAACTGAAAGACATGAACAACGACAGCGACAAGGATGGTAACTCCAGCGGAGATCAAATTGTTGAAGCAGTCGCACCGACAAGAGATGGGGCGGTGACGATCGGGGAACAATCGGTAGCAATGCCGGGAACTAGGACAACCGACCCAGGAACTCTGTAGCACTTCCAAACTGCATTGATAAACTTAATAAGCGAGGCTAGCAAAATAGGGTTTTCGCTTCCCATAGGCCTGGGAGTCTCTTCTCCCTATGAATTAACCACTCCTGGAATCCAGCCATCTGGGAGACTACGGTCGGAAGTTCACATTGCAACCCCCGATGCTCAAGCAAGACCATTAATTGAAGAGACTCCCCAGGACCACCTTGAGAGTTTTGAAGGAAGAAAACATAGGAAAGGAAAAGGCGTGTTGAATGAAGAATCTATGGAGGGGCGAGACCAGGGGCGAATACATGGGGCTAATTCCAATGACACATACCAAAGGAGTCGGCGAAGACACCGTTCTATCTCATCTGAAGATAAGAGTCCTCGGTCGAGAAGGGAATTACGATCAAAAAGAGCATGGCGGAGAAGATCTGAGAGCACAGAAGATCGAAGAATTGGTAGGAGCCTGGGTGATAGAGGCGATTATGGAAGAATGACAATCAAGAGCAGACTTGATCCAGCGGGAGAGCCAACTGGTCAGCGAGATGTCACCTTACAGGAACTGTCGAGGAAGGTTTCAGCGATGGCACAGAGCTATGGCCACAACGTATCTTCGGAAGATGAGTCAGACAGCCCATTCGTTGAACATATTGCTCACACCTAATTTCCAGACAGATTCAAAATGCCAACCACCGAGTAGTATAAGGAAAATAGAGATCCAAAAGGCATGTCCGTCGATTCCGCATTGTCATGGCCCAATATTCATCCAACGACGGATTGCTGTGCCTAACGTTCCCTTAAACATTTGGCGACCTCGCATCTAGGTGGTTCGGGCGACTCCCGCCCGGGAGCATTAACAGTTTTTCGAGCCTCAGCAAAGCATTCATAAGGCAGTTCATGGGAAGTGTGCAGAGAAGAAAATCGCTCGCCCATCTATCAAACCTGAAGCAAGAACGTAATGAGTCGATCAAGAAGTATCTAGCAAGATTCGGAAAGGAGGTCGCTCAAATCGAAGACGCTAGTGATATAGCTGTCATCGCCGCCTTCACCAATGGGTTACAAAGCGGCCGACTGTCTTTTGACCTGCGAAGAGATCGACCGAAAACTTACGAAGAGATGATGGAAATAGCTGGCGACTATGCGTTGGCGGAGGAAGAAGAAGTAGCACAAGGGGGTAGCTACGTGCATGGCCATAAGCCCGACTCAAAATCAGAGCACAAGGATGACAAGAAAACGCAGTCACGTGATCGTTAGAAAGATGAAAAGAACCAAAAGGGGCAACCTAGGGAAAATAGAGGAAACAACCGAACCAGTAGGTTCCGGGGAAGGTATAACCACTACACTCCTCTAACAGGTGATCAAGAGGAGATACTTTCTGTAGTAAAAGACAAGGGACTCGCTAATTATCCTCGGCAACAGTCAACTAATGCCCGAAGGGATACAACCAAATATTGCCGATTTCACAAAGATCATGGTAATGACACTTCAAAATGCTTCCAGCTGCGTGACCATATTGAAAGCTTAATCAGAGAGGGGCACCTAAAAGATTTTACTCTGAAAGGAGACAAGCATGGCAGACGCTAAGATAGCCGCCAATGAAGTGGGTAGGAAAGGAAAAGCCCAAGGAGAAGCAGCCCCAGCACTACAATAAACACCATTTTCGGTGGACCCCATACCGGCAGAAGCAATTGAGAGAGGATGTCAGAAGTCCGAGAAGTAATGTATGAGAGCATAAATATGGATGAAATTTCCCTTAAGTAGTAGTGTAAATATACCTAGAGGGGGGGGGGGGGGGGGGGGGGGTGAATAAGTATAGGCTCCAAATTCTTCCAATTTAAAAATAATGCGGAATATAATAAAGAAAATGCACACTTGATTAGATTTAGCAAATGAATTGATTTCACTAATACAAGAGTTAATCAATTTACAAGATATGCAATCAATGTTAGATATGGAAGATAAAGAAAAATAAAAACAAGAATGAACACAAGTGTTTTTACGTGGTAAAACCTCAAAGAGGAAACATCCACGGGTTGATACCACAACCACCGGCAAAGCAATCCACTATGTGAAAAAGGACTTACACACTCAAGCTACCAACTCATGATATCCGCTCAAGCTATCAACTCCTAATCTACCCTCGGGTTAGTGAATCACCAAGCCTACTTCCTATCCGAGATGTATCCTACACCTCTAGAAAGCAACTTCCTATCCAAGACGCTCACGTCTCTAGGAAGATTTCTTGCTTGCCTATCCGGATCCTCCCGACCCTAGACAAGTCTTCCTTGCTTGATTATCCGAGTCCTCCCGACTCTAATCAAGACTTCCTTGCTCTATCCACAAAGCTTCACTCACTTTGCTAGAGACTTCAACCTAATGCAAGGCTATGATCTAAGTGATGCAAGTGATGCAAACACAAACAAATTAAGCTAGATGATCAATCAAGCAAAATGTACATGTTCAATGACAATCTAGAATATGCATCCAACACACAATCACAAAATTATCTAGAAATCAAGACATGTAAAACAATAAGAACAAGGTATGAATATTCAATATATCACACTAAAAACCTAGTTCTTAGATCATGAAATAAAACCTAGAAAATAATATGAGACATATCATATATATATTTTCTAGAATCAATTTCAAACAAAATCAAGTTTAGCACATATATGTTCAAGAAAAATCACAAAGCTAAAACTCAATTGACAAATGATCAAACACCCCTAGCATATGATCTAACATACTTCTCAACAAATTTCATCAATCAAATAGTAAGAATCAAGAGATGATCAAAGATGAAATTGAAAAAGAAGAAGTTGAACAAACAACCTAGACCTCGAACTGAAGATCAGGCTACTGGGAACAATGATGAAGTCAGCTCCCTCTGGAAATGCTTGGGGTTTGTAGCTATTCTCAAGACCAACAATTTTGGCTTTGAATCGATTGATTTTGAGTTCGTATGAGAAAGTTATGATCAAAATACTAAAACTAAAATTGAAGAATTTCTGCAGAATTTCTCAAAGTGTTCTTGAAAATCTTCAAATATTTTGGAGGGAAGGAGAAGTGATTAAAATGAGGAGAGAGAAGAGTTTTCAGGGCCAATAAGAGAGGTCCATGTCACCCACCTCGTGGGGGGCGTGTGGGCCTCACGGGACCAGAGAGGGTCTCTGGCCGTGGGCCCCACGGCCTCCCTCACGGGGTGGCACACGTGGTCTCTTGGCCAGTCTAACCTCTCTCGTGCACTCTCACGTTCTTCAGCCATATCTTGGGCATCCGAACTCCGATTTTGAATCCATTTTCGGATTACGAACCGTGACTCCCTCACGCACGATGACGACTACACAAATTTGAAAAATGGTTGAGAAATCATCTCAGAAAATGACGATGAAGTCAACTCAACGAATGAGAATGAAAAGTAGCGTAGCTACATCGTTTGGACTCGAAACCTTATGAATGAGTAACCGAAACAACCGGAACTCAATAAGGAATCATAATAGAGCATATTCAAGTCCAAATACAAAAATATGGAAACATACAAACACTAATTCACACAAGTATGCCATATCAAAGAGATAGTCACAAAACATGAAATTCTACAATGTTTATCTATTAAAGATCAATGCATGAGCATACTATGAGATGTGTGAATGTGTTATCCCAAATGTTTGAACCACGATGCAGAGACACACATGTATGAATTGTGTGTGTGTGCGCTAACGCCTTGCAAGAGGATAGGAGTCAAGATATACCTTTGACGCTTTTCACCTCTTGAAGATGACTTTTGCACTAGACGTTGCTCTTCACCTTTTAAGCTTCCTTTCTTCAAAGAATATCCTAAGCAACAACTAATACAAATATATAGTGTTTTGCAATGGAATCAAACCAATACAAATCATGAACCTTACAATGGAGATAAACTTTGTGTAGAGAAACCCTAAGAAAGGAAGAGAAGGACATGGCCCCATAACATTTATAGCAGAAGACTCAAACGGGATTGATGCCAAGCCCAATGATGCAATTGTAGTGGGGGTTCAAATAGTACACAGGGATGTCCTCCGAGTAATGATAGACAATAGAAGTTCAGCTGACATTTTGAGTGCCAGAGTATACGATGAGCTGCGACTGGACAGGAAAGATCTGGAGCCCTTCCATGTGCCATTGAAAGGTTTTGGGGGCGCAGAAGTGAGATCGTTGGGGACCGTGAAGCTACCGGTGAGGTTTTGGATAGCACCGTGTCGGTGAACAATCCTACTGGATTTTATCGTGGTCGACATTCACAACTGGCCGTATAATGCTTTACTCGGCCGACCATTCTCAACAAAGCCCGAGCAGTCACTTCAACCCACGCATTGAAAGTAAAATTACCTAAAGAGTTTGGAGTTGGGGAATTAAAGGGATCACAGGAGATGGCTCGTCATGCTAACCTCTCAATTTTCAAAGACAAGATAGGAGTGGAAGCCTTAAGCATATTTGAGGTAGATAAGGAAATGCAAGAAGAAAATCCAGAAACTTTTGAATTGGATCCAAGGGATAAAGCGAGCAGAGAAAAAGAAGAGCCTACTGAGTCTATTGTTTTAGACGAGACGGAACCTGATAAAACAGTCAAGATTGGAGCAAGGTTGGTCGAACAAGTCAAGAGAGATGTATTGAACTTGTTGAAAGAGTACAAGGAAATTTTTTTATGGAGCCATGAAGACATGCCAGGAATTAGTAGAAGCGTGATCTCGCACAACTTGGCCGTACACGAAAAAAGCAAACCGGTGGTGTAGAAAAGGAGAAGCTTTATCCCGGAGAGGAGCGCAGCAATAAAAGAAAAAGTCTCTAAATTGTTCGCCGCAGAATCAATCAGAGAGGTTAAATATCCGAAATGGGTGGCGAACGTAGTCCTTGTAAAAAAGAAGAACAATTAGTGGAGGATGTGTGTAGACTTCACCGATCTAAACAAGGCTTGCCCCAAGGATAGCTTTCTACTACCAAGAATCGACCAGTTGGTTGATGCAACAGCCGGACACGAGACGTTGAGCTTCATGGATGCGTACTTAGGATATAACCAAATCAAGATGCACATGCCAGACGAAGAGAAAACAGCATTCACCACGGATCAAGGGTTATACTGCTACACAGTCATGCCATTCGGCCTGAAAAACGCTGGAGCAACTTACCAGCGCCTAGTCAACAAGATGTTCGCCAGAAAAATAGGGAAGAATGTGGAGGTATATGTTGACGACATGCTAACAAAGAGCATCACAGCTGACAAGCATGTAGATGACCTGAGAGAGACATTCGATGTGTTAACTAGATACGGAATGAAGCTGAACCTTGCAAAATGTGTATTCGGTGTACCGTCTGGAAAGTTCCTCGAATATCAGGTGTATCAGAGAGGAATAGAGGTGAACCCTGACAAGATCCAAGCATTGGCTAAAATGGTTTCCCCAAAGACCCTAAAGAACATCCAAAGACTCACAGGGTGCTTGGCATCATTAAACAGGTTTATAGCAAAATCAACAGACCGGTGCCTACCATTATTTAAAGCTCTCAAGAAAGGCAAAGGGGTTGAGTGGAACAAAGATTGTGAGAAGACCTTTCAAGCCCTGAAAGAATACCTCGGGCGAGCACCATTGCTATCGAAACCAGTAGCCGGAGAAACACTATACATGTATCTATCTGTCTCTGAAGCAGCTACAAGTTCTGTACTGGTGAGACAGGAAGAGGGGGTCCAGAAACCGATATACTACACAAGCAAAGCACTGTTACCAGCTGAGACAAGATACTTGCCAGCCGAGAAGATGGCACTCGCCCTAATAACAGCGGCGAGGAAGTTAAGGCCGTATTTCCAGGCTCATAAAATCAGAGTATACACCAACTGTCCAATGAAACTGATTTTGTAAAAGCCAGAGGTATCCGGTAGACTAACAAAGTGGGCGATCGAATTAAGTGAGTTTGATGTAGAGTATCTCCTAAGGACAGCAATCAAGGGCTAAGCAATGGCGGATTTTGTGGCAGAGTTCACCGAACCAAACATGGAAGTGGCAAGGATGATGGTGGAACAAACTAAGAAAAAATTCAGGTGGCAACTCCGCGTCGACGGGTCATCAAACAAGCATGGTAGAGGGGCAGGGGTAGTGGTATCAACCCTAGAAGGAGATTCAGTCGAATGTGCCCTGCGTTTTGACTTTAAAGCTACTAACAACCAAGCCGAGTATGAAGCACTCATAGCAGGACTAAGAGTTTGCACGGTTTTAGGAGCTGATGAGGTGGAAATTTTCAGCGACTCCCAAGTCATTGTTAATCAAGTACTGGATGAATACCAAGCGAGAGATGAAAACATGATCGCTTACCTGAAGTTAGCAAATGAGCTGCTGGGAAGATTTAAAGAGTACAGGATTATCCAGGTTTCACCACAATCAACATCTGGCCCAGAACTATTCCCATGATCCACCTACTGCAGCCAAGTATAATCAAACAAATGGAAGTTGGGGCAGTCTTCGGTGAGACAGACAGCTGGATAACACCAATCAAAGAGTACCTCGTCAATGACGTACTCCCAAGTGATCCATTGGAGGTAAAATGACTGAAGTACATAGCTACAAGTTATTCAGTTCTCAATGGAGAACTGTACAAGAGAGGATACTCAAAGGCGTTGTAGAGATGTGTCGGACCTGAAGAAGCAGAGGGAATCCTGAAAAGCATACATAGTGGAAACTGTGGGAACCATGCTGGGGGTGTCAGTCTAGCCCACAAAATGTAAGATAGGGTTTTTACTGGCCGACGTTGTTCGCCGATGCAAAAAGGATAGCAGCAAGGTGTGAGGCGTGTCAGAGAATTGCAAATAACATTCGCCAACCACTTGAACTCTTGCAGAGCATCACTTCACCTTGGCTATTTGCCATGTGGGGAATTGACTTGATCGGCCCAATGCCAACAGCACCCGGAGGAGCAAAACATGCCATTGTGGCTGTGGATTGTTTTACAAAATGGGTAGAAGCCGAATCATTGGTGCACATAACAGAAGAAAACACTACAAGCTTTGTGAAGAAAAATATCCTGTACAGATTCGGAATACCAAACACCATCATCACTGACAATGGAACCCAATTCGACGGTAAGAAATTCAGGGAGCTGTGTGACAAGTATGGAATCAACAATTACTACGCAACTCCAGCATATCCATAGAGAAATAGTCAAACTGAAGTAGTGAACAAGATTATAAAGCATAATCTGAAAGCCAAGCTGGATGCAAAGAAGGGTAGCTGGGCAGAGAAGTTGCCACAGGTGCTATGGGCGTATCGAACCACAGAAAGAAGCTCAACAGGTGAGACCCCATATTCCATGGCTTTCGGAGCTGAAGCTGTCATCCCCGTGGAAACATCTTTCTCTTCACCAAGGGTACAAATCTTCCAACCAGAACTCAACATTGATATGCTAAAATGTGGTCTGGACGAGCTAGAAGAAAGGAGAGAACGCGGACAAATAAGAAACGGTGCCTATCAGCAAAGGGCAGCTAGGTACTACAACTCACATGTGCTTGAAAGAAAGTTCGCACTCGGTGACTTTGTGCTGAAAAGGGTGAATCCAGGAACCAGAGACAAAGCTGCAGGATCGCTCGTAGATAAATGGGAAGGGCCTTATCAAATTACGGGCATAGCTGGTCACGGGGCATATCGCATTACTTGAGAGGGCTTTGGCGAACTACCTTGACCATGCAATGCACAGTACCTGAAAATATACTACCCTTGACTGCTTCACCATCTTTCAGAATTTACTTTGATGTTTTCTTTTTAGGCATTTTTCCTTTTTTAGCATTCTTTCTTTCCATTTTTATTTTGTTAAAAGGTTGCAGGAGATATTCAATAAAGAGTAACTTATTACTGTGAACTCATGATTTGGCTCGCCGCTAAAAGTAACCAGTTTACAAAAGTTACTCGCTGTCGTACATTATAAGTTACTCGCCATTACGTAAAGATGAGTGAAATTTCCCTTAAGTACCTAGAGGGGGGGGGGGGGGGGGGGGGGGGGGGGGTGAATAGGTATAGGCTCCAAATTCTTCCAATTTAAAAATAATGCGGAATATATCAATGAAAATGCACACTTGATTAAATTTGACTTATTAATTGATTTCACTTATACAAAAGTTAATCAATTTACAAGATATGCAAACAATGAAAGATATGGAAGATAAAGAAAAGTAAAAGCAAAAATGAACACAAGTGTTTTTACGTGGTAAAACCTCAAAGAGGAAACATCCACGGGTTGATACCACAACCACCGGCAAAGCAATCCACTATGTGAAAAAGGACTTACACACTCAAGCTATCACTCATGATATCCGCTCAAGCTATCAACTCCTAATCTACCCTCGGGCTAGTGAATCACCAAGCTTACTTCCTATCCGAGATGTGTCCTACACCTCTAGAAAGCAACTTCCTATCCAAGACGCTCACGTCTCTAGGAAGATTTCGTGCTTAGCTATCCGGATCACAAAGATCCTAGTTAAGCTCTCCTAGCTCAACCATCCGAGTACCACACTCCTAGCTAAGACTTTTGCTTGACTATCCGGACCACATGTCCTAGTCAAGACTTCCTTGCTCTATCCACAAAGCTTCACTCACTTTGCTAGAGACTTCAACCTAATGCAAGGCTATGATCTAAAGTGATGCAAATGATGCAAACACAATCAAATTAAGCTAGATGATCAATCAAGCAAAATGTACATGTTCAATGACAATCTAGAATATACTTTCAATACACAAACACAAGATTATCTAGAAATCAAGACATGCAAATCAATAAGAACAAAGGTATGTATATTCAATATATCACACTAAAAACCTAGTTCTTAGATCATGAAATAAAACATAGAAAATAACATGAAGCACATCACACATACATTTTCTAGAATCAATTTCATGATAAATCAAGTTTAGCACATATATGTTCAAAACAAATCACAAAGCTAAATCTCAATTAACAAATGATCAAACAACCCTAGCATGTGATCTAACATACTTCTCAACAAATTTCATCAATCAAATAGTAAGAATCAAGAGATGATCAAAGATGAAATTGAAAAAGAAGAAGTTGAAATGACAACCTTGACCACGGACTGAAAATGGATCAGCTGAGAAAAATGGCGAAGTCAGCTGCCTCTAAAAATGCTTGGGGTTTGTAGCTCTCTTCGAGACCAACAATTTTGGTTTTTGAATCGATTGATTTCGAGTTCATATGAGAGAGATATGATCAAAATAAGAAAATGAAAATTTGAAGAAGATATGCAGAATTTCGTGAAATGTTCATCAAGTTCTTCAACAAGTGTGGAGGGAAGGAGATGAGTTTAAAAGGAGGAGAGAGAGAGATTTTTCGAGGGAATCGGAGCACGCCACGTCACCTCCCCATGGGGGGCGCGTGGCCCACACGGGAGCAGAGGGGTCCCCTGGCCGTGGGGCCCACGGCCTCCCACACGGGCAGGCCTTGTGGCCACACGTGCTCCCGACTTCTCTCGCGCGCTCCTTCGGTTCTTCAGCGCATATCTTGGGCATCCGACCTCCGATTTCGAATCCGTTTTTGGATTATAAACTGTGACTCCCTCACGCACGACTACAACTACTCAACTTTGAAAAATGGTTGAGAAATCATCTCGGAATCAGATGATGAAGTCAACACAACAAATGAGAACGAAAAGTAGCATAGTCAACTTGTTTGGACTTGAAACCTTATGAATGAGTAACCGAAACGACCGGAACTCAATAAGGTATTAACTGAGAACATGTTCAAGTCCTAAACACAAAATACACAAATAAATAAACACATATTCACACAAGCATGCCATATCAAAGAGATAGTCACAAAGCATGCAATTTCACAATGTTTGTCAATACAAGATCAATGCATGAGCATGCTATGAAGTGTGTGAATATGTTATACCAAATGTTTGAACCACGATGCAGGGACACACATGTATGAATTGTGTGTGTATGCGCTAACGCCTTGCAAGAGGATGGAAGTCAAGATTTACCTTTGACGTTTTTCACCTCTTGAAGACGACTTTTGCACTAGACGTTGCTCTTCACTCTTTAAGCTTCCTTTCTTCAAATAATGTCCTAAGCAACAACTAATACAATCATAGAGTGTTTTGCAATGGAATTAAGCCAATACAAATCATAAACCTTACAATGAGTTTAATACTCGCAGCGACAAAAGCGAGCGGGATGACCCCAAAATTATAGCGGGCTAAAGGCGAATACGTCACCACAGCCTGAACCTATTATAAAACCGATCGGTGACCACCGTTGGTAAAACAAGGCCCCTGGAAAGGCGCGAGAAGCATCTAATCAAAAGCGTACATGAGATATCTCAATGAAAAACGCTGAGGGTCGATAAAGCTAGCTATAAATAAAATGACTAAGTTAAAAGCAAAAGTGGGAGACGTCCCAATAGTATGCTAAAATAAACTTGGTGTATGGTCGGACACGTCCTGACAAACACTGATAAAGCCGAAAACTCAGTAACGGTAGCTGAACAAAAAATAATAAAGCCAAAAACTCAGCAACGGTAGTTGAACAAAAAATAATAAAGCCAAAACTCAGCAACGGCAGCTGAACAAAAAATAATAAAGCCAGAAACTCAGCAATGACGGCTAAATAAAAAACAACGGATAAATATATTCAGCAGAGGTTGAAGAAAAGCGAATAAATCCAAAAGAAAACTGAATCATAAAGAAAAGCACGACAGGTAAAAATATGTATTGCATAAATAAAATATCATTTACAGGTGAATATAGAAACAAAAACATAAAACTAAGTATCAGCCGGGGCATCGCCACCATCTTCATCATCCTCCTCGGCATCATCTTCTGATGGCCAAACTACCACTTCATCCCCGTCTGACATAAAAGGTCCATAATCCTTGCCGGCGACAGGGCCCAAATCAGGCTCAACACCAGAACCAGAAAAGCTACCTTTCGGACCAGAGTAGTAAGTGTTAAAGGCACGCCTGGTGAGGACTTCTAAATGCATCGGGTGAGGGTTAGTCCTTGTATAGTGACAGTGGGCTTTCCAGTGCTTTATCTGCTCCTTAATTGAGCCCACTGTGTTGTCCATGTGCAACTGAAGGGATTTGTCGAAGCGCATTAAAGCCTTCTCATTTGAATGATCCTTCATTGCGAAGAACTTCTTTGACTACCTCATACCTCGTTCAAATTCGTGCAACAAAAACACATCATAGGCAGGGGACCTTTTAAAACGATCGACTGCTTCGACTTCCAATACAGCCTTTAAATCATTGAAAATAACGTCCCTTGAAGAAAGTTGATTGTGCAAGTCCTGCGCTTCTCGCTCAGCCCTCTCTTTAGCTTCCTCAGCTAGCCGTTCAGTTTCCAAATGCGCTGCGAGAGAAGTTTGACTAGCCGACAATTGCTCTTTTAGAGAGCGAATTTCTTCCTCAACTGTAGACAGTTTTTCCTCGGCAACTAGCTGAGCAGACAGGTAACCGTCCACAAATTCTCTTAGCTGAGCGAGTTGTTGAGCATGGGATTCTTCAACAGAGAGCCTTTCGGCAGCCAAAATAGAGGCCTGTTCTTGTAGACATTTACTCTCATTAGAAAGTTTGTTCCCATGCCTATAACTTTCAGCCAACTTAGACATCATCTGAAAAGAAAACATACAGATTAGGAAGTATATATAAACAGAGATGTAACAGGATTGTGGTAAGAGACCTACCAGAGAGTGGCAGTTAAAGAAAAACTCTATTTTCCTGTTACAGGACTTGCCCTTCACATGCTCCCAACCTTCACCAATGTAGATTTCGTGGTTGATCAAATGTGAGCAAATTTCAGCAGTTGAGAAGTCCGAAAGAGACACGGTTCCTTCACCAGTTTCAGTTGAACTCATAGGAGGAGCTTCACGGGAAACACTCGAACCGGAAGCAGACGTGGATGCAAAAGCCCCGGGTTGTTTCGATGACCCTGGCTGACCGCCTGACTTTGGCCGACCAGAGGGCCCAGGCCGACCGACAGAAGAAACATTCGGCTCACCCGCAGCCGCCGAAGGAGAGGCTGCTCTGGGCGGAGTAGGAGAAGGGACGTTCAATTCATTAACCCCCTCAGGAGGAGGCACCGCTACGTTTGCCCCTTCAGTAGGATTCTCATGAGCAGTTGTTTGAGTAGGGGGAGCCTCGGGGAGCACAGGTTCACTGGCACCCTCCTCGTCTAAAGAAACTACATACTGCACAACCCTTGACACCCGCTTTGGGGGTCAAACAGTATGATCGGGGGTACTCTCGGCGAGGCGCTTTCCCCTGCCAGCCCTAGGATTCAAATCGCTTGCTGGATCAGGAGGAGTTTTAGGGACATTCGCATCGAAAGTAGGAATGTCATCGTCTGCCCTTAAAACCCCCACTTTTTCTTTACCCTTATGACTGGGGGTACTTACAGCAAATTCCTGACGGGCGGGAGGCTGACCCGTTTCGACACCTTCCTCTAAGTCGTCATCAACGTCTTCACCATCTAAAGGATCACCACCATCGAGATTGGCGATCCCTTCCTTAGCCAAGCCAGCAACATGCCTTCTGCTAGCGGCCTTAGAGTTCTTCACTGCCCGGGCTTACACATCGCAAACTGTGTCAAAGTCATACACTGCAAAGAACAACCAAACGTTACCAATAGAACAAACAAAGCGATAATATTAAAGGAAAGCAGGTAAAACTTACGGCGAGGAAGTCTGGCAGGTAAATGTGGAAAGATCCGCTGAGTAATCATCTTCTCCTTATCCAAGAGAAATGATCGGCCTCTCTCATCCAAAGGAAGGACAGCTGCCGCAGTGAGATGAGAGATCTCTTCATCTAGCAGAACAGGGAAGTGAAGTATCTAGGAACTTTCTTCACCGGAAGGTTATGGAGACCATTGGCTGGCACATCTCTACCCCATTTGCCACCAACGAAGAACCAACTGTTCTTCCACCTCTTATTCGAAGTAGGAAAACCCCAAATGAAGCCCTTCTTCTTTTCGTCACTGGAAACTTCTACCTGTCCAGGGTTCGCCACACCCTCAGGAATCCAGTTCTCTACGGTCGAAGAAAGGAGGAAATACGTCCCGCTATTGCCCGCTTGCCTTAAGGTATAAAAATGGCGAATCTCACGGGGCGTAGGGGGTCTATAACTCTTCAGCTTCCACATCAAACACAAACACATCAAGATCCTGTAGCTATTTGGGGCGAGTTGGGCAGGCGCAATCTGAGCCTCTACAAGGAACTTGGCGATGAAAGGCTGAAGGGGAAGGGTTACCCCACAGCTGAGCATGGCACCGTAGATGGCGACCGTATTTTCAGGAGGATTCCGAGCTGCTCGATCACCCGGAAGTGTCAAAGTCATCGAGTCTGGGATTTCGAAGTGACTTTTATACTTGCAGAGTTCCTCCATGCCAACCACATTGACCTCGCAGTTAAAGGAACACGGGCGATCAGTCGAGAAGTGCAGTCTATTTTGTTGATGATCATCAACATCTGAATCAACGGTTGTCTGAGCGTCCAGCAAAGACCCTCGGGGAACCCTAGAAGCTCGTCGCTTACTGCTACCAGGTTTAGAAGACCTCGTCATCACTGGAGAATCACTATCAAAAGACGAGGGAGAAGAAATGTTAGGGACAAAATTTTCCTCAGTAGAAGGAATGTAAACAGAAATCGGAACCGGAGAATCCGGATGAAAGTTTCGAATCAGAGATTCAATTTGATCAGCAGTAAGCTTGTCACCAAGTTCTAAAGCTTACATCATTTGATTAAAAAGAGAAGAACACAAGGAAGGATCCATGAAAACTCACCAGAAAAAACCGAAGATTCGGAGAGTGAGCAGGAGTTTTGGGGATGCCAATAAACTAGCACAGTTAAGATCAGTAAACCGTCCAACAATGGAAGACAATAGAAGAAAGCTGGGGCAAACCTTTAAGGAAGTGAAAAGTAAGACGAATGAAAAAAACGATGAAAGAGCTTCTATTATGAGAAAACAAAGAAATTAATGGAGATATGAAAAGATCAAGAGGAAGAAGAAACGTCTAAGCATTAAAAGGGGGAGTTTTAAAATTCAAAAATCAGAAAAAAGAATACTGTTAAGGTGAACGACGGTCACAGTGAACAGCCGCAACAACGTCCACCAAGTAACAGACATGTGGCGCCTTGGAGATCACCAAGCAGTCAAAACACATTTTCACCGTGTCAAGTAAGTGGAAGCGTCAGAAATTGTGTGGCTAGAAATAAAGGCTTGCATCGGGAGAAGCAACTAACAAATTCAACACGTGGTGAAAATAAAAAGGAGGGAAATTATTTACAAGATACCTGAAAACCTAAGCATGGATATAAATACTGCTCGCGGAGACAAACGAATTGGAAGACCAAAACGTTCGCTCAGCTCGAAGTATTTATGGGGGTATTGTTGTATGTGTAATTTCACCAAGAAGACACATCATCAAAGGAATCAATAAATGCTAGGGAAGATGTTGCCACGTCACTCGTTGACTAAGTCAAAGGAGAAACGTGGACCAGACAGCATGTCAACAAGTCTCAAGTCAATAAGTCAAAACGTGTGGTCGCCAGATCAGGATATGTACTCACCAGGGATAAAAACGTGGTCGCCGAAGGGTGATACCCAGAGGTGAAGGAACTCGCCGCATCAACGTACTAAGTACAAATTGACTCGGCAGAAACACAGAAATAAAACCCTAACTCCTGGAAGACCCTTGACGATAAAGAGTCATAGAAGGAAAAGATAGGAAACTTATCCTAATTCGTTGGAACGTGGGATTCCTAATACAAGTCCAAAAGGAAATCATACCACCAACACGGTTAAAATCAAGGGGAAACCCTAATTATCATGTATAAATAGAACCACCTATCTCATGAGGAAGGGGTTCAAGAACTGAGAGAGAAAAGCAAGAATTTGAGAGATCTGAGTGTGTAATTGCAATATAAAATCATAGTGTTATTTTTCTACCCTCTGGGGCGCCGTGGTTTTTTCCCATTCAAGGGTTTTTCCACGTAAAATCTGTCTCTTGCATGTGTTGATTTTCTTTCTTATTTAGTATTTATTGTGATATAATTGTTGGTCACACGGTAATTCAAATTTCACCGTCAACAATATATATGATACATATATTTTAGGTAACTAATAAGTGTACAACACAAGCATACAATCAAAAAAATTGTTTTGAGCGTAAAATGAAGAAAAGAGAAACAGGGGTACGGCCAACTAGAAACAAAAAGAAAAAAAAAAAAAATCTTTTTGTTTTAAAAAGTAAGGTGGCCGAACTTCACCATAGCAAGGTGTTGTTTTTATGTGTCTCTTTATCCTCCTTGTTCCTGAGTATTCCAAGGATTGTGTAATTGAAGGTAAAATGACCAGGAGACCTTTCGTGTGTCTCTTCATCCTCCTTGTATCACATGTGTTGAAGAATAGAAGTGGAAAGCTAGACCCCAAGTTTGTGGTTTACTTGTTTGTAGAATATTCCAAGGAGACCAGATGTGCATACTTTTATAGTCCTGAAGAGAACAAAGTATTTGTATCGACAAATGCAACATTTCTTGAGGATAACTTTATTAGTGATCATAAACCTCGTAGATGAATGTACACAAACGAAGTTAAATTGCTTAAAGCATACCTAGAGGGGGGGGGGGGGGGGGGTGAATAGGTTTTTACACCTTTTTTCAAACCCTTGAACAAACATTCATTTGTCCCTCAAGGTAGCCTTACACACAACACAATAAGCCAAGGAAGACATACATAGACAATACGATGTTACAATCATAAGAGAAATGTCTAAGAATATCAATAAGTCATGTGAGGTAAAATAGAAAATAAACATAACAACAAAATAAGCTTGTATTTCATAAGATGTTCAATGTGTTACAAGAGTGATCAAAATGTCACTATACAAAGATTACAATATATAAAAGAATCAAAGATACAAATTGATCTAAAGAATGAATATACTAATCACACTATACAAAGACTTGCTCACAATATATCACATGTGGATATTATGAATCAAGACAATAAAATATACAATTAAAATATAAGAGAAAGAGATAGAAAGAATTAACACAAGGGATTTTTTAACGTGGTAAAACCTCTAAGGAGGAAACATCCACGGGTTGAACTACAACCATTGGGTACTATATTATTGGAAAGTAAACATAGAACATTCACAAAGTGACCAATCTTTAGCTCACCCAACCTAGTGAAGTCTAAGCCTACCCAACCCTATTGGAAAGTATGAAATCCCTCAATGATGCGGAACCACCATATATTGGACAACACACTCAACCAACATCGATGGTAGATTAGAAATTCCTCAAGAGTGCATACACCTTCCGTGTACCCCGCTCTATCGGACCCTATGTCTAACCATACGCCTAGGCCTACCAATACAATAGCCAACTCCCTATCCAAGGCACTCTTGCCTCTAGGGAGCCTCCCATGCATGACTATCCGAGTCCTCCCGACTCTAGCCATGACTCCTTGCTTACCTATCCGAGTCATCCCGACTCTAGGCAAGACTTCTTGCTTGGCTATCCGAGTCATCCCGACTCTAACCAAGACTTCATGCCTTTTACAAGGACTTCCTAGTGTGATCATGTGAATGCAAATGATGCAAACATTCAATACAACATAGAACATGTGATCAATACATTCTATGGCACAAATAGACCTAAACATGTGATATCACAATTAATCAAGTCTAGATGCAAAAATACATGAATAGAAACCTAAGCATGTGAAACACCTAACACATATACTCAAAGTCTCATTCACACACATAACACTTGAATCACTAAATGTTCATTAAGTACAAATTCAAGATGCTATCCATATACAATTAAAAGCTAGATATATGAGATTAAAATCAATCAATATACTAGACAAAAATATAGAGCAAGGTTTTGAGATTTACATCAATCAAAACCTATATTCTCTAAATCACATAAAAATACACAAATCCTAGATTTCACTAATCAAAGGACCAAATCAAATCTCAAAGTCATTTTAACACAAAATTAATTCAATTAAGTATCAAACAACCTAAGATGCCATTCTAATCACAATACAACTCACAAACAAATGTAAAACCTAGAATCATAAAATCTAGTCAACATAAGTCCACAAATTGAGTTTCAATTAGAATGATAATCAAGCTACCTTTTCAAATAGCTTTTATAAAACAATAACATAGATATAGAAGAAGAAACCCCAAGCAAATGGAAGGTCAAATAACAAGAAATCCCAAAGTTGAGACTCAAACCTCGGATTCTGCAGCTGGTGCGAAATTCAGTGTCCAACCACTTGAAATCACGATCAATCAGCCACCAAACCACTTGGAGATGTTAGAGGACTCAAATACGAACACTCTCTAACTTGAATCACTCAAATCCGACTCCGGATGAGGAAGATATGGTGTTTTGAAAAATTGGAGAGAATTCTAGACGGGAAATCAGAATTTTGCTTCTTTTTTAAATTCAAATGGAGAGAGAGAGGGAAGAAATAGGAGGAGAGAGAAGGAGGAAACCGGCCAACCACGTGGTGCCACGTCACCCCCTAGCCATGGGTGGCGCGTGGGCCACACGGGAGCAGAGGCTGCTCCAGGCCGTGGGGCCCACGGCCTCAACCACGGCCAGCCCTTGTGGCCCACGGCCTGGGCTGTCCTCTCGTGCGCTCCCTCGGTTCGTCGGCCCGTATCTCGGGCGTCCGAACTCCAAATTCGAATCTATTTTCGGATTACGAACCGTGACTCTCTCACACACGATAACAACTATACAACTTTGAAAAACAGTTGAGAAATCATCTCGGAAATCATCGATGAAGTCAACACAACGTAAGAGAATGTAAAGTGGCATAGTCAACACGTTTGGACTCGAAACCTTATGAATGAGTAACCGAAACGACCGGAACTCAATAAGGCATTGAATAAGAACATGTTCAAGTCCTAAACATAAAATACGGAAACATACAAACACAAATACACACACACATATGCTAGTTTCCGGACATAGTCCTAGAAAATGCAAAACACAAAGTTTATTAACTAAATGTGAATGCATGAGCATATTTTGCCAAGTGTGTGAAAGTGAAATGTAAATGAAATAAAATCATGAAGGGACACACAAGAATGAAATGTGTGAGTGTGTGCCTAGCCTTGTAAGAGATAAGAGGTCTTTGAATGCCTTTGTAGACCGATAATGTCCGAAACTCTTAAAAGCCGGCAACTTGAACGAATAATGGTTGAGACGTCCTTTGTCTTCGAAATCCTTCATTTACTAACCACTAAACATTACAAGTAAAACACGTTTTGATATGGAATTAATGCCAATACTAATTATCAACCTAACAATCTCCCCCTTTGGCAAATTCCATGACAAAACCCCTAAACAAACACTAAAACAATTACAAAGAAAATTTGGTCACAATGAGTACAATGAGTTACACATATAGACACAAATTATAAATCAAGTCTTGAACTTCATCTTGGTCTTCTCTTGATATCACCTAAAAAAGAACTTGAAAGCACAAGAATATCCAAGAGACAACAAGTATGGCAATATCCAATCTTAGGCAAGAAAATAATAACATATAAGTTCAAATGGATCAAGTATGCTCCCCCTTAATACATACTATCCATCAATATATTCTAAGCCAAGATTCAACAAAAATATTACATGCCATATGGTTCAAGCTAGATACCAAATATACAAAAATATAAAAACAACTAACATAAGACTAAGTAAGCTAGATATCTCCCATGTGTTTCTCATATTTCTCCCCCTTTTTGACATGATATGAAGCCAAAGGGAAAGAGTAAGAAATTATACCTCATGAAGCTCTCTAGCCACTTGTGCCACCAAGGAAAGAAGAACGGTGTGCGGATCTCACATATTGCCTTGTTGGAGTTGATTTTCCTTCCAACTCTTTGATCCTCTCATCTTGAGCAACAAGCTTTGCACTAAGGTCTTCAATCTTCCTTTGTGACACCTCAATCAACCTATGAGATTCTTCAACCTCTTTCCTCAATTTTAAAGCCCAACTAGGAAGAGCGGGTGAGTTAGGGACATGGTTAGAATCAAGAGAATCACCAAAAAGCCTAAGTACATCATTAGACTTTCCCTTGTCCTTGTACGACATGGTTGCCATACGTTTCTCACTCAACTTCTCTAAGGGAGGAAGCATAACATCACCATCAAGATTCCTCACACCTTTAGCTAAGCACAATTGAGTTATAAACCCCGGAAAAGCCAATTTCTTGTCCAAACGACTAGTACAAGCCGCAATTTGAATTTGCTCCACAAGCAATTCACCAAGGTTTATAGGTTGGTTAGTGACCAAGGCATATACAATCTTAATCTTGTCTCTATTAAGCTCCGAAGCATTAGTAGAAACAACAAGATTGAAGCATACAAATAAATGCCAAAATGCACTAATTTTTGTTAGCTCACCTTGCCTAATAAAAGCACGTTTCCCCTACACAAAATCATTATCATCACATAGAGTCTTACCCATTAAATCAAGGTTTTCCAAGACATCAACATCAAGGAATTCCGATTCAATGTCATCGGACAAGTTAAGAAATTCATTAACCTTCCTAGGGCAAACTCTAAAGACAACTTTCCTTATGCTTAGAGTAGCACTAGTCACAGTAGAACCGGATTTGTATTATAAAATTCTCTAACAACGGTCTCATTAGATATTCCTAACATGTTGACCCATGAAATCCAATTTCTACTCTTAAGCACATCATAAACATAGGATCCAACACAAGAGTCCAAGTCAATACCTCTTTCTTGAATTATCTTTTTGCAACCAAAAATTCCCAATTCATCAACTTTGTTACCTTTGGAAATTTTGGAAGAAATTGTAGGTTTGGACTTGGCCATGGGAGTTGAAGAAGTATTTCCACCAACCTTCTTTGCTTTTCCCATAATCTTGCAACAGAAAACAAACTAAAAACAAAGTGAGAGGAAACAAAGAAACAAATAAGAAACCAATAAACATATACAAAGGCAAAACACTATATTTAATAAATCACCATGCAAGTAAGAATTTATCATAGCATCTTCATGATTTATCAAAAATAAGAATAATGCCAACAATTAACAACCTTGAAGAACATGTGAACATGTCATAAAAGAGAACAAGAATTTAGCATATTATGCTCCCGCTTGACAAGTGCCTCATCTAAAATCAAGATAGACAAATGTTCACAAAAATCACCACACAATCACATCACAAGCAATTTTTATTAGATTTGCAAATAAGCTTCACATATCTAAGAGAGTTACATCAAGATTTTCAATCACTCTCATATGTCATCAAAAATTGCTAAAGTATCACAAATACTAATTAAGCAAAAGTGAGTGTGTGAAGATTTTGCTTCAAGTATATGAAAAGAAGTAGTTTGATAATCAAGCATGCATACAATTTCAACATCTATTCATCTTAGGCCTTTCCATAAAAAGGTCAAACCGGTTATCATCCGAAATTTTGCTTATAAAGAGAATAGATTTCAACATGTGAGCGTGTGTGTGCATGTGGCTCGTCAACCCATTTCTATTTGTCAACCCGAGCTCATTTGATTATTCAACTATACTCCAAAAGCCTTTTATTATTTTTTTATTTAGGCTTGAATCAAAGATTTTTTTTTTTTATGATTCAATTCAACACTTCTTTGATTTTTCTAACATAAACATATACACCTCATGGCGGCTTTCACTCATCACAATGACGTAGCCCTTTCCAACATTGGGTGGCTTCACAACCAAGGTGTGTAGCCCTTTCCATGAGGGTGCTCGTTGAGTTCTATGTTGCCAAAGCAAATGGATACCAACCATTGGTCATTTTTAAATGTACTAGTCCTTAGGACTTCAAGGTGTATCCAAAGCGAACATCAATCAAGCTCAACATACTTAACAAAACATACAAGAGAAGCAAAGTGCATTTTTGAAACCAATTTCAAGGCTTAAAAGCACATGATCTAGAAGCAAGTAAAGAGACTTACTTAAGATCTCTACTTCTCATGAGAGTAGCTATCAAAGAATATGAAGCTCACATTATTCAAAAATTAGCCACTCAACAATCATACAAATAACAACACACTTCATGAAATAAGATCAATGTGAACACATATCACCAAAAGATCTTAAACTAGCAAATGTCAAAGAGTACCATATAAACACTATATTAGTTCTCAATTATGACATGCTTCATGAATGTGATACAAACAATGAGTTGATAGATGAAAAATCAAGTAAGCAAGCAATATGATATAGAGATACCTTCGCAAGCTATTTTCACCAAATACAAAGCCTTCACCCTTTTTATGAGTCCTCTTGGCTTGTAAGTCCTAATGACTGCAAGTTATAGGTGTATCGATTCCAAGAGACTAAAGACAATGTAATCCAACTCAAACAAACAAAAAAATGACTTTCTCTAAAAGCCATAACAATAATGTTATCAAATAGATTCCAAAAAAAAAACTTCTCAAAAGTTAATCAACAAATTTTGACTATCAAAACAAACAAAGTGAGATAGCTAAGTTCATGTCAAGTTGTAAAGATACAAAGCAAAAAGCTAAGCTTCTTATCAACGACACTAGTCTTAAAGCTAACTCACATGTGCAACTTACACTAATGGTAAGAGCACTCACCCTTGACAAATTTTGTCTTGGGTGGATATACACGAACATCATCAAGATTCTCTTTGACTACAATGTTGAACCTAGAGTAAAGTTCTTCCACAACTTGATTCACAATAATATCATTAATACTCTTCTTCTCAACATTGTTAGCAACACATGCATGGTCAAACTTTGTAGGATATGCATTCTTCACCTTCCGGACATTCTTAACATGCTTTGACAAATTATCATGCTTTCCATATTCAAAAGCTTTAGCATGCATAGAATTAGGTCCAATCTCTCTATTCCTAGATGCATTTTCTAAGTTGCAATATTCAATGAATTTATAGCACTTGGGCTTGATATGGCCTAAGGTATTGCAAAAATGACATATGGGAACAAAAGGAGAGATTTTACCTTCCGGTGGTGGTGGAGGACAAGTGGGAGTTTCAAGGGGTACCTTATTCTTCAATTTGTTCTTCTTCTTGGAACGTCTCTTCTTAGGAGCTTTCTCTTCAATAATAGCTTCACTAGTAGGAAGTGATGCTTCTATGAGCTTCTCTTCAACCACCGCTACACTTGAGCTCTCTAAGTTCATATTAGAGATGATCCTATCCTTTTCAAGTAAAATACCCTCAACTTCGCAAAGCTTCTTTTCAATAGCATTCTTTTCACGCAAGAGCCTACGAGTTGTAGCAACAAACTCATCCACTTGAATCTTGATCAAGTCCTCCTTCTCATCAATCTCACTCAAGGCTAATTTCAACTTCTCCTCAAGAAACTTCACCTTAGCCAAAAGATCAATGTAGGATGGATTATCATTTAAACACTCTTTATGACTTTGATCAATCTCCTTATCCAATGAATCTTGATTAACATCCTCTAGAGTAGAGTGAGAAGCCATGAATGCAACAAAGTTGCTCACTAGCTCTTCTTCACTAGAAGACTCATCACTTGAGCTCTCCTCATCACTAGAGGCATCATCTTCACTCCATGTAGCCGCCATAGCCTTTCCCTTCTTGTCCCTCTTAGAATCACCACTAGGACAATCCGAAGCATAATGTCCAAGCTTCTTGCACTTGAAGCATTGAACCTTCCTATTGCTCTTAGCATGACCACTCCTCTCATGAGGTGGAGTAAAGGACTTCTTGACTTCCTTGTCCCTTGAGTACTTGCCACTTGACTTGGCACCTTTCCTCATGAACTTCCTAAACTTCCTAACCAATAACGCCATCTCCTCATCATCATCGCTACTACTAGCTTCCTTGACAACCTTGAGAACTAAACCCTTGTTCTTAGCCTTTGGTTTCATGCACGCCTCAAAAGTTTGAAGAGATCCTAGCAACTCATCTATGCTCATGACATCAACGTCCTTGCTCTCTTCAATGGCGGTAACCTTGGCTTTGAACCTCTTTGGAAGTGATCTAAGAATCTTCCAATTTAGCCTCTCACTGGAGATAGGAGTACCAAGTGCTTGGCATTTGTTGGCGATGTCTAGAAGCTTATCTTAGAAGTCAACAAACTTGTCTTCCTCACCCATTTGTAAAACCTCAAATTGGGAAGTGAGCAATTGAAGACGAGACTTCTTCACCACTTTAGTCCCCTCATTGGTGACTTGGAGAGCCTCTCATGCCTCCTTAGCGGTTTCTAGATTTTGAATGTAGGAGAATTGCCTACTATCAACACCTCCAAAAATAGCATTCACCGCCCGATGATGCCATTTTGCTAACTCAAACTCATTAGTAGACCACTCACTCCTAGGCTTGGAAACGGCCACTCCATCCTCAATCTTGTTAGGAGCAAGGTAACCTTCTTCAACGGTCATCCAAGCTCTCTCATCAATAGATCGGATGTAAGCCTTCATCCTCAATTTCCAAAACCCGTAGTTGTGACCTTTGAGAAGAGGAGGCTTAGAATTCGAAGCCCCTTCGGTCGTCACATCATCTTGGAAAACCATTCTAGCAAATACCTAAGCAATCCACTCGTAAGTGTAAACCGGATCTCGTCGAGTGCCGTCCGACGACCCACTCTGATACCAATTGAATGTACACAAACGAAGTTAAATTGCTTAAAGCATACCTAGAGGGGGGGGGGGGGTGAATAGGTTTTTACACCTTTTTTCAAACCCTTGAACAAACATTCATTTGTCCCTCAAGGTAGCCTTACACACAACACAATAAGCCAAGGAAGACATACATAGACAATACGATGTTACAATCATAAGAGAAATGTCTAAGTATATCAACAAGTCATGTGAGGTAAAATAGCAAATAAACATAACAACAAAATAAGCTTGTATTTCATAAGATGTTCAATGTGTTACAAGAGTGATCAAAATGTCACTATACAAAGATTACAATATATAAAAGAATCAAAGATACAAATTGATCTAAAGAATGAATATACTAATCACACTATACAAAGACTTGCTCACAATATATCACATGTGGATATTATGAATCAAGACAATAAAATATTGTAAGGTTCACTATTTGTATTGGCTTGATTCCATTGCAAAACACTCTATGATTGTATTAGTTGTTGCTTAGGACATTATTTGAAGAAAGGAAGCTCAAAGAGTGAAGAGCAACATCTAGTGCAAAAGTCGTCTTCAAGAGGTGAAAAACGTCAAAGGTAAATCTTGACTTCCACCCTCTTGCAAGGCGTTAGCGCACACACACACAATTCATACATGTGTGTCCCTGCATCGTGGTTCAAACATTTGGTATAACACATTCACACACTTCATAGCATGCTCGTGCATTGATCTTGTATTGACAAACATTGTGAAATTGCATGCTTTATGACTATCTCTTTGATATGGCATGTTTATGTGAATATGTGTTTATTTGTTTTCGTATTTTGTGTTTAGGACTTGAACATGGTCTTATTTAATGCCTTATTGAGTTCCGGTCGTTTCGGTTACTCATTCATAAGGTTTCGAGTCCAAACAAGTTGACTATGCTACTTTTCGTTCTCATTTGTTATGTTGACTTCATCGTCGGATTCCGAGATGATTTCTCAACCATTTTTCAATGTTGAGTAGTCGTAGTCGTGCGTGAGGGAGTCACGGTTCGTAATCCGAAAATGGATTCGAAATCAGAGGTCGGATGCTCAAGATATGGGGCAACGAACCGAGAGAGCGCGCGAGAGATGTGCAAATCACGTGTGGCCACTTGGCCAGCCCGTGTGGGAGGCCGTGGGCCCCACGGGCAAGGGAGCCCTCTGCTCCCGTGGGCCCCACGCGCCCCCCACGGGGTGCTGACGTGGTAGCACATGATTTGCTCAGAAATTCTCTCCTTTTCCCTCCTTTTAAGCAAACCTCCTTCCCTCCACATTTATGCAATTTTTGAAGAACACTTCATTTCCCGCATCAGTTTTTCAACAATTTTGTTTACATGTTTTGATCATATCTCTCTCATACGAACTCGAAATCATTCGATTCAAAAACCAAAATTGTTGGTCTCGAAGAGAGCTACAAACCCCAAGCATTTCTAGAGGCAGTTGACTTTGGCATTTTTCTCAGCTGGTCCATTTCCAGTCCGTGGTCAGTTGTATGTTTCAACTTATTTCTTTTTCAATTTCATCTTTGATCATCTATTGATTCTTTCCATTTGATTGATGAAATTTGTTAAGAAGTATGTTAGATCACATGCTAGGGTTATTTGATCATTTGTTAATTGAGTTTTAGCTTTGTGATTAGTCTTGAACATTTATGTGCTAAACTTGATTTATCATGAAATTGATTCTAGAAAATATATGTGTGATGTGCTTCATGTTATTTTCTATGTTTTATTTCATGATCTAAGAACTAGGTTTTTTAGTGTGCTAAATTGAATATTCATACCTTTGTTCTTATTGATTTGCATGTCTTGATTTCTAGATAATTTTGTGATTGTGTGTTGAAATCATATTCTAGACTATCATTGAACATGTACATTTTGCTTGATTGATCATCTAGCTTAATTTGATTGTGCTTGCATCATTTGCATCACTTTAGATCATAGCCTTGCATTAGGTTGGAGTCTCTAGCAAAGTGAGTGAAGCTTTGTGTAGAGCAAGGGAGTCTTGACTAGGACATGTGGTCCGGATAGTCAAGCAAAAGTCTTAGCTAGGAGTGTGGTACTCCGGATGGTTGAGCTAGGAGAGCTTAACTAGGATCTTTGTGATCCGGATAGCTAAGCACGAAATCTTCCTAGAGACGTGAGCGTCTTGGATAGGAAGTTGCTTTCTAGAGGTGTAGGACACATCTCGGATAGGTAGTAGGCTTGGTGATTCACTAGCCCGAGGGTAGATTAGGAGTTGATAGCTTGAGCAGATATCATGAGTGATAGCTTGAGCGTGTAAGTCCTTTTTCACATAGTGGATTGCTTCGCCGGTGGTTGTGGTATCAACCCGTGGATGTTTCCTCATTGAGGTTTTACCACGTTAAAATCATTGTGTTCAATTTTGCTTTACTTTCCTTTATCTTCCATATATTACATTGATTGTACAACTTGTAAAATTGATTAACTCTTGTCTTAGTAAAATCAATTCATTTGCCTTGTAATTTTCCGCATTATTTTTATTTGGAAGAATTTGGAGCCTATACCTATTCACCCCCCCTCTAGGTATATTTCACCACTACATTAAGGGAAATTTCAAATATACAATTAAAATATAAGAGAAAGAGATAGAAAGAATTAACACAAGGGATTTTTTAACGTGGTAAAACCTCTAAGGAGGAAACATCCACGGGTTGAACTACAACCATTGGGTACTATATTATTGGAAAGTAAATATAGAACATTCACAAAGTGACCAATCTTTAGCTCACCCAACCTAGTGAAGTCTAAGCCTACCCAACCCTATTGGAAAGTATGAAATCCCTCAATGATGCGGAACCACCATATATTGGACAACACACTCAACCAACATCGATGGTAGATTAGAAATTCCTCAAGAGTGCATACACCTCCGGTGTACCCCGCTCTATCGGACTCTATGTCTAACCATACGCCTAGGCCTACCAATATAATAGCTAACTCCCTATCCAAGGCACTCTTGCCTCTAGGGAGCCTCCCATGCATGACTATCCGAGTCCTCCTAACTCTAGCTATGACTCCTTACTTACCTATCCGAGTCATCCCGACTCTAGGCAAGACTTCTTGCTTGGCTATCCGAGTCATCCCGACTCTAACCAAGACTTCATGCCTTTTACAAGGACTTCCTAGTGTGATCATGTAAATGCAAATGATGCAAACATTCAATACAACATAGAACATGTGATCAATACATTCTATGGCACAAATAGACCTAAACATGTGATATCACAATTAATCAAGTCTAGATGCAAAAATACATGAATAGAAACCTAAGCATGTGAAACACCTAACACATATACTTAAAGTCTCATTCACACACATAACACTTGAATCACTAAATGTTCATTAAGTACAAATTCAAGATGCTATCAATATACAATTAAAAGCTAGATATATGAGATTAAATCAATCAATATACTAGACAAAAATATAGAGCAAGGTTTTGAGATTTACATCAATCAAAACCTATATTCTCTAAATCACATAAAAATACACAAATCCTAGATTTCACTAATCAAAGGACCAAATCAAATCTCAAAGTCATTTTAACACAAAATTAATTCAATTAAGTATCAAACAACCTAAGATGCCATTCTAATCACAATACAACTCACAAACAAATGTAAAACCTAGAATCATAAAATCTAGTCAACATAAGTCCACAAATTGAGTTTCAATTAGAATGATAATCAAGCTACCTTTTCAAATAGCTTTTATAAAACAATAACATAGATATAGAAGAAGAAACCCCAAGCAAATGGAAGGTCAAATAACAAGAAATCCCAAAGTTGAGACTCAAACCTCGGATTCTGCAGCTGGTGCGAAATTCAGTGTCCAACCACTTGAAATCATGATCAATCAGCCACCAAAACACTTGGAGATGTTAGAGGACTCAAATACGAACACTCTCCAACTTGAATCACTCAAATCCGACTCCGGATGAGGAAGATATGGTGTTTTGAAAAATTGGAGAGAATTCTAGACGGGAAATCAGAATTTTTCTTCTTTTTTAAATTCAAATGGGGAGAGAGAGAGGGAAGAAATAGGAGGAGAGAGAAGGAGGAAACCGGCCAACCACGTGGTGCCACGTCACCCCCTGGCCGTGGGGGGCGCGTGGCCCACACGGGAGCAGAGGCTGCTCCAGGCCGTGTGGCCCACGGCCTCAACCACGGCCAGCCCTTGTGGCCCACGGCCTGGGCTGTCCTCTCGTGCGCTCCCTCGGTTCGTCGGCCCGTATCTCGAGCGTCCGAACTCCAAATTCGAATCCGTTATTGGATTACGAACCGTGACTCTCTCACGCACGATAATGACTATACAACTTTGAAAAATGGTTGAGAAATCATCTCGGAAATCATCGATGAAGTCAACACAACGTAAGAGAACGTAAAGTGGCATAGTCAACACGTTTGGACTCGAAACCTTATGAATGAGTAACCGAAATGACCGGAACTCAATAAGGCATTGAATAAGAACATGTTCAAGTCCTAAACATAAAATACGGAAACATACAAACACAAATACACACACATATGCTAGTTTCCGGACATAGTCCTAGAAAATGCAAAACACAAAGTTTATTAATTAAATGTGAATGCATGAGCATATTTTGCCAAGTGTGTGAAAGTGAAATGTAAATGAAATAAAATCGTGAAGGGACACACAAGAATGATATGTGTGAGTGTGTGCCTAGCCTTGTAAGAGATAAGAGGTCTTTGAATACCTTTGTAGACCGATAATGTCCGAAACTTTTAAAAGCCGGCAACTTGAACGAATAATGGTTGAGACATCCTTTGTCTTCGAAATCCTTCATTTACTAACCACTAAACATTACAAGTAAAACATGTTTTGATATGGAATTAATGCCAACACTAATTATCAACCTAACAGTAGAAAGATTGTATTAAATGAAATGGAGCCTGGTACGACTAGTGCTCGGTCAACAAGAGTTGTTGATCCATTGACATCTGATAGTCAGATGATTCCTGGTCAGGATACACTACCACCTAATGTTGGGGTTTTTGCCATAAAGCTTGTAATTTGTAAATATGATTTGAACATAAATAAAAGAAGTAGTATATTCATTCATTTTATGTCATACTTTAAATATATAACATGTGCACTTAACATCCAAGATTGCCAGATGTAATTTCGAACTGAGTATATGAGTGTTATATACAGATGGATGCAGTTTGAAATGAGCAATCTAAAGAGTCCGTAGATAGCAAATAAAGCTGGGTACTTTATTTGTGGTTAATCTATAGCTGCGGTCTATTTCGTAATATACGGTAATCCTATCCTGCATCATTCATATGGAGATATGAGAATGAAGGCACCTTGTATGATGTGATCATATAGGACTGGGCCATGATCTATATGAATCTCTCACTAAGATCTGTTTAACGATGAGATTCATATATATCAACTAATGATGGCTATATGTGGGTGATCTTAATCCTGAGTGTCTTATCGACTCCTTCAGGTTAGATCGTGGTCTTTGATATACTATGAGTGAGGTTGGAGTTGCATTCCTGATCAATATGCTCCATATGTTAGGATCGCGGTTTGGCTTGTGGCTGGGAAGGTTTGTACACAATAGTGGAATCCACTCCTTCTTGCGAGAAGTAGATGGTAGTTCCCTTAAGGGTTGATTCGGGGCTTGAACAATATGAGTGCTCTCCTAATTCCGTAAGGAATGTAGGATTTATTGTTCATTAGAGAATCAATGGTACTTAAACGAAAGATATAATTAGAGGGTTATAACGGACATTATGACCCAACTCTAATTATGAACTACTCATGGAGAATTATACCATATGTAATAGCTATATCGATGGACACCAAAAGTTATTGGTTTGTGTAAAAACGTCTACAGTTGAGAGAGTGTAGCTTCGGGTTTTTAGTGGAATAACACCGAAGTTAATAATTATGAAATATTAATTAAAGAGTTTAATTAATTATTTCTAAGGATTATTGGAGCTCAAAATACTGTGGGTCCATTAGGTCCCCTTGCTAGCCCGATCGATTTAGGTAACAAGGGTCACGGTTAATTAATTGGATTGTCCAATTAATTGTGTTACGAAAGTGACACATATCTATTCGGGAACTAATTGAATAATGAGATTATTTAATTAATGATTTTAATGATTATGACAATTAAATAATAAGATTATTTAATTATGTAATTAATTATTGATGGAGGGTGTTAGTTGATATTTATATTTGAAAAATGGGATAATATGATTATCTTTTTTTTTTAATTGATTAAATATCAATTTTGAATTTAAATAGTTTAAATTCAAATTAGATGATATCTATTAATAAAATAAAATAAAGATTTTGTTTATATATGATATATATTTTTAGGTATGTGAGAAATCTGACAAAAAACCTAACATACACTAAAAGAGAAACAAAGTGGTGCGGCCAACAAAGAATCAAAAGAGGAAAAAAAAAAAAAAAAAAAAAAAAAAATATATATATATATATATATATATATTTTAAAGCTTTTCTTTTTTTGTGGCCTAACCTAAGACATACAAACAACAAGAGTTGTTTTTGTGTGTTCTTCTCTTCTTCTTCTTCCATACAGGTTCCTGAATACCGTGACGCGCCTACACGCTGTTACCAGTTCCTGGAGATAGTGAGGAAGATCAAGTGGTTCAAATCAGGAGCAGATCGTATTAAAGTGAAGGAGCCTCCTACGTAGGTATGACGAAAATTGTTTCTTCTCTTTTATATATATTTCGATTTCGATTTCTTGTTTTTACTGTTTCGAAAAATAGAAACTAGGGTTTACTGATCTCATTATCCTTCCGCTGCGTGATTGGTAAACCGGGGTCCAAACAATCGGTATTAGAGCCAATTTTTCGGAACAGGAGAATCGATTTTGATGCTCCTAATATGTATGAATGTGTAGGCCCTATTTTAATTGACTGTATGTTGTTTTTTAATTGAATGGTTTAATTTTAAAACATAGTTGATTGTTAATCGTATGGTGTCGTGGATTTAGGGTTTTTTTTTTTTAAAAGGTTGTAATATTTTTGTAATATTAATCTCGGAATGTAATTTAATATTTATTTTCCTACTGTATTTTCTTTGTTGTATTTTTTCTATTATGTATTTTGTTATAATATATGTAAGAAGAAATCCGATGAAGAAGACGAATGGTGAAAGTGTGAGATCGGAAACATGCGGTACTGTTCACGGCACTGTTCATGCGGGTACTGTTCACTGGACACAATTTTTGGGCTTTAGGTTTGATTCATGAGATGGGTCACAATTTTTTTTTTTTTTTTTTTATCAAGTTGGACTTGGTTAAAAGCCCAAAATAAATAAGAACCCTAAAGACTTGAAGATCAAGGAATACCTTGGGTATTTTTTGTAATTAGATTCTTATTATTGTAGGTTACATAATCCACGATACTCGGTCAACTCATGTATGCTTTTAATTATGTGATGATTAAGCATTGCCATGCATACAAATGTCATTTAGACTGGTTGTGCCTACACATAAATATATGTTGATATATCATACATGCATGTTAGCCTATTTTATTATGTGTTTTAGTTTTAATGTGATTAAAATGGGCGATACACATAAATGACTACAGATTAATGAGATTAGTTTTAATAGTTAAAACTTGGTAAATTCTCATTAATTATTAATCTATTTTTAAGAGTTAAATTAGTTTGACTAATAGGGCCTTTTTAATAATATTAGATTAATTCGATTAAATCCCTTATTAATGGGCCTAATAATGTGTTTAGTTTTAATAGTTAAAACTTGGTAACACATGTTGAATAATTCTAGCCTTAGTATATTGTTTACATAGATTAGAATTATTACTAATAGATTTTTTTTTTTTAAGAGTTAAAAATCATAATAATTTATTAGTTAATTAGAATTAGATTCTAATAAACAAAGATTAATGCGTTAGACAACTAGATTGAAGTTAGCCGTTTAATCTTGTAAATATCTAGGTGCATTAACTACTATAGAAAACCCTTATTATAAAATAGTGAGTGGGAGAGGGATATATGCCATTATATCCCGCGGTCTCAATTACTAGTTCAACACTGTGAGATTCAAGTGGGGCCTCGTGACGGCTTTGTTTTCGTCCTCCCTAATGAGGGTTTCCATAAGATTCAATACCAAGGTTGACTTCCTAACGGATAGGATTTCTGAGGGGATTTCGGGATTGACTGACCCTAAGGCAGCAATTCTCGAGTTAAGCTCTAGAGATTTGAAATGATGGGTTACACTCACAAGGTTTTAATTAAATTGGTTAATTATAAACCTGACTGAAATAAACGATGGTTGAATGTTAGAGGAATAAGAGTTATTCTGGTATAACATTTGATTGAGAATGTCTCGATCCAACATGCAAGAATTTGACCGACCCTAAGGCGGCACTTGCTTGTGGTATGTTGGATTGTCGTGGCGTAGTAACATTTTTTAGGATTGTTCTTGTTCATTGAACATTTTCATGCATCATGTTTAATTTTATGCCGAACATTCGCACAAGTTTTTAATGTATGACTGAATGAATTCTTAATTTATGTTTTTTCAGCCATGTCAACTACACTCTTACAAATCATAGCCAATGAAAAATTAACCGGTGATAACTACACTAAATGGAAACACAATATCAATGCAATTTTGGTCACCAAGGACCTTAAGTTTGTGCTTACGGAGGAATGTCCTCCAGCGCCTACTGCCCATGCCGCACAAAGAGTTCGTGAGGCATACGAGAAATGGGTCTCATATGATAAGAAAGCCCGAACATATCTATTGGCTAGTATGACAGACGTGCTTGTCACAAAGCACGAAGCAATGACTTTCGCATTCGAAATAATGGAGTCATTGTAGGCTATGTTTGGGCAACCCTCTGAGCAAAAACGGCACGAAGTTGTTCGTTCCATTATGCTCGCTTGTATGAAGGAAGGTACATCAGTTCGGGAACATGTCCTGAACATGATGTCCTACTTCAACACGGCAGAGATCAATGGCGGGGCCATTGATGAACCCAGTCAAGTGAGCATCATACTGATGACTCTTCCGAAGAGTTTCGATCAGTTCAAGAGCAACTATGGGATGAACAAGCTTAGGTTCAGTCTCACACAGTTGCTCAATGAGCTCTCTACCTTTGAGTCCTTAACTAAGGACAGCAAAGGCAAGACCGGTGAGGCAAATGTTGTCGAACCATCTTCCTCCAATAATAAGAAGAGGAAGAGGTTTGCTGGGAAGGCGAAGGGTAAGCCCAAACCCAAGAAAGCCCAGAGTAAAAAGAAATGTGCCTCCATCGACAAGAGCAAGGGAAAATGTTTCCTTTGTGACAAGGTCGGGCACTAGAAGAGGAACTGTCCTCAGTATCTAGAGGAGGTAGCCAAGAAGAAGAAAACAAAAGGTAAATATGATTTACTTGTTCTTAAGTCGTGTTTAGTAGAAATGATTCTTCACCTTGGATAGTTGATTCGGGGGCCACTAACCATGTTTGTTCTTCTTTGCAGTGGATTGATTCTTGGATACAGCTTGAGGAGGGAGACTTCTCTATGCTTGTGGGGTCAGGGGATGTCGTGTCGGCACGAGCAGTGGGCGTAATTAGATTGCGTTTTTGTAATAATAATTTTATATTGTTGGACAATGTATTTTTCATTCTTGGATTTACACGGAATTTAATTTCCGTTTCTAAGTTGTTAGAACAATTATATTCTGTTTCTTTTGATAATAAATCAATTATTATTGCAAAGAATGGTCTAAATATTTGTTCAGGAATTAATGAAAATAATTTGTATGTGTTAAGACCGTTAATACATACAACACTACTCAACACCGAAATGTTTAAGGTTGAAAAACCAAAACTAAATGACATAAGATTTCTCCAGAAAATGAAACGTATCTCTGGCATTTAAGGCTTGGTCATATTAACCTTGACCGGATAAACAGACTAGTTAAAAGCGGATCTTTAAGTGAGTTAAAGGTCTAGAGCTAAAGAAGGTAAAATGACCAAGAGACCTTTTACTGGAAAAGGACTAGAGCTAAAGAACCACTTGAGCTTATACATTCAGACGTCTGTGGACCGATGAATGTTAAAGCAAGGGGTGGTTATGAGTATTATGTCACCTTTATAGATGACTACTCGAGACACGGATATGTCTACCTAATGCAACGGAAGTCGGAAACTTTTGAAAAGTTTAAAGAATTTCAAGCTGAAGTTGAGAACCAATTAGGTAAGACTATCAACTCTCTACGATCTGATCGTGGAGGTGAGTACCTTGAGCAAGAGTTTGAAGACTTTATGGTTGAGTATGGGATAGTATCCCAACTCACAGCTCCTGGTACATCACAACATAATGGTGTCATGGAGAGGAGAAATAGAACCCTAATGGAAATGGTGAGATCTATGATTAGTTTCTCATCATTACCAAATTCATTTTAGGGATATGCGTTACAAACAGCGGCATACATTTAGAATGTAGTGCCATCCAAATCTATTCCTAAGACTCTCCTAGAGTTGTGGAATGGTCGTAAAGTTAGTTTGCGACATTTCCGCGTATGGGGGTGTCCAGCACACGTGCTGAAGAATAGAACTGGAAAGTTAGATCCCAAGTCTATGGTCTGCTTGTTTGTAGGATACTCCAAGGAGACCAGAGGTGGATACTTCTATAGTCCCGAAGATAACAAAGTATTTGTATCGACAAATGCAACGTTTCTTGAGGATAACTATATAAGTGACCATAAACCTCGTTCTAAATTGTATTGAAAGAGTTGGAGCCTGGTGAGACCAGTACTCAGTCAACAAGAGTTGTGGATCCATTAACATCTGAGAGTCAGATGATTCCTATTCAGAATACATTACCACCTAGGCGTAGTGTTAGGGTTGTGAGACAGCCTGAACGCTATTTTGGTGTAAGTGAGGGACAAGATGTTGTCTCTACTGATAGTGTGGATGATTCATTGTCATTTAAGAATGCAATGGAAGATCCTGATAAAGAGGAATGGCTTAAAGCCATGAATCTCGAGATAGAGTCCATGTACTCTAACTTAGTCTGGGAACTTGTAAACTTATCAGATGGGGTGAAACCCATAGGGTGTAAGTGAATCTACAAGAGAAAGAGAGGAGTAGACGGGAAGGTAGAGACTTTCAAGGCAAGGCTAGTGGCCAAGGGTTATACCCAGAAAGAGGGGGTCGATTATGAAGAGACCTTCTCGCCAGTAGCCATGTTTAAGTCTATTCGGATTCTCTTATCCATTGCTGCCTATTTTGACTACGAATTTTGGCAAATGGACGTCAAGATTGCATTCTTGAATGGAAATCTTGAAGAGAGCATCTACATGATGCAACTAGAGGGATTCGTGTCTCCAGATCAAGAGCAAAAAGTTTGCAAGTTGCAAAGATCCATTTATGGACTTAAGCAAGCATCTAGATCTTGGAACATAAGGTTTGATGATGTGATCAAAACCTATGGTTTTGAGTAAAACGTTGATGAGCCTTGTGTCTACAAGCGCATCATTGACAATAAGGTAGTTTTCTTAGTTCTTTAGATGATATCCTACTTATTGGGGGAATTATCTGAAGTAAATGGCTGGCTGGCTAGCCAATTCCAAATGAAAGATTTGGGAGAGGCTGAAACAAATATAGCACAGTTTGAAAAAACTATCTAGAGGGGAGGGTGAATAGATTTTAAATGTATTACCCAATTTTTCATGTGAAGTCAATATTACAAATTACCCCTAACTAGATAAAGCATATATCAAGTATAAAATGTGAAAATTAAATAACACTTGATATTTACGTGGAAACCCTCACGGGAAAAACCACGGGCTGTTAAGTGAGCCACACCCGAACCTCGAATCCACTAAAGTGATGAAATTACAACCTAATCCCGGAAGTAATCACACACCTACCTAATCCGGTATGAGTGAACCTAGTTCGATTGCTTACGATCTAAGCAACCTAATCCCGGAAGCTACACACAAGACTTTGATTCTCAATGAAGAGATTAACACCTAAGTGAATATGTGAATATCCAAAATGCAACATAGAGCAAGGGAACCCTATATGCTTATCTAAGATGATGATTTTGCAATAAAAGTAATCCTAGATATTAAGAACTAAATGACATGTCAAATAGCTTAGCTAATTAAGATTAAACAAAAACCTAATTAGCTATCACAAAACAACACTAAATCAAATCAACACAGCAATCTCTATCTTGAATATTAGAATTTAATCTAAGAACAATCAAGTAATAAAAGAGATGCAATAAATAAAACACTAATATATATGATAATAGTGAAAAACTTACCAAGGCAAGTGTGATGATGAAATACCCATGCAAGCAAGCATCCTAAGTATGCTAGAAGATGCTAGATGAATTTTGATGCAAATGAATTTTGGTTTGAGTGTTTAAATGAGCAAACTTGGTTGCTTTCTCTCTTGAAAATCTCTCTTTTAAAAGTAGGGTTCTTGATGATTAAAGAGTCACAATCAGAACAAGAGAAAGCGGTGTATATATAGGCACCAGAAATAGAGCATGTGAAAAGACAAGTTTGCCCCTGAAAACGCACTATCGGCGGTTTCATTCGGTGGCCAGGCTACCGTTTACAATCGTCTAATGGCTGAGAAAGGCAGGGGAACAACGGCGGTTTCAATCGGCGGTTTCGAAACCGTCGAACCAACTGTAAAATCAAACCCGAGAAATTAAAATCAATCAGGTATGAACGGTGGTTTCGAATGGCGGTCGGGGCCGTCGATTGTAACCGCAGAATCAATCCAGACCTTTCTGGACTGAAACGGCGGTTTCCATTCGGCGGCCAGGCCGCTGATCAAACCGACGATTCACCAGTAATGGTGAAACCAAAGGAGAAGCCAAGAGCATCCTCCTTAAGCGGTCTTCGCGCAAAACCAAGCACACATCCATGCAAGCACGGACGTTTCCGAACATATTCGGGAAACGGATTACACAACACACAAACACACAAGATATATCAAAGAAAGTGTAAGTGTGAAATGTGTCATGTGAAGAGATACACACAAGAACAAGTATGTTAAGTGTGTGTATGCTAACTAAATCTCTTCAAAGAAAAACTAAGCACTAGAGATAATGTAAGGTTTATGATTTGTATTGGCTTAATTCCATTGCAAAACACTCTATGATTGTATTAGTTGTTGCTTAGGACATTATTTGAAGAAAGGAAGCTCAAAGAGTGAAGAGCAATCTAGTGCAAAAGTCGTCTTCAAGAGGTGAAAACGTCAAAGGTAAAACTTGACTTCCACCCTCTTGCAAGGCGTTAGCGCACACACACAATTCATACATGTGTGTCCCTGCATCGTGGTTCAAACATTTGGTATAACACATTCACACACTTCATAGCATGCTCATGCATTGATCTTGTATTGACAAACATTGTGAAATTGCATGCTTTGTGACTATCTCTTTGATATGGCATGTTTGTGTGAATATGTGTTTATTTGTTTTGTATTTTGTGTTTAGGACTTGAACATGTTCTTATTTAATGCCTTATCGAGTTCCGGTCGTTTCGGTTACTCATCATAAGGTTTCGAGTCCAAACAAGTTGACTATGCTACTTTTCGTTCTCATTTGTTGTGTTGACTTCATGTCGGATTCCGAGATGATTTCTCAACCATTTTCAAAGTTGAGTAGTCGTAGTCGTGCGTGAGGGAGTCACGGTTCGTAATCCGAAAACGGATTCGAAATCGGAGGTCGGATGCTCAAGATATGGGGCAACGAACCGAGGGAGCGCGCGAGAGTGTGCAAATCACGTGTGGCCACTTGGCCCGTGTGGGAGGCCGTGGGCCCCACGGGCAAGGGAGCCTTCTGCTCCCGTGGGCCCCACGCGCCCCCCACGGGGTGCTGACGTGGCAGCACGTGATTTGCTCGGAAATCTCTCCTTTTCCCTCCTTTTAATCAAACCTCCTTCCCTCCACACTTATGCAATTTTTTGAAGAACACTCATCCCGCATCAGTTTTTCAACAATTTTGTTTACTTGTTTTGATCATATCTCTCTCATACGAACTCGAAATCATTCGATTCAAAAACCAAAATTGTTGGTCTCGAAGAGAGCTACAAACCCCAAATTTCCAGAGGCAGTTGACTTCGGCATTTTTCTCAGCTGGTCCATTTCCAGTCCGTGGTCAGTAGTTTCAACTTCTTCTTTTTCAATTTCATTTTGATCAACTATTGATTCTTTCCATTTGATTGATGAAATTTGTTAAGAAGTATGTTAGATCACATGCTAGGGTTATTTGATCATTTGTTAATTGAGTTTTAGCTTTGTAATGTGTTTTGAACATATGTGCTAAACTTGATTTATCATGAAATTGATTCTAGAAAACATATGTGATGTGCTTCATGTTATTTTCTATGTTTTATTTCATGATCTAAGAACTAGGTTTTTAGTGTGCTAAATTGAATATTGATACCTTTGTTCTTATTGATTTGCATGTTTGATTTCTAGATAACTTTTGTGATTGAGTGTTGAAATCATATTCTAGACTATCATTGAACATGTACATTTTGCTTGATTGATCATCTAGCTTAATTTGTTTGTGCTTGCATCATTTGCATCACTTTAGATCATAGCCTTGCATTAGGTTGAAGTCTCTAGCAAAGTGAGTGAAGCTTTGTGGATAGAGCAAGGGAGCCTTGATTAGAGTCGGGAGGACTCGGATAATCAAGCAAGGAAGTCTTGTCTAGGGTCGGGAGGATCCGGATAGGCAAGCAAGAAATCTTCCTAGAGACGTGAGCGTCTTGGATAGGAAGTTGCTTCTAGAGGTGTAGGACACATCTCGGATAGGAAGTAGGCTGGTGTTCACTAGCCCGAGGGTAGATTAGGAGTTGATAGCTTGAGCGGATATCATGAGTGTAGCTTGAGTGTGTAAGTTTTTCATCATAGGATTGCTTCGCCGGTGGTTGTGGTATCAACCCGTGGATGTTTCCTCATTGAGGTTTTACCACGTTAAAATCATTGTGTTCAATTTTGCTTTACTTTCTTTATCTTCCATATATTACATTGATTGCATCTTGTAAATTGATTAACTCTTGTCTTAGTAATCAATTCATTTGCTAAATCTTTCAAGTGTGCATTTGCCTTGTAATTTTCCGCATTATTTTTAATTGGAAGAATTTGGAGCCTATACCTATTCACCCCCCTCTAGGTATATTTCACTACTACATTGAGGGAAATTTCATTTGGTATCAGAGCGGGTGTCTAGACGCACTTAGATTGATCCTTTCTTTGTAGTATTTTGTGTTGTTTTTTTTGTTTGTGATAAAATCATGATTAAGGAAGTATATTCCTATGTGGCTTCTTTTGTTGAACATATTGACTTAGATGAGAAAAAGATCAATGATCTTACTTTTGAAAATGAACGTTTATCCAAAGTCAATATGTCCCTCAACAAGAAGCTAGAAGATCATGCTCTTGGCTCAAAAGAATTCGATGAACTTAAAGACAAGATTCTAAGTCTAGAATTGAATCTTAAAGATAGCAATGATAGACTTGGTATCTTGAAGCAAGAAATTGAGCAAAGAGATTGTTCTCTTGTTAATGCTAAGAAACTTGAAAATGTGCTTAAATCCAAACTTAATGAGCATTTAAATCAAGAGAAAAAGTATGAACAATGGCTTGATAAATCACATAAAGATGTTTTGTTTAGTGATAAAGCGGAAAAATATGCCATTGAACTTAGGATGCTTCGTGAGAAACTTGATGAGGCTAATAGGGTGATTAGCAAGATGTCATCTAGTTCTAATAAAGTTGAAACCCTCATTAAAAGTGGAAAGCATCCATGTGACAAAAGAGGTTTGGGTTATATCAATGAGAAGGAGACTCCTTCATCTAACAAATCTACTTTTGTCAAAGCAAGCATTGAATCAATTGTAGGTACACTCTCTCAAGGTAAAGCTATGAAAGCTACCGGAGGTGCCTCTTCATCAACAAGGATGTTCAATGGGAGAACTCAACAACTTAAGCATCAAGAAGCAACAACCTCAAATGCAAGAGGTGAAGCATCAAGGGTTGCTCTTCAAAGAGGTAAAATTGTGAGAAGACCAAATGCTATGGAAGCAAATGCAAATGGTAAACTTCTCAAATTTATTCCTATTTGTCATCATTGTAATATGATAGGACATATTCGACCTAGATGCTTTGAGTACATTCGGAAATGCAAACTTGATAATGCTTTTCATGATATGTCTTTGAATGGACCTAGGCAATCATCCATGTATGGATATAGAATAGACCTAGGAAGACCTTGGAAAAGCATGTTGTTGAAAGAGTTGTTGATGACTTGCTTGCTAAATCTTGTGTTGTGCCTCACTCTACTATGCATAAGAAAATTGATAATGCTTTGTTTGATATTTTTGAAGATGTGACCAATGAGGTCAAGGTGCATGTTGAAAAGCCTAATATTGAGTCAAAGCATGTTAGAAGTAAGAGTGAGAAGCATGTTGTGAAAAATGTGTGGATTAGAAAAGACACATCTAAATGTAATGTTGCACAATATGCTTTACGTGCCAACTCCTCCTATTCTTGGTACCTAGATAGCGGTTGCTCTAGGAACATGACCGGGAACAAAGAGTTCTTTAAGAATCTTGTTTTAAAGGATGGAGGTTGGGTTACTTTTGGTGATGGTACCAAAAAGCAAGTTCTTGGCAAGGGAACAATTTGTATCCCCGGATTGCCTAAACTTCGCAATACTTTGTATGTTGATGGGTTACAAGCTAACTTGATAAGCATTACTCACTTGTGTGAAATTTTTCAAGAAGTTAGTTTTAACAAAGATGTATGCACTATAATTGATAAAAAGGGCGATGTCGTCCTAAGAGTCAAAAGGTCTATAGACAATTGCTATTGTCTTGAGATAGATCCTCTCACATGCAACATGGCACATGAGTGCAATAAGCTTGATTTGTGGCATCAACGTTTGGGTCACATGAATTTTAAAGATTTGAAAAAGCTTGAAAAACATGGCATTGTTAGAGGTCTTCCTAATCTTGGTAAAAAGCTTGAGGTGGTTTGTGAACCTTGCCAATTAGGTAAGCAAACCAAAGTGCCTCATAAGAAAAATTCTTACATAGCTACCAAGAGACCTTTAGAACTTGTGCATATGGACCTAATGGGGCCAATTCAAACCGAGAGCATTAATGGCAAAAAGTACATTTTTGTATGCGTTGATGACTTCTCTAGGTTTACTTGGGTTTATTTTCTTAGAAACAAGACCGAGGCTTTTGATTACTTTAAAAAGTTTTGTAATCAAGTTCAAAATGAAAAAGGTCTTGATATCAAGAAAATATGTCGCATTAGGAGTGATCATGGGACGGAATTTGAAAATGCAAAATTTAGTGAGTTTTGTGATGGTTTAGGGATTTCTCATGAGTTCTCCGCACCTAGAACTCCTCAACAAAATGGTGTTGTTGAGAGGAAAAATCGTGTCTTGCAAGAGATGGCTAGGGTCATGCTCAATAGCAAGAAAGTCCCTAGAAACCTATGGGCCGAGGCGGTCAATACCGCTTGTTATGTGTCAAATCGTGTTTTCAAAAGGCCCGGCACAAAACAAACGTCCTATGAACTTTGGAAAGGCAAGAAGCCTAATGTGAGTTACTTCCACACTTTTGGGAGTAAATGTTATATTTTGAATGATAGAGATCACTTAGGAAAGTTTGATGCAAAAAGTGATGTTGGTCTCTTTCTTGGGTATGCTATTAATAGTCGTGCATATAGAGTCTTTAACTTGACTACTAAGACTATCATGGAGTCTATCAATGTGAAGATAGATGATCTTAGCATGCTTAATTTGTGTGATGATAATGGTGTCAATGAATCTAAAGAAAACATGTTAAATGACACTAATACACCTATTGATGTGGCTAGTAGTGTTTCTAGTCAAGATGATGAAATTGATAGTCATGTTGAAGTTGTAAGTCAAGGGTTGGAAAATGCTTTAAATGATAATCAACAAAATGACCAAGTTGTTGAACATTCTCACCCAAGACTTAGAAACTTACACTATCAAGGAGACATCATAGGTGATTTAAATGAAGGGGTTAGAACAAGAAATCAAATTGCTAACCAAATATCCTATGCTTGCTACACTTCTCAAATTGAACCCAAAAACATTAATGAAGCAATTGTTGATGAATATTGGGTTGGGGCTATGCAAGATGAACTTAATCAATTTGAGAGGAATGAAGTGTGGTCTTAGTTCCTAGACCCAAAGATATAAATGTAATTGGCACTAAATGGGTGTTTAGGAATAAGACCGATGAAAGTGGCAAGATTGTGAGGAATAAAGCTAGACTAGTGGCTCAAGGTTACACTCAAGTGGAGGGTGTTGACTTTGATGAGACGTTTGCCCCGGTTGCTCGTCTCGAGTCCATTAGACTTTTGTTGTCCATTGCATGCATTAAAAAGTTCAAATTATTTCAAATGGATGTCAAAAGTGCTTTCCTCAATGGATACCTTCAAGAAGAAGTGTATGTTGAACAACCTAAGGGTTTTGTAGACCCACACTCTCCTAATCATGTGTTTAAATTGAAAAAGGCTCTCTATGGCCTTAAACAAGCTCCAAGAGCTTGGTATGATAGGTTGACTCAATATCTTGTTGACAACCAATATAGGAGAGGTGGCATTGATAGAACTTTGTTTATCAAACATCATGATCATGATATTTTTGTTGCACAAATATATGTTGATGACATTGTTTTTGGGTCTACTAATAAAACCAAGGTTGATGAATTTGTTAGTGTTATGTCAAGTGAATTTGAAATGAGTATGGTGGGTGAGTTGAATTATTTTCTAGGTATGCAAGTGAAGCAAACTAGCATGGGCATAATGTTGAATCAATCTAAATATGCTAAAAATCTAGTTAAGAGATTTGGCCTAGAAAATGGAAAAGATTTTGAAACTCCCATGAGCACCACTTTAAAACTTGACAAAGATGAAAAAGGGAAAAGTGTTGACCAAAGCCTTTATAGAAGCATGATAGGTAGTCTACTTTACCTAACGGCTAGTAGACCCGATATTTGCTTTAGTGTTGGCTTGTGTGCTAGATTCCAAGCAAATCCCAAGGAATCTCACTTAAAAGCCGTCAAGAGGATCATTAGGTACATCAAAGGAACTCATAGTCTTGGTCTATTCTATTCATTTGATACCAATGATATCCTTGTAGGCTATTGTGATGCGGATTGGGCGGGAAACATAGATGACCGAAAAAGCACATCGGGCGGTTGCTTTTATGTTGGTAATAACTTGGTTTCTTGGTCAAGTAAGAAACAAAATTCGGTTTCCCTTTCCTCTTCCGAAGCCGAATACATTGCGGCCGGAAGTGCTTGCACACAATTACTTTGGATGAAACAAATCCTTAAGGATTATGAGATAGAACAAGGAAAAATGACACTTTATTGTGATAATTTAAGTGCCATTAACATCTCTAAAAATCCGGTTCAACACTCCCGCACTAAACACATAGACATTAGGCATCATTTCATTAGAGATCTAGTTGAACATTCTATTGTTACTCTAGAGCATTTGCCTACTAAAAATCAACTTGCGGACTTGTTCACTAAGCCCTTGGACAAAGAGAGGTTTAAAACTCTTAGAATGTCCATTGGCATGATTTGTGTTGATTGATGTCTTTGTGTGATTGTGAGTGGCTTGATGAGCAAAACTTTAATTGTATATCATTGTCTTTGAGAGCTACTCACTTGAGAAGTAATGATCTTTAACAAGTATCTTTTATTGTTTTTAGATCATGCACTTGAGCTTGAAAATCTTATTTTTGAAAAGTGCACTAATGCTTCTCGTATGTTTTAGTTTTTGAGTTTTGTGGTTGAATATGTGTAGATAATGGATGCATCTAGAAGTTTATTGTTAAGTACATGATAGATGACCTATGGTATGTATCCATTTTGCTTCGGCACTACATAGTAATCAACGAGCACCCTCATGGAAAGGGCTACACACCTTGGTTGTGAAGCCACCCAATGTAGGAAAGGGCTACGCCATTGTGATGAGTGAAAGCCGCCATGAGGAGTATATGTTTTTGTTAGTAAAATCAAAGAAGTGTTGAAATGAATCATTAAAAAAAAAAATCTTTGATTCTAAGCCTAAAAGAAATGAAAAATAAAAGGCTTATTGGTGTATAGTTGAGAATTGTGAAATAGCTCGGGTTGACAAATAGAAACGGGAAAACGAGCCACATGCACACACACGCTCATATGTTGATATCTATTCATTTTAAAAGCAAAAACCGGATGAATATCGGTTTGACCTATTTTTGGAAAGGCTTTAGATGGATAGGTGTGGATAGAGTTTGCATGTTGATATCACAATTACTCCTACTATATATTTGAGAAGCATTCACACACACACACTTTGCTTATGTGCTTGATTCATTAGCAATGTGAGAATATTTTTGAGAGATTAATGAAAATCTATGATTCTCTCTTGAACTTTGACAAGTTATGAAATATTTTCTCTTATTGCTTGATGTTGTGTGATTGTGTGATGTCCCTTGTGAACAAATCTACTTGTTGATAATATGTGGAGCATATGTTAAGGGGGAGCTTTAGTTTATTCAACTTTCGCTTTCTATACGATTTGTTTGCTTAATATCTCGTTCTTTATCTCTTGTGTCCCTTGTCTATTCCTTGACAAAAAGGGGGAGAAAATGTATACCTCACCATGTTTGATATTGGGGAGTTTTTGTATACTTCACACCTTGTGTGGAAATTGTTCCAATTGTGTGAATCTTATTCCTCTTTGTGCTTAATTGTGACTTTGTCTTAAGGGGGAGAATTCTTGTCTTAAGGGGGAGAAAGAATTCTTTCTTGACAATGTTAAGGATAGTTGGTTCTTGGAAATGGGAAACTAAGGGAATGCTTTAATGAACTATTTTATTCACTTGAGATAATGCATTTGTGTATGAGATAAGGGATATCTTCTTGTTTGTTGTTTGGTTAAATAACTCACCATTCTTCTTTAGAGAAGATCTCTTGTTTGGTTGCTATTTTCTCTCATAGGTACTTTGAAGACCGAAAGAGGAATTCTTGAAGACTTGAAGATTTTTAGTCTAGGAATTTCTTTGTAATGTGAGATTGAGAGTATGCTATCATCTTGAGTTTATTTGAGTGAAACATTGTATGGTGAGGTTGAGTGTTTTTGCCAATGGAATAGCCAAAGGGGGAGATTGTAAGGTTCACTATTTGTATTGGCTTGATTCCATTGCAAAACACTCTATGATTGTATTAGTTGTTGCTTAGGACATTATTTGAAGAAAGGAAGCTCAAAGAGTGAAGAGCAACATCTAGTGCAAAAGTCGTCTTCAAGAGGTGAAAATCGTCAAAGGTAAACTTGACTTCCACCCTCTTGCAAGGCGTTAGCGCACACACACAATTCATACATGTGTGTCCCTGCATCGTGGTTCAAACATTTGGTATAACACATTCACACACTTCATAGCATGCTCATGCATTGATCTTGTATTGACAAACATTGTGAAATTGCATGCTTTGTGACTATCTCTTTGATATGGCATGTTTGTGTGAATATGTGTTTATTTGTTTTCGTATTTTGTGTTTAGGACTTGAACATGTTCTTATTTAATGCCTTATCGAGTTCCGGTCGTTTCGGTTACTCATCATAAGGTTTCGAGTCCAAACAAGTTGACTATGCTACTTTTCGTTCTCATTTGTTTGTTGACTTCATCATCGGATTCCGAGATGATTTCTCAACCATTTTTCAAAGTTGAGTAGTCGTAGTCGTGCGTGAGGGAGTCACGGTTCGTAATCCGAAAACGGATTCGAAATCGGAGGTCGGATGCTCAAGATATGGGGCAACGAACCGAGGGAGCGCGCGAGATGTGCAAATCACGTGTGGCCACTTGGCCAGCCCGTGTGGGAGGCCGTGGGCCCCACGGGCAAGGGAGCCTTCTGCTCCCGTGGGCCCCACGCGCCCCCCACTGCTGACGTGGCACACGTGATTTGCTCGGAAATCTCTCCTTTTCCCTCCTTTTAATCAAACCTCCTTCCCTCCACACTTATGCAATTTTTTGAAGAACACTCAATCCCGCATCAGTTTTTCACAATTTTCGTTTACTTGTTTTGATCATATCTCTCTCATACGAACTCGAAATCATTCGATTCAAAAACCAAAATTGTTGGTCTCGAAGAGAGCTACAAACCCAAGCATTTCCAGAGGCAGTTGACTTCGGCATTTTTCTCAGCTGGTCCATTTCCAGTCCGTGGTCAGTTTATGTTTCAACTTCTTTTTTTCAATTTCATCTTTGATCAACTATTGATTCTTTCCATTTGATTGATGAAATTTGTTAAGAAGTATGTTAGATCACATGCTAGGGTTATTTGATCATTTGTTAATTGAGTTTTAGCTTTGTATGTGTTTTGAACATATATGTGCTAAACTTGATTTATCATGAAATTGATTCTAGAAAACATATATGTGATGTGCTTCATGTTATTTTCTATGTTTTATTTCATGATCTAAGAACTAGGTTTTTAGTGTGCTAAATTGAATATTGATACCTTTGTTCTTATTGATTTGCATGTCTTGATTTCTAGATAACTTTTGTGATTGTGTTGAAATCATATTCTAGACTATCATTGAACATGTACATTTTGCTTGATTGATCATCTAGCTTAATTTGTTGTGCTTGCATCATTTGCATCACTTTAGATCATAGCCTTGCATTAGGTTGAAGTCTCTAGCAAAGTGAGTGAAGCTTTGTGGATAGAGCAAGGGAGCCTTGATTAGAGTCGGGAGGACTCGGATAATCAAGCAAGGAAGTCTTGTCTAGGGTCGGGAGGATCCGGATAGGCAAGCAAGAAATCTTCCTAGAGACGTGAGCGTCTTGGATAGGAAGTTGCTTTCTAGAGGTGTAGGACACATCTCGGATAGGAAGTAGGCTTGGTGATTCACTAGCCCGAGGGTAGATTAGGAGTTGATAGCTTGAGCGGATATCATGAGTGATAGCTTGAGTGTGTAAGTCCTTTTTCATATAGTGGATTGCTTCGCCGGTGGTTTGGTATCAACCCTGGATGTTTCCTCATTGAGGTTTTACCACGTTAAAATCATTGTGTTCAATTTTGCTTTACTTTCTTTTCTTCCATATATTACATTGTTTGCACATCTTGTAAATTGATTAACTCTTGTCTTTGTAATCAATTCATTTGCTAAATCTTATCAAGTGTGCATTTGCCTTGTAATTTTCCGCATTATTTTTAATTGGAAGAATTGGAGTCTATACCTATTCACCCCCCCCCCTCTAGGTATATTTCACTACTACATTAAGGGAAATTTCAGATAATACCTTTGGCGTGCTTGTCCCTTGAGGTCTTGAAAGGGCTTGAACTTGAACTTCAATCACCTAAACTACCCTTACACAATTAACCCCAACATGTGGTTTGCCCATGAAATAAGCCAATCAACAAATGGGAACCTTACAGAGGGGAGTTATGTTCTAGGAAGCCAACTTATAAGGGATCATAAGAAAAACTCATAGCACTATCTCAGGTATCGTACATCGATAAGATTCTTGTGCGATTTCGATGCAGAACTCCAAGAAAGTTAATTTACCATCCAGACATGGAGTTCACTTGTCTAAGGAACAATGTCCTAAGACACCTCAAGAAGTTGAGGATAGAGACGTGTTCCCTATGCGTCAGCAGTAGGTAGTCTCATGTATGCTATGTTATGCACGAGACCGGACATCTACTTCATAGTGGGAGTAGCCAGCAGATACCAGTCCAACCCAGGATTGGATCATTGGGTTGTTCAAGACTATTCTCAAGTATCTTCGGAGAACGAGAAACTATATGTTAGTGTATATGGACAGGATTTGATCCCGTTAGGATATATGGATTCTGATTTTCAGTAACAGGGATTCTAGGAAATCCACGTCTGGATCAGTATTCACCCTTGGTGGTGGAGCCATTGTGTGGAGGAGTATTAAGCAATCTTGTATTGCTGATTCCACCATGGAAGTCGAATATGTAGCCGCTTGAAGCTGCTAAAGAGGCTGTTTGGCTCCGCAAGTTCTTGAGCGATCTGGAAGTTGTTTCAGATCTGGATAAGCCAATCACACTTTATTGTGATAACAGTGGTGCTGTGGCTAATTCCAAAGAACCAAGAAGCCACAGAGAGGTAAGCATATAGAGAGAAAGGATTATCTCATTAGAGAGATAGTGCAGAGAGGAGATGTGATCGTCACCAAGATAGCCTCACAAGACAATCATGCTGATCCATTTATGAAGACCTTACCGGCTAAAGTGTTTGAAGGTCACTTAGAAGGTCGAGGGTTACGAGACATGACTCATATGCTTTAGCAAGTGAGAGATCGTTGGGGTTTTTGCCCTAAAGCTTGTAATTTGTAAATATGATTTGAACATAAATAAAAGAAGTAGTATATTCATTCATTTTGTGTGATACTTTAAATATAACATGTGCACTTAACACACAACGGTTTGGGTTGTGAAGTTTGAATTTGAAATGTACATTGCACTATATTGAGGCACCAGCACACGTCAAGTTAATCGATCAATTCGCAGACGTACTCATGCTGCTCAGCCAACTCGCGGGGGTTCTGGGGGCAGTGCCCCTAAAAAAAATAATTTATGTTTGCTATTAAAAAGAGAGAGATATTTTGCTTCACAGGGTAAACACTGATTTTATAATGAAAGTTGTGTTGACACACTTTATGTATGTAAATTTATTCTCAACCACATAAAATCTTGTGTTTCTTTATTTTTTTGTTGTTTTCGTGGCTTACTTATATTTATTAGCTGGCCAACCATGATCAGAATATAATAAATGCATGCATGCATGCACTTTACTATAATTAATTTATATTAATTTCAGTTATATTAAGAAAAAGAATAAGATATATAAATAAAAATAAGAAATCTAATATCCAGATGACCGCGGCTCCCTTGAATTATCAATGGTTAGATACACTATACATCATGCGATCTAACATTTATTTTAGCTTTAGTAGAACTCCAAGATTTTTTTTTTTTTTTTTTTTTTTTTTTTTTTTTTTTTTTTTTTTTTGTCTAAATAAAACTACTCTTAATAATATAACGTTTTAAATATGAAAATTGAGAACGAGATTTTAGAATTTTTTTCAAGTACAATTTGGGATTTAAAGAAAGGATACATGATTTGGACCCATCATACCCATGACATTAACGTGCAGGTGTCAAAAGCTTACCATTGAGTCATCTCAACTTTTGGATTTTATAATAATAATAATAATAATACATATATATATATATATATATATAATTGAAAAGATTTGTAATTATATTTTAGTAGATAGTTGTCAACACATTATTCATGGTTCGACAAATGAACTTATGGATAGAACATTTAATTAGTGTATTGTTTTATACAATCTTTCTATTATCAGTTTGAACTGACAAAAGTTATATCAGTTCCTTGTATGCGAGTCACTGGATTAAATATTAAGTGCATACAACCAAGTCAAAGTATTTAAATCCAGTGGCCCACATGCTAGGAACTGATAATAGAATTTCTGTTGTTTTATATATATATATATATATATATAATATCTATATATCCACCTATTTAAACCAGGTATTTTTTTTTGAAGTTTTTTGCCATTTGTAGGATTTGAGCCACTGACTTAGAAATCATTTATCCAAACCTCAAACTCATTTATCTACTAGCAGCTACGCCCATAGGGCTAATTAGTGTATTGTTAAAGTTTAATTATATATATATATATATATATATATATATATTATGTAACGAGGAGAAAAGAAAAGGAATCAATCACTTTCACTATTCACATAATTATCAAACCAATATGAAGAACTTTTACTAGTTTGGATATATTTGAAGATTTAATGGAATTTTCTCCACCCAATCTATAACGGCTCTGTTTTGAAACGTTAAGTAACCTTATTAAACAATTTTTTATTTTTGAAATATTACATAAATTCAGGTTTTTTTGGGGGATGGAGAGGACTTGAACCCACGACCTCATGGTGTATGAGGTCGTGTGTAATGGGTTTACCATCAACCAACCTCATTTTGTCAACTTTATTAAACAATCTAATATCACTACAAGAAAAACTATCATAGTTGATAGGGGTGCGGCGGATCGGATCCAATGGATTTGCCATGATCCAAGATCCGATATGATCCGATTGGATCGAAGAAATTGCAATCCGATCCGATCCAATTTTATAGCAGGATTCGATACGATACGATCCGATCCGATCCAATTACTATTTGATCCGATCCGATCCAATTATAAAATACTTCAATCCGATCCGATCCAATCCGATATAATCCGATGGATCGAATTAATATAAAGTCATTTGTATATATAAAGTTATAATCTGAAATAAATAAAATCAAAAATTATTCAAACATTACTAATTAATTTAAATAAAATTAACATTAAAAAATACATGACATAACTTGTAAACTTTATATAATTCAAAAAGTTTATAAACATTATACATCAACTCCAAATGTAAACTTAATAAGCTGTGATGTTGATGAAGAAGAATAGAAGAAAAGAAGATGGTGGATTGTTGGCTAGAGAAATTGAGAAAGAAAACCCAAATAATAACATTAAAAATTGTATTTTGGTTGGGCATTTACATTAGAAAGTGGATAAAATAAATTGCCCAATATAAAAATAAGGCCTAAGATTTTAGGCGGATTGACGGATTCGGCGGATTTCCAAATAGAAATCCAAGATCTGATCCAATCCAATGGATTTTAGAATTTAGATCCAATCCGATCCAATAACCTCTCTGGATCCGATCCAATGGATCGTATTGGATTGGATTGGATCCTGCACACCCCTAATAGTTGACATTTATTTTATGACATTTTTACAAAACTGTCAACTATTATAAGTTTGTTGATAGTTTTGTAAAACTGTCATAAAATAACTGTCAACTATTTTCAAAATTTTTATTTATCTTTAATAATTTTTTAAACTATTACTTTCTATTTTTAACACCAAACAAAATCTCGATATGGATTTATTTTACAATAAGCTATCGGTTTTTGGGCAAACCAATATTAGATAAGTAAAATTTTAAATTTAATAAATTTACTTTTAAATCATTTATTTTTAAAAATTCAAAAAATAATTTTAAAAAAATTATTTATTTATGGGTTAATAGTACCAGTACCCGCTGAACATATAGCGAAATCGCATAGTGCCCCTTAAATTTTTTATCCTGGCATTAAACCCCTCATAATTGCTTTAAAACTGGAAAAATATAATAATATCACACAAATACCCTTTGACTTGTTTGACTAATGTCTAAAAAATAAAAAAATAATAATAATGTTAATAATTTTTTAAATAATAATAATAATAACAATTAAACTACCCATATTTCCAATTAAACAAAATTAGTTTAACAAAATATTAAATCAATAATACATTAAATTATTAATACATCACATTTTTTATAATGTGAAAAAAAAAATTGTACTTTAGAAAACAGAAATAAAAAAATAAAAAATAATAATATATATTAAATGCATTTAAATTAATAAATTTAATTTAATTAAATAATAAAAATTAAAAAATCAATCAACATATTTCGTTTTCATTGTTAATAATGAAAAAATTATAAATAAAATATATATATAAAAAAAAGATCTCCACAGATTTTGTTTTTTCATTGGTTTCAATTTTTTTAAATTTTCCATGAGCAAAGAACCTAGATTTGCAAAAACCTAGGTTCAAACCCAGATTTTAAAAAATTTTCTTCTCCAATTTCAGATTTGCAAGAACCATCACAAACCCAGTTGAATAATGCTAGACGTCCCAATTTTTTTTTTCCAAAATTCATTCACAAATGATGTGGCATATATGTGTCAACATTATATCACTCACCACATAATCTCTTGATTTACAAGATGTTGACACCACACGTGCCACATCATTTGGAAAGGAATTTGGGAAAAAAATTTAGGATACCTAGCATTATTATTATTATATATATATATATATATATATATGATAGTTCTCCAATCAGATCGTCCTGAAATTATAATTTCAGGGCGATCAACCACATCCATATGTTTAAATAAAAGGTTGAATATTTTTTTTAACAAACATTTGAACTTGTTAAAATATGTGGCTGTGGTTGGACGTCCTGGATAGAGATGTACATTTTCCCTCGGATCCCTAAATCCCCACGTCACTATCCCCATTTGGGGATTTTTTTTTTATTTTTTTATTTTATTATTTTATTTTTTTTTGTGTGGGGAAAAATGGGAAATAGTGGAGGGGAAGGGGATGATTTTCATCCCCAAATTGAAATGGGGATGGGGTAGGGACGGGATAGGGGGACCCCTCCCATCCCCATTTCCCCATTCCCCCCCCTTATATTTAAAAGGGATGGGGATGGAGGGAGGTCCCCATCCCCGTTTCCCCATTTCCCCCTAATATATAATATTATTATAATATATTAATTTTTTTTTTATTCTTTGAAAACCCTAATTATATATACTAATTTACTCTTTTTAAAGACAAAACCTAAAACCTAAATCTAAAATCTCCTCTCAAGATTTGTAATGGAATGTTTGTTTTTTTAGTTTATTTTGCAATTTTGAGTCAAATAGGGAAATGGGGGAACGGGGGAAACAGGGAAAAAGAGAAACGGGAAAAAAACGGAGAAAAACGGGTAAAATGGGGAACTGGGGTTGGGGATGGATATACCTCACCCCAAAATTCCCCATCCCCATTTAAGCTGATTGGAGAAGTATTATATATACACTTTTAAAAAACTTGTAATCAGATGCTTTAAAAAAAAAAATCACTGGCATAAGCAAATCATTAACTAATAACAATTACTTTAGGATAAATCTGTGTTTGCTCTTTAAAGAATTTTATATCTCAATGACAGCGACTTGTACAAGGACTACTATCTATAAATAGTTGGTTTGCCATGCAATGTTTTCTCATCTCTCATCAAAGCACAGCTTTTTAATCACCATTATGAAATCTTTTAATTTTCTTTTAGCTTTTGTTCTCTTGGCTTTGGCTTATTCATTGGCCTCTGCTTATGACCCTAGCCCTCTTCAGGATTTCTGTGTTGCCATCAATGACATCAAAACTGGAAGTAAGTAATTTATATGCATCCACTCACTCGGTGTCTATTAATTAAAGTTACAAGTTTCTTCTTGACATGATTTTGATCATTTGGTATATAATCTCTGGTTTTTGTTTTGTGCAGTTTTTGTGAATGGGAAGTTCTGCAAGGACCCAAAGCTTGCCACACCAGATGATTTCTTCTTTAAGGGGCTCAACATTCCTGGAAATACAAATAATCTAGTTGGTTCAAATGTTACTACAGTAAATGTAGAGCAAATTCCAGGACTCAACACTCTTGGAATTTCCATGGTACGTATCGACTATGCACCCAATGGCGGACAAAACGCACCTCACACTCACCCTCGTGCCACGGAAATCCTGTTTGTTCAAGAGGGTACTCTTTATGTCGGTTTTGTCACATCAAACCAGAACAACAACACCTTCTTCAGCAAAATCCTGCATCCTGGAGATGTTTTTGTGTTTCCAATTGGTTTGATTCACTTCCAAGTCAATATAGGAAAAACTGACGCAGTTGCCTTTGCTGCTCTGGGAAGCCAGAATCCTGGTGTCATTACAATAGCGAACACAGTCTTCGGATCCAACCCGCCCATTAATCCTGATGTTCTTGCTAGAGCATTCCAGCTGGATGTGAAAGTGGTGAAAGATCTTCAGAAAAAGTTCTGATCTAGTAGTAACTAGGGATATATAAAATGTACTTGAATAAGTAGTCTGTTTTGATGTTTTAGTGTTCTTGCTTCATTGTTGTTTGTGGATGCTCATTATCATATTGTAATGTAATAAAGAGGCTTCTCATGAACCTCTCTCCATTTTGATTGCTGTTATAATATAATGCTATGGGATTTGGTTTCTCAATTATCTCTCGCTCTCTTTCTCTCTCACTCCAATTGTCCAAAATTTCACTCCTATATAGACTTGGTTATCAGAGTGCAGAGCAACAAAACTGACCAATTTTCACTTAAACAAATGAACACACACATGTAAGAATATCACACAAATGGTTCCTTGGAGGGTTTTGTCAGGCGTGGCAGCGCTCAGGGGCGAAGGCAAAGGGGGCCCATAGGGGCCAAGGCACCCCAGCCAATGAGAGTTCAATAAACTTTACATTATATACTTATTAGTTATTATGATACTGCTTAATGAATATGATAATTACAACTTGGTCCCTCCATTTTATTAATAATATAAATTTCTTCCATATTATTTTTTGTCAAGACAAAATCAATCACTTTTAGTATTTTAATTTCTTATGATTCCATACATTATTTCCTAATGTAGTCTATATTTGGGTTCAACTACTACATAGTTACTGTATAGTTACAGGGTTAATTTTCAATCATTGGATTTTAATTCAAAGGTCTACAAAAATCAAAGATTTGAAAATTTATAAGAAATTAAAACTAAAAAGAAATAACCTTCTCTCGTAATTACCCTCGCAACTATACATGAAATGTATGTATTTTTATTTTTATTAGGTACTCACTAGAACAATTAAATATATTAATGGTACACTGAAATTTTAAATATTTTATATGAATTATATATTTTTTAATTAGGTATTATTGAAAGAGATATTTCATCTATGTGACAAGATAAAAATCATTTTTTTCACAAATTCTTTGATTATGTATATTGAAAATGGAAATCGTAACGAAATTTAAATAAATTTGATTACAGAGTCAAGTTCCATTTTGATTCTCAAAGTTAGTGTCATTATTATTATTATTATTATTATTTTGTATCATTATCTTAAAGACTAAACGTCATTACTTTTTGGTATATTAATATATTTTTCTTGAGTGACCTTTAATATTAGTTTTGTCTTGGTCCCACTAAAGCTAAAATCCTGGCTTCGCCCCTGGCAGCGCTGCATCTTCCAGATCTCGCATATGGATTTTCAGGTTTCCCATATTTTCAGGAGGGGAATCAGGTTGCGGATACGCTTTCTTAGCATGCTTTGGAGCTTCAGGCTGATTCTTGGTGGTTCTCTACCCCGCCGTTCTGTTCTTCTTTAGTTGGCAATGACTGCATGGGTCGGGAGTCTTTTCGTTTTTGTTGATGTTTCTTTTTCTTTTTTGGTGTGGCCTGCGTGCCTCTTTTTGTTTGGGGTTGTTTCCCCTTGAGTCTTTGTGCTTTATTGCTTTTTGTCACTTTTTTCTTTTCTTTTATCTTTTATATATATGGATACTGTCTAGGAGTTTTTCAGCATATGATCACTTGTGATGCTTTTTCCCTTTAGTTCAGTTCAATTTTATTAAAAAAATGTAAGAATATCACACATACGTAATTAAGCTCCTAGTAAAATTTTTTTGCTATATATCCACTAGTTTCCACTGAAAGATGTTTCAGAGAAATGAAAAGGGGTAAATGCACTGCAACATTTTGACAGTCTTTTTTTTTTAACAGCATTTCATTAATAAAGAGAAAACATTTTGATTCAGTCTACATAGGCCTTGGAAATCAGAAGACTTGGATACAGTTCTCACTTGGTGGAGAAAATTATAAGAGTTTACACAACATATAAATCTACACCAAAGACGTCACTCGTTCACAAGACGGGTTAATACGATGAAGATTTCATATGAATTCCGATTTGTAAGATCATGTTCTTAATACCCAATGGATACATTTTCGTTCATGAGTTGTAACAACACTATCGAATTAGACTCTCTAGATAAGAAATTTAATTACAGCTACAAGAAGGAAGATAATATAATTAGGGTTCAACTACTGTAGTATAATTGATAGGTTAGTTTTTAGTTTTTGAATTTCAATCTAAAGGTCCACAAAAATTAAAGATTTGAAAATTAATATATATATATATATATAAGTAAAAGACCCAGCAGCTATACAGGTTTTATATATACGGTTCCAATCCTATCAGGATGCACTGATATAACTTTATCAGGATATTGAATGTGAGCCACTCATTTATAACAGTGATTTGACAAGTGCATACATACCAAGTCAAAGTATGTAAAGTATGTAAAACGAGTGGTTCACATTCAATATCCTTATATAATTTTATCAGGATGCACTGATAGGATAATTTCCGCTTATATATATTCCTTTTAGTTGGGAGAAGCCATGCAAAGTCCCCTGTTTCTCAATTGTCTACAATCCTGTATTCTAAATTGGACCACGGAGCTGTGTTATTGTGTTACACATAAGACAAACATTACAAACTTCCTACTGGTTTACTGCTTAGGATTCTCGGGATTTCAGATCATTTTCATTTAACAAACATGAACCACTCTCAATTTTTCTTGTATAACTTTTCTTCTTAATTTATTTTTCTGAGGTCGTGCTAGGAAACTGAGCTTGCACTTAACTAAAAAATCATTAACTTATAGATTAACATATTTGCGACGTTGATCTGTATGTATTTTTTTTTTAGAAAAGGCAAGCTTTATTAATCAACACCAGAAGGCGAAAGGCAACGGCCAAACAACCAACAGAAAAAGACAGCGCTACAACAAGAAGAGCAAACAAAGCAAAATCCGAAAATTAACAACCCCAAAAGCTGTATGTATTTGTTTAGTGCTATAATTTAATTGATAGAATAAGAGGACTATTAGGTATCTAGCACGGTATCTCAATCAAATATGCTCTAATATATATATATATAAAACAAGATAACAAATAAAGATATCGTAGTCTTCCTCCACTTTTTTGAGTAGAGAAGACACCTTGCATAATTAAATATCAACATATTTGAATGAATTATAGATACTAATGGTGATATGTATAGGCTCCATGGAAAACCAAACTAGTGAAATACTCACCAACAAAGAAGTCATTGCTGTAAATCAATATATATATTAACTAATCCACTAAATATCTAAACAACTGTTTTAATTTTAATTTTAATTTCAAAGGAAAGTACGTTCTAATTAATTATTGAATAATGTTAAACATCACACCTTTTTCATCCTAACACATGTGAGGTGTCAAATTGTGAGTGAATATACATTAATGATGCTTTATCTCACCTACCACATGTATCCACTCACCATTTGACATTTCAAGTGCCACATGTGTTGGGATGAAAAAAGTGGGATTTTAATTGGGATGTGTAGCATTACTGTTAATTATTATGCCATTACATAGTAATAAACTAATGTCTATGCTATGCTCAGACAAACATGGTGTTCAAGGGAAAAAGCTCAAGAAAGAGGGTGATCTCGAGGTTAGTTTTCAACTAAATAATCCCTTCCAAATTTTTTATGTTATGTGTCCTGGCTACACGGATAAGATGAAGTTGGTCTATTGGTAATACCCCCACACCACGAGATTGTGGGTTCGAGTCAAATGGGCTACACATAATTTTGTATTTGAATTTGTAAATGATGTCTTGCATGATCATAATCTATATATAGTTGTCAGGAGGTATCAAATGGGCCGACAGCTTGTTCCGGCTCGATACATTTGACACATCATAATGTTATTCGGCATCTTGGTACGGTTTTTTAGGAGTGTAAATATAGTTGCTTACTATTTGTATTTAGAGCTGATATCATGTTTTTAATATATATATATATATATGAACAATTTGAATGCAGGTATGGAATAGAAGTTCAAGTAAAGCATGAGTGACTGCAAATTGGGGTGACATGGGCCTCAATTCATCAACTCTTGTCAACGCCAGAGATTTGTAGGCGGTCAGATGACTCAGATCATATTCTTTTTTTTTTTTTTTTTTTTTTTCTATTACTATACAATCTTTTTCTTTTAATTACGTTCAATCCAATTGCTTACTAATTGAATGGACTTGTGTGCAGCATTCAACTAAATCATCAATCAAGGGACACATATCAGTTTATTTGGAATCTCATGCTTGTAAGATGTATTTCCTAATTCCCCAATAATTCGATAATACCAAAGGTAGCAGGAGAAGCAAGTTAATAGATTGAACAAGTGACCAAATACATATGAACCAAAATTGTAAGAGTTGATTATGACAGAAGAAATTGTGCAATCAATTTTACTATTTATATAATAAATTTTTAGTAATCATAAAATCAATGTCAAGTCTCCATTACTTTCTTAAAAAGCATTGTGTTTTAGTTTCAAACGTTACTTGAAATTATACTCAACTTTAGTAATAGGAAAAAGAATATGGGGCCATTAACAGCAACTTTTAAAGAGTTTAAGAAACAAAATAATTTTAGCAGGCAAGAAGCAATGAATTTGAAAAGATTAATTCAATTCACTCTTCTAAGCGAGTTTTACAATAAAACAAATAATCGTATTTATATAATCTTTTGAAAGATGGAAATAATAAAATAGGAAAAAACAATCCCTAAGATTGTGTTACAACGGTACTCTTAGAATCAAATCTGGACAAGGAAATTCTTTTAGACAATGCTGAACATAAGACCAAATTTGTCTCCAAAGATTTGCTTGCTTGATTTTCTGTAACAGCTGATTTTCTTGCTTGATTTTCTTTAACGGCTAGTTTGACTTCCTCCAATGTCTCTTGATAATGATCATGATCTTGGATCTTATCAACTTTGAAGCTCATTGTATAGTTGTTTACAGGTAAATTTTGTAAATGATAGAGCACTAATTTAGGATTTCATTTATGTATAGAGTTTACTTTTCTTACTGTAATCACTCCTTAATTAGGTTGTAATCTCTCCTCAATCAGGCTGATTTAGTTTCCTCTTACATGTCCTTAATTACAGGAAACTAATCACCATATATTGTAATTCCCTCTGTTATTGAAATCAATACAATATTCACAGAAATTGTTTATGGTATTAGAGCCCTCCCTGTCATAGAATAGACTTCGATCTCCCTACCTCTATTTCTCTCAAATCTACCAAACTCTTACCTATCAACCATGTCCACACTGTCAACCTTTCCCACCTCTGATTCGGCTGCGTCAACCGGTGCTACCCCTGCTGTAACGACACCAACGATCACCCGGTTGAATCAAGGTAACCCTCCTTCTCCTGGCAGCAATTTGATATCCTTAAATGCCTCATCTTAGATTCCATTCAAGCTAGCAAAAGGTGGAGAATATTATGCTTCCTAGAAATCACAAATGACCAATCTCCTATTTGGTTATGGTCTACTTGGTTATGTTGATGGGTCTCATCCATGTCCACCAAAAACCGACCAGGAACACGTCACTTGGCTTTGTCAGGATCGACTAGTGCTACTAGCGATTCAATCCACCGTTCATGGCACAATCAGTCCCACCATCAACAACTACTCTACTTTTGCAGATGCCTGGACCAAACTGGAATCCAGTTATGCCAATCGATCCAACACCCGCATGCTCTCTCTTCTGTCCACACTAATGAACACCAAGAAAGAAGGAAAATCAGTAGCCACTTATATGAGCAAAATAAAAGGTATTATTGACGATCTAACTCTTATTGGCCATCCCTTGGTAATGCAGAAATCATGGCTCATACTCTAAATGGTCTCGCTGACGAGTTCAAGGAATTGATGGCTACGGTTCGTGTTCATGACTCACCTATATCCTTTGAGGATCTCTACGACAAACTTCTTGATGAGGAGTTAACCCAAAATCGTGGACACCCCAAAGAGGATGATACACAGATTACGGCTCAATTCACTCAAAGGCAAAACAACTACAAAGGCAAGGGTGGTAGAGGAAACAGAAGTGGATCCAATCCCCCAATTCAGTTCTTGGTCGTTCCGGACAATCCAATGGCCATCCTGGACAGCCATCAAACTTCAACCAATCTGGTCTTCAGCCTAATCAATCTCGGCAGCACTCCTCCTATGGCCGAGACTTTTCAGCTCAAGGTATGGGTTTCAATTCAAAATTTCAACTGTCTTCATGGAATCCAAATTATTATCAGGGACAACAGGGCCAACCCCGTATTGTGTGTCAACTGTGTGATAAGTCGGGACATAGTGCAAAAACATGTCGCTCTTGGGGTCAACCTTCCTCTCGACCTCAAGCTAATTATGTAGATGGGGATTCAACCTATGGCAACAACAATTGGGTGTTAGATTCGGGAGCTACTCACCATATTACATCTGACCTTCAGAATCTCTCTATGCACTCCGATTATGTCAGGAATGAGGATGTTATAGTCGGCAATGGTAATGGAATCTCTATCTCTCACATAGGTTCTTCTATCATTAATTCATCTCTTTCCTCATTTAAATTGGACAATATTTTGTGTGCACCTATGATAAAAAAAAAAAAAAAAAAAAAATCTTATTTCTGTTTCTCAATTTTGCAAGCAAAATAAAACCTCCATAGAATTTTTTCCTAACCATTTTCTTGTGAAGGATCTGAGTACGGGGGCATCCTTGGCCCGATGCCGGAGTAGGAACAACTTGTACGAGTGGTCATCATCAACATCACCCACCAATCTTCCAAAACCGCCACCCTCCACATCCGTTGCACTCACATCACAAGTTTGGCATCAGTGACTTGGCCACCCGTCCTTACCTGTCCAAAAGAATATACTTGCTAAAAATTTGATTTCTGTTTTTGATTTTTCTATGCCTAATAATGTGTGTGATTCTTCTTTATGCAATAAAAGTCACAAGCTCTCTTTTAAACATTCTTCTCTTATTTGTGATAAACCATTTCAGGTTATTTATTCTGACGTTTGGGGGCTTGCTCCTATCACTTCTTTTGGAAATTTTCGCTATTATGTTATATTTGTTGATTATTTCACAAAATACATGTGGTTATATCCTCTAAAATTAAAATCTGAAGTTTTTAGTGTGTTTGAAAAATTCAAAACTCTTGTTGAACATTTTTTTCAAACTCAAGTAAAAACTGTATACATAGATGGTGGTGGAGAGTATCATGCACTTTCTCACCTTTTAGCTAAATATGGTATACAACACCTCACCTCACCCCCATATACCCCCGAACATGTTGGCTCCGTGGAACGAAAACACCGTCACATTGTTGAAACTGGTCTCACCCTTCTTCATCAAGCCTCTATCCCGCTTAGTTTTTGGTCCCATGCCTTTCAAACCGCAACCTATCTTATTAATCGCATGCCTACACCTGTACTCCAAAATGATACTCCATACCACAAACTATTCGGCCACCACCCCAAATACACATCCCTCAGTGTTTTCGGGTGTCTTTGTTATCCATGGCTTCGGCCCTACAATCACCATAAACTTGAGCCACGTTCTCGACCTTGTGTGTATCTCGGTTTTTCACTTCCAAGTCATGCTCTTATTTGTTTTGACTCAAAAACTAATAAAATTTTTATTTCTAGACATGTTGTCTTTTTGAAAATCTCTTTCCTTATAAAAATATTTCCTGTAATGAATTATCTGTCACTAACAAATCTTTTTCAAAACTACTTTCTACCCGTACAGAAAATTTTTTTGCAAGTAAATGTTCACCCATCAATGCCTCACCGGATTCTTCTCCTCCCAATCCAGACATTCTTCCAACTGTCATTCCTACAAATTTATCTCCTACAAATCCTCACTACTCCAATCAGGTAACAAACCAGTCAACTCCCTCTTTGAATATACACTCACAACCAACTCCATTGTCAACCACTCATAAGGAAACTCCTACTCTCTCCTCCAACTTGGATGACTCTCGCACCTCTCCTAATCAGGTAAGTGATTCTTCTCTTTCATCTCCTTTAATTACATCACACACTTCATCTCCACCCCCTGAAAAAATCACCACAACCTTCTCGAATGGTAACACGATCCCAAAATAACATACACAAGCCAAAAATACCATTCTCTCTCACTACTACTATGGCCCCTCCCTCTATTCTCATTGAACCTTCCTCATTTACACAAGCCAATAAACTTCCTCAATGGCGTGAAGCTATAAATGAAGAGATTCCATTGTTGGATGTAAATAATAATACCTGGTCTCTAGTCCCTGCCTCCCCAACACAAAATATTGTTGGATGTAAATGGGTCTATCGAATCAAGAAAAATCCTAATGATTCCATTGCACGTTACAAGGCTCGCCTTGTAGCAAAAGGGTTTCACCAACGATGGCATAGATTTCAATGAAACCTTTAGCCCGGTTGTTAAACTCGCCACTATTCGTATCGTTCTCAGTATAACGGTGTCTCATGGTTGGATCTTGAATCAACTGGATGTTAACAACGCTTTCTTGCAGGGTACTCTCTCTGACCATGTTTTTATGCAGCAACCTCAAGGGTTCATAGATTCCCAATATCCGACTCATGTTTGCAAACTACATAAAGCTCTATATGGTTTTTGCCAGGCTCCTACGGAATGGTATAATGAACTTCACACTTTTCTCCTTGATAATGGATTTCTCAATTCCAAAAGTGACGCCTCTCTCTTCATCCATCGCTCCAATTCTACAACAATGTATCTTCTTGTCTATGTGGACGACATTATTCTCATTGGAAATAATTCAGCAGCCATCCGTTCATTCACGTCTTGATTATCTACTCAGTTTTCCCTCAAGGATCTTGAAAGCCTCAACTACTTTCTAGGTGTTGAAACTACCAGGTCCTCAACTGGTCTTCTCCTGTCTCAACGGAAGTATATCCTTGACCTTCTTCACAAGACTAATATGCATGAAGCCAAGGAAATCAGCATACCACTATCCTCCTCTGAATCTTTGAAACTTGACGACGGTTCACCCAATCATGATCCAACTGAGTATCGTCAGGCTCTTGGTTCTCTTCAATACTTGTCTCTAACCCGTCCTGATATCAGCTTTGCAGTTAACAAGTTGGCTCAATTTATGCACCGGCCATCAACTAATCATTGGAATGCTGTTAAGCGTGTCCTTCGATACTTAAAAGGCACCTCTCACTATGGCCTATTTCTGTCTGCTCGCTCGTCATCTTCTCTCCTTGCCTTCTCGGATGCCGATTGGTCCAGTGATGCTGACACTCGCCACTCCAATTCCGCCTATGTTGTCTTCCTTGGTTATAATCCAATCAGTTGGAGCTCCAAAAAGCAATCCACATTGCTCGATCATCTACTGAGGCCGAATATAGGGCCATTGCATTTGCCACTGTCGAAGTTAACTGGTTTTCCAATCTTCTTGGTGAACTTGGCATTACACTCCCTTCTCTGCCGTCCATTTATTGTGATAATATTGGTGCAACATACCTATGCTCAAATCTGGTGTTTCACTCTCGCATGAAGCATATAGCTATCGACTTTCACTTTGTTCGTGATCAAGTGGCTCGCAAGCTGATTCGTATTTCTCATGTCCACACACCCGATCAACTTGCCGATTCCTTGACCAAGCCTTTTGCTCGAAAGCAATTCCAGCTGCATCAATCCAAGCTTAGCATCCTTCCCGGATCCTTGCGCTTGCGGGGGCATGATAGAGCACTAATTTAGGATTTCATTTATGTATAGAGTTTACTTTTCTTATTGTAATCTTTACTGTAATCACTCCTTAATTAGGCTGTAATCTCTCCTCAATTAGGTTGATTTAGTTTCTTCTTACATGTCCTTAATTACAGGAAACTAATCACCACATATTGTAATTCCCTCTGTTATTGAAATCAATACAATATTCACAGAAATTGTTTAGTAAACAATAGTTAAACTGCAACGTAAGCAATTTGATGAGTTAGTCGACGAAAGAATGTTGATTAACTAGGTTTTTATGTATGGTTTTGGATGAAAACTGATGTTTTGAACCACTCGGGTGGTCCAGGGTGGTTTTAGGCTGAATCTTGCGCCTGAAACAAAGAAGAAAAAGAACGTTAGGAGTGCCGATTGGTGGTCGATGTTTATACATTGATGTCCAAGCCAATACCAAGTCTTAGAGAGATGAAATCTAGAGATATGGAAAGACAGTATATGTAATAAATGCGTACCACATAAATTAAATTGGTTCATCTATTTATAAGGGAGGAAGAGTGTCAAAGTATCTATTCTTGAGTGTCCAACTGGTACTTAAGTGCTAGTTAGGTACTCGAAAGCCTAGCTGACACTTGCTTTTTGGCTTGTAACATATAGTGTTGACACGTGTTTGTCTTGGTGTTGCTGCACCGTTGGTTAATTGACACGTGAGCCCATTTGGAGTGGTTGAGTGTTGGCAGAAAAAATATCTGTCTTCGAGGATCAAATATCAATCTCGGTTCAATTTATGACTTAGTCGACAAGTTTTCTTGCTGTGACATGGGCATCAAGTTGAGTTTTCTTGCACCATTCAACTAAATCATCGATCATTGATTGCTTACACAGTTACACATATCAGCATCCAATTGTTTACACATATCAGCTGATTTAGAATCTCATGCTTGTAAGATGTATGTCCTAATTCCCCAATAATTCGATAATACAGAAGGTAGCAGGAGAAGCAAGTCAATAGATTCAACAAGTGACCAAATACACAAACAAAAATTGTATGAGTTCATTATGCAAAAGAAATTGTGCAATCACTTTTACTATTTATATAATAAATTTTAAGTAATCATAAAAACAATGTCATGTCTCCATTACTTTCTGAAAAAGCATTGTGTTTTAGTTTCAAAAGTTACTTGAAAATATTATATATGGGTTAGGCTAAATTAACTTAAAAAAGTGACTTACAATGTTGACTTCAACATCTCAACCACACATTGGCTCTTAATCCAATGGTTGAGATTTGAATGCAATTATAGCTCTTAAGTGGTTGAGATGCATGAAGTCAACATTTTAAGTCACTTTTTTAAGTTACTCTAGCTTGACCCAATATATATATATATATATAGAGAGAGAGAGAGAGAGAGAACGGCAACTTTGAAGCTCATTGTATAATTGTTTAAAGGTAAATTTGACAAACGGTAGTCAAATGGTCACATAAACAATTTGATGAGTTAGTCAACGAAAAAATACCGACTAACTATGTTTTTGTGTTTGATTTCGATTGAAAACTAGTGTATCTGTAAGCGAACAAACGTCACTATACATGTGGAAGTGTTGCCGGATAGAACACAAACAAACACAATAATAAAGAAAGATAAGATGACGAGAAGTAATCAAATCCAATCACACACAACACAAGAATTTTACGTAGAAACCCAAATCAGGGAAAAAACCACGGCCGTCAGGATGACAAGAGAAAGTTCCAATATATAGTAAATTGTTACAACCACACACTCAGGATTCTCTCTCTAAATAATACCCCAAACCCGATTACACCCAATGGTCACTTTGAGATCTCTCTAGTATTTGCTATTTTGCTCCACACATAATAACCTAGCTATTATGGTATACACTACAAAAAAACTGGCTATCAGCGACCAAACATTTTCGACGGCCCCCAATAACCCTCGAAAATACTATCATTTTCGACGGCTAAATCTAAAGCCATCGCTCATATTGTAAACAGAGGTACTATATTTTCGAGGGCAAATTCCCGTCGAAAATGGTCTTTTTGCTGTCGAAAATACACTACAAAAATAGCGACCAACTATTTTCGACCGCCATTACCGTCGATGATTCATCCTTTTTTCGACGAGCATTTCAACACCGTCGAAAATGATGAAAAAAGTAATACCACATTTCCGACAGCAAAAGGCCGTCGAAAATAGTCGAATAAACCGTCGAAAATGACCCTCATTATCGACAGCACTATTTGCACTGTCGAAAATGACCCACATTTCCGACGGCATATATACCGTTGAAAATGATGAAAGAAGTAATATCACAATTCCAACGGCCCAATGGCCATCGAAAATAGTCAAATAATTTGGTACTATTTTTTATATTATTTGTTACAGTGTTCTCATGAAAAATATAATTAGTTAAATATTATAATATTAATTAATAAATTATAATGGAATATATTTATGTATGTGCTAATTTATAAACTAAAAAAAAAATGACTTATAGGTCGATATTTTAAATGCATCACAATAGGTACTTTTTTTTTTGTCAATATATTTTTTTATCGAAATCACTATATGAATTTTTTTCACCAAGTATTTTGGTTCAATTTTAAAATATCAATTAATTAAAAAAAACTTATAATTTGTGACAATCACTAATAAGAAGTATACTCTAAAGATACATCAGACTAAATTAATTGAGTATGAAATATAGCAAAATTATTAGTAATTACAAGAATATTTAATTATTTTTAATTATATTTACTAAACACGACTATGTTAAATGCTCTAAACATTACAAGAAAAAAAGGTCTATTGGGATGAAAAAATTATTCGTCCATAAAAAACGTAAAACTGATCAAATATTTAGGGACGAACAAATTTGTCCCAATAGAATGTCTCTTGGGACGAAATAAATTTTCTGTCCCTAAAAAGTACAAATTTAACAAGACCTTTAGGGATGAAATAATTTTGTCCCAGTAGACATTCTATTGGGACGAAATAAATTATTCGTCCCAATAGATTGTCTTTCGGGACAAATTTTGTCCAAATTTTGTCCAATATAGTTAATTAATTTTGTTGAAAATTCTTGATTTTTTTTTGAAGTTTTTCCTTAAAGATAGACCTTTATGGATGAATTTTTTTTGGTCCCAATATAACATCTACTGGGATGAAATACATAATTCGTCCTAATAGACTATCTATTGGGACAAATTATTTTCGTCCCAATAGGTTTTTTTTATATTTAAAATTATAATAATTAATTAATTTTGTAGAAAATTCTTGATTTTTTTAAAAGTTTTTCCTGAAAGAAATATTAATAATTAAATTACCATATAAATTAGAAAATTAGGCAATATAGATCATTTGTTTCGTCCAAAGTGGTTCTCTATCGAGATGAATTTTTTTTTTCCCAATAAGTTCTTCATAAGGATCAATAACTATTAATATTGAGAGGTTTTCTATTATTAAAAAAAAAAAAGGAAATGAACCGTTGGAATCGGACCATAATTGAGGAACCAGAACCGAAACCGGAACTAAGATCATGTTTAATTCCGAGTACGATTAACGATAGACCATTTGATCTGACAATATATGATTTTAACAAAATAGTTTAATTAAATGCTATAATAAAAGTTTTTTTTTTTTAATATCAATTTGTAAATTAGTGGAATCAATCTAAAAAAAATGGGTTAATTGTATGAATCAAATATTATACCCTCTGACTTTTTCCAAATAAAAGCATTGTTTTTTAGTCCACAATGGTTGTTTCAAAAATAAAAACATTTGTATATAGACATTTAATAATAGTTTAAAGGTGAGGGGATGTTTTTAATATTAAACCAAAAAAAAATTAATGAGATATAGAGGTTATATATAAATAGTATGCCTTAATTGACAGATTTGAAGCAATAGCAAAGTGGATAAGCATGCCACGCCTTGCGTCACATGTGCCAGGTTCGACTCTGGTGGACGACTAAAAATTAAATGAGGCGAGAGGGAGTTGATAGTGGGTCGTGGGTGGGTAGGTGGGTCGGGTTCTAAGAGATGGTGGAGCGTCAAAAATACAACTATTTTTTATCATTATTTATTACTATTATCGACGGTAAATGACCGTTGAAAAAGGTATTTTCGACGGCTGGTCACCAATTTTTAATATTATTACCGACGGCCATTTTCATTTTTTTCGACGGCAATCACCGTCGAAAAAAGTGGTATTTTCGACGGCCCGTCGATAAAAGTTTATTTCCGACGAGCGTATTTTTGACGGCATTCGACGGCCATTTCCCGTCGAAAAAGCGTATTTTCGACAGCAAACAGCCTTTTTCGACGGCATTTAGCCCTCGCTGATGACCATTTTTTTTGTAGTGATATTTATATGAATTACAGGGAGTTTAAGTTTACAAGGAAATCTATCTCCTAGTTATACAAGATTTACTTGTTTCACTTAAATAATATTTCCTCTTTATGATAAGTCTTCTTGTAAGGATAAATCATTTTCCTATAATCATAAGAACTTCTAGAAACAACATATTTCATTTTCCATGAATATCTCCTGATTCAACACATGCTTATGATTGACTACAATTCAAGTTGCGGTTGGCCACCCGCTTCCTAAGCCGTGTTGAACTTGATCACTTAGAAAACCGTGATCCACGCGTTGCATCACCAAAGACCTTTGTCACTATCGTTGTGAAAGCCACAGTGCCACCCACATCGTAAGACATTGGAATTGGACCGTTGTCTGTAAGATCCTAGATCTTTATTGGCTTGATTCCATTGTAAAACTCTCTTTATTTGTATTGATTAGTTGCTTAGGTGATTCTTGAAGAAAAGAAGCTTCAAAGGTGGAAAGCAACGTCTCATGCAAATGTTGTCTTCAAAAGGGAATGCTCGTTCTTGGATACTAAGGTATCAAGATCTTTCTTCCTTTTGCAAGGCGTAAGTGCACACACACACAAATCATTTATGAGTGTCCATGCATTGTTGTGCACCATTTATATAACAGATTCACATGTTTTAGTATGCTCATGCATTGAACTCATATTGTCATACATTTTAGAAATGCATGTTTTAAAACTATGTCTAGGAAATGGCTTACTTGTGTGAACTTATGTTTATTTGTTTCCGTTTTATTGATTTTAGACTTGAACATGATCTCTTACGATTCCTTATTGAGTCCCGATCATTTCAGTTACTCATTCATAAGGTTTCGAGTCCAAACGATGTAGCTACGCTACTTTGCATTCTCATTCGTTGAGTTGTCTTCGTTATTGTTTTTCGAGATGAATTATCAACCTTTTGTTAAAGTTTTATAGTCGTCATTGTGCGTGAGGGAGTCATGATTAGTAATCCGAAAATAGATTCGAAATCGGAGTTCGGAGGCCCGAATACGGCTGAAGAACGCGAGAGGAGTTTGCTTGGCAAAAGGCCAAGCAATGGTGTCCATGTGTGAGCCACGTGTGACACACGGCCAGCACAGTCCTTTGCCCACATGTGCCACATGTAGTCCACACATGGAGGTGACATGGCATGTCTTGATTGGCTGCCCATTTTCCCTCACTCTCTCTTTTAAAAATATTTTCCTTCCCTCCAAACACAATTTGAAGAAAATTGAAAAAGAATGGATGTGCAGAATTCTTCATGAATTTTTGGTGTCTTGTTTCAATCATAACTTTCTCATCTCAACTCTAAATCACTTGATCCAAAAGCCAAAAATGTTTGTCTTGATGAGAGCTACAAACCTTAAGAATTTTCAGAGCCAAGTGACTTCGTGATTCTTCGTTGTGAGCAGATTTCAGTCCGAGGTTCATACTTGTATGTGAAACATCTTCTTCTTACCTTCATTTTTGATCATCTCTATTAATCTTCTTATTTGATAGATGAAATGTGTTAAGAATGATGTTAGTTCACATTCTAGGTTTGTATGATGGATTGATTGATTGAACATATTTGAACATATTTTGCTAAACTTGATTAAACTTGAAATTGACTCTAGAAATATCTTGTATGATGTATCTCTTGATAATTTCTAGGTTTAATTTCATGATCTAAGAACAATGTATTTTTGTGTGAAATATTGAATATTCTTGACTTGTTCTTATTGATATACATGCATTGATTTCTAGGTACATTTGTGATTGGTTGTTGATAGTATATCCTAGAATATCTCTAAGCATGTTCATAAAGCTTATTTGATCATCTAGCTTTATTTGATTGTGATTTGCATCATTTGCATCACCTAGATCATTGCCTTGTGAAAAGGTTGAAGTCCCTTGATTAAAGTGAGTGAAACTTTATCTTGAGCAAGAAGACTTGGCTAGAAAAGGATTCCAGATTGCCAAGCAAGAAGTCTTAGTTAGGATCAAGAGGATCCGGATAACTAAGCAAAAGTCATAGCTAGGAGTGTGATACTCCGAATGGTTGAGCTAGGGAAGCTTGACTAGGATCTTTGTGATCTAGATAGCTAATCAATGAAATCTTCCTAGAGGCTTGCGAGCCTTGGATAGGACGTTGCTTCCTAGATGTGAAAGACTCAACTTGGATAGGGAGTAGGGGAGTGATTCACTTGGCCTTGTGGATAGACTAGGAGTTGATTGCATTGAGTGTGTATCTCTTTCGTTTATAATGAATTGCTTTGTCAGTGGTTGTGGTATCAACCCGTGGATGTTTCCTCTTTGAGGTTTTACCACGTAAAAATCTTTGTGTCTTTTTTTGTTTTATATTTCTTTATAAAGTTTCAGTGTATGTCCATAAATTACAAGTATACCCCTGAAAATAGTTTTTTTTTTAAAAAAAAAACCTAGAAGCAAACTTGAAATCATTACTAAATTGAATTATCCAAACTTGAAATAATGGCTAAATTGAAATGACCAAACTTGAAATCATGAATAAATTGAAATGTCCAAACTTGAAATATGGACTAAATTGAAATTAGGCTTAGGTTTTTTTTTTCCCCTTCATTTTCTTCCTCATCTTCTTCCTCGAATTCAAATTAGGGTTAGGTTTTTTGTTTCTCTTTTTTGCAAACCACATTGCCGGCACACCTAGCCGCAGGACGATGCCTGGTCGTCGCTCGAACCAGTGTCGAACGAACGAATGGCGCACGACCCCCATAGTGGCATCGCTTGGTCGTCGCACGAACCAGTGGTGGGCTGTGCTTGACGAACCACGGCGCCACTAGTTCGTGAGGTCACGCGACAACGTCCGGCGCAACCCGGACAGTTCGGCGACGACTCCGGCGATAGGTGACGACTCCGGCGATGGGCGACGGGATGGAGAGGAGAAAAGAGAGAGAGGAGATCGGGGAGAGAGATGAGAGGAGAGAGAAAGAAAAGAGAGAGAGTGTTTTGGGGATGGTATTTATATGAGGGATTTTCGGTAATTTCTCAAAAACATGGTTATTAACAATTAAAACTTTGTTTGTAGTTAAAAACGAATTTCCCATAATATATGTGGTCATTTTTGTCAATTTCCACATTTAAAAAAACCTAATTTGTGAAGAATGGAAATTGGGGAAGAAGGGCATGATTTCAAGTTTGACATATTTCATTTTAGGCATGATTTCAAGTTCCACATTTCATTTTAGGCATGATTTCAAGTTTCAACATTCAAGTTTTAACCATGATTTCAAGTTTGAGGGTTTTTTTTTTTAAAAAAAAAAAAAAACTAATTTTAGGGGTACTCTTGTAATTTACGGACATACACTGATTTTTTTTTTTTAAAAGTGGTTATTAACAATTAAAGTTTCAAAAGTGGTTACTAACAAAAGTTTAATATTTCCAATGGTTAGTTTTAGTTTTCTCTCATTCATGATTGTAGAACCAACAATTTATGTACACAAAATATTACCTTAAATAATCATTAAATAATGTTTATTTTGTGTTCATTCATTCACCAAATAGTTGAAATATAAATAGTGAATGTGAATTTATTCATGATCCTAACCAACCAGAAAGAAGAAAAATGTGAAATAATTTTTTAAAGAGTGGTGCTATTGGCACACCCCCTGCAATCTATTTATGCCCCACTTTTTAAAATTTTGATTTAATTAAATAAAGTTAAATGTTTTTATTAATTTTTTTGATTTATTTCCAAAACTATCCTTTTTACTTATTTTTCAAACTTAATACACCCCATCTCTCTATCTCTGATATCTTTATACGTCTCTCTCTCATTTCCATTAAACGATTTATTTTTTCTCCCTTATTTTTTTGGGTGTTTTTCTGTTCCAAACGAACTGATAAGTGCATAAGTGAGCCCTTTTTGAATCTCTTGATACAAATGCATTTCTGGTGCCTATGGTTGATTTCCCTTTTCAAGAATTGTAAAGGGATAGCATAATATCAGTACACAATTGGTCCGTAGAGCTATGCAGACAATAAGATATATGATCAATACACGAAATTAGAAGTAGATGTCCCCAAGGATCTGATTTCTATGTAACGAGCATTTTAACTTCCATTTTATAAATGAATCCCAAAGCACACCCAGATAAACATGACCTCCTGAAAGTATAATTCCTATGTTTTTGCAGGCTCGCCAGGCTGGATTCTTTTGAAATTGTCTGATAAAACAGCAGCAAGGCCTATGGCTCCACCAGGTTCTACTGCAACCTTTAGAATCTCATAACAGAGTCTTATGGCTTCAATTATCTCATTATCTTCCACTGTTATAACATCATCAACAAGATCTCGTACTACAAAATTTTAGGGTTTAAGAGTTAATATTTTTTTTTTCAAGGTACAGATTAATTTATATTTTTTTTGGAAAAGAAATGTGGGGTTTTAATAGATTTACTTAGTAGAAGATTTTTTTTCCTTAAATTGTATGTCTCTTTAAGTAATTTTGATAAAAGAAAAAAAGAATACTACATAATTAAAAAAGTAGGGCACAAATAGTCCGGTAGGGGGTGTGTCAATAGCACCACTCTTTTTTAAATAAATAAAAAAGTTTGTCTTTAAATAAGTTGTATCTTATTAAAAGATAAAAACGTCAATAAAAATTAAAGGAATTAAAATATTACGGATTTTGAGTCATATATAAACTTAAAATTAATATATTTATATATAAAATGGATATACATATATATGATTTATTTAAAATAATAAATAAAGATTAACTTAGAGATTCTTGTGGAAAATATAGAATAGTTTTTAAGAAATAAGATAAATGTAATGAATATAGCACCAATTACACTAGAAAATAAATGTATGAATAAAGAAAAAGAAAATAATAGAAATTAAGGAGTTATAAGGATAAAAAATATAAAATTAATTAAATTATAAATCCAACATCATTACACAAACTAATTAAGTGAAGTTTTGAAATCTAGGTGGGGTACGTATTCTTCATTGGGTTCACCTCTAAGGGGCCACTACTGTTGGGACCGGTAGCTGCGCATATTCAAGATTAACTCTTGGTTTCTTCGGGGACCGGTGCTGCTACCGTTGGGACTGCTACTGTTGGTGGTGTTCCTCTGTTACAGCCCCGCCATCTATAGTGATCTATCGCGTGCAGATGTTGTTTGGTTTCCTCCAACATTTCAAACTTCTCAATGAAATTTGTCATTTTCTGTTGTTACAAATTCATGATTGTAGAACCAACGATTTATATACACAATACTTAAAAGTTACATTAAATAATCATTCTCATAATGTTTATTTTGTGTTCATTCATTCACCAAATAGTTGAAATATAAATAGTGAATGTGAATTTATTCATGATCCTAACCAACCAGAAAGAAGAAAAATGTGAAATAATTTTTTAAATAAAAAAGAAAAGGTTTGTCATGAAACAATTATGAATATATCAGATTTGATATATAAAATAAGTTGTATCTTATCAAAAACGTCAATAAAAATTAAAGGAATTAAAATTATTATAGATTTTTGAGTCATATATAAACTTAAAATTAATATATTTATATATAGGCTCATTCTTGAGTGTAACATGACACCATACAATTTTAAAAATAGTATGTGATCACATATGGTTATATGTGATCATAAATATATATAATATTATCGAATATGAATTGCACGTGATCACACAATTAAATTATTGTGATCGCATGTTAGAACATACAATCACATATTAGATGATGTTGTTGTATCAAAGAAGACATGATCACAGTCAAAAAAATTTCGTTGCATCATGTAACGTTGCACCCAAGGGCAACCCATATATATAAAATGGATATATATATATATATATATATATATAACGATTTATTTAAAATAATAATAATAATAATAAGGATTAATTTAGAGATTCTTGTGGAAAATATAGAATAGTTTGTAAGTAATTAATAAGATAAATGTAATGAATATAGCACCAATTACACTAGCCAATGTGGCATAGTGGTAAAAAAGATTGTAAAATAGACATTTGTAAGATAAAGATTAACCAAACTAATTAACTGATCTTTACTTCATGAATTTGCAATCCACTTTAAACAAAGTTTGCATTAAATATTGAGCGATTACCAAATAAGTTCCAATTACTTACAAATATTATTTCTTAATTTCAAATAGGGCAATTACCAAGTTAGCCTTGGATTTTTTTTTTTTTCCTAATTCCATCTTGTTTGTGACTTTTTCATTCTTGACCAAATTGGTCCCCATATTTTTCATATGTACCAAATTAGTCATGGACTTCTTAGAAATATCAGATTAGTCCTTATGGACTGTTAATTCAAATCTTTGACTTTAACAGAAATGATGAAATTACTTTATTAGCCCTATTTTAAATTGAAATGTATATTTTTTATGCAAGATGACTGTTTTACCAATTACATCTCATATTTAAAGTCAAATTCACCCTTAATCACCAATATAATTACAACATAATAAACTAATTAAAAAAATATATTAATTGAACAAACTTATATAAAAATTATTAAGTAAAATAAATATTATGTTCAAAAATAAAAAAATAAAAAAAATTTTAATAAAAAAAAAATAGTTTCTGGAGGCCACACTAACGTCCTTCGATTGTGGAGGACCTCCACCACCCAAAACCCAAATGGTTTAAGTTCATGGAGGAGTCCTCCACGAAGAACTAGCTAGTTCGTGGAAGACCTCTACAACCTAGAACACAGAGTCACAGATCACGATCTAAGTTCAACTTCGTGGAGGAGTTCCTTCATGAAGAAATGGTTCATGGAGGACCTCTATAACCCAGAACCCGACTAGGTCATAATCTGGGTTCAAGTCCATGGATGAGCTCTCCATGAACTGGTTTGTGGAGGGACTAGATCGTGGAAGCGCCTCCACGATCTAGGGATTTGGAACCCAAATCGTGGAGGAGGTTGCCTCCTCCACCAAAGGCCACTAATGGTGGCCTCTGTAATTTTTTCAACTCATTTTTTTTTTTTAATATATATATAAAATCTTCATATATTTAATTTCAACAGACCAATTAAATTGTATAGATATTGATGAAAATGTGTAAAATAAAAAAGACAAATTATATATATATATATATATATATATATATATATATATATGAGTAATTGCATAAACGTCCCAGTTTAGGCATAATTACATAGATATAGAACTTTTGCCTATAATTACACAAATGTCCCCTGCCGTTAGTTGACTTCTGTCAACTTTAACCTTTGACCATAATCTTAAGCAGAAATGATTGAAATAGCCCTAATCACTTATTTTATCTAATATTTTATTATTTTAATATATTAAAACATTAAAAAAAAAAAATCGATGCACTTGGTTTTCTTCCAATTATATTCTTTATTTTCTTTCTTCCATTTTCTTGGATTTTCTCAATCCCCAAACACCAATTTCATCAGCCAAACATTCAATTTCATCACCCATCACACATCAACCTACAAATAATTTTACTTCATCAACCCAATCAAAAACTCATCAACACAAACTATTTTATTTAATCAACAAAATCAAAACCTCAAAATTTAATCAAGTAATTATTTCTAATCTCTAACTGTGTTCTCTACCAACTCTTACAAAAAGAATGAAATTTCCCCCTTTTTTTTCTTGAACAAGTCAATAAAACCCCTGATGCCTCTTCTGGGTCAACCCGGACCACTGATTGCCTCTGGATCCGACAATCTTCTCCTCGTGTCGCTCGATCTTGACGATATGAATCCTTATGACCTTGCCATAACGATCTGGATCTGTGTCCATCTGCATTCCAAGTGGAGCGGTTTGGTCCAGGTTGGGCATTCCTCACTTCTGTCGATCGATGATTTCTCCATTCTGTACTTGGTTGCAAGATTGAAAGAAGAAGAAGATTGAGGCGGAAAAAGATGAAGAAGATCGATATCCAGTTTTTATTTATTTATTTATTTTAAAGGATATGTAGTATTCAAACAAAAATGGAGGATTGCGATTTTCTTGAAATTGATTGAAGATGAAAGTTGCATTGCTTGAAAAATTGTTTTGAATTTGGTTTCTGAAGACTTGTTTTGCATTTGGTATCTGATTTTTTTATTTTATTTTATTTTTTCATTATTATTATTATTATTATTTTTATGAGTGTAAATTTGTTTGTGTTTGGTTTTTGGAAAACTGTGTTGGGAGAAAAATATTAAATTTTTGGTATTTTGATAGTGAGAAAAGTTAAGAAAAAAAAAATGTAAAATAATTTAGAACAAAAATCGATATTTTATTTATTTATTTATTTATTTATTTTTGAGATCTTGAATTCCTAGTCTCCATGAATTCTTTTATTTTGTTTTTTTAAGTTTTCAAAATATATTCATTATATCCATTTGGATGGAGATCTAATCTTCACCATCAATTTATTATAATTTTTTTTTATTGATTTGTTATTTAAATAATTATTAACTGAAATGGACAAATTTACCCTTAAGCCGTTAACTTCTATCGGAGGATAACAGATAGTAGGGGACGTTTGTGCAATTACAGGCAAAAGTTCCATATCCATGTAATTATGCCTAAACTTGAGGGAAATTTTTGCAATTACTCCATATATATTTAAATTTTTAGCTTTGATTTTAATTTACACAAGTTAAAAAGACTAAAATAATCCTTGACTGTTAAGTTTGAACTAACTGAAAGTTAACAAAAGGACTAATTTGGTACTTGTGAAAAAGTTTGGGACCAATTTGGTCAGTTTTATAAAGGTCGCAAACTACTTGTAATTTTAAAAATTATATTTTAATTCAAATCCATTAAAAGACTAACACATGTACAATGTTTGACATGCAAAAAGACAAATAATTGGTGAGTTTGTTTGTTTGTTTGTTTGTTTGTTTGTTTTTTTTTAATGTTTTTAATTATTTTAATAAATTTTATTTAAAATTTTAATATTATTTTATTATAATTTTATATTAATTTATGGGAAATATAATTTTTTATTACCTATAACTTTAAATAAATTTGTTTTCAAATTATTATTATTATTTATTACAATTAAAGTCTTTTTATCTTAATTAATTTTAATCAAAATATGATTAATCAAGGGTATTATTATACTTTCACAAATTCTTTTAAAATCAAACGTTACTTTCAAATCTTCCAATCCTTCAACTCAAGATATCAATGCGGCAAAAAAGGGGATCACTGCTAGGTTGGGTGTTGAGCAGAGAAACAGCCTAGATGCAGCTTTTACCGTAGAGGAAGTGAGAATTGCTGTGTTTGAAATGAATCCAACCAAAGCCCCCGGCGCGGAAGGATTTCATGCAGTGTTTTTTCAAAAGTTTTGGAGTATCATTGGTGAGGACTTCTCTAGGGTGTGTCTTCAGGTGCTAAGTGGAGCTTCTTCAATAAAAGAATTCAATTTTACCAATGTTGCTCTGATTCCAAAAAATCAGTATCCCATATCCCCGAAGGATTTCCGGCCCATATCCTTGTGCAATGTTATGTACAAGACTGTTGCAAAGGTATTGGCTTCGAGACTTAAGAATTTTCTCCCTGATCTGGTTTCCCCCACCCAATCAGCCTTTGTTCCTGGAAGGCAGATATTTGATAATGTCCTAGTGGCATTCGAATATCTCCACTCCATTTCTCGTAGGAAGCTGGGTAAAAGAGGTATGATGGCTCTTAAATTAGATATGAGTAAAGCATATGATATAGGTATTATGACCAGAATGAATTTTCCTACTGCCTGGATTAAACTAGTTATGGATTGTGTTTCCTCCACCAGTCTGTCTTTCCTCCTAAATGGTTGTTCCGTGTGCAACCTAACCCCTTCCAGAGGTCTGAGACAAGGGTGTCCTCTCTCACCTTACCTATTCCTTTTATGTGCAGAAGCGCTTTCCAGCCTCATTTCCAGCTCTGAAAGGAATGGCTATGGGATGGGTATTAAGTGTTGTAGAGGGGCCCCTCTGATTAGCCACATGTTTTTTGCGGATGACAGTATGCTGTTCTGTAGAGCTTCTATGGAAAGTAGTCAGTGTATTAGAAAGCTGTTGGAGGTCTATGAAAGTGGTTCCGGTTAAAAGATAAATCTTCAGAAGTCTGGCATAACTTTTAGTCCAAATGTTAGCTCGAATTCTATGGCTGAAATCAAACACTATTTGGGGATTATGGACCATAATAGCCAGGATCGATATTTGGGGCTTCCAACCATGGTGGGTCGGAACAAAAAAAGGCTGTTTAACGACATAAAAGAGCTGGTGTGGAAAAAGATCAGAGGCTGGAATGGTAGCTTCTTTTCGTTTGGCGGAAAAGAAATCCTTATCAAAGTTGTAGCCCAAGCAGTCCCTACCTACTCGATGAGCCTTTTCAAGCTCCCAGTGGGCTTGTGTAATGATCTGAGTTCTATGATGTCAAAATTCTAGTGGTGTTCCAGAGGGGGGAAAAGAAAGATCAGTTGGGTAAGATGGGAGAGGTTATGTCGGCCTAAAAGCTAAGGTGGTCTAGGGTTTAAAGACCTTCCGGCTTTTAACCAATCCCTATTGGCCAAGCAAGCTTGGAGGGTCCTAAATGGCCTGAATACTCTTGCTGCCCGTATCTTGAAAGCAAAGTACTTCAGCAAAAGTGATTTTCTATCGGCCTCTGTCAAGTCGGGGTGCTTCCACATTTGGCGAAGTTTGATTTGGGGTCGATTGCTGCTTTCCAAGGGCCTTAAGTGGGGAGTCGGGAATGGTAACTGATGCAGTAAAATCCGTGTTCAATTTACTAAGAAAGTTCATTTACTGGGATCGGCGATTTTATCGGTCAAAACCAATTAATCTAGCAAAAGGTTACTCTAAATGCGAAAACTAAATTGCATAATGCTTTTCTTTGGAAGATTGTTTAACTCTAAAATTAACCTAAATTATGACTACTTGAACTAAAAACTAAAATCAATTAAAATCAAATCAAAGAATAATCAAATCAAAGAATGAATATATGGAGAGAAATACTAGGGAATCGATGCACCTTTCTTAGACACTCAATGCTCACAATCAGTCTCGTTAAACACTTCAATCCAGTTACGGGCTTGTTTTCAAGATAATTCAATTAGGTTCGAAGATCCTTTCCAATACTCGCACACGGTCATGCAACGAATACGGATTAATGATCTAGGGTTCTTCCTACTACTCACACACGGTCATGTAATGAGCAATTGTCAAAACCCATATTTTACACAAAACTCTAAGCCAAATTAACATAGTACGGTCATGTATATAGCAATTTTCCTGTTTATTAAGCTTTTGATTCAGATTTAAATGGAACGGTCATCCACACCTAAACCCTAATCTCATAGATAAACTAAACTACAAAACTCAAATCACTTGCGGTCACAACATAATCAGAGAAAGTAGAATAGAGCAATTAATTCAATAAACAAAACGAAACCAAATTGATTAACAAAAGATAGACTAATTGTTCACATAGAGTTATCCAAAATCGGTTATATCATCCCTTAGTTATAGGTTTAGTTACACATCAATGGAGAGAACAAAAACATTGAAGAGAAGAAGAGAAAACCCATGATGGTGAGATGCTCTTGTCTTGAAGTCTTCGTCGTCTTCTTGTTTCCAATAATCCTCAATTGATGGAGCTTATGGTAGAATGAATGAATGGAATGGGTATCGTTCCCTTTCTGTGTTGTGTGTCCTCTCTTTTATATTCTCTTACGGCCCCCTTATATTTTCCTTTTTATTAGGTCTTCTGACTTGGCTCGAGGAACTGAAAAGGCGGGTCACCTCTGCCCGTGCCGCTGGGTAGGCACTTGCATGGGCAGCGGAAAATCAGGCACGTACACACTGCTTTGACTCGTTGGGTAGACCGTTGGTGGTGCACTTGCACGCTGAGCGGCATAGGCCGCGGAAAATAGCAATTTTTGCCTCTTCTTCAACTTTTGACTCCATCTTCTCCCAAATGAGATCCGATCACTACTTCCATGGTAAGCAACCTACAAAGGCTCAACAAACACATAAACCCACCAAAAGGACCCAAGAAACAAGCAAACACAAAGGAAACACGGGCGAAATATAAGCATAGAATTAGACTGATCAAATACCCCCAAACCTATCATTTGCTCGTCCTCGAGCAAAACCTAACATTCCTAAACTGAAAAGAAAACTAAATCCTAACAAAGCCACTTTCGTAGGGAACGCGATAGCATTGAGCACATGCTACAAGCCTTTAAACCTGTAGATGTCCCTAGAAGGAGGAGTGTTGTCTCCTGAGGGTTCTCAGCTATGACACCCACAAACATATCCCACAAACCAATCATTCGAGATGCAATCGATTAATGCCCAGACTGAAACAATGCATGCGAACGCCAATAGGTAAAGACTAACATCAAGTCACAAATTTGAAAGCATTGCTCAGTTTTAATTAAAAGCCCAAGCTCAAGATATTCTAGCATCAAAAACACTTTCGCCGAATGCCATCGATGTAATTCGCCTCGACTCTAAGCCTCACCAGATATCGCTCATATTTCACACAGAACCTAAGCAAATACACTCATCAAGCATATGCGAAAGAAGTTAAGCATAAGAAAATTCAAATTATAATCGCATATGAATATATCATTAAAAGAACGCTTGATTTGTATGCAAAGATCTCATGAAAAGAATCGAATCATTATGAGCAAGATAAACACACACTTCACTTCTACTTTCATGGCAAGGATAACCAGCAGATCAATTAGACTTTTCATTAGGTTGTAATGGGGCTATTGGGTAAAGGTTAGAAAGGAACGGGATGTAGGAGTTCAAAAACCTAGGATCATTCAGTGAGAGCCTTCAGTTACCTTTACGGCTTGGCACAAGCTCTTAGGTCTTCATTTACCTCCTTTGTAAGTGGAATAATGCCACTCACCATTCATTAATGTCCCCTTAATTCACCATTCTCTTTTGCCCACTCCTTCGAGAGTAGATACAACACTTAAATCCTTTGACATGTTGTGTTCCTTAGATTCTTTCTCTGGCACACGCAACTCACCATTCATTTTGGTGGCAAAACTTTTTTTTTTTTTTTAAGATAAACTACAGATATAATATTACAAAACCAGACAACCTTTCCTCTTTCATTTGGATTGAATGCAGCTCATTCTTTATTTGACTCATATCAACTTCGCACAACTTCTTATGCGAACTCTTCAACCTTCTTCACAATCTCAAAGCATGTTCCCAAGTTAACAGGTATGGCTATAATATGGCTTACATGGGTTACAGTAAATGTGGTGAAGAAAGAAAAGGCAACTCAGTGTTTGGCTTCAAACAGGGCTATGGAGCACACACATAAGGGTAGGGAATATTACAGGCCTTTTAATTAGTTCATACACGCATAGTCTAACATCACTTCCACTGGTTCGACTTACTCAAGATCAAAGATAACATGTGAAATCTTTTTATGATGAATGCTCTATAATGCTCAATGTTCAACCTATAGAGATCAAATCTAAAGCTAGGAACCTACTTGAGTGTTTAAAGAGTAGAAACAAAATAATCCCTCATATATATCATTTATGTACGCACTTTGGCTTAGTGAACTCACAGGGTAGTCTCCACTATTAATCATGACAAACCACTAGGCATCCTATCCACTATCACATCAAGAGCATGTCATAAGTTATGAAAAATGCAATGTAATACTCTAAGTGGCAAGATGTTAGTTTAAACCCAGTGATTTAAGCATATCATTTCAAAGCCACATACCAAAACATCTCATCAAGGTTAATGCAGGAACGACAGACTCAAAACAACGACACACCCCCAAACCTAAACTCGACATTGTCCCCAATGTTGACAATCAAGAACAGACAGGAAGTGAAAGACAAAGAAAAATAAAAGCAAATAAAAGTTCAAAAGAAAATCCATAGCTTGCTAATCTCCTCCATCGTCATCTGATAGCTGTAAGATCTCGGTCCCCTGATCGGAGTCTATTGGGTCATCCTACATCTGCTGCTCATCATCAAAGTGCAAGATCGGGGTCCGCTGGTCAAAGTTCTGCTGCTCGATACCTGATCCACTAGCTGCAAAAGGATCCTGGTCAGGAATAGGGGTCTGAAATGGCACTCCACTCCCACTAGCCACAGAAGACCGGCTAGTCAGCATCCCACGCAGCTCCTCTATGTTTGTCTCGATAGTGTCAAAACGAGTATCTAATCGACCCTCCAATTGCTCGAAGCGCAAATCCATATGAGTCTGCATAGCCTGCAAAAGAGTGGTAAATGGATCACCTCCTGGCTGAGCTCCGCCTAGCTGAGCGGCATGTGGTGCCCTTTGAGGCTGGTCCTGTAAAAGTGCTGCTGCCTCAGCCTCTCTTGCCTCTCGCTCCTCTCGGCGACGTCTTCTCTCCCCATAATTTCCAATAGGAGGAAGGCCCCTAAGGACTAACTATTGGTTCCAGTTCGTCAAGGTCATCATACTCGGGTCATGATTCTCTAACCCTGCATTCACATCAATGCCTGCCTGTCTACAGAAAGCAGTGATCAAACACGGAAAAACTATAGACTGGTCATCGTGCGCACTAGCATCATGAATGGCATTGAAAATCACCCGTCCAATATTGATAGGACCACCTGTCCTCAAACGGAGCAACACACGGGCCTGGTCATAAAAGATCTCTGTACGGTGCTGGGATGGCATCAGTGAGTATGTCAGGAAAAGGTTCCAAAAGGCAACATCGGCATGCATGTCGCGCTGGTATAGCTTCACTAATGTACCCCATTCCTCCTGTCCATCCATCCTAAGGCCTGCAGCCACTCTCCCTCTGTAAGGGTCAAGATTTGCAATATACTCTATCCCTCGACCGTTACTGATAGCCACCTCCGGAGCGTCAAAGTACTGATTAATGGCCTCCGGAGTTATATGAACCTCAACACCCTGCACTAAAACTGGGCCTCCAATCAACAGTCTCTCTGGTACAGCACTAGCATAATACTCCGCCACAATCCCCCTGTTCGGCCTTGGTGGGCGTGTAATATATCCACCCCATCCGCGGTCTGCAACCATCTGTGGAATAGGTGTCTGTACCAAACTCTCAACATCAATTCCCCTCTCAATAATCCAAGGTCGCCTGAGGAAATTGCTAAACCGACTCTTAAAGTCCTTGTGTTGTGCTTGTTTTGGCAATGCCTTCTGTTTCCCCTTATCGGACGTACCGACCCGAGGACGCTTCCCTGTAGCAGTCCTTGCCATCTGCAGATAAAACATGCCAAAATTACACAACATACTTCCACCGAAAATTCGACAGCACTTCGTTTCAAAACTCAGCTCCAAATATGCTTACAATGCCATATAAATCACATGCAACACCAAATAATCACATGCAAGGTTCATCTAAACCCAATCTATCCTTCAAATTCAAGCATGGCAACCATTATTCAACAAAACATTCAAAATCTCTCAAGAACACAGTAATTCAGAATTCCCTAAATAACAAGTAAAACACACCACAATACACTGTATCATGCTTAAATAACCCACTAAGAACAAAACCCATTGGTCTAGTGAATTAGGAATCCGAATTCAAGCACCAACCACTCACAATCTCTTCATGTCTTTGTGTATCAACCAAACTTCATGAGATAACTCCATAGAAAATAAAATAGAAGAGAAGAAACACATACTTTGATGTCGAACTAGGAGAGGCGGAACCTTGGAGAGAATTTGAGAAGAGAAGAAAAGAAAGTGGAGGGAAGAGAGAACAAGAGAAGACGCAGTAGCTATGGGTCAAATGAGACCCACCAGATTGCTCGTCAATTATAAAGAATAGGGCAACTTTTTTACCTACCGCTGATGAGACACGCTGCATGCGCAGCGGTCCGTCTAGCGGTAAGGAGCAATTATGCTTACCTGGAGAGTCCAAACGCACCGTTTCATTTACGTTACCGTTGACCATGCACCAGCAGCATAAGCGGTCAGCCCAGCGAGCCATCCCAGTGCTGTCAACTTTCAAGGACCGCGGCTTGTGCACCTGTCTCTTCAGCGGTATGGGCTGTGAACCATTCCAGTGTTGTCATGTTAGACTGGACCGCTGACCGTGCATGTGTCCCTTAAGCGGCACGGGCAGCGGTAATTCCCAAACGTTGCAGTCCGAACCTGATTCTGACCAAGACAACAAGCACACATAAAGCATATCTGCACACAACTCAACATATCTAGAATTTCCACTACCCCCAAACCTGGATTGAATAATACTCTTCACTAAACATACGACTCACACTAATTACGGACTCAAAGAAATTTAAAGAAAATAAACGAAATAGATAAGAAAAAGAAAATGTTACCTAGGTGGGTTGCCTCCCACCAAGCGCTGTATTTAGCATCTAGGCAAGACGTGTGAGAGCGCTACGGCTCAGTAAGCTCAACATCCTCCATTTGAACGACCTTGTCAAGCTCCATAATGTAAGGTTTTACCCTATGCCCATTGACCTTGAACTTGTCGCCATTCTTCTCGTTTTGCACTTCTACAGCTCCATGGGGAAAAATGTGAGTTACCACGTAAGGTCCAAACCACCTGAACCTCAACTTACCGGGAAACAACTTCAGCCTTGAGTTGAACACCAGCACTTGCATACCTGGACGAAGATCTTTATGCACTATCATCTTGTCATGTATCAACTTAGTCTTCTCCTTGTACAGTTTTGCACTCTCATATGCCTCCAAGCGAAATTCTTCTAGTTCACACAGCTAAAGTTTCCTCTCCTCACCGGCCTTGTCATAATCAAAGTTCAACTTCCTGACTGCCCATAAGGCTCTATGCTCTAGTTCTACTGGGAGGTGACACGCCTTCCCAAAGACCAACCTATATGGACTCATCCCAATAGGCGTCTTGAAAGCTGTCCGGTAGGCCCACAGTGCATCATCTAACTTCAAAGCCCAATCCCTTCGAGTTGAATTTACAGTCTTCTCCAGGATACCCTTTATTTGCCTGTTGCTGACCTCAACCTGTCCTGAAGTCTGTGGGTGGTATGGTGTAGCAACCTTATGCCTTACACCATATTTCTTCAAAAGTGCAGCAAAGGATCTGTTGCAAAAATGCGTACCTCCATCGCTAATGATAGCTCTAGGGGTCCCGAATCTTGCAAATATCATCTCCCTAACAAATTTCACCACAGTTTAACTGTCATTACTCCTTGTGGCCTTCGCTTTTACCCATTTGGACACATAATCAACTGATACTAAGATGTAACTATAACCACAAGATGGTGGGAATGGTCCCATGAAATCGATGCCCCATACGTCAAAAAGCTCTATCACCAAATTCCCAGATAAGGGCATCTCATTTCGCTTACTTATACTCCCTGTACGTTGACATCTGTCGCATGCCACACAAAACCGGACTGCATCCTTGTGTAATGATTCCCAGAAGAATCCAGATTACAACACTTTCAAAACTGTCTTTCTTGCACCAAAATGTCCTCCACATTGTAGCTCATGACAAAATTTCAGAACGTCTCTCTGCTCTGACTCAGGAACACATCTTCTTATCACAGAATTAGGACCATGAGTGTATAAATAAGGGTCATCCCAAAAGTATTTTTTCGCTCTTGAAATGAACCTTTGTCTTCCTTGTGAGTTCAACTCATCCGGGATTACTCCACTTACCAAATAGTTAACCAAATCAGCATACCATGGTTCACTATCTTTCACAGCCAACAATTGTTCATCCGGGAACTTCTCATGCAATGGTAATTTGTCTACTTCATCCGGATTTTCCTGTACTAACCTGCTTAGATGATCAGCAACCACGTTCTCACTACCCCTCTTGTCTCGTATTTCCAAATCAAATTCTTGTAGCAGGAGGATCCACCGAATCAATCTAGGTTTGGCATCCTTTTTCTGAAGAAGATAACGAAGGGCTGCATGGTATGAATATACAATGACTTTGGCGCCCACCAAGTAAGTTCGTAATTTCTCCAATGCAAAGACTACTGCGAGAAGCTCCTTCTCAGTTGTTGAGTAGTTCAATTGAGCGTCATTTAAGGTTCAAGAAGCATAGTATATTGCGTGCGGAACCTTATCTACCCGCTGCCCCAAAACTGCTCCGATGGCATAATCCGAAGCGTCACACATCAATTCAAAGGGCAATTCCCAATTAGGTGGAATTATTACTGGTGCGGTGGTCAATGCACTCTTCAAAGTGTTAAAAGATACCATGCACTCTTCAGTCACCTCAAACTCAGTTTCTTTTTGTAGAAGCAAACATAAGGGCCTTGTTATCTTCGAAAAGTCCTTTATAAATCTTCTGTAAAAACCCGCATGCCCAAGAAACGACCTCACATCCTTCACAGATTTTGGAGGCTGTAAACTACTGATCACCTCCACCTTGGCTTTGTCCACTTCAATTCCTCTCCTTGAAATCACATGCCCAAGAACGATCCCTTGTTGTACCATGAAGTGGCATTTTTCCCAGTTCAACACCAAGTTGTTCTTTTCGCATCTCTTAAGGACTAAAGTAAGGTTGTTCAAACACAAATCAAATGAATCCCCGAACACTGAGAAGTCATCCATGAATACCTCAATGATCTCTTCCAACATATCTGAAAATATTGACATCATGCACCTCTGAAAAGTACCTGGTGCATTGCAGAGACAGAATGGCATCCTTCTGTATGCGAACGTCCCAAATAGACAAGTGAAAGTAGTTTTTTCTTGATCTTCTGGTGCGATAGCTATCTGATTGTAACCTGAGTACCCGTCGAGGAAACAATAGTGACTGTGCCCTGCCAATCGCTCAAGCATCTGATCTATGAATGGAAGAGGGAAGTGGTCTTTTCTAGTAGCAGTGTTCAGCTTCCTGTAGTCGATATACACCCTCCATCCTGTCTGAAGCCTCTGTGGAACTAACTCATTCTGCTCATTACGAACCACAGTAATACCTGATTTCTTAGGAACCACGTGAATCGGGCTGACCCACTTACTGTCTGATATGGGATAAATTATCCCCACTTGTAAAAGTTTCAGGATCTCTTTCTTCACGACCTCTTTCATTATCGGATTTAATCTCCTTTGGGCCTCTCTCGAAGGTCTTGAATCTTCTTTGAGAAATATCTTGTGCATGCAAATTGTTGGACTGATTCCCTTGATATCTTCAATTGACCATCCTATAGCTGACTTGTGTTTCTGAAGAACCCCAATGAGCCTTTCTTCCTCATTACTCTGCAATTTTGAAGCAACAATTACCGGGTATGTTTCATTCTCACCTAGACACACATACTTCAGAGTTGTTGGTAACTCCTTGAGTTCCAACTTTGGTGGTGGATCATTGGCAAAATTGACCGTTGAAACTTGAAAATCTTCAACCTCTTCTTCAGCTAGTTCAGAACTATCTTTAGTCTTGTCGTCTTGATCATCCCAATCCCAATCTTCCAAATCCTCATCCTTGAATACTCTATCAACCCCAGGGTCTAAGACCTCGATGAATGAACAATCATCAGCTCCGGCGGGATATGACGATGCTTCAAAAAGTTTGAACTCCACTGTCTCATCTAACACTGTCATTGAAAGTTTTCCATTCTGCACATCAATAAATGTCTTTGCTGTTGCCATGAACGGTCTACCCAGAAGAACAGGTCTCATGTTAGTCTCTTTACTCACATCCTCCATGTCTAATACCACAAAATCAGCTGGAATAATAAGTTTCCCAACTTGGACCAGTACATCTTCAACATTCCCTCTCGAATATCTTACTGAACCATCTGCTAACAAAAGTGACATTGTTGTAGGCTTCAACTCATTCAACCCTAACTGCTTGTAAATGGAATAAGGCATCAGATTAATACTGGCCCCTATGTCTAGCATTGCCCTTTTAAGCTGGGTACCTCCAACTGTTATATTGATGCAGAAACTGCCCGGATCTTTCAGTTTAGGAGGAAGTTCCTTTTGCAAAACTGCACTAGCACTGCCTGCTATGTATTCCTGATGATTCGGCCCAAACTTCTGCCTGTTGGTGTGAAGGCTTTTGAAAATTTTTGCATATGCAGGCATCTTTTCTATCATCTCAAGTAAAGGCAAGTTCACATGTACCTTGGAAAGAACATCAAAAATCTCTTTGAAAGCCTTACTTAGTTTGTCCCTTTTAAGTCTTCCAGGAAAAGGAATTGGTGGAACATATGGAGGGGGTGGAACGTAAGGGTCTGATGACTTGTGTAAAACTGAGGTCTTCTTTGGTGTAGACTCTACCACTATCTCTTTTTCTACTCTAGCCTCCTTCCCACTCACCTCTTATGATCCCCTGGTGTCCTTCTTCTTTCTCCCATTAACAACCTCAGTGTCTAAAACTCGCCCACTTCTCAACACAGTCAATGCCTTGGCTTGCTCTGATTGACTAGGAAACCTTCCGGGTTCATTCTTGCGAACTGCGTCGACTATTTGCCCCATCTGTGTCTCTAAATTTTTAATGGACGACTCAACATTGTTTAATCTCTATTTTGTGTTACGTGAGAGACGCTCTGTATTCTCAGCAAGGGATGTCACAATATCCTCTAAGGATCTCTTCTTCGGCTGATAGGGGGTACTGTCTCTATTTGCAGCATTGTTCCATTGTTGAGGTTGACTGTTGGAACCTTGGCCTTGGTAATTTCCTCTGTTGTACCCTCTTTGATTTGTTCCCTGAGTGTTCTGTTGAATGAGCTGATGACTATTCAGAGCAGTGTTTGGATCAAAATAGGATAGATTCGAGTGGTTACGCCATCCAGAATTGTAGGTGTTCGAGTAAGGATCATTCCTCCCTTTTTGGTAATTGAAAGCTTGAACCTCCTCTGTCTCAAATGGTATCCCGTCTCCATCTTGAACTGAGTTCACCCCTCCTTGCTGTTGATTCCTATTCAAGTTCTGGGCTATCATAGCCTGTACTTGCTTAGCTAGGTTTGCCATCTAAATTTCTATCCCAGTCGTATGATTGACCTCATACTTTCCTCCCTTTCTGACAGTTGAACTTCTATGCTGGGAGTTTAGAGCCACAGTTTCATAGATCTCAGTAATCTCTAGAGCAGATCTCCTGGTGATGATACCCCCACAAGCGTTGTCAACAATGGCTTGTGTAAAAGGCGTCAATCCATCATAAAACGTGCGGACTTTGTACTCTTCTGTCACCATGTGAGGAGGAATTTGATCTGACAGCTCCTTATATCGCAACCAAGCCTCATGGAATGACTCACCATCTTCTTCACCGAAACTAGCTATCTTGATCCGGATTTCTTTTGCTTTTGAAGCAGGGAAAAATCTGTTGAAAAATGCAGTGCATACGTCAACCCATGATGTCAAAGATCTTGCCCTTAGTGAATTGTACCACTTGATACCCTTATCCTTCAAGCAATACCGAAAACACCTCATCCTTAACTGCTCTTCTGTCAATCGGCCTATCGGGAAATGCTCTACAACACCTTGATATTCCTTCATAAACTGGAGGCAGTCTTCTGTTGCCAAACCGTGAAAAGATGGCAATGCATTTAAGTGCATACTCCTTAACTCATAACTGCTGGCTACAGCATCTAACACAATTGGCTGTGGTTGGTTGCCCAGCATCGGTTGTCCGGACTCTCTCATAATTCTGATGTCATCTTCTAGTGCACGTCTTGGAGAACCAGGTGGGTTATCTCTAATTTCCTGTCTATTTTGAACACCATGTTCATCATGAACCTCTCTTTCAGCCTGAATAATCCGGTCACGTTGCTCACCTCGATCACCCATTTCTTCAACTAAAGGATCTAACTCTTCAAACTGTCTAGCAACCCGGCCTACTCGGTCAATCTCGTCGTTAGCAGGGATCAGAATACCTCCAAGCGAACGACGTCCATTCATACACCTGTAAAACCTGAAACACCAAAAACACAACTACCACGAAGTAAGATGAAACAAGAGAATAACTAAAAACTAAAATAAAATCTAATGACACACACTACCTAACCTAAACTAACTAGATTCAACTAATAGAATCTATACCAATCCCCGGCAGCAGAGCCAAAATTGATGCAGTAAAATCTGTGTTCAATTTACTAAGAAAGTTCGTTCACTGGGATCGGCGATTTTATCGGTCAAAACCAATTAATCTAGCAAAAGGTTACTCTAAATGCGAAAACTAAATTGCATAATGCTTTTCTTTGGAAGATTGTTTAACTCTAAAATTAACCTAAATTATGACTACTTGAACTAAAAACTAAAATCAATTAAAATCAAATCAAAGAATAATCAAATCAAAGAATGAATATATGGAGAGAAATACTAGGGAATCGATGCACCTTTCTTAGACACTCAATGCTCACAATCAGTCTCGTTAAACACTTCAATCCAGTTACGGGCTTGTTTTCAAGATAATTCAATTAGGTTCGAAGATCCTTTCCAATACTCGCACATGGTCATGCAACGAATACAAATTAATGATCTAGGATTCTTCCTACTACTCACACACGGTCATGTAATGAGCAATTGTCAAAACCCATATTTTACACAAAACTCTAAGCCAAATTAACATAGCACGGTCATGCATATAGCAATTTTCCTGTTTATTAAGGGGCCGTTTGGTAACGTTTTCGTTTTTCAGTTTTTGTTTTCTTGTAATCTGAAGTTTTCGAAAAACTGATTTTTGGATTTTTTGAATTCGAAAACGCGTTTGGTAGCAATGGTTGAAAACGATATTCGGAGAATCAAAACATAAAAAACATGTTTGGTATAATATTTTTAAAATCATTTTTAAAAGATTAATATTATAAATAATGTAAAAGTGATATTAAAATAATTAAAAATTAAAACTAAAAAAATTAAAATTAAATAATAAAAAAATTTAATTTTCATCATCAAACCTATCAAAATCATCATCATCCTTTTGGTATAGATCCATGAAGATCTAAAAGATGGATTTGGTTTGAGTAAATTTTATTGCTAAAAAAAAGTTTTCAAGAATACTGAAAACAACAAATTGTTGTTCTCAGTGTTCTCAATTTTTTGTTCATTAAAACTGAAAACTGTTCTCAATGTTTTATAAAACAGTTTTTTGAAATCGTCCCACCAAACGCGTTTTTCCAATTTTTGTGACTCAAAAAACAAAAAACAGTTTTTGAAAACGTTAACAAACGCGCCCTAAGCTTTTGATTCAGATTTAAATGGAACGGTCATCCATACCTAAACCCTAATCTCATAGATAAACTAAACTACAAAACTCAAATCACTTGCGGTCACAACATAATCAGAGAAAGTAGAATAGAGCAATTAATTCAATAAACAAAACGAAACCAAATTGATTAACAAAAGATAGACTAATTGTTCACATAGAGTTATCCAAAATCGGTTACATCATCCCCTAGTTATAGGTTTAGTTACACATCAATGGAGAGAACAAAAACATAGAAGAGAAGAAGAGAAAACCCATGATGGTGAGATGCTCTTGTCTTGAAGTCTCCGTCGTCTTCTTGTTTCCAATAATCCTCAATTGATGGAGCTTATGGTAGAATGAATGAATGGAATGGGTATCGTTCCCTTTCTGTGTTGTGTGTCCTCTCTTTTATATTCTCTTACGGCCCCCTTATATTTTCCTTTTTATTAGGTCTTCTGACCTGGCTCGAGGAACTGAAAAGGCGGGTCACCGTTGCCCGTGCCGCTGGGTAGGCACTTGCATGGGCAGCGGAAAATCAGGCACGCACACACTGCTTTGACTCGCTGGGTAGACCGCTGGTGGTGCACTTGCACGCTGAGCGGCATAGGCCGCGGAAAATAGCAATTTTTGCCTCTTCTTCAACTTTTGACTCCATCTTCTCCCAAATGAGATCCGATCACTACTTCCATGGTAAGCAACCTACAAAGGCTCAACAAACACATAAACCCACCAAAAGGACCCAAGAAACAAGCAAACACAAAGGAAAAACAGGCGAAATATAAGCATAGAATTAGACTGATCAGTAACTCTATAAGGGTGTTCAGTGACCTATGGATCCCTCGCCCCTCTTCATTCAAACCAATTACACCAGCCCCTACCCTTGATTTTCCTGTGTCTGACCTTATTGATTTCAACCGCAAGAGATGGGGTGTGGAGAAAATAGAAAGGAGTTTGTTTCCTATTGACAAGGACATCATCCTCTCCATTCCGATCAGCTAGAAAGGAGTCAGTGATTTTCTCCTATGGCATTTTGACAAGAGAGGTCTGTACACAGTGCAAAGTGGGTATGGGGTGGCTACCGACCAAATCATCTCGGCCTCTGTCTCCAATCGGGGCATGTCATGCAGGTGGTGGAAGTCTTTGTGGAGTCTTAATGTCCGGTTTCGACCCGGTTCGGTTTCGGTTTCGGTTTTTTTTTTTTTTTTTTAAATTTAAATTTGGTTTTTGGTTTTTGGTTTTTTTGGTAAAGCTTGTTTGTATTTTGTAAATTGTAAATTAAATATAAAATCAAAATCTTGACTAATATAAAATCATAAAGTTGTAAATAAAAAAAAAACATTAAACATTTTCATTGATGTATTTAAGTATTTCACAATATTTAAAAGAAAAGAAATTGACATTTATTAATAAATAACAAAAAATTACAAAAAAAAATTACAAAAAATTAGCCTTGAAGGCTTGAATTCAAATATAATATTACAATGTAACAAAGTTAAAATTAAAAATAAAAATTAAAAAAAAAAAAAAAAAAAAAAAAAGCCTTGCACTTAATTTTTTACCACAATTAAGCTGCTTACGTATCCTCCACCAATGTAGAGGAATCAAAGGCCATGTAGTTCTTTTACCTTTAATTAGTTGCTCGGTGTTGGAGGTTGGAAGTTGGAACGGAATCTATTCGCTGCCTTCCGTTCCTGTGGTTTGGTCACCTTCGAAGAAGTCGTTCACTATATCCAGCTGGAGTTCTTGTTGTCTATATTTTGCCTTTGTCCAATCATCAACACATGCCTGGATTTCAAGTGATTGTGGAGACATAGCCGACCGTCTTGGGTCCAAAATATTTCCACCTGCACTAAATTCTTGTTCCACAGCAACTGTAGAAACCAGCGTTCCAAGAATTTGTTTGGCAATAATAGCCAAAATTGGATATTCCTGTTGATTACTCTTCCACCAAACCTGGAGATCAAATCCTTCATCTGGAAATATATGATTGGCTTCTAAATATCGGTCAAGCTCAGAGGCAGATGAGGATGAAGAAGATGTTCGTAATTTTTTGGATCTTTGGGAAAAAAGTCGATCCCTCAAACCCCTTAATTGAAATTTTGCAGAAGAACTACTACTACCACCAGATGTGGGTTGGGGTTGTGAAACCGGCACGTTGAAAGACTGACCATACATTCTAACATAATAATTGTATAATTCATAAAGCAAAGTTTTAACGGAAGCACATAACTGAAGAATATCAACCTCTAAATTTAAAGATTTGTAATAATTGTCTAAATAATCCTGCAAACAATCTAATTTAAAGCGTGGATCAAAACACGGTGCAAGCAAGTAAATCTTTGGAATCTCCCCATAATACGAAACCCATTTTGTTTTCATGGCAGCAACACATGGACTCAATTGAACATCAAATCTACAATCATTAAATGCACCAGCAATATTAACACTTTGAGTAAGAAATAAATGAGTAGTGGGATAGTGTAAGGTTGATAATTAGTGTTGGCAGTAATTCCATATAAAATCGTGTTTATCTTGTAATGTTTAGTGGTTAGTAATTGAAGAATTTAGAAGACGAAGGACTCTCAACCACAATTCGTTCAAGTAGCCAGCTTTTAAGAGATTCGGGCATTATTGGTCGACAAAGGTATTCAAGGACCTCTTATCTCTTACAAGGCTAGGCACACACTCACACATATCATACTTATGTGTTCCTTCATGATTTAATTTCATTTACATATCACTTTCACACACTTGGCAAAATATGCTCATGCATTCATATTAAGTTAATAAACTTTGTGTTTTGCATTTTCTAGGACTATGTCCGGAAACTAGCATATGTGTGTGTCTTTGTGTTTGTATGTTTCCGTATTTTGTGATTAGGACTTGAACATGTTCTTATTTAATGCCTTATTGAGTTCCGGTCGTTTCGGTTACTCATTCATAAGGTTTCGAGTCCAAACAAGTTGACTATGCTACTTTTCGTTCTCTTTCGTTGAGTTGAATTCATCGATGATTTCCGAGATGATTTCTCAACCGTTTTTCAAAGTTGTATAGTCTTCATCGTGTGTGAGAGAGTCATGGTTCGTAATCCGAAAACGGATTCAAAATTGGAGTTCGGACGCCCAAGATACGGGCCGAAGAACCGAGGGAGCGCGCGAGAGGACAGCCCAGGCCGTGGGCCACTTGGGCTGGCCGTTGGTGAGGCCGTGGGCCCCACGGCCTGGAGCAGCCTCTGCTCCCGTGTGGGCCACGCGCCCCCCACGGCCAGGGGGTGATGTGGCACAACGTGATTGGCTGATGTGGTCCTTCTCTCTCCTCCTATTTCTTCCCTCTCTCTCTCCATTTTGAAATCTAAGAAGAAAAATTTCAGAAATCCCGTAAGCTCTCACTCCAGCTTTTTCAGATTTTCGAAACACCATATCTTCCTCATCCGGAGTCGGATTTGAGTGATTCAAGTTGGAGAGTGTTCGTATTTGAGTCCTCTAACATCTCCAAGTGGTTTGGTGGCTGTTTGATCGTGATTTCTAGTGGTTGAACACTGATTTCCGAACCAGCTGCAGAATCCGAGGTAATGGTCTCAACTTTGGGATATCTTGCTTTTTGACCTTCTATTTGCTTGGGGTTTCTTCTTCTATATCTATGTTTATGTTTGGTAAAAGCTATTGAGAAAGATAGCTTGATTATCATTCTAATTGAAAGTCAATTTGTAAACTAATGTTGACTAGATTCTATGATTCTAGGTTTTACATATGTTTGTGAGTTGTATTGTGATTAGAATGGCATCTTAGGTTGTTTGGAACTTAATTGAATTAATTTTGTGATAAATGACCTTGAGATTTGATTTGATCCTTTGATTGATAAAATCTAGGATTTGTGTATTTGTTTGTGATTTAGAGAATATAGTTTTTGATTGATGTAAATCTCAAATCCTTGCTCTATATTTTTGACTAGTATATTGATTGATTTTAATCTCATATATCTAGCATTTAATTGTATATTGATAGCATCTTGAATTTGTACTTCATGAACATTTTTGTGATTCAAGTGTTGTATATGTGAATGAGACTTTGAGTGTATGTGTTAGGTGTTTCACATGCTTAGGTTTCTATTCTCGTATTTTGCATCTAGACTTGATTACTTGTGATATCACATGTTTAGGTCTAGTTGTGCCATAGAATGTATTGATCACATGTTCTATGTTGTATTGATTGTTTGCATCATTTGCATTCACATGATCACACTAGGAAGTCCTTGTAAAAGGCATGAAGTCTTGGTTAGAGTCGGGGTGACTCGGATAGCCAAGCAAGAAGTCTTGCCTAGAGTCAGGATGACTCGGATAGGTAAGCAAGGAGTCATGGCTAGAGTCGGGAGGACTCGGATAGTCATGCATGGGAGGCTCCCTAGAGGCAAGAGTGCCTTGGATAGGGAGTTGGCTATTGTATTGGTAGGCCTAGGCGTATGGTTAGACATAGACTCTGATAGAGCGGGGTACACGGGAGGTGTATGCACTCTTGAGGAATTTCTAATCTACCATCGATGTTGGTTGTGTGTGGTGTCCAATATATGGTGGTTTCGCATCATTGAGGGATTTCACACTTTCCAATAGGGTTGGGTAGGCTTAGACTTCACTAGGTTGGGTGAGCTAAAGATTGGTCACTTTGTGAATGTTCTATGTTTACTTTCCAATATATATAGTACCCTAATGGTTGTATTTCAACCCGTGGATGTTTCCTCCTTGGAGGTTTTACCACGTTAAAAAATCTCATGTGTCAATTCTTTCTATCTCTCTTTTATATATGTTTATGTGTATGTTTTAATCTTGTGGTACAATATTCACTTGTGATATATTTGGAAGCAAGATTGTGTAAAGTGTGATTTGTAATCAATATTCATTTTGATCATTTTTGTATATACAATTCATTTGTGTAAATATAATTCTCTTATTCTTTGATTCTTTTGTATAGATATATCTAGATTGATATTTGTATATACATTGAACATTAATATTAATACATGTATCTTTTGTTTTTGGTTTTAATATATTTCCTTCATTAACAAGTTGTAGTAGTTTTACTTAGTGTACTTACATTGTAATATTCAAAATACAACTTGTGGAAATTGATCTTAATTGAATATCTTGTATATGAGATACATTGTTTGTTGGTATATGTTTTGTAAGCTAAGGGTGGTGAATTGAGCATACATGTGTTAATTGTTTTTCTCATAACAATCATGTTTAAGGTTAATTTGTTTGCTCACCAAGGTTTTGACATAAGTCACGAAAGAGTTTTTAAAACTAGTGCGTCAACCTATTCACCCCCCCCCCCCCCCCCTCTAGGTTGTTTAGTATAACCTTGTAGGTATTTTCAATTGGTATCAGAGCGGGTCACTTAAAGCAATTAGTGTGATTCGGGATCTACAAGGTTATTTACTATGATAACAACCTTTAGTCTATTTTTGTTTGTAATGGTTGTCCTCCTTTGTTGATTGGGAAAATGTTTGTTTTGTTGAAAATGCTCATAATAGACTTCGCTATGTCTTGTGATGAGCAAGCTTGGTTGGATTGTCAAGAAAGGTTTCTCTTCTCCATGTTTTATATTTGATGGAGTAGTTTCTTCAAACCAAAATTTTCATAAAGTATGAATGAGGTTTATTTTTGAGAAGTTGAAACTTTTAGACCTTTTTGCCATTTATAGTGGTGTAAGTTTTTAAACACCTTGCTCTTTATAAAGATTCAAATATGGCAAAAGAGGCATGAAATAGATTCCAAGCTACTTGTAAAAAAAAAAAAAAGGTTCTTCTTGTTTTATATTTCATTTGTCTAGTAACAATTTTGTTGATAAGCTTGAAAAGCATGTTAGTGTCAAAAGCAAAAAAGAAGAAATTTTCCCGGAGGATAATTAAGCTAGACATGATCACAAGAGTTCAATCTCTTGAGAAGGAAAGAGATAAAGCTTTGAAGGAAGTAGAAGTGAAGAATGAAGTGATCAAATGTCTAGAAGAAAAGACGGTTGAAGTTGCTCTTGTGTTAGATAGTTTAATAAATGTTTTTGCTAATAATGTGTTTTCTTTCTTATAGGAAGCTATTAAAGGCAAGGAAGAGGAGTTGGTGATCATGAAGGCCAAAGAGCTTGGTGATCTTCATGAAGATTCAAGTGACTTAAGCTTTGTAGTTGAGCAAGTTGAGTCTCCTACAACTAAAGGCAAGTCACTAAGGAACAAAAGGACTTCAAAGGCCAATCTTCCAAGGTCAAGCGCAAAATCAAAAAGAGTAAGGAGCCTTCACCGTCGGTAAACTCTCACCCAAATATTAACATCTCCTCATGTATTCCGGTTTGCCAATTTTTGAAATGTTTTAGTGCATACTATATATATATGCCATGAGTATATTAGACATTGCAAACTAGGAAATGAGATGCATGTTAGTGAGATGAGAAAATCTTCTATGTATGTTTCTTGCATGATAACTCTTTGAATTTTGTGCGTGTTAATGATAATCATGTAAGGAATATTGTCAAGAAGATTTGGGTGAATATGAGTGTTTCACATGATCATATGTATAGTCTTGATAATATCTTTGTTGTTGGCAATAATGTTGTGTATAACATGAGAATATCTTTATAGAGAAGATGGTTGATGTTTATCTTCTAGATATTATATTGCCATAAGAAATGATCATGATGGTTTTTGTGTTTGTGCACCCAAGACCAAATGGGTCAAGGGTGAGTGTTCTTACCATTGGTGTAAGTTGCATATGTGAGTTGGCTTTAAGATTAGTGTCTAGTTTTGAGTAACTTAGCTAGCTAGCTTTGTTTCTCTACGACTTTGACATGAACTTAGCTACCTCACAAATTTCATTTTGATAGTCAAAATCCGTTGATTAACTTTTGAGAAGTTGCATATCATGAAATCTATTTGGTGATAATCATGTTAAGACTTTTGGAGAAAGTCATTTTTGTTGTTGTTTGAGTTGAAATGCATGGTCTTTATTCTCTTGGGATGAAACACCAACAACTTGTTGTCATGAGGACAAACAAGCCAAGAGAGCTCATAAAAAGAGCGAAGGCTTTGCATTTGATGAAAAAGCTTGCTTAGGTATTTCAATACCCTAATGCTTGCTTTCTAGCTTTTCATCTTTCGACTCTATGTTTGCATTACATCATGTAGCATGTCATATTATAGAACTAGTATAGCATTCATATGGTTCTTGTTGACATTTGCTCTCTAAAGATCTTTTAGTGATGTGTTCACAATGATCTTATACATGATGCTTGAAATGCTTGTGTGATTGTTGAGTGGCTTGATGAGCAAAACTTAATTTGAATATCAATTTCTTTGAGAGCTACTCACTTGAGAAGTAATGATCTTTAAACAAGTAACTTGTATTGTTTCTAGATCATGCACTTGAGCTTGAAAATCTTATTTTTTTTGAAAAGTGCACTAATGCTTCTCTTATATGTTTTAGTTTTTGAGTATGTGTGGTTGAAAGTATGTAGATTATGGATGCATCTAGAAGCCTATTGCTTAGTACATGATAGATGACCTATGGTATGTATCCATTTTGCTTCGGCACTACATAGTAATCAACGAGCACCCTCATGGAAAGGGCTACACACCTTGGTTGTGAAGCCACCCGATGTAGGAAAGGGCTACGCCATTGTGATGAGTGAAAGCCGCCATGAGGAGTATATGTTTTTGTAAGTAAAATCAAAGAAGTGTTGAAATGAATCATTAAAAAAAAAAAAAAAAAAAAATCTTTGATTCAAGCCTAAAACAAAACAAAAAGGCTTATGGTGTATAGTTGAGAATTGTGAAAAAAGCTCGGGTTGACAAATAGAAACGGGAAAACGAGCCACATGCACACACACGCTCACATGTTGATATCTATTCTTTTAAAGTAAAAAACCGGATGAATATCGGTTTGACCTATTTTTGGAAATGCTTTAGATGGATAGGTGTGGAAATTATTTGCATGTTGATGTCACAATTACTCCTATTATATATGTGAGAAGCATTCACACACACACACACACACACATATTTTGCTTATGTGCTTGATTCATTAGCAATGTGAGAATATTTTTGAGAGATTAATGAAAATCTATGATTCTCTCTTGGACTTTGAAAAGTGATGAAATATTTTCTCTAATTGCTTGAATGTGTGATTGTGTGGATCTCGTTGTGAACAATACTCTATCTTGATCTTAGATAGAGCACTTATCAAGGGGGAGCATAGTATGCTAGACTTTGTTCTCTTTTATGATATGTTCACATGCTTCGAGTTGATTCATAATCCCTTGTGAACAAATCTACTTTGTGATAATATGTGAAGCATATGTTTATGGGGAGCTTAGTTTATTCAACTTTGCTTTATATACGATTTGTTTACTTAATATCTCGTTCTTTATCTCTTGTATCATTTGTGTATTCCTTGAAAAAAAAAAAGGGGGAAAAATGTATACCTCACCATGTGTGGAGAAATGTTCCAAATGTGAGAGTATTGTTTCTCTTTGTGCTTAATTGAGATTTTGTCTTAAGGGGGAGAATTCTTGTCTTAAAGAGGAGAAAAGAATTCTTGCTTAATAAGGTTAAGGAGCTTAGGAAGAGCTTTAAATATAACATTTATTTGAGATAAAGCATTTGTTTGAGATAAGGGAAGTTATTGTTTGTTTGGCATATTTTGTTTTAATATGATGAATCTTGAAGATGTTATTTCATATGTCTTGATATGCATGATAATTCTTCATAATGATATATGCCTTTGTATGTTTGATCACAATTAATGCATGAATCTTTTTGTAATAATTGTATGATTGTGTTTGCAATCACCTTCTCCTTGTTTGGGGTAGTATAGTAGTTGAGATTGCAATCAATTTCTTCATTTTTGAGGTTGATAAGAGAGTAATTACAATGAATTCCTCATTTTATGGGGCCGATAGTAATTGTAGTTATAATCAATTTAGTTGAGTGTAGTTGCAATGAGTTTCTCTTTGTTTTGGAGTCGATAGTAATTGTGGTTGTAATCAATTCAATTGATTATGGTTGCAAAAAATTCCTCCTTGCTTAGAGTGATAGTAATTGTGGTTGTAATCAATTATATTGCTTGTAGTTGCAAAAAATTCCTCCTTGCTTAGAGTGTTAGTAGTTGTTGTTATAATCAAATCTCTTCTTGAATGGGGTCGAGATGATTGTTGTTGATACCAATTCCTTCATATTTGGGGTTGATATGATTGTTTATGCAATTGTTGAATTTGGTAGAAATGACCAATGTGCTTATAAGTACAATTTATGCATTTGTGATTCATTTTACCTTGATGAGTTTGTTGTGTTGTCTAGATTTGTATAACCTTGCTAGGTTAACATCGATAACAACAAGAATCAAGGGAGAAGATATAACAGCTAAACACAAAGGTGGTTCAATAAGATGCAAAAATCAAGAACTTGGAAGAAAGCATTTCTTCAAGCAAAGCATCCACCTCCATATATGAGGTCATCAAATCGTTCAACGTTCTTTGGTGGCACAAGTTGCTAGCAAAGCTTTTGTGATCTCAAGGTATTTTTTCTCTTTTCCCTTTGGCTTCATTTTATGTCAAAAAGGGGGGGAGAAATATGATATTGTTTTAGCATATCTTCTTTATGTATGTGTTGTGTATTGAACTTCATATGGCATGTTGAATCTTGGCTTAGAATATTTTGATGGATAGTATGTATTAAGGGGGAGCATACTTGATCCATTTGAACTTATATGTTACTATTTTCTTGCCTAAGATTGGATATTGCCATACTTGTTGTCTCTTGGATATTCTTGTGCTTTCAAGTTTATTTTAGGTAATATCAAGAGAAGACCAAGATGAAGTTCAAGACTTGTTGTTTTAATTTGTGTCTATATGTGTAACTCATTGTACTCATTGTGACCAAATTTTCTTTGTAATTGTTTTAGTATATGTTTAGGGGTTTTGACATGGAATTTGCCAAAGGGGGAGATTGTAAGGTTGATAATTAGTGTTGGCATTAATTCCATATAAAATCGTGTTTATCTTGTAATGTTTAGTGGTTAGTAATTGAAGAATTTTGAAGACGAAGGACGTCTCAACCACAATTCGTTCAAGTAGCCGGCTTTTAAGAGATTCGGGCATTATTGGTCGACAAAGGTATTCAAGGACCTCTTATCTCTTACAAGGCTAGGCACACACTCACACATATCATACTTGTGTGTTCCTTCATGATTTAATTTCATTTACATATCACTTTCACACACTTGGCAAAATATGCTCATGCATTCATATTAAGTTAATAAACTTTGTGTTTTGCATTTTCTAGGACTATGTCCGGAAACTAGCATATGTGTGTGTCTTTGTGTTTGTATGTTTCCGTATTTTGTGTTTAGGACTTGACCATGTTCTTATTTAATGCCTTATTGAGTTCCGGTCGTTTCGGTTACTCATTCATAAGGTTTCGAGTCCAAACAAGTTGACTATGCTACTTTTCGTTCTCTTTCGTTGAGTTGAATTCATCGATGATTTCCGAGATGATTTCTCAACCGTTTTTCAAAGTTGTATAGTCTTCATCGTGCGTGAGAGAGTCACGGTTCGTAATCCGGAAATGGATTCAAAATCGGAGTTCGGACGCCCAAGATACGGGCCGAAGAACCGAGGGAGCGCGTGAGAGGACAGCCCAGGCCGTGGGCCACTTGGGCTGGCCGTTGGTGAGGCCGTGGGCCCCATGGCCTGGAGCAGCCTCTGCTCCCGTGTGGGCCACGCGCCCCCCACGGCCAGGGGGTGACGTGGCACCACGTGATTGACTGATGTGGTCCTTCTCTCTCCTCCTATTTCTTCCCTCTCTCTCTCCATTTTGAAATCTAAGAAGAAAAATTTCAGAAATCCCGTAAGCTCTCTCTCCAGCTTTTTCAGATTTTCGAAACACCATATCTTCCTCATCCGGAGTCGGATTTGAGTGATTCAAGTTGGAGAGTGTTCGTATTTGAGTCCTCTAACATCTCCAAGTGGTTTGGTGGCTGTTTGATCGTGATTTCCAGTGGTTGAACACTGATTTCCGAACCAGCTGTAGAATCCGAGGTAATGGTCTCAACTTTGGGATTTCTTGCTTTTTGACCTTCCATTTGCTTGGGGTTTCTTCTTCTATATCTATGTGTATGTTTGGTAAAAGCTATTGAGAAAGATAGCTTGATTATCATTCTAATTGAAAGTCAATTTGTGAACTAATGTTGACTAGATTCTATGATTCTAGGTTTTACATATGTTTGTGAGTTGTATTGTGATTAGAATGGCATCTTAGGTTGTTTGGAACTTAATTGAATTAATTTTGTGATAAATGACCTTGAGATTTGATTTGATCCTTTGATTGATAAAATCTAGGATTTGTGTATTTGTTTGTGATTTAGAGAATATAGTTTTTGATTGATGTAAATCTCAAATCCTTGCTCTATATTTTTGACTAGTATATTGATTGATTTTAATCTCATATATCTAGCATTTAATTGTATATTGATAGCATCTTGAATTTGTACTTCATGAACATTTTGTGATTCAAGTGTTGTATATGTGAATGAGACTTTGAGTGTATGTGTTAGGTGTTTCACATGCTTAGGTTTCTATTCTCGTATTTTGCATCTAGACTTGATTACTTGTGATATCACATGTTTAGGTCTAGTTGTGCCATAGAATGTATTGATCACATGTTCTATGTTGTATTGATTGTTTGCATCATTTGCATTCACATGATCACACTAGGAAGTCCTTGTAAAAGGCATGAAGTCTTGGTTAGAGTCGGGGTGACTCGGATAGCCAAGCAAGAAGTCTTGCCTAGAGTCGGGATGACTCGGATAGGTAAGCAAGGAATCATGGCTAGAGTCGGGAGGACTCGGATAGTCATGCATGGGAGGCTCCCTAGAGGCAAGAGTGCCTTGCATAGGGAGTTGGCTATTGTATTGGTAGGCCTAGGCGTATGGTTAGACATAGACTCCGATAGAGCGGGGTACACGGGAGGTGTATGCACTCTTGAGGAATTTCTAATCTACCATCGATGTTGGTTGTGTGTGGTGTCCAATATATGGTGGTTTCGCATCATTGAGGGATTTCACACTTTCCAATAGGGTTGGGTAGGCTTAGACTTCACTAGGTTGGGTGAGCTAAAGATTGGTCACTTTGTGAATGTTCTATGTTTACTTTCCAATATATATAGTACCCTAATGGTTGTATTTCAACCCGTGGATGTTTCCTCCTTGGAGGTTTTACCACGTTAAAAAATCTCATGTGTCAATTCTTTCTATCTCTCTTTTATATATGTTTATGTGTATGTTTTAATCTTGTGGTACAATATTCACTTGTGATATATTTGGAAGCAAGATTGTGTAAAGTGTGATTTGTAATCAATATTCATTTTGATCATTTTTGTATATACAATTCATTTGTGTAAATATAATTCTCTTATTCTTTGATTCTTTTGTATAGATATATCTAGATTGATATTTGTATATACATTGAACATTAATATTAATACATGTATCTTTTGTTTTTGGTTTTAATATATTTCCTTCATTAACAAGTTGTAGTAGTTTTACTTAGTGTACTTACATTGTAATATTCAAAATACAACTTGTGGAAATTGATCTTAATTGAATATCTTGTATATGAGATACATTGTTTGTTGGTATATGTTTTGTAGGCTAAGGGTGGTGAATTGAGCATACATGTGTTAATTGTTTTTCTCATAACAATCATGTTTAAGGTTAATTTGTTTGCTCACCAAGGTTTTGACATAAGTCACGAAAGAGGTTTTAAAATTTGTGCGTCAACCTATTCACACCCCCCCCCCCCCCCCCCCCTCTAGGTTGTTTAGTATAACCTTGTAGGTATTTTCAGATAGTAAACACCAGATAAAGCAATGGTAGCATCATTAAAAACACGTAACAATTCAAGAATATTTATACATACATCCCAATGGTTCAATTCAAGAGAAATTGTTGGAACGTTATAATTAATAAAAGAAACTAATAAATCCTTATATTCAACACTTTCACTAAGCAACTTATAAGTTGAATTCCAACGAGTGGTAATGTCACGAGAAAATTTTCTGGGACGCATATTATTCAGAGAGCAATACTTTAACCATTGTTTCATGATTTTGCTATGTCTCCAAATATAGTTAATACTATCTCTAATTGGTCTAATAAAAGCAGAAAGCTTTGTTAATCCAGCTTGAACACACAAATTTAAAACATGGCATGCACAACGTTGATGAAATAATTTACCTCAAAAATAGGGATTGCACAACTCCCGTAAGTAAAGAATAGATGTGGTATTGCTTGCAGCATTATCAAAGCCAATAGCAAAAATTTTGTTTAAAATATTATACTCTTGAAAAATGATTTTAAGGAGTCGAAAAATATTTTGAGCTGAATGCGGGTCATCGAAAACACGAAATGCAAGAATTCTTTTTTACATGTCCCAGTCATTGTCCATATAATGACATGTGACACCCAAATATGAATGACTACCAAAATTGTCGGTCCATATGTCGGCACATACGGAAACGCGACCTTGAAATTGTTCAAAAAATGTTTTCAAATTGTTTTTTTTTTCTTTTTTGTAAATGGCATTTAGTGTACATGTGAGAGTGGATCTAGGAACATGTTGCATTGCAGGATTTAATGATTCTAGGTACGACTAGTGCTCGGTCAACAAGAGTTGTTGATCCATTGACATCTGATAGTCAGATGATTCCTGGTCAGGATACACTACCACCTAGTGTTGGGGTTTTTGCCATAAAGCTTGTAATTTGTAAATATGATTTGAACATAAATAAAAGAAGTAGTATATCCATTCATTTTGTGTCATGCTTTAAATATATAACATGTGCACTTAACATCCAAGATTGCCAGATGTAATTTCGAACTGAGTATATGAGTGTTATATACAGATGGATGTAGTTTGAAATGAGCAATCTAAAAAGTCCGTAGATAGCAAATAAAGCTGGGTACTTTATTTGTGGTTAATCTATAGCTGCGGTCTATTTCGTAATATACGGTGATCCTATCCTGGATCATTCATATGGAGATATGAGAATGAAGGCACCTTGTATGATGTGATCATATAGGACTGGGCCATGATCTATATGAATCTCTCACTAAGATCTGTTTAACGATGAGATTCATATATATCAACTAATGATGGCTATATGTGGGTGATCTTAATCCTGAGTGTCTTATCGACTCCTTCAGGTTAGATCGTGGTCTTTGATATACTATGAGTGAGGTTGGAGTTGCATTCCTGATCAATATGCTCCGTATGTTAGGATCGCGGTTTGGCTTGTGGCTGGGAAGGTTTGTACACAATAGTGGAATCCACTCCTTCTTGCGAGAAGTAGATGGTAGTTCCCTTAAGGGTTGATTCGGGGCTTGAACAATATGAGTGCTCTCCTAATTCCGTAAGGAATGTAGGATTTATTGTTCATTAGAGAATCAATGGTACTTAAACGAAAGATATAATTAGAGGGTTATAACGGACATTATGACCCATCTCTAATTATGAACTGCTCATGGAGAATTATACCATATGTAATAGCTATATCGATGGACACCAAAAGTTATTGGTTTGTGTAAAAACATCTACAGTTGAGAGAGTGTAGCTTCGGGTTTTTAGTGGAATAACACCGAAGTTAATAATCATGAAATATTAATTAAAGAGTTTAATTAATTATTTCTAAGGATTATTGGAGCTCAAAATACTGTGGGTCCATTAGGTCCCCTTGCTAGCCCGATCGATTTAGGTAACAAGGGTCACGGTTAATTAATTGGATTGTCCAATTAATTGTGTTACAAAAGTGACACATATCTATTCGGGAACTAATTGAATAATGAGATTATTTAATTAATGATTTTAATGATTATGACAATTAAATAATAAGATTATTTAATTATGTAATTAATTATTGATGGAGGGTGTTAGTTGATATTTATATTTGAAAAATGGGATAATATGATTATCTTTTTTTTTTAATTGATTAAATATCAATTTTGAATTTAATAGTTTAAATTCAAATTAGATGATATCTATTAATAAAATAAAATAAAGATTTTGTTTATATATGATATATATTTTTAGGTATGTGAGAAATCTGACAAAAAACCTAACATACACTAAAAGAGAAACAAAGTGGTGCGGCCACAAAGAATCAAAAGAGAAAAAAAAAAAAAAAATATATATATATATATATATATATATATTTTTTAAAGCTTTTCTTTTTTTGTGGCCTAACCTAAGACATACAAACAACAAGAGTTGTTTTTGTGTGTTCTTCTCTTCTTCTTCTTCCATATAGGTTCCTGAATACCGTGACGCGCCTACACGCTATTACCAGTTCCTGGAGATAGTGAGGAAGATCAAGTGGTTCAAATCAGGAGCAGATCGTATTAAAGTGAAGGAGCCTCCTACGTAGGTATGAAGAAAATTGTTTCTTCTCTTTTATATATATTTCGATTTCGATTTCTTGTTTTTACTGTTCCGAAAAATAGAAACTAGGGTTTACTGATCTCATTATCCTTCCGTTGCGTGATTGGTAAACCGGGGTCCAAACAATCGGTATCAGAGCCAATTTTCGGAACAGGAGAATCGATTTTGATGCTCCTAATATGTATGAATGTGTAGGCACTATTTTAATTGACTGTATGTTGTTTTTTAATTGAATGGCTTAATTTGAAACATAGTTGATCGTTAATTGTATGGTGTCGTGGATTTAGGGTTTTTTTTTTTTTTTTTAAAAGGTTGTAATATTTTTGTAATATTAATCTCGGAATGTAATTTTAATATTTATTTTTCCTACTGTATTTTCTTTGTTGTATTTTTTCTATTATGTATTTTGTTATAATATATGTAAGAAGAAATCCGATGAAGAAGACGAATGGTGAAAGTGTGAGATCGGAAACATGCGGTACTGTTCACGGCACTGATCATGCGGGTACTGTTCACTGGACACAATTTTTGGGCTTTAGGTTTGATTCATGAGATGGGTCACAATTTTTTTTTTTTTATCAAGTTGGACTTGGTTAAAAGCCCAAAATAAATAAGAACTCTAAAGACTTGAAGATCAAGGAATACCTTGGGTATTTTTTGTAATTAGATTCTTATTATTGTAGGTTAAATAATCCACGATACTCGGTCAACTCATGTATGCTTTTAATTATGTGATGATTAAGCATTGCCATGCATACAAATGTCATTTAGACTGGTTGTGCCTACACATAAATATATGTTGATATATCATACATGCATGTTAGCCTATTTTATTATGTGTTTTAGTTTTAATGTGATTAAAATGGGCGATACACATAAATGACTACAGATTAATGAGATTAGTTTTAATAGTTAAAACTTGGTAAATTCTCATTAATTATTAATCTATTTTTAAGAGTTAAATTAGTTTGACTAATAGGGCCTTTTTAATAATATTAGATTAATTCGATTAAATCCCTTATTAATGGGCCTAATAATGTGTTTAGTTTTAATAGTTAAAACTTGGTAACACATGTTGAATAATCTAGCCTTAGTATATTGTTTACATAGATTAGAATTATTACTAATAGATTTTTTTTTTTTAAGAGTTAAAAATCATAATAATTTATTAGTTAATTAGAATTAGATTCTAATAAACAAAGATTAATGCGTTAGACAACTAGATTGAAGTTAGCCGTTTAATCTTGTAAATATCTAGGTGCATTAACTACTATAGAAAACCCTTATTATAAAATAGTGAGTGGGAGAGGGATATATGCCATTATATCCCGCGGTCTCAATTACTAGTTCAACACTGTGAGATTCAAGTGGGGCCTTGTGACGGCTTTGCTTTCGTCCTCCCTAATGAGGGTTTCCATAAGATTCAATACCAAGGTTGACTTCCTAACGGATAGGATTTCTGAGGGGATTTCGGGATTGACTGACCCTAAGGCAGCAATTCTCGAGTTAAGCTCTAGAGATTTGAAATGATGGGTTACACTCACAAGGTTTTAATTAAATTGGTTAATTATAAACCTGACTGAAATAAACGATGGTTGAATGTTAGAGGAATAAGAGTTATTCTGGTATAACATTTGATTGAGAATGTCTCGATCCAACATGCAAGAATTTGACCAACCCTAAGGCGGCACTTGCTTGTGGTATGTTGGATTGTCGTGGCGTAGTAACATTTTTTAGGATTGTTCTTGTTCATTGAACATTTTCATGCATCATGTTTAATTTTATGCCGAACATTCGCACAAGTTTTGAATGTATGACTGAATGAATTCTTAATTTATGTTTTTTCAGCCATGTCAACTACACTCTTACAAATCATAGCCAATGAAAAATTAACTGGTGATAACTACACTAAATGGAAACACAATATCAATGCAATTTTGGTCACCAAGGACCTTAAGTTTGTGCTTACGGAGGAATGTCCTCCAGCGCTTACTGCCCATGCCGCACAAAGAGTTCGTGAGGCATACGAGAAATGGGTCTCATATGATAAGAAAGCCCGAACATATCTGTTGGCTAGTATGACAGACGTGCTTGTCACAAAGCACGAAGCAATGACTTTCGCATTCGAAATAATGGAGTCATTGTAGGCTATGTTTGGGCAACCCTCTGAGCAAAAGCGGCACGAAGCTGTTCGTTCCATTATGCTCGCTTGTATGAAGGAAGGTACATCAGTTCGGGAACATGTCCTGAACATGATGTCCTACTTCAACACGGCAGAGATCAATGGCGGGGCCATTGATGAACCCAGTCAAGTGAGCATCATACTGATGACTCTTCCGAAGAGTTTCGATCAGTTCAAGAGCAACTATGGGATGAACAAGCTAGGTTCAGTCTCACACAGTTGCTCAATGAGCTCTCTACCTTTGAGTCCTTAACTAAGGACAACAAAGGCAAGACCGGTGAGGCAAATGTTGTCGAACCATCTTCCTCCAATAATAAGAAGAGGAAGAGGTTTGCTGGGAAGGCGAAGGGTAAGCCCAAACCCAAGAAAGCCCAGAGTAAAAAGAAATGTGCCTCCATCGACAAGAGCAAGGGAAAATGTTTCCTTTGTGACAAGGTCGGGCACTGGAAGAGGAACTGTCCTCAGTATCTAGAGGAGGTAGCCAAGAAGAAGAAAACAAAAGGTAAATATGATTTACTTGTTCTTAAGTCGTGTTTAGTAGAAAATGATTCTTCACCTTGGATAGTTTATTCGGGGGCCACTAACCATGTTTGTTCTTCTTTGCAGTGGACTGATTCTTGGACACAGCTTAAGGAGGGAGCCTTCTCTATGCGTGTGGGGTCAGGGGATGTCGTGTCGGCACGAGCAGTGGGCGTAATTAGATTGCGTTTTGTAATAATAATTTTATATTGTTGGACAATGTATTTTTCATTCTTGGATTTACACGGAATTTAATTTCCGTTTCTAAGTTGTTAGAACAATTATATTCTGTTTCTTTTGATAATAAATCAATTATTATTGCAAAGAATGGTCTAAATATTTGTTCAGGAATTAATGAAAACAATTTGTATGTGTTAAGACCGTTAATACATACAACACTACTCAACACCGAAATGTTTAAGGTTGAAAAAACCAAAAACTAAATGACATAAGATTTCTCCAGAAAACGAAACGTATCTCTGGCATCTAAGGCTTGGTCATATTAACTTTGACCGGATAAACAGACTAGTTAAAAGCGGATCTTTAAGTGAGTTAAAGGACTAGAGCTAAAGAAGGTAAAATGACCAAGAGACCTTTTACTGGAAAAGGACTAGAGCTAAAGAACCACTTGAGCTTATGCATTCAGACGTCTGTGGACCGATGAATGTTAAAGCAAGGGGTGGTTATGAGTATTATGTCACCTTTATAGATGACAACTCGAGACACGGATATGTCTACCTAATGCAACGGAAGTCGGAAACTTTTGAAAAGTTTAAAGAATTTCGAGTTGAAGTTGAGAACCAATTAGGTAAGACTATCAACTCTCTACGATCTGATTGTGGAGGTGAGTACCTTGAGCAAGAGTTTGAAGACTTTATGGTTGAGTATGGGATAGTATCCCAACTCACAGCTCCTGGTACATCACAACATAATGGTGTCATGGAGAGGAGAAATAGAACCCTAATGGAAATGGTGAGATCTATGATTAGTTTCTCATCATTACCAAATCATTTTGGGGATATGCGTTACAAACAGCGGCATACATTTAGAATGTAGTGCCATCCAAATCTATTCCTAAGACTCTCCTAGAGTTGTGGAATGGTCGTAAAGTTAGTTTGCGACATTTCCGCGTATGGGGGTGTCCAGCACACGTGCTGAAGAAATAGAACTGGAAAGTTAGATCCCAAGTCTATGGTCTGCTTGTTTGTAGGATACTCCAAGGAGACCAGAGTGGATACTTCTATAGTCCCGAAGATAACAAAGTATTTGTATCGACAAATGCAACGTTCTTGAGGATAACCATATAAGTGACCATAAACCTCGTTCTAAAATTGTATTGAAAGAGTTGGAGCCTGGTGAGACCAGTACTCAGTCAACAAGAGTTGTGGATCCATTAACATCTGAGAGTCAGATGATTCCTATTCAGAATACATTACCACCTAGGCGTAGTGTTAGGGTTGTGAGACAGCCTGAACGCTATTTTGGTGTAAGTGAGGGACAAGATGTTGTCTCTGCTGATAGTGTGGATGATTCATTGTCATTTAAGAATGCAATGGAAGATCCTGATAAAGAGGAATGGCTTAAAGCCATGAATCTCGAGATAGAGTCCATGTACTCTAACTTAGTCTGGGAACTTGTAAACTTATCAGATGGGGTGAAACCCATAGGGTGTAAGTGATCTACAAGAGAAAGAGAGGAGTAGACGGGAAGGTAGAGACCTTCAAGGCAAGGCTAGTGGCCAAGGGTTATACCCAGAAAGAGGGGGTCGATTATGAAGAGACCTTCTCGCCAGTAGCCATGTTTAAGTTATTCGGATTCTCTTATCCATTGCTGCCTATTTTGATTACGAAATTTGGCAAATGGACGTCAAGATTGCATTCTTGAATGGAAATCTTGAAGAGAGCATCTACATGATGCAACTAGAGGGATTCGTGTCTCCAGATCAAGAGCAAAAAGTTTGCAAGTTGCAAAGATCCATTTATGGACTTAAGCAAGCATCTAGATCTTGGAACATAAGGTTTGATGATGTGATCAAAACCTATGTTTTGAGTAAAACGTTGATGAGCCTTGTGTCTACAAGTGCATCATTGACAATAAGGTAGTTTTCTTAGTTCTTTACGTAGATGATATCCTACTCATTGGGAATGATGTAGGGGTATTATCTGAAGTAAATGGCTGGCTGGCTGGCTAGCCAATTCCAAATGAAAGATTTGGGAGAGACTGAAACAAATATAGCACAGTTTGAATAAAACTATCTAGAGGGGAGGGTGAATAGATTTTAAATGTATTACCCAATTTTTCGTGTGAAGTCAATATTACGAAATTACCCCTAACTACATAAAGCAATATATCAAGTATAAAATGCGAAAATTAAATAACACTTGATATTTACGTGGAAACCCTCACGGGAAAAACCACGGGCTGTTAAGTGAGCCACACCCGAACCTCGAATCCACTAAATGTGATGAAATTACAACCTAATCCCGGAAGTAATCACACACCTACCTAATCCCGGTATGAGTGAACCTAGTTCGATTGCTTACGATCTAAGCAACCTAATCCTGGAAGCTACACACAAGACTTTGATTCTCAATGAAGAGATTAACACCCTAAGTGAATATGTGAATATCCAAATGCAACATAGAGCAAGGGAACCCTATATGCTTATCTAAGATGATGATTTTGCAATAAAAGTAATCCTAGATATTAAGAACTAAATGACATGTCAAATAGCTTAGCTAATTAAGATTAAACAAAAACCTAATTAGCTATCACAAAACAACACTAAATCAAATCAACACAGCAATCTCTATCTTGAATATTAGAATTTAATCTAAGAACAATCAAGTAATAAAAGAGATGCAATAATAAATAAAACACTAATTATATATGATAATAGTGAAAAACTTGCCAAGGCAAGTGTGATGATGAAATACCCATGCAAGCAAGCATCCTAAGTATGCTAGAAGATGCTAGATGAATTTTGATGCAAATGAATTTTGGTTTGAGTGTTTAAATGAGCAAACTTGGTTGCTTTCTCTCTTGAAAATCTCTCTTTTAAAAGTAGGGTTCTTGATGATTAAAGAGTCACAATCAGAACAAGAGAAAGCGGTGTATATATAGGCACCAGAAACAGAGCATGTGAAAAGACAAGTTTGCCCCTGAAAACGCACTATCGGCGGTTTCATTCGGTGGCCAGGCTACCGTTTACAATCGTCTAATGGCTCCCGAGAAAGGCAGGGGAACAACGGCGGTTTCAATCGGCGGTTTCGAAACCGTCGAACCAACTGCAAAATCAAACCCGAGAAATTAAAATCAATCAGGTATGAACGGTGGTTTCGAAAGCGGTCGGGGCCGTCGATTGTAACCGCAGAATCAATCCAGACCTTTCTGGACTGAAACGGCGGTTTCCATTTGGCGGCTAGGCCGCTGATCAAACCGACGATTCACCAGTAATGGTGAAACCAAAGGAGAAGCCAAGAGCATCCTCCTTAAGCGGTCTTCGCGCAAAACCAAGCACACATCCGTGCAAGCACGGACGTTTCCGAACATATTCGGGAAACGGATCACATCCGTGCAAGCACAGACGTTTCCGAACATATTCGGGAAACGGATTACACAACACACAAACACAACAAGATATATCAAAGAAAGTGTAAGTGTGAAATGTGTCATGTGAAGAGAATACACACAAGAACAAGTATGCTAAGTGTGTGTATGCTAACTAAATCTCTTCAAAGAAAAACTAAGCACTAGAGATAATACCTTTGGCGTGCTTGTCCCTTGAGGTCTTGAAAGGGCTTGAACTTGAACTTCAATCACCTAAACTACCCTTACACAATTAACCCCAACATGTGGTTTGCCCATGAAATAAGCCAATCAACAAATGGGAACCTTACAGAGGGGAGTTATGTTCTAGGAAGCCAACTTATAAGGGATCATGAGAAAAAACTCATAGCACTATCTCAGGTATCGTACATCGATAAGATTCTTGTGCGATTTTTGATGCAGAACTCCAAGAAAGTTAATTTACCATCCAGACATGGAGTTCACTTGTCTAAGGAACAATGTCCTAAGACACCTCAAGAAGTTGAGGATATGAGACGTGTTCCCTATGCGTCAGCAGTAGGTAGTCTCATGTATGCTATGTTATGCACGAGACCGGACATCTACTTCACAGTGGGAGTAGCCAGCAGATACCAGTCCAACCCAGGATTGGATCATTGGGTTGTTGTCAAGACTATTCTCAAGTATCTTCGGAGAACGAGAAACTATATGTTAGTGTATTATGGACAGGATTTGATCCCGTTAGGATATATGGATTCTGATTTTTAGTAAGACAGGGATTCTAGGAAATCCACGTCTGGATCAGTATTCACCCTTGGTGGTGGAGCCATTGTGTGGAGGAGTATTAAGCAATCTTGTATTGCTGATTCCACCATGGAAGTCGAATATGTAGCCGCTTATGAAGCTGCTAAAGAGGCTGTTTGGCTCCGCAAGTTCTTGAGCGATCTGGAAGTTGTTTCAGATCTGGATAAGCCAATCACACTTTATTGTGATAACAGTGGTGCTGTGGTAATTCCAAAGAACCAAGAAGCCACAAGAGAGGTAAGCATATAGAGAGAAAGGATCATCTCATTAGAGAGATAGTGCAGAGAGGAGATGTGATCGTCACCAAGATAGCCTCACAAGACAATCAGCTGATCCATTTATGAAGACCTTACCGGCTAAAGTGTTTGAAGGTCACTTAGAAGGTCGAGGGTTACGAGACATGACTCATATGCTTTAGTGCAAGTGAGAGATCGTTGGGGTTTTTGCCCTAAAGCTTGTAATTTGTAAATATGATTTGAACATAAATAAAAGAAGTAGTATATTCATTCATTTTGTGTGATACTTTAAATAATAACATGTGCACTTAACACACAACGGTTTGGGTTGTGAAGTTTGAATTCGAAATGTACATTGCACTATATTGAGGCACCAGCACACGTCAAGTTAATCGATCAATTCGCAGACGTACTCATGCTGCTCAGCCAACTCGCGGGGGTTCTGGGGGCAGTGCCCCTAAAAAAAATAATTTATGTTTGCTATTAAAAAAGAGAGAGATATTTTGCTTCACAGGGTAAACACTGATTTTATAATGAAAGTTGTGTTGACACACTTTATGTATGTAAATTTATTCTCAACCACATAAAATCTTGTGTTTCTTTTTTTTGTTGTTTTCGTGGCTTATATTTATTAGCTGGCCAACCATGATCAGAATATAATAAATGCATGCATGCATGCACTTTACTATAATTAATTTATATTAATTTCAGTTATATTAAGAAAAAGAATAAGATATATATAAATAAAAATAAGAAATCTAATATCCAGATGACCGCGGCTCCCTTGAATTATCAATGGTTAGATACACTATACATCATGCGATCTAACATTTATTTTAGCTTTAGTAGAACTCCAAGATAATGTTTTTTTTTTTTTTTTTTTTTTGTCTAAATAAAACTACTCTTAATAATATAACGTTTTAAATATGAAAATTGAGAACGAGATTTTAGAATTTTTTCAAGTACAAATTTGGGATTTAAAGAAAGGATACATGATTTGGACCCATCATACCCATGACATTAACGTGCAGGTGTCAAAAGCTTACCATTGAGTCATCTCAACTTTTGGATTTTATAATAATAATAATAATAATACATATATATATATATATATAATTGAAAAGATTTTGTAATTATATTTTAGTAGATAGTCTGTCAACACATTATTCATGGTTCGACAAATGAACTTATGGATAGAACATTTAATTAGTGTATTGTTTTATACAATCTTTCTATTATCAGTTTGAACTGACAAAAGTTATATCAGTTCCTTGTATGCGAGCCACTGTATTTAAATACTTAAGTGCATACAACCAAGTCAAAGTATTTAAATCCAGTGGCCCACATGCTAGGAACTGATATAACTTTTGTCAGTTCGAACTGATAATAGAATTTCTGTTGTTTTATATATATATATATATATATATAATATCTATATATCCACCTATTTAAACCAGGTATTTTTTTTTTGAAGTTTTTTGCCATTCGTAGGATTTGAGCCACTGACTTAGAAATCATTTATCCAAACCTCAAACTCATTTATCTACTAGCAGAGCTACGCCCATAGGGCTAATTAGTGTATTGTTAAAGTTTAATTATATATATATATTATGTAACGAGGAGAAAAGAAAAGGAATCAATCACTTTCACTATGTCACATAATTATCAAACCAATATGAAGAACTTTTACTAGTTTGGATATATTTGAAGATTTAATGGAATTTTCTCCACCCAATCTATAACGGCTCTGTTTGAAACGTTAAGTAACCTTATTAAACAATTTTTTATTTTTTGAAATATTACATAAATTCAGGTTTTTTTGGGGGATGGAGAGGACTTGAACCCACGACCTCATGGTGTATGAGGTCGTGTGTAATGGGTTTACCATCAAACCAACCTCATTTTGTCAACTTTATTAAACAATCTAATATCACTACAAGAAAAACTATCATAGTTGATAGGGGTGTGCGGCGGATCGGATCCAATGGATTTGCCATGATCCAAGATCCGATCTGATCCGATTGGATCGAAGAAATTGCAATCCGATCCGATCCAATTTTATAGCAGGATTCGATCCGATCCGATCCGATCCGATCCAATTACTATTTGATCCGATCCGATCCAATTATAAAATACTTCAATCCGATCCGATCCAATCCGATATAATCCGATGGATCGAATTAATATAAAGTCATTTGTAATATATAAAAGTTATAATCTGAAATAAATAAAATCAAATAAATTATTCAAACATTACTAATTAATTTAAATAAAATTAACATTAAAAAAATACATGACATAACTTGTAAACTTTATATAATTCAAAAAGTTTATAAACATTATACATCAACTCCAAATGTAAACTTAATAAGCTGTGATGTTGATGAAGAAGAATAGAAGAAAAGAAGATGGTGGATTGTTGGCTGTAGAGAAATTGAGAAAGAAAACCCAAAATAATAACATTAAAAATTGTATTTTGGTTGGGCATTTACATTAGAAAGTAGTGGATAAAATAAATTGCCCAATATAAAAATAAGGCCTAAGATTTTAGGCGGATTGGCGGATTCGGCGGATTTCCAAATAGAAATCCAAGATCTGATCCAATCCAATGGATTTTAGAATTTAGGATCCAATCCGATCCAATAACCTCTCTGGATCCGATCCAATGGATCGTATTGGATTGGATTGGATCCTGCACACCCCTAATAGTTGACATTTATTTTATGACATTTTTACAAAACTGTCAACTATTATAAGTTTGTTGATAGTTTTGTAAAACTGTCATAAAATAACTGTCAACTATTTTCAAAATTTTTATTTATCTTTAATAATTTTTTTAAACTATTACTTCCTATTTTTAACACCAAACAAAATCTCGATATGGATTTATTTTACAATAAGCTATCGGTTTTTGGGCAAACCAATATTAGATAAGTAAAATTTTAAATTTAATAAATTTACTTTAAATCATTTATTTTTAAAAAATTCAAAAAAATAATTTTAAAAAAATTATTTATTTATGGGTTAATAGTACCAGTACCCGCTGAACATATAGCGAAATCGCATAGTGCCCCTTGAATTTTTTATCCTGGCATTAAAACCCCTCGAACTCCCATAAATAGGTAAAAATGGACGGAAGAGGGACGGACGTCAAGGCAAATTACATTACACACCCTGATTATATGTATAATTGCTTTAAAACTGGAAAAATATAATAATATCACACAAATACCCTTTGACTTGTTTGACTAATGTCTAAAAAAATAAAAAAATAATAATAATGTTAATAATTTTTTAAATAATAATAATAATAACAATTAAACTACCCATATTTCCAATTAAACAAAATTAGTTTAACAAAATATTAAATCAATAATACATTAAATTATTAATACATCACATTTTTTATAATGTGAAAAAAAAATTGTACTTTAGAAATCAGAAATAAAAAATAAAAAATAATAATATATATATTAAATGCATTTAAATTAATAAATTTAATTTAATTAAATAATAAAAATTAAAAAAATCAATCAACATATTTGGTTTTCATTGTTAATAATGAAAAAATTATAAATAAAAAATATATATAAAACAAAGATCTCCACAGATTTTGTTTTTTCATCGGTTTCAATTTTTTTAAATTTTCCATGAGCAAAGAACCTAGATTTGCAAAAACCTAGGTTCAAACCCAGATTTTAAAAAATTTTCTTCTCCAATTTCAGATTTGCAAGAACCATCACAAACCCAGTTGAATAATGCTAGACGTCCCAATTTTTTTTTTCCAAAATTCATTCACAAATGATGTGGCATATATGTGTCAACATTATATCACTCACCACATAATCTCTTGATTTACAAGATGTTGACACCACACGTGCCACATCATTTGGAAAGGAATTTGGGAAAAAAATTTAGGATACCTAGCATTATTATATATATATGATAGTTCTCCAATCAGATCGTCCTGAAATTATAATTTCAGGGCGATCAACCACATCCATATGTTTAAATAAAAGGTTGAATATTTTTTTAACAAACATTTGAACTTGTTAAAATATGTGGCTGTGGTTGGACGTCCTGGATAGAGATGTACATTTTCCCTCGGATCCCTAAATCCCCACGTCACTATCACCATTTGGGGATTTTTTTTTTATTTTTTATTATTATTTTTTTTTTTGTGTGGGGAAAAATTGGAAATAGTGGAGGGGAAGGGGATGATTTTCATCCCCAAATTGAAATGGGGATGGGGTAGGGACGGGGATAGGGGGACCCCTCCCATCCCCATTTCCCCATTCCCCCCCGCAATTATATTTAAATGGGGATGGGGATGGAGGGAGGTCCCCATCCCCGTTTCCTCATTTCCCCCTAAACATATATAAATATTATTATAATATATATTAATTTTTTTTTATTCTTTGAAAACCCTAATTATATATACTAATTTACTCTTTTAAAGACAAAACCTAAAACCTAAATCTAAAATCTCCTCTCAAGATTTGTAATGGAATGTTTGTTTTTTTAGTTTATTTGCAATTTTGAGTCAAATAGGGAAATGGGGGAACGGGGGAAACAGGGAAAAAGAGAAACGGGAAAAAAACGGAGAAAAACGGGTAAAATGGGGAACTGGGGTTGGGGATGGATATACCTCACCCCAAAATTCCCCATCCCCATTTAAGCTGATTGGAGAAGTATTATATATATACACTTTTAAAAAACTTTTAATCAGATGCTTTAAAAAAAAAAAATCACTGGCATAAGCAAATCATTAACTAATAACAATTACTTTAGGATAAATCTGTGTTTGCTCTTTAAAGAATTTTATATCTCAATGACAGCGACTTGTACAAGGACTACTATCTATAAATAGTTGGTTTGCCATGCAATGTTTTCTCATCTCTCATCAAAGCACAGCTTTTAATCACCATTATGAAATCTTTTAATTTTCTTTTAGCTTTTGTTCTCTTGGCTTTGGCTTATTCATTGACCTCTGCTTATGACCCTAGCCCTCTTCAGGATTTCTGTGTTGCCATCAATGACATCAAAACTGGAAGTAAGTAATTTATATGCATCCACTCACTCGGTGTCTATTAATTAAAGTTACAAGTTTCTTCTTGACATGATTTGATCATTTGGTATATAATCTCTGGTTTTTGTTTTGTGCAGTTTTTGTGAATGGGAAGTTCTGCAAGGACCCAAAGCTTGCCACACCAGATGATTTCTTCTTTAAGGGGCTCAACATTCCTGGAAATACAAATAATCTAGTTGGTTCAAATGTTACTACAGTAAATGTAGAGCAAATTCCAGGACTCAACACTCTTGGAATTTCCATGGTACGTATCGACTATGCACCCAATGGCGGACAAAACGCGCCTCACACTCACCCTCGTGCCACGGAAATCTTGTTTGTTCAAGAGGGTACTCTTTATGTCGGTTTTGTCACATCAAACCAGAACAACAACACCTTCTTCAGCAAAATCCTGCATCCTGGAGATGTTTTTGTGTTTCCAATTGGTTTGATTCACTTCCAAGTCAATATAGGAAAAACTGACGCAGTTGCCTTTGCTGCTCTGGGAAGCCAGAATCCTGGTGTCATTACAATAGCGAACACAGTCTTCGGGTCCAACCCGCCCATTAATCCTGATGTTCTTGCTAGAGCATTCCAGCTGGATGTGAAAGTGGTGAAAGATCTTCAGAAAAAGTTCTGATCTAGTAGTAACTAGGGATATATAAAATGTACTTGAATAAGTAGTCTGTTTTGATGTTTTAGTGTTCTTGCTTCATTGTTGTTTGTGGATGCTCATTATCATATTGTAATGTAATAAAGAGGCTTCTCATGAACCTCTCTCCATTTTGATTGCTGTTATAATATAATGCTATGGGATTTGGTTTCTCAATTATCTCTCGCTCTCTTTCTCTCTCACTCCAATTGTCCAAAATTTCACTCCTATATAGACTTGGTTATCAGAGTGCAGAGCAACAAAACTGACCAATTTTCACTTAAACAAATGAACACACACGTGTAAGAATATCACACAAATGGTTCCTTGGAGGGTTTGTCAGGCGTGGCAGCGCTCAGGGGCGAAGGCAAAGGGGGCCCATAGGGGCCAAGGCACCCCCAGCCAATGAGAGTTCAATAAACTTTACATTATATACTTATTAGTTATTATGATACTGCTTAATGAATATGATAATTACAACTTGGTCCCTCCATTTTATTAATAATATAAATTTCTTCCATATTATTTTTTGTCAAGACAAAATCAATCACTTTTAGTATTTTAATTTCTTATGATTCCATACATTATTTCCTAATGTAGTCTATATTTGGGTTCAACTACTACATAGTTACTGTATAGTTACAGGGTTAATTTTCAATCATTGGATTTTAATTCAAAGGTCTACAAAAATCAAAGATTTGAAAATTTATAAGAAATTAAAACTAAAAAGAAATAACCTTCTCTCGTAATTACCCTCGCAACTATACATGAAATGTATGTATTTCTATTTTTATTAGGTACTCACTAGAACAATTAAATATATTAATGGTACACTGAAATTTTAAATATTTTATATGAATTATATATTTTTTAATTAGGTATTATTGAAAGAGATATTTCATCTATGTGACAAGATAAAAATCATTTTTTTCACAAATTCTTTGATTATGTATATTGAAAATGGAAATCGTAACGAAATTTAAATAAATTTGATTACAGAGTCAAGTTCCATTTTGATTCTCAAAGTTAGTGTCATTATTATTATTATTATTATTTTGTATCATTATCTTAAAGACTAAACGTCATTACATTTTGGTATATTAATATATTTTTCTTGAGTGACCTTTAATATTAGTTTTTGTCTTGGTCCCGCTAAAGCTAAAATCCTAGCTTCGCCCCTGGCAGCGCTGCATCTTCCAGATCTCGCATATGGATTTTCAGGTTTCCCATATTTTCAGGGAGGGGAATCAGGTTGCGGATACGCTTTCTTAGCATGCTTTGGAGCTTCAGGCTGATTCTTGGTGGTTCTCTACCCCGCCGTTCTGTTCTTCTTTAGTTGGCAATGACTGCATGGGTCGGGAGTCTTTTCGTTTTTGTTGATGTTTTCTTTTTCTTTTTTGGTGTGGCCTGCGTGCCTCTTTTTGTTTGGGGTTGTTTTCCCCTTGAGTCTTTGTGCTTTATTGCTTTTTGTCACTTTTTTCTTTTCTTTTATCTTTTATATATATGGATACTGTCTAGGAGTTTTTCAGCATATGATCACTTGTGATGCTTTTTTCCCTTTAGTTCAGTCCAATTTTATTAAAAAAATGTAAGAATATCACACATACGTAATTAAGCTCCTAGTAAAATTTTTTTGCTATATATCCACTAGTTTCCACTGAAAGATGTTTCAGAGAAATGAAAAGGGGTAAATGCACTGCAACATTTTGACAGTCTTTTTTTTTTAACAGCATTTCATTAATAAAGAGAAAACATTTTGATTCAGTCTACATAGGCCTTGGAAATCAGAAGACTTGGATACAGTTCTCACTTGGTGGAGAAAATTATAAGAGTTTACACAACATATAAATCTACACCAAAGACGTCACTCATTCACAAGACGGGTTAATACGATGAAGATTTCATATGAATTCCGATTTGTAAGATCATGTTCTTAATACCCAATGGATACATTTTCGTTCATGAGTTGTAACAACACTATCGAATTAGACTCTCTAGATAAGAAATTTAATTACAGCTACAAGAAGGAAGATAATATAATTAGGGTTCAACTACTGTAGTATAATTGATAGGTTAGTTTTTAGTTTTTGAATTTCAATCTAAAGGTCCACAAAAATTAAAGATTTGAAAATTAATATATATATATATATATATAAGTAAAAGACCCAGCAGCTATACAGGTTTTATATATACGGTCCCAATCCTATCAGGATGCACTGATATAACTTTATCAGGATATTGAATGTGAGCCACTCATTTATAACAGTGATTTGATAAGTGCATACATACCAAGTCAAAGTATGTAAAACGAGTGGCTCACATTCAATATCCTTATATAATTTTATCAGGATGCACTGATAGGATAATTTCCGCTTATATATATTCCTTTTAGTTGGGAGAAGCCATGCAAAGTCCCCTGTTTCTCATTTGTCTACAATCCTGTATTCTAAATTGGACCACGGAGCTGTGTTATTGTGTTACACATAAGACAAACATTACAAACTTCCCACTGGTTTACTGCTTAGGATTCTCGGGATTTCAGATCATTTTCATTTAACAAACATGAACCACTCTCAATTTTTCTTGTATAACTTTTCTTCTTAATTTATTTTTCTGAGGTCGTGCTAGGAAACTGAGCTTGCACTTAACTAAAAAATCATTAACTTATAGATTAACATATTTGCGACGTTGATCTGTATGTATTTTTTTTTTAGAAAAGGCAAGCTTTATTAATCAACACCAGAAGGCGAAAGGCAACGGCCAAACAACCAACAGAAAAAGACAGCGCTACAACAAGAAGAGCAAACAAAGCAAAATCCGAAAATTAACAACCCCAAAAGCTGTATGTATTTGTTTAGTGCTATAATTTAATTGATAGAATAAGAGGACTATTAGGTATCTAGCACGGTATCTCAATCAAATATGCTCTAATATATATATATATAAAACAAGATAACAAATAAAGATATCGTAGTCTTCCTCCACTTTTTTGAGTAGAGAAGACACCTTGCATAATTAAATATCAACATATTTGAATGAATTATAGATACTAATGGTGATATGTATAGGCTCCATGGAAAACCAAACTAGTGAAATACTCACCAACAAAGAAGTCATTGCTGTAAATCAATATATATATTAACTAATCCACTAAATATCTAAACAACTGTTTTAATTTTAATTTTAATTTCAAAGGAAAGTACGTTCTAATTAATTATTGAATAATGTTAAACATCACACCTTTTTCATCCTAACACATGTGAGGTGTCAAATTGTGAGTGAATATACATTAATGATGCTTTATCTCACCTACCACATGTATCCACTCACCATTTGACATTTCAAGTGCCACATGTGTTGGGATGAAAAAAGTGGGATTTTAATTGGGATGTGTAGCATTACTGTTAATTATTATGCCATTACATAGTAATAAACTAATGTCTATGCTATGCTCAGACAAACATGGTGTTCAAGGGAAAAAGCTCAAGAAAGAGGGTGATCTCGAGGTTAGTTTTCAACTAAATAATCCCTTCCAAATTTTTATGTTATGTGTCCTGGCTACACGGATAAGATGAAGTTAGTCTATTGGTAATATCCCCACACCACGAGATTGTGGGTTCGAGTCAAATGGGCTACACATAATTTTGTATTTGAATTTGTAAATGATGTCTTGCATGATCATAATCTATATATAGTTGTCAGGAGGTATCAAATGGGCCGACAGCTTGTTCCGGCTCGATACATTTGACACATCATAATGTTATTCGGCATCTTTGGTACGGTTTTTTTAGGAGTGTAAATATAGTTGCTTACTATTTGTATTTAGAGCTGATATCATGTTTTTAAAAAATATATATATATATATAAACAATTTGAATGCAGGTATGGAATAGAAGTTCAAGTAAAGCATGAGTGACTGCAAATTGGGGTGACATGGGCCTCAATTCATCAACTCTTGTCAACGCCAGAGATTTGTAGGCGGTCAGATGACTCAGATCATATATATATATTTTTTTTCTATTACTATACAATCTTTTTCTTTTAATTACGTTCAATCCAATTGCTTGGCTCGATACATTTGACACATCATAATGTTATTCGGCGGTTTTTTAGGAGTGTAAATATAGTTGCTTACTATTTGTATTTAGAGCTGATATCATGTTTTTAAAATATATATATATATATATATATATATATGAACAATTTGAATGCAGGTATGGAATAGAAGTTCAAGTAAAGCATGAGTGACTGCAAATTGGGGTGACATGGGCCTCAATTCATCAACTCTTGTCAACGCCAGAGATTTGTAGGCGGTCAGATGACTCAGATCATTTTTTTTTTTTTTTTCTATTACTATACAATCTTTTTCTTTTAATTACGTTCAATCCAATTGCTTACTAATTGAATGGACTTGTGTGCAGCATTCAACTAAATCATCAATCAAGGGACACATATCAGTTTATTTGGAATCTCATGCTTGTAAGATGTATTTCCTAATTCCCCAATAATTCGATAATACCAAAGGTAGCAGGAGAAGCAAGTTAATAGATTGAACAAGTGACCAAATACATATGAACCAAAATTGTAAGAGTTGATTATGACAGAAGAAATTGTGCAATCAATTTTACTATTTATATAATAAATTTTTAGTAATCATAAAATCAATGTCAAGTCTCCATTACTTTCTTAAAAAGCATTGTGTTTTAGTTTCAAACGTTACTTGAAATTATACTCAACTTTTGTAATAGAAAAAAGAATATGGGGCCATTAACAGCAACTTTTAAAGAGTTTAAGAAACAAAATAATTTTAGCAGGCAAGAAGCAATGAATTTGAAAAGATTAATTCAATTCACTCTTCTAAGCGAGTTTTACAATAAAACAAATAATCGTATTTATATAATCTTTTGAAAGATGGAAATAATAAAATAGGAAAAAACAATCCCTAAGATTGTGTTTCAATGGTACTCTTAGAATCAAATCTGGACAAGGAAATTCTTTTAGACAATGCTGAACATAAGACCAAATTTGTCTCCAAAGATTTGCTTGCTTGATTTTCTGTAACAGCTGATTTTCTTGCTTGATTTTCTTTAACGGCTAGTTTGACTTCCTCCAATGTCTCTTGATCATGATCATGATCTTGGATCTTATCAACTTTGAAGCTCATTGTATAGTTGTTTACAGGTAAATTTTGTAAATGATAGAGCACTAATTTAGGATTTCATTTATGTATAGAGTTTACTTTTCTTATTGTAATCACTCCTTAATTAGGTTGTAATCTCTCATTAATCAGGCTGATTTAGTTTCCTCTTACATGTCCTTAATTACAGGAAACTAATCACCATATATTGTAATTCCCTCTGTTATTGAAATCAATACAATATTCACAGAAATTGTTTATGGTATCAGAGCCCTCCCTGTCATAGAATAGACTTCGATCTCCCTACCTCTATTTCTCTCAAATCAACCAAAACTCTTACCTATCAACCATGTCCACACTGTCAACCTTTCCCACCTTTGATTCGGCTGCGTCAACCGGTGCTACCCCTGCTGTAACGACACCAACGATCACCCGGCTGAATCAAGGTAACCCTCCTTCTCCTGGCAGCAATTTGATATCCTTAAATGCCTCATCTTAGATTCCATTCAAGCTAGCAAAAGGTGGAGAATATTATGCTTCCTTGAAATCACAAATGACCAATCTCCTATTTGGTTATGGTCTACTTGGTTATGTTGATGGGTCTCATCCATGTCCACCAAAAACCGACCAGGAACACGTCACTTGGCTTTGTCAGGATCGACTAGTGCTACTAGCGATTCAATCCACCGTTCATGGCACAATCAGTCCCACCATCAACAACTGCTCTACTTCTGTAGATGCCTGGACCAAACTGGAATCCAGTTATGCCAATCGATCCAACACCCGCATGCTCTCTCTTCTGTCCACACTAATGAACACCAAGAAAGAAGGAAAATCAGTAGCCACTTATATGAGCAAAATAAAAGGTATTGTTGACGATCTAACTCTTATTGGCCATCCCTTGAGTAATGCAGAAATCATGGCTCATACTCTAAATGGTCTCGCTGACGAGTTCAAGGAATTGATGGCTACGGTTCGTGTTCATGACTCACCTATATCCTTTGAGGATCTCTACGACAAACTTCTTGATGAGGAGTTAACCCAAAATCGTGGACACCCCAAAGAGGATGATACACAGATTACGGCTCAATTCAGTTCTTGGTCGTTTCGGACAATCCAATGGCCATCCTGGACAGCCATCAAACTTCAACCAATCTGGTCTTCAGCCTAATCAATCTCGGCAGCACTCCTCCTATGGCCGAGGCTTTTCAGCTCAAGGTATGGGTTTCAATTCAAATTTTCAACTTTCTTCATGGAATCCAAATTATTATCAGGGACAACAGGGCCAACCCCGTATTGTGTGTCAACTGTGTGATAAGCCGGGACATAGTGCAAAAACATGTCGCTCTTGGGGTCAACCTTCCTCTCGACCTTAAGCTAATTATGTAAATGGGGATTCAACCTATGGCAACAACAATTGGGTGTTAGATTCGGGAGCTACTCACCATATTACATCTGACCTTCAGAATCTCTCTATGCACTCCGATTATGTCAGGAATAAGGATGTTATAGTCGGCAATGGTAATGGAATCTCTATCTCTCACACAGGTTCTTCTATCATTAATTCATCTCTTTCCTCATTTAAATTGGACAATATTTTGTGTGCACCTATGATAAAAAAAAAAAAAAAAAAATCTTATTTCTGTTTCTCAATTTTGCAAGCAAAATAAAACCTCCATAGAATTTTTTCCTAACCATTTTCTTGTGAAAGATCTGAGTACGGGGGCATCCTTGGCCCGATGCCGGAGTAGGAACAACTTGTACGAGTGGTCATCATCAACATCACCCACCAATCTTCCAAAACTGCCACCCTCCACATCCGTTGCACTCACATCACAAGTTTGGCATCAGCGACTTGGCCACCCGTCCTTACCTGTCCAAAAGAATATACTTGCTAAAAATTTGATTTCTGTTTCTGATTTTTCTATGCCTAATAATGTGTGTGATTCTTCTTTATGCAATAAGAGTCACAAGCTCTCTTTTAAACATTCTTCTCTTATTTGTGATAAACCATTTCAGGTTATTTATTCTGACGTTTAGGGGCTTGCTCCTATCACTTCTTTTGGAAATTTTAGCCATTATGTTATATTTGTTGATTATTTCACAAAATACATGTGGTTATATCCTCTAAAATTAAAATCTGAAGTTTTTAGTGTGTTTGAAAAATTCAAAACTCTTGTTGAACATTTTTTTCAAACTCAAGTAAAAACTGTATACATAGATGGTGGTGGAGAGTATCATGCACTTTCTCACCTTTTAGCTAAATATGGTATACAACACCTCACCTCACCCCCATATACCCCCGAACATGTTGGCTCCGTGGAACGAAAACACCGTCACATTGTTGAAACTGGTCTCACCCTTCTTCATCAAGCCTCTATCCCTCTTAGTTTTTGGTCCCATGCCTTTCAAACCGCAACCTATCTTATTAATCGCATGCCTACACATGTACTCCAAAATGATACTCCATACCACAAACTATTCGGCCACCACCCCAAATACACATCCCTCAGTGTTTTCGGGTGTCTTTGTTATCCATGGCTTTGGCCCTACAATCACCATAAACTTGAGCCACGTTCTCAACCTTGTGTGTACCTCGGTTTTTCACTTCCAAGTCATGCTCTTATTTGTTTTGACTCAAAAACTAATAAAATTTTTATTTCTAGACATGTTGTCTTTTTTGAAAATCTCTTTCCTTATAAAAATATTTCCTGTAATGAATTATCTGTCACTAACAAATCTTTTTCAAAACTACTTTCTACCTTTACAGAAAAATTTTTTGCAAGTAAATGTTCACCCATCAATGCCTCACCGGATTCTTCTCCTCCCAATCCAGACATTCTTCCAACTGTCATTCCTACAAATTTATCTCCTACAAATCCTCACTACTCCAATCAGGTAACAAACCAGTCAACTCCCTCTTTGAATATACACTCACAACCAACTCCATTGTCAACCACTCATAAGGAAACTCCTACTCTCTCCTCTAACTTGGATGACTCTCGCACCTCTCCTAATCAGGTAAGTGATTCTTCTCTTTCATCTGCTTTAATTACATCACACACTTCATCTCCACCCCCTGAAAAATCACCACAACCTTCTCGAATGGTAACACGAGCCCAAAATAACATACACAAGCCAAAAATACCATTCTCTCTCACTACTACTATAGCCCCTCCCTCTATTCTCACTGAACCTTCCTCATTTACACAAGCCAATAAACTTCCTCAATGGCGTGAAGCTATAAATGAAGAGATTCCATTGTTGGATGTAAATAATAATAATACCTGGTCTCTAGTCCCTGCCTCCCCAACACAAAATATTGTTGGATGTAAATGGGTCTATCGAATCAAGAAAAATCCTAATGATTCCATTGCACGTTACAAGGCTCGCCTTGTAGCAAAAGGGTTTCACCAACGATGGCATAGATTTCAATGAAACCTTTAGCCCGGTTGTTAAACTCACCACTATTCGTATCGTTCTCAGTATAGCGGTGTCTCATGGTTGGATCTTGAATCAACTGGATGTTAACAATGCTTTCTTGCAGGGTACTCTCTCTGACCATGTTTTTATGCAGCAACCTCAAGGGTTCATAGATTCCCAATATCCGACTCATGTTTGCAAACTATATATAGCTCTATATGGTCTTCGCCAGGCTCCTACGGAATGGTATAATGAACTTCACACTTTTCTCCTTGATAATGGATTTCTCAATTCCAAAAGTGACGCCTCTCTCTTCATCCATCGCTCCAATTCTACAACAATGTATCTTCTTGTCTATGTGGACGACCTTATTCTCATTGGAAATAATTCAACAGCCATCTGTTCATTCACGTCTCGATTATCTACTCAATTTTCCCTCAAGGATCTTGAAAGCCTCAACTACTTTCTAGGTGTTGAAACTACCAGGTCCTCAACTGGTCTTCTCCTGTCTCAACGGAAGCATATCCTTGACCTTCTTCACAAGACTAATATGCATGAAGCCAAGGAAATCAGCACACCACTATCCTCCTCTGAATCTTTGAAACTTGACGACGGTTCACCCAATCATGATCCAACTGAGTATCGTCAGGCTCTTGGTTCTCTTTAATACTTGTCTCTAACCCGTCCTGATATCAGCTTTGCAGTTAACAAGTTGGCTCAATTTATGCACCGGCCATCAACTAATCATTGGAATGCTATTAAGCGTGTCCTTCGATACTTAAAAGGCACCTCTCACTATGGCCTATTTCTGTCTGCTTGCTCGTCATCTTCTCTCCATGCCTTCTCGGATGCCGATTGGGCTAGTGATGCTGACACTCGCCACTCCACTTCCGCCTATGTTGTCTTCCTTGGTTCTAATCCAATCAGTTGGAGCTCCAAAAATCAATCCACATTGCTCGATCATCTACTGAGGCCGAATACAGGGCCATTGCATTTGCCACTGTCGAAGTTAACTGGTTTTCCAATCTTCTTGGTGAACTTGGCATTACACTCCCTTCTCTGCCGTCCATTTATTGTGATAATATTGGTGCAACATACCTATGCTCAAATCTGGTGTTTCACTCTCGCATGAAGCATATAGCTATCGACTTTCACTTTGTTCGTGATCAAGTGGCTCGCAAGCTGATTCGTATTTCTCATGTCCACACACCCGATCAACTTGTCGATTCCTTGACCAAGCCTCTCGCTCGAAAGCAATTCCAGCTGCATCAATCCAAGCTTAGCATCCTTCCCAGATCCTTGCGCTTGCGGGGGCATGATAGATTACTAATTTAGGATTTCATTTATGTATAGAGTTTACTTTTCTTATTGTAATCTTTACTATAATCACTCCTTAATTAGGCTGTAATCTCTCCTCAATTAGGTCGATTTAGTTTCTTCTTACATGTCCTTAATTACAGGAAACTAATCACCATATATTGTAATTCCCTCTGTTATTGAAATCAATACAATATTCACAGAAATTGTTTAGTAAACAATAGTTAAACTGCAACGTAAGCAATTTGATGAGTTAGTCAACGAAAGAATGTTGATTAACTAGGTTTTTATGTTTGGTTTTGGATGAAAACTGATGTTTTGAACCACTCGGGTGGTCCAGGGTGGTTTTAGGCTGAATCTTGCGCCTGAAACAAAGAAGAAAAAGAACGTTAGGAGTGCCGATTGGTGGTCGATGTTTATACATTGATGTCCAAGCCAGTACCAAGTCTTAGAGAGATGAAATCTAGAGATATGGAAAGACAGTATATGTAATAAATGCGTACCATATAAATGAAATTGGTTCATCTATTTATAAAGGAGGAAGAGTGTCAAAGTATCTATTCTTGAGCGTCCAACTGGTACTTAAGTGCTAGTTAGGTACTCGAAAGCCTAGTTGACACTTGCTTTTTGGCTTGTCACATATAGTGTTGACACGTGTTTGTCTTGGTGTTGCTGCACCGTTGGTTAATTGACACGTGAGCCCATTTGGAGTGGTTGAGTGTTGGCAGACAAAATATCTGTCTTCGAGGATCAAATATCAATCTCGGTTCAATTTATGACTTAGTCGAGAGGTTTTCTTGCTGTGACATGGGCATCAAGTTGAGTTTTCTTGCAGCATTCAACTAAATCATCGATCATTGATTGCTTACACAGTTACACATATCAGCATCCAATTGCTTACACATATCAGCTGATTTAGAATCTCATGCTTGTAAGATGTATGTCCTAATTCCCCAATAATTCGATAATACAGAAGGTAGCAGGAGAAGCAAGTCAATAGATTCAACAAGTGACCAAATACACAAACAAAAATTGTATGAGTTCATTATGCAAAAGAAATTGTGCAATCACTTTTACTATTTATATAATAAATTTTAAGTAATCATAAAAACAATGTCATGTCTCCATTACTTTCTGAAAAAGCATTGTGTTTTAGTTTCAAAAGTTACTTGAAAATATTATATATGGGTTAGGCTAAATTAACTTTAAAAAGTGACTTACAATGTTGACTTCAACATCTCAACCACACATTGGCTCTTAATCCAATGGTTGAGATTTGAATGCAATTATAGCTCTTAAGTGGTTGAGATGCATGAAGTCAACATTTTAAGTCACTTTTTTAAGTTACTCTAGCTTGACCCAATATATATATATATATATAGAGAGAGAGAGAGAGAACGGCAACTTTGAAGCTCATTGTATAATTGTTTAAAGGTAAATTTGACAAACGGTAGTCAAATGGTCGCATAAACAATTTGATGAGTTAGTCAACGAAAAAATACCGACTAACTATGTTTTTGTGTTTGGTTTCGATTGAAAACTAGTGTATCTGTAAGCGAACAAACGTCACTATACATGCGGAAGTGTTGCCGGATAGAACACAAACAAACACAATAATAAAGAAAGATAAGATGACTAGAAGTAATCAAATCCAATCACACACAACACAAGAATTTTACGTAGAAACCCAAATCAGGGAAAAAACCACGGCCGTCAGGATGACAAGAGAAAGTTCCAATATATAGTAAATTGTTACAACCACACACTCAGGATTCTCTCTCTAAATAATACCCCAAACCCGATTACACCCAATGGTCACTTTGAGATCTCTCTAGTATTTGCTATTTTGCTCCACACATAATAACCTAGCTATTATGGTATATTTATATGAATTACAGGGAGTTTAAGTTTACAAGGAAATCTATCTCCTAGTTATACAAGATTTACTTGTTTCACTTAAATAATATTTCCTCTTTATGATAAGTCTTCTTGTAAGGATAAATCATTTTCCTATAATCATAAGAACTTCTAGAAACAACATATTTCCTTTTCCATGAATATCTCCTGATTCAACACATGCTTATGATTGACTACAATTCAAGTTGCGGTTGGCTACCCGCTTACTAAGCCGTGTTGAACTTGATCACTCAGAAAACCGTGATCCACGCGTTGCATCATCGAAGACCTTTGTCACTGTCGTTGTGAAAGCCACAGTGCCACCCACATCGTAAGACACTGGAATTGGACCGTTGTCTGTAAGATCCTAGATCTTTATTGGCTTGATTCCATTGTAAAACTCTCTTTATTTGTATTGATTAGTTGCTTAGGTGATTCTTGAAGAAAAGAAGCTTCAAAGGTGGAAAGCAACGTCTCATGCAAATGTTGTCTTCAAAAGGGAATGCTCGTTCTTGGATACTAAGGTATCAAGATCTTTCTTCCTTTTGCAAGGCGTAAGTGCACACACACACAAATCATTCATGAGTGTCCATGCATTGTTGTGCACCATTTATATAACAGATTCACATGTTTTAGTATGCTCATGCATTGAACTCATATTGTCATACATTTTAGAAATGCATGTTTTAAGACTATGTCTAGGAAATGGCTTACTTGTGTGAACTTATGTTTATTTGTTTCCGTTTTATTGATTTTAGACTTGAACATGATCTCTTACGATTCCTTATTGAGTCCCGATCATTTCAGTTACTCATTCATAAGGTTTCGAGTCCAAACGATGTAGCTACGCTACTTTGCATTCTCATTCGTTCAGTTGTCTTCGTTGTTGTTTTTCGAGATGAATTATCAACCTTTTGTTAAAGTTTTATAGTCGTCATTGTGCGTGAGGGAGTCATGATTAGTAATCCGAAAACAGATTCGAAATCGGAGTTCGGAGGCCCGAATACGGCTGAAGAACGCGAGAGGAGTTTGCTTGGCAAAAGGCCAAGCAATGGTGTCCATGTGTGAGCCACGTGTGACACACGGCCAGCACAGTCCTTTACCCACATGTGCCACATGTAGTCCACACATGGAGGTGACATGGCATGTCTTGATTGGCTGTCCATTTTCCCTCACTCTCTCTTTTAAAAATATTTCCCTTCCCTCCAAACACAATTTGAAGAAAATTGAAAAAGAATGAATGTGCAGAATTCTTCATGAATTTTTGGTGTCTTGTTTCAATCATAACTTTCTCATCTCAACTCTAAATCACTTGATCCAAAAGCCAAAAATGTTCGTCTTGATGAGAGCTACAAACCCTAAGAATTTTCAGAGCCAAGTGTGTTAGGTTGATAATTAGTGTTGGCATTAATTCCATATCAAAGCGTGTTTAACTTGTAATGTTTAGTGGTTAGTAATTGAAGAATTTCGAAGATGAAGGACGTCTCAACCACAATTCGTTCAAGTTGCCGGCTTTTAAGAGATTCGGGCATTATCGGTCTACAAAGGTATTCAAAGACCTCTTATCTCTTACAAGGCTAGGCACACACTCACACATATCATTCTTGTGTGTCCCTTCATGATTTAATTACATTTACATTTCACTTTCACACACTTGGCAAAATATGCTCATGCATTCATATTTAGTTAATAAACTTTGTGTTTTGCATTTTCTAGGACTATGTCCGGAAACTAGCATATGTGTGTGTATTTGTGTTTGTATGTTTCCGTATTTTGTGTTTAGGACTTGAACATGTTCTTATTCAATGCCTTATTGAGTTCCGGTCATTTCGGTTACTCATTCATAAGGTTTTGAGTCCAAACAAGTTGACTATGCCACTTTACGTTCTCTTTCGTTGAGTTGACTTTATCGATGATTTCCAAGATGATTTCTCAACCGTTTTTCAAATTTGTATAGTCTTCGTCGTGTGTGAGAGAGTCACGGTTCGTAATCCGAAAACGGATTCGAATTCAGAGTTCGGAGGCCCGAGGGAGCGCGCGAGAGGACAGCCCAGACCGTGGGCCACATGGGCTGGCCGTGGGCCCCACGGCCTGGAGCAGCCTCTGCTCCCGTGTGGGCCACGCGCCCCCCACGGCCAGGGGGTGACGTGGCACCACCTGGTTGGCCGGAATCTTCCTTCTCTCTCCTCCTATTTCTTCCCTCTCTCTCTCCATTTTGAATTTAGTTGAAGAAATTTTCAGTTTTCCCGTAATACATCCTCTCCAATTTTTCCAAACTTCAAAACACCATATCTTCCTCATCCGGAGTCGGATTTGAGTGATTCAAGTTGGAGAGTGTTCGTATTTGAGTCCTCTAACATCTCCAAGTGGTTTGGTGGCTGTTGGATCGTGATTTCAAGTGGTTGAACACTGAATTTCGCACCAGCTGCAGAATCCGAGGTTTGAGTCTCAACTTTGGGATTTCTTGTTATTTGACCTTCCATTTGCTTGGGGTTTCTTCTTCTATATCTATGTTATTGTTTGGTAAAAGCTATTTGGAAAGATAGCTTGATTATCATTCTAATTGAAACTCAATTTGTGGACTAATGTTGACTAGATTCTATGATTCTAGGTTTTACATATGTTTGTGAGTTGTATTGTGATTAGAATGGCATCTTAGGTTGTTTGATACTTAATTGAATTAATTTTGTGTTAAAATAACTTTGAGATTTGATTTGATCCTTTGATTATTAAAATCTAGGATTTGTGTATTTGTTTGTGATTTAGAGAATATAGGTTTTGATTGATGTAAATCTCAAAACCTTGCTCTATATTTTTTGTCTAGTATATTGATTGATTTTAATCTCATATATCTAGCTTTTAATTATATATTGATAGCATCTTGAATTTGTACTTCATGAACATTTTGTGATTCAAGTGTTATGTGTGTGAATGAGACTTTGAGTATATGTGTTAGGTGTTTCACATGCTTAGGTTTCTATTCATGTATTTTTGCATCTAGACTTGATTATTTGTGATTTCACATGTTTAGGTCTATTTGTGCCATAGAATGTATTGATCACATATTCTATGTTGTATTGAATGTTTGCATCATTTGCATTCACATGATCACACTAGGAAGTCCTTGTAAAAGGCATGAAGTCTTGGTTAGAGTCGAGGTGACTCGGATAGCCAAGTAAGAAGTCTTGCCTAGAGTTGGGATGACTCGGATAGGTAAGCAAGGAGTCATGGCTAGAGTCGGGAGGACTCGGATAGTCATGCATGGGACGCTCCCTAGAGGCAAAAGTGCCTTGGATAGGGAGTTGGCTATTGTATTGGTAGGCCTAGGCGTATGGTTAGACATAGAGTCCGATAGAGCGGGGTACACGGGAGGTGTATGCACTCTTGAGGAATTTCTAATCTACCATCGATGTTGGTTGTGTGTGTTGTCCAATATATGGTGGTTCCGCATCATTGAGGGATTTCACACTTTCCAATAGGGTTGGGTAGGCTTAGAATTCACTAGGTTGGGTGAGCTAAAGATTGGTCACTTTTTGAATGTTCTATGTTTGCTTTCCAATAATATAGTACCCAATGGTTGTAGTTCAACCCGTGGATGTTTCCTCCTTGGAGGTTTTACCACGTTAAAAAATCCCTTGTATTAATTCTTCCTATCTCTTTTTCTTATATTTTAATTGTATATTTTATTGTCTTGATTCATAATATCCACATGTGATGTATTGTGAAGCAAGTCTTTGTATAGTGTGATTAGTGTATTCATTCTATAGATCAATTTGTATCTTTGTTTATTTTATATATTGTAATTTTTGTATAGTGACATTTTGATCACTCTTGTAACACATTGAACATCTTATGAAATACAAGCTTATTTTGTTGTGTTGTTTATTTGCTATTTTACCTCACATTACTTGTTGATATACTTAGACGTTGCTCTTATGATTGTATTATCGTATTGTCTATGTATGTCTTCCTTGGCTTTATTGTGTTGTGTGTAAGGCTACCTTGAGGGACAAACGAATGTTTGTTCAAGGGTTTGAAAAAGGTGTAAAAAACTATTCACCCCCCGCCCCCTCTAGGTATGCTTTAAGCAATTTAACTTCGTTTGTGTACATTCAAAGTGACTTCGTGATTCTTCGTTGTGAGCAAATTTCAGTCCGAGGTTCATACTTGTATGTGAAACATCTTCTTCTTACCTTCATTTTTGATCATCTCTATTAATCTTCTTATTTGATAGATGAAATGTGTTAAGAATGATGTTAGTTCACATTCTAGGTTTGTATGATGGATTGATTGATTGAACATATTTGAACATATTTTGCTAAACTTGATTAAACTTGAAATTGACTCTAGAAATATCTTGTATGATATATCTCTTGATAATTTCTAGGTTTAATTTCATGATCTAAGAACAATGTATTTTTGTGTGAAATATTGAATATTCTTGACTTGTTCTTATTGATATACATGCATTGATTTCTAGGTACATTTGTGATTGGTTGTTGATAGTATATCCTAGAATATCTCTAAGCATGTTCATAAAGCTTATTTGATCATCTAGCTTTATTTGATTGTGATTTGCATCATTTGCATCACCTAGATCATTGCCTTGTGAAAGGGTTGAAGTCCCTTGATTAAAGTGAGTGAAACTTTGTCTTGAGCAAGAAGACTTGGCTAGGAAAGGATTCCAGATTGCCAAGCAAGAAGTCTTAGTTAGGATCAAGAGGATCCGGATAACTAAGCAAAAGTCATAGCTAGGAGTGTGATACTCCGAATGGTTGAGCTAGGGAAGCTTGACTAGGATCTTTGTGATCTAGATAGCTAATCAATGAAATCTTCCTAGAGGCTTGTGAGCCTTGGATAGGACATTGCTTCCTAGATGTGAAAGACTCAACTTGGATAGGGAGTAGGGGAGTGATTCACTTGGTCTTGTGGATAGACTAGGAGTTGATTGCATTGAGTGAGTATCTCTTTCGTTTATAATGAATTGCTTTGTCAGTGGTTGTGGTATCAACCCGTGGATGTTTCCTCTTTGAGGTTTTACCACGTAAAAATCTTTGTGTCTTTTTTTGTTTTATATTTCTTTATAAAGTTTCAGTGTATATCCATAAATTACAAGTATACCCCTGAAAATAATTTTTTTTTTAAAAAAAAACCTAGAAGCAAACTTGAAATCATTACTAAATTGAATTATCCAAACTTGAAATAATGGCTAAATTGAAATGACCAAACTTGAAATCATGAATAAATTGAAATGTCCAAACTTGAAATATGGACTAAATTGAAATTAGGCTTAGGTTTTTTTTTCCCCTTCTTCTTCTTCCTCATCTTCTTCCTCAAATTCAAATTAGGGTTAGGTTTTTTGTTTCTCTTTTTTGCAAACCACATCGCCGGCACACCTAGCCGCAGGACGATGCCTGGTCGTCGCTCAAACCAGTGTCGAACGAACCAACGGCGCACGACCCCCATAGTGGCATCGCTTGGTCGTCGCATGAACCAGTGGCGGGCTGTGCTTGACGAACCACGGCGCCACTAGTTCGTGAGGTCACATGACAACGTCCGGCGCAACCCGGACAGTTCGGCGACGACTCCGGCGATAGGTGACAACTCCGGCGATGGGCGATAGGATGGAGAGGAGAAAAGAGAGAGAGGAGATCGGGGAGAGAGATGAGAGGAGAGAGAAAGAAAAGAGAGAGAGTGTTTTGGGGATGGTATTTATATGAGGGATTTTCGGTAATTTCTCAAAAACATGGTTATTAACAATTAAAACTTCGTTTGTAGTTAAAAACGAATTTCCCATAATATATGTGGTCATTTTTGTCAATTTCCACATTTAAAAAAACCTAATTTGTGAAGAATGGAAATTGGGGAAGAAGGGCATGATTTCAAGTTTGACATATTTAATTTTAGGCATGATTTCAAGTTCCACATTTCATTTTAGGCATGATTTCAAGTTTCAACATTCAAGTTTTAACCATGATTTCAAGTTTGAGGGTTTTTTTTTTTTTTTTAAAAAAAAAAAAAACTAATTTTAGGGGTACTCTTGTAATTTACGGACATACACTGATTTTTTTTTTAAAAAGTGGTTATTAACAATTAAAGTTTCAAAAGTGGTTGCTAACAAAAGTTTAATATTTCCAATGGTTAGTTTTAGTTTTCTCTCATTCATGATTGTAGAACCAACAATTTATATACACAAAATATTACATTAAATAATCATTAAATAATGTTTATTTTGTGTTCATTCATTCACCAAATAGTTGAAATATAAATTGTGAATGTGAATTTATTCATGATCCTAACCAACCAGAAAGAATAAAAATGTGAAATAATTTTTTAAATAAATAAAAAAGTTTGTCTTTAAATAAGTTGTATCTTATTAAAAGATAAAAACGTCAATAAAAATTAAAGGAATTAAAATATTACGGATTTTGAGTCATATATAAACTTAAAATTAATATATTTATATATAAAATGGATATACATATATATGATTTATTTAAAATAATAAATAAAGATTAACTTAGAGATTCTTGTGGAAAATATAGAATAGTTTTTAAGAAATAAGATAAATGTAATGAATATAGCACCAATTACACTAGAAAATAAATGTATGAATAAAGAAAAAGAAAATAATAGAAATTAAGGAGTTGTAAGGATAAAAAATATAAAATTAATTAAATTATAAATCCAACATCATTACACAAACTAATTAAGTGAAGTTTTGAAATCTAGGTGGGGTACGTATTCTTCATTGGGTTCACCTCTAAGGGGCCACTACTGTTGGGACCGGTAGCTGCGCATATTCAAGATTAACTCTTGGTTTCTTCGGGGACCGGTGCTGCTACCGTTGGGACTGCTACTGTTGGTGGTGTTCCTCTGTTACAGCCCCGCCATCTATAGTGATCTATCGCGTGCAGATGTTGTTTGGTTTCCTCCAACATTTCAAACTTCTCAATGAAATTTGTCATTTTCTGTTGTTACAAATTCATGATTGTAGAACCAACGATTTATATACACAATACTTAAAAGTTACATTAAATAATCATTCTCATAATGTTTATTTTGTGTTCATTCATTCACCAAATAGTTGAAATATAAATAGTGAATGTGAATTTATTCATGATCCTAACCAACCAGAAAGAAGAAAAATGTGAAATAATTTTTTAAATAAAAAAGAAAAGGTTTGTCATGAAACAATTATGAATATATCAGATTTGATATATAAAATAAGTTGTATCTTATCAAAAACGTCAATAAAAATTAAAGGAATTAAAATTATTATAGATTTTTGAGTCATATATAAACTTAAAATTAATATATTTATATATAGGCTCATTCTTGAGTGTAACATGACACCATACAATTTTAAAAAATAGTATGTGATCACATATGGTTATATGTGATCATAAATATATATAATATTATCGAATATGAATTGCACGTGATCACACAATTAAATTATTGTGATCGCATGTTAGAACATACAATCACATATTAGCTGATGTTGTTGTATCAAAAAAGACATGATCACAGTCAAAAATATTTCGTTGCATCATGTAACGTTGCACCCAAGGGCAAGCCATATATATAAAATGGATATATATATATATATATATATTTATATATATAACGATTTATTTAAAATAATAATAATAATAATAATAAGGATTAATTTAGAGATTCTTGTGGAAAATATAGAATAGTTTGTAAGTAATTAATAAGATAAATGTAATGAATATAGCACCAATTACACTAGCCAATGTGGCATAGTGGTAAAAAAGATTGTTGTAAAATAGACATTTGTAAGATAAAGATTAACCAAACTAATTAACTGATCTTTACTTCATGACTTTGCAATCCACTTTAAACAAAGTTTGCATTAAATATTGAGCGATTACCAAATAAGTTCCAATTACTTACAAATATTATTTCTTAATTTCAAATAGGGCAATTACCAAGTTAGCCTTGGATTTTTTTTTTTTTTTTTCCTAATTCCATCTTGTTTGTGACTTTTTCATTCTTGACCAAATTGGTCCCCATATTTTTCATATGTACCAAATTAGTCATGGACTTTTTAGAAATATCAGATTAGTCCTTATGGACTGTTAATTCAAATCTTTGACTTTAACAGAAATGATGAAATTACTTTATTAGCCCTATTTAAAATTGAAATGTATATTTTTTATGCAAGATGACTGTTTTACCAATTACATCTCATATTTAAAGTCAAATTCACCCTTCATCACCAATATAATTACAACATAATAAACTAATTAAAAAAAATATTAATTGAACAAACTTATATAAAAATTATTAAGTAAAATAAATATTATGTTCAAAAATAAAAAAAAAAATGTTTTTTTAATAAAAAAAAAAATAGTTTCTGGAGGCCACACTAACGTCCTTCGATTGTGGAGGACCTCCACCACCCAAAACCCAAATGGTTTAAGTTCATGGAGGAGTCCTCCACGAAGAACTAGCTAGTTCGTGGAAGACCTCTACAACCTAGAACACAGAGTCACAGATCACGATCTAAGTTCCACTTCGTGGAGGAGTTCCTTCATGAAGAAATGGTTCATGGAGGACCTCTATAACCCAGAACCCGACCAGGTCATAATCTGGGTTCAAGTCCATGGATGAGCTCTCCATGAACTGGTTCGTGGAGGGACTAGATCGTGGAAGCGCCTCCACGATCTAGGGATTTGGAACCCAAATCGTGGAGGAGGTTGCCTCCTCCACCAAAGGCCACTAATGGTGGCCTCTGTAATTTTTTCAACTCATTTTTTTTTTAATATATATATATAAAATCTTCATATATTTAATTTCAACAGACCAATTAAATTGTATAGATATTGATGAAAATGTGTAAAATAAAAAAGACAAATTATATATATATATATATATATATATATATATATGAGTAATTGCATAAACGTCCCAGTTTAGGCATAATTACATAGATATAGAACTTTTGCCTATAATTACACAAATGTCCCCTGCCGTTAGTTGACTTCTGTCAACTTTAACCTTTGACCATAATTTTAAGCAGAAATGATTGAAATAGCCCTAATCACTTATTTTATCTAATATTTTATTATTTTAATATATTAAAACATTAAAAAAAAAAAATCGATGCACTTTGTTTTCTTCCAATTATATTCTTTATTTTCTTTCTTCCATTTTCTTGGATTTTCTCAATCCCCAAACACCAATTTCATCAGCCAAACATTCAATTTCATCACCCATCACACATCAACCTACAAATAATTTTACTTCATCAACCCAATCAAAAACTCATCAACACAAACTATTTTATTTAATCAACAAAATCAAAACCTCAAAATTTAATCAAGTAATTATTTCTAATCTCTAACTGTGTTCTCTACCAACTCTTACAAAAAGAACGAAATTTTCCCCTTTTTTTTCTTGAACAAGTCAATAAAACCCCTGATGCCTCTTCTGGGTCAACCCGGACCGCTGATCGCCTCTGGATCCGACAATCTTCTCCTCGTGTCGCTCGATCTTGACGATATGAATCCTTATGACCTTGCTGTAACGATCTGGATCTGTGTCCATCTGCATTCCAAGTGGAGCGGTTTGGTCCAGGTTGGGCATTCCTCACTTCTGTCGATCGATGATTTCTCCATTCTGTACTTGGTTGCAAGATTGAAAGAAGAAGAAGATTGAGGCGGAAAAAGATGAAGAAGATCGATATCCAGTTTTTATTTATTTATTTATTTTAAAGGATATGTAGTATTCAAACAAAAATGGAGGATTGCGATTTTCTTGAAATTGATTGAAGATGAAAGTTGCATTACTTGAAAAATTGTTTTGAATTTGGTTTCTGAAGACTTGTTTTGCATTTGGTATCTGATTTTTTATTTTATTTTATTTTTTCATTATTATTATTATTATTATTTTTATGAGTGTAAATTTGTTTGTGTTTGGTTTTTGGAAAACTGTGTTGGGAGAAAAATATTAAATTTTTGGTATTTTGATAGTGAGAAAAGTTAAGGAAAAAAAAATGTAAAATAATTTAGAACAAAAATCGATATTTTATTTATTTATTTATTTATTTATTTATTTTTGAGATCTTGAATTCCTAGTCTCCATGAATTCTTTTATTTTGTTTTTTTAAGTTTTCAAAATATATTCATTATATCCATTTGGATGGAGATCTAATCTTCACCATCAATTTATTATAATTTTTTTTATTGATTTGTTATTTAAATAATTATTAACTGAAATGGACAAATTTACCCTTAAGCTGTTAACTTCTATCGGAGGATAACAGATAGTAGGGGACGTTTGTGCAAATACAGGTAAAAGTTCCATATCCATGTAATTATGCCTAAACTTGAGGGAAATTTTTGCAATTACTCCATATATATTTAAATTTTTAGCTTTGATTTTAATTTACACAAGTTAAAAAGACTAAAATAATCCTTGACTGTTAAGTTTGAACTAACTGAAAGTTAACAAAAGGACTAATTTGGTACTTGTGAAAAAGTTTGGGACCAATTTGGTCAGTTTTATAAAGGTCGCAAACTACTTGTAATTTTAAAAATTATATTTTAATTCAAATCCATTAAAAGACTAACACATGTACAATGTTTGACATGCAAAAAGACAAATAATTGGTGAGTTTGTTTGTTTGTTTGTTTGTTTTTTTTTTTTTTTTTAATGTTTTTAATTATTTTAATAAATTTTATTTAAAATTTTAATATTATTTTATTATAATTTTATATTAATTTATGGGAAATATAATTTTTTATTACCTATAACTTTAAATAAATTTGTTTTCAAATTATTATTATTATTTATTACAATTAAAGTCTTTTTATCTTAATTAATTTTAATCAAAATATGATTAATCAAGGGTATTATTATACTTTCACAAATTCTTTTAAAATCAAACGTTACTTTCAAATCTTCCAATCCTTCAACTCAAGATATCAATGCGGCAAAAAAGGGGATCACTGCTAGGTTGGGTGTTGAGCAGAGAAACAGCCTAGATGTAGCTTTTACCGTAGAGGAAGTGAGAATTGCTGTGTTTGAAATGAATCCAACCAAAGCCCCCGGTGCGGAAGGATTTCATGCAGTGTTTTTTCAAAAGTTTTGGAGTATCATTGGTGAGGACTTCTCTAGGGTGTGTCTTCAGGTGCTAAGTGGAGCTTCTTCAATAAAAGAATTCAATTTTACCAATGTTGCTCTGATTCCAAAAAATCAATATCCCATATCCCTGAAGGATTTCCGGCCCATATCCTTGTGCAGTGTTATGTACAAGACTGTTGCAAAGGTATTGGCTTCGAGACTTAAGAATTTTCTCCCTGATCTGGTTTCCCCCACCCAATCAGCCTTTGTTCCTGGAAGGCAGATATTTGATAATGTCCTAGTGGCATTCGAATCTCTCCACTCCATTTCTCGTAGGAAGCTGGGTAAAAGAGGTATGATGGCTCTTAAATTAGATATGAGTAAAGCATATGATATAGGTATTATGACTAGAATGAATTTTCCTACTACCTGGATTAAACTAGTTATGGATTGTGTTTCCTCCACCAGCCTGTCTTTCCTCCTAAATGGTTGTTCCGTGTGCAACCTAACCCCTTCTAGAGGTCTGAGACAAGGGTATCCTCTCTCACCTTACCTATTCCTTTTATGTGCAGAAGCGCTTTCCAGCCTCATTTCCAGCTCTGAAAGGAATGGCTATGGGATGGGTATTAAGTGTTGTAGAGGGGCCCCTCTGATTAGCCACATGTTTTTTGCGGATGACAGTATGCTGTTCTGTAGAGCTTCTATGAAAAGTAGTCAGTGTATTAGAAAGCTGTTGGAGGTCTATGAACGTGGTTCCGGTTAAAAGATAAATCTTCAGAAGTCTAGCATAACTTTCAGTCCAAATGTTAGCTCGAATTCTATGGTTGAAATCAAACACTATTTGGGGATTATGGACCATAATAGCCAGGATCGATATTTGGGGCTTCCAACCATGGTGGGTCGGAACAAAAAAAGGCTGTTTAACGACATAAAAGAGCGGGTGTGGAAAAAGATCAGAGGCTGGAATGGTAGCTTCTTTTCGTTTGGCGGAAAAGAAATCCTTATCAAAGCTGTAGCCCAGGCAGTCATTACCTACTCGATGAGCCTTTTCAAGCTCCCAGTGGGCTTGTGTAATGATCTGAGTTCTATGATGTCAAAATTCTGGTGGTGTTCCAGAGGGGGGAAAAGAAAGATCAGTTGGGTGAGATGGGAGAGGTTATGTCGGCCTAAAAGCTAAGGTGGTCTAGGGTTCAAAGACCTTCCGGCTTTTAACCAATCCCTATTGGCCAAGCAAGCTTGGAGGGTCCTAAATGGCCTGAATACTCTTGCTGCCCGTATCTTGAAAGCAAAGTACTTCAGCAAAAGTGATTTTCTATCGGCCTCTGTCAAGTCGGGGTGCTTCCACATTTGGCGAAGTTTGATTTGGGGTCGATCGCTGCTTTCCAAGGGCCTTAGGTGGGGAGTCGGGAATGGTAACTATATAAGGGTGTTCAATGACCTATGGATCCCTCGCCCCTCTTCTTTCAAACCAATTACACTAGCCCCTACCCTTGATTTTCCTGTGTCTGGCCTTATTGATTTCAGCCGCAAGAGATGGGGTGTGGAGAAAATAGAAAGGAGTTTGTTTCCTATTGACAAGGACATCATCCTCTCCATTCCGATCAGCTAGAAAGGAGTCAGTGATTTTCTCCTATGGCATTTTGACAAGAGAGGTCTGTACACAGTGCAAAGTGGGTATGGGGTGGCTACCGACCAAATCATCTCGGCCTCTTTCTCCAATCGGGGCATGTCATGCAGGTGGTGGAAGTCTTTGTGGAGTCTTAATGTCCGGTTTCGACCCGGTTCAGTTTCGGTTTCGGTTTTTTTTTTTTTTTAAATTTAAATTTGGTTTTTGGTTTTTGGTTTTTTTGGTAAAGCTTGTTTGTATTTTGTAAATTGTAAATTAAATATAAAATCAAAATCTTGACTAATATAAAATCATAAAGTTGTAAATAAAAAAAAAACATTAAACATTTTCATTGATGTATTTAAGTATTTCACAATATTTAAAAGAAAAGAAATTGACATTTATTAATAAATAACAAAAAATTACAAAAACAAAATTACAAAAAATTAGCCTTGAAGGCTTGAATTCAAATATAATATTACAATGTAACAAAGTTAAAATTTAAAAAAAAAAAAAAAAAAAAAAAAAAGCCTTGCACTTAATTTTTTACCACAATTAAGCTGCCTACGTATCCTCCACCAATGTAGAGGAATCAAAGGCCATGTAGTTCTTTTACCTTTAATTAGTTGCTCGGTGTTGGAGGTTGGAAGTTGGAACGGAATCTATTCGCTGCCTTCCGTTCCTGTGGTTTGGTCACCTTCGAAGAAGTCGTTCACTATATCCGGCTGGAGTTCTTGTTGTCTATATTTTGCCTTTGTCCAATCATCAACACATGCCTGGATTTCAAGTGATTGTGGAGACATAGCCGACCGTCTTGGGTCCAAAATATTTCCACCTGTACTAAATTCTTGTTCCACAGCAACTATAGAAACCAGCGTTCCAAGAATTTGTTTGGCAATAATAGCCAAAATTGGATATTCCTGTTGATTACTCTTCCACCAAACCTGGAGATCAAATCCTTCATCTCGAAATATATGATTGGCTTCTAAATATCGGTCAAGCTCAGAGGCAGATGAGGATGAAGAAGATGTTCATAATTTTTTGGATCTTTGGGAAAACAGTCAATCCCTCAAACCCCTTAATTGAAATTTTGCGGAAGAACTACTACTACCACCAGATGTGGGTTGGGGTTGTGAAACCGGCACGTTAAAAGACTGACCATACATTCTAACATATTAATTGTATAATTCATAAAGCAAAGTTTTAACGGAAGCACATAACTGAAGAATATCAACCTCTAAATTTAAAGATTTGTAATAATTGTCTAAATAATCCTGCAAACAATCTAATTTAAAGCGTGGATCAAAACACGGTGCAAGCAAGTAAATCTTTGGAATCTCCCCATAATACGAAACCCATTTTGTTTTCATGGCAGCAACACATGGACTCAATTGAACATCAAATCTACAATCATTAAATGCACCAGCAATATTAACACTTTGAGTAAGAAATAAATGAGTAGTGGGATAGTGTAAGGTTGATAATTAGTGTTGGCATTAATTCCATATAAAATCATGTTTATCTTGTAATGTTTAGTGGTTAGTAATTGAAGAATTTTGAAGACGAAGGACGTCTCAACCACAATTCGTTCAAGTAGCCGGCTTTTAAGAGATTCAGGCATTATTGGTCGACAAAGGTATTCAGTGACCTCTTATCTCTTACAAGGCTAGGCACACACTCACACATATCATACTTGTGTGTTCCTTCATGATTTAATTTCATTTACATATCACTTTCACACACTTGGCAAAATATGCTCATGCATTCATATTAAGTTAATAAACATTGTGTTTTGCATTTTCTAGGACTATGTCCGGAAACTAGCATATGTGTGTGTCTTTGTGTTTGTATGCTTCCGTATTTTGTGTTTAGGACTTGAACATGTTCTTATTTAATGCCTTATTGAGTTTCGGTCGTTTCGGTTACTCATTCATAAGGTTTCGAGTCCAAACAAGTTGACTATGCTACTTTTCGTTCTCTTTCGTTGAGTTGAATTCATCGATGATTTCCGAGATGATTTCTCAACCGTTTTTCAAAGTTGTATAGTCGTCATTGTGCGTGAGAGAGTCACGGTTCGTAATCCAGAAACGGATTCGAAATCAGAGTTCGGACGCCCAAGATACGGGCCGAAGAACCGAGGGAGCACGCGAGAGGACAGCCCAGGCCGTGGGCCACTTGGGCTGGCCGTTGGTGAGGCCGTGGGCCCCACGGCCTGGAGCAGCCTCTGCTCCCGTGTGGGCCACGCGCCCCCCATGGCCAGGGGGTGACGTGGCACCATGTGATTGGCTGATGTGGTCCTTCTCTCTCCTCCTATTTCTTCCCTCTTTCTCTCCATTTTGAAATCTAAGAAGAAAAATTTCAGAAATCCCGTAAGCTCTCTCTCCAGCTTTTTCAGATTTTTGAAACACCATATCTTCCTCATCCGGAGTCGGATTTGAGTGATTCAAGTTGGAGAGTGTTCGTATTTGAGTCCTCTAACATCTCCAAGTGGTTTGGTGGCTGTTTGATTGTGATTTCCAGTGGTTGAACACTGATTTCCGAACCAGCTGCAGAATCCAACGTAATGGTCTCAACTTTGGGATTTCTTGCTTTTTGACCTTCCATTTGCTTGGGATTTCTTCTTCTATATCTATGTTTATGTTTGGTAAAAGCTATTGAGAAAGATAGCTTGATTATCATTCTAATTGAAAGTCAATTTGTAAACTAATGTTGACTAGATTCTATGATTCTAGGTTTTACGTATGTTTGTGAGTTGTATTGTGATTATAATGGCATCTTAGGTTGTTTGGAACTTAATTGAATTAATTTTGTGATAAATGACCTTGAGATTTGATTTGATCCTTTGATTGATAAAATCTAGGATTTGTGTATTTGTTTGTGATTTAGAGAATATAGTTTTTGATTGATGTAAATCTCAAATCCTTGCTCTATATTTTTGACTAGTATATTGATTGATTTTAATCTCATATATCTAGCATTTAATTGTATATTGATAGCATCTTGAATTTGTACTTCATGAACATTTTTGTGATTCAAGTGTTGTATATGTGAATGAGACTTTGAGTGTATGTATTAGGTGTTTCACATGCTTAGGTTTCTATTCTCGTATTTTGCATCTAGACTTGATTACTTGTGATATCACATGTTTAGGTCTAGTTGTGCCATAGAATGTATTGATCACATGTTCTACGTTGTATTAATTGTTTGCATCATTTGCATTCACATGATCACACTAGGAAGTCCTTGTAAAAGGCATGAAGTCTTAGTTAGAGTCGGGGTGACTCGGATAGCCAAGCAAGAAGTCTTGCCTAGAGTCGGGATGACTCGGATAGGTAAGCAAGGAGTCATGGCTAGAGTTGAGAGGACTCGGATAGTCATGCATGGGAGGCTCCCTATAGGCAAGAGTGCCTTGGATAGGGAGTTGGCTATTGTATTGGTAGGCCTAGGCGTATGGTTAGACATAGACTACGATAAAGCGGGGTACACGGGAGGTGTATGCACTCTTGAGGAATTTCTACTCTACCATCGATGTTGGTTGTGTGTGGTGTCCAATATATGGTGGTTTCGCATCATTGAGGGATTTCACACTTTCCAATAGGGTTGGGTAGGCTTAGACTTCACTAGGTTGGGTGAGTTAAAGATTGGTCACTTTGTGAATGTTCTATGTTTACTTTCCAATATATATAGTACCCTAATGGTTGTATTTCAACCCATGGATGTTTCCTCCTTGGAGGTTTTACCACGTTAAAAAATCTCATGTGTCAATTCTTTCTATCTCTCTTTTATATATGTTTATGTGTATGTTTTAATCTTGTGGTACAATATTCACTTGTGATATATTTGGAAGCAAGATTGTGTAAAGTGTGATTTGTAATCAATATTCATTTTGATCATTTTTGTATATACAATTCATTTGTGTAAATATAATTCTCTTATTCTTTGATTCTTTTGTATAGATATATCTAGATTGATATTTGTATATACATTGAACATTAATATTAATACATGTATCTTTTGTTTTTAGTTTTAATATATTTCCTTCATTAACAAGTTGTAGTAGTTTTACTTAGTGTACTTACATTGTAATATTCAAAATACAACTTGTGGAAATTGATCTTAATTGAATATCTTGTATATGAGATACATTGTTTGTTGGTATATGTTTTGTAGGCTAAGGGTGGTGAATTGAGCATACATGTGTTAATTGTTTTTCTCATAACAATCATGTTTAAGGTTAATTTGTTTGCTCACCAAGGTTTTGACATAAGTCACGAAAGAGTTTTTAAAACTAGTGCGTCAACCTATTCACCCCCCCCCCCCCCCCCCCCTCTAGGTTGTTTAGTATAACCTTGTAGGTATTTTCAATTGGTATCAGAGCGGGTCACTTAAAGCAATTAGTGTGATTCAGGATCTACAAGGTTATTTACTATGATAACAACCTTTAGTCTATTTTTGTTTGTAATGGTTGTCCTCCTTTGTTGATTGGGAAAATGTTTGTTTTGTTGTTAATGCTCATAATAGACTTCGCTATGTCTTGTGATGAGCAAGCTTGGTTGGATTGTCAAGAAAGGTTTCTCTTCTCCATGTTTTATATTTGATGGAGTAGTTTCTTCAAACCAAAATGTTCATAAAGTATGAATGAGGTTTATTTTTGAGAAGTTGAAACTTTTAGACCTTTTTGCCATTTATAGTGGTGTAAGTTTTTAAACACCTTGCTCTTTATAAAGATTCAAATATGGCAAAAGAGGCATGGAATAGATTCCAAGCTACTTGTAAAAAAAAAAAAAAGGGTTCTTCTTGTTTTATATTTCATTTGTCTACTAACAATTTTATTGATAAGCTTGAAAAGCATGTTAGTGTCAAAAGCAAAGAAGAAGAAATTTTCCCGGAGGATAATCAAGCTAGACATGATCACAAGAGTTCAATCTCTTGAGAAGGAAAGAGATAAAGCTTTGAAGGAAGTAGAAGTGAAGAATGAAGTGATCAAATGTCTAGAAGAAAAGACGGTTGAAGTTGCTCTTGTGTTAGATAGTTTAATAAATGTTTTTGCTAATAATGTGTTTTCTTTCTTATAGGAAGCTATCAAAGGCAAGGAAGAGGAGTTGGCGATCATGAAGGCTAAAGAGCTTGGTGATCTTCATGAAGATTCAAGTGACTTAAGCTTTGTAGTTGAGCAAGTTGAGTCTCCTACAACTAAAGGCAAGTCACTAAGGAACAAAAGGACTTCAAAGGCCAATCTTCCAAGGTCAAACGCAAAATCAAGAAGAGTAAGGAGCCTTCACCGTCGGTACACTCTCACCCAAATAGTAACATCTCCTCATGTATTCCGGTTTGCCAATTTTTGAAATGTTGTAGTGCATACTATATATATATGCCATGAGTATATTAGACATTGCAAACTAGGAAATGAGATGCATGTTAGTGAGATGAGAAAATCTTCTATGTATGTTTCTTGCATGATAACTCTTTGAATTTTGTGCTTGTTAATGATAATCATGTAAGGAATATTGTCAAGAAGATTTGGGTGAATATGAGTGTTTCACATGATCATATGTATAGTCTTGATAATATCTTTGTTGTTGGCAATAATGTTGTGTATAACATGAGAATATCTTTATAGAGAAGATGATTGATGTTTACCTTCTAGATATTATATTGCCATAAGAAATGATCATGATGGTTTTTGTGTTTGTGCACCCAAGACCAAATGGGTCAAGGGTGAGTGTTCTTACCATTGGTGTAAGTTGCACATGTGAGTTGGCTTTAAGATTAGTGTCTAGTTTTGAGTAACTTAGCTAGCTAGCTTTGTTTCTCTACGACTTTGACATGAACTTAGCTACCTCACAAATTTCATTATGATAGTCAAAATCCGTTGATTAACTTTTGAGAAGTTGCATATCATGAAATCTATTTGGTGATAATCATGTTAAGACTTTTGGAGAAAGTCATTTTTGTTGTTGTTTGAGTTGAAATGCATGGTCTTTATTCTCTTGGGATGAAACACCAACAACTTGTTGTCATGAGGACAAACAAGCCAAGAGAGCTCATAAAAAGAGCGAAGGCTTTGCATTTGATGAAAAAGCTTGCTTAGGTATTTCAATACCCTAATGCTTGCTTTCTAGCTTTTCATCTTTCGACTCTATGTTTGCATTACATCATATAGCATGTCATATTATAGAACTAGTATAGCATTCATATGGTTCTTGTTGACATTTGCTCTCTAAAGATCTTTTAGTGATGTGTTCACAATGATCTTATACATGATGCTTGAAATGCTTGTGTGATTGTTGAATGGCTTGATGAGCAAAACTTAATTTGAATATCAATTTCTTTGAGAGCTACTCACTTGAGAAATAATGATCTTTAAACAAGTTACTTGTTTAAAGATCATGCACTTGAGCTTGAAAATCTTATTTTTTTTGAAAAGTGCACTAATGCTTCTCTTATATGTTTTAGTTTTTGAGTATGTGTGGTTGAAAGTATGTAGATTATGGATGCATCTAGAAGCCTATTGCTTAGTACATGATAGATGACCTATGGTATGTATCCATTTTGCTTCGGCACTACATAGTAATCAACGAGCACCCTCATGGAAAGGGCTACACACCTTGGTTGTGAAGCCACCCGATGTAGGAAAGGGCTACGCCATTGTGATGAGTGAAAGCCGCCATGAGGAGTATATGTTTTTGTAAGTAAAATCAAAGAAGTGTTGAAATGAATCATTTAAAAAAAAAAAAAAAAAATCTTTGATTCAAGCCTAAAACAAAACAAAAAGGTTTATGGTGTATAGTTGAGAATTGTGAAAAAAGCTCGGGTTGACAAATAGAAACGGGAAAACGAGCCACATGCACACACACGCTCACATGTTGATATCTATTCTTTTAAAGTAAAAAAACCGGATGAATATCGGTTTGACCTATTTTTGGAAATGCTTTAAATGGATAGGTGTGGAAATTATTTGCATGTTAATGTCACAATTACTCCTATTATATATGTGAGAAGCATTCACACACACACACACACACATATTTTGCTTATGTGCTTGATTCATTAGCAATGTGAGAATATTTTTGAGAGATTAATGAAAATCTATGATTCTCTCTTGGACTTTGAAAAGTGATGAAATATTTTCTCTAATTTCTTGAATGTGTGATTGTGTGGATCTCGTTGTGAACAATACTCTATCTTGATCTTAGATAGAGCACTTATCAAGGGGGAGCATAGTATGCTAGACTTTGTTCTCTTTTATGATATGTTCACATGCTTCGAGTTGATTCATAATCCCTTGTGAACAAATCTACTTTGTGATAATATGTGAAGCATATGTTTAGGGGGAGCTTAGTTTATTCAACTTTGCTTTATATACGATTTGTTTGCTTAATATCTCGTTCTTTATCTCTTGTATCATTTGTGTATTCCTTGACAAAAAAGGGGGAAAAATGTTACCTCACCATGTGTGGAGAAATGTTCCAAATGTGAGAGTATTGTTTCTCTTTGTGCTTAATTGAGATTTTGTCTTAAGGGGGAGAATTCTTGTCTTAAAGAGGAGAAAAGAATTCTTGCTTAATAAGGTTAAGGAGCTTAGGAAGAGCTTTAAATATAACATTTATTTGAGATAAAGCATTTGTTTGAGATAAGGGAAGTTATTGTTTGTTTGGCATATTTTGTTTTAATATGATGAATCTTGAAGATGTTATTTCATATGTCTTGATATGCATGATGATTCTTCATAATGATATATGCCTTTGTATGTTTGATCACAATTAATGCATGAATCTTTTTGTAATAATTGTATGATTGTGTTTGCAATCACCTTCTCCTTGTTTGGGGTTGTATAGTAGTTGAGATTGCAATCAATTTCTTCATTTATGAGGTTGATAAGAGAGTAATTACAATGAATTCCTCTTTGTATGGGGCCGATAGTAATTGTAGTTATAATCAATTTAGTTGAGTGTAGTTGCAATGAGTTCCTCTTTGTTTTGGAGTCGATAGTAATTGTGGTTGTAATCAATTCAATTGATTATGGTTGCAAAAAATTCCTCCTTGCTTAGAGTGATAGTAATTGTGGTTGTAATCAATTATATTGCTTGTAGTTGCAAAAAATTCCTCCTTGCTTAGAGTGTTAGTAGTTGTTGTTATAATCAAATCTCTTCTTGAATGGGGTCGAGATGATTGTTGTTGATACCAATTCCTTCATATTTGGGGTTGATATGATTGTTTATGCAATTGTTGAATTTGGTAGAAATGACCAATGTGCTTATGAGTAAAATTTATGCATTTGTGATTCATTTTACCTTGATGAGTTTGTTGTGTTGTCTAGATTTGTTTAACCTTGCTAGGTTAACATCGATAACAACAAGAATCAAGGGAGAAGATATAAGAGCTAAACACAAAGGTGGTTCAATAAGATGCAAAAATCAAGAACTTGGAAGAAAGCATTTCTTCAAGCAAAGCATCCACCTCCATATATGAGGTCATCAAATCGTTCAACGTTCTTTGGTGGCACAAGTTGCTAGCAAAGCTTTTGTGATCTCAAGGTATTTTTTCTCTTTTCCCTTTGGCTTCATTTTATGTCAAAAAGGGGGGGAGAAATATGATATTGTTTTAGCATATCTTCTTTATGTATGTGTTGTGTATTGAACTTTATATGGCATGTTGAATCTTGGCTTAGAATATTTTGATGGATAGTATGTATTAAGGGGGAGCATACTTGATCCATTTGAACTTATATGTTACTATTTTCTTGCCTAAGATTGGATATTGCCATACTTGTTGTCTCTTGGATATTCTTGTGCTTTCAAGTTTATTTTAGGTAATATCAAGAGAAGACCAAGATGAAGTTCAAGACTTGTTGTTTTAATTTGTGTCTATATGTGTAACTCATTGTACCCATTGTGACCAAATTTTCTTTGTAATTGTTTTAGTATATGTTTAGGGGTTTTGACATGGAATTTGCCAAAGGGGGAGATTGTAAGGTTGATAATTAGTGTTGGCATTAATTCCATATAAAATCGTGTTTATCTTGTAATGTTTAGTGGTTAGTAATTGAAGAATTTTGAAGACGAAGGACGTCTCAACCACAATTCGTTCAAGCGGCTTTTAAGAGATTCGGGCATTATTGGTCGACAAAGGTATTCAAGGACCTCTTATCTCTTACAAGGCTAGGCACACACTCACACATATCATACTTGTGTGTTCCTTCATGATTTAATTTCATTTACATATCACTTTCACACACTTGGCAAAATATGCTCATGCATTCATATTAAGTTAATAAACTTTGTGTTTTGCATTTTCTAGGACTATGTCCGGAAACTAGCATATGTGTGTGTCTTTGTGTTTGTATGTTTCCGTATTTTGTGTTTAGGACTTGAACATGTTCTTATTTAATGCCTTATTGAGTTCCGGTCGTTTCGGTTACTCATTCATAAGGTTTCGAGTCCAAACAAGTTGACTATGCTACTTTTCGTTCTCTTTCGTTGAGTTGACTTCATCGATGATTTCCGAGATGATTTCTCAACCGTTTTTCAAATTTGTATAGTCGTCATCGTGCATGAGAGAGTTACGGTTCGTAATCTGGAAACGGATTCAAAATCGGAGTTCGGACGCCCAAGATACGGGCCGAAGATCCGAGGGAGCGGGCGAGAGGACAGCCCAGGCCGTGGGCCACTTGGGCTGGCCGTTGGTGAGGCCGTGGGCCCCATGGCCTGGAGCAGCCTCTGCTCCCGTGTGGGCCACGCGCCCCCCATGGCCAGGGGGTGACGTGGCACCACGTGATTGACTGATGTGGTCCTTCTCTCTCCTCCTATTTCTTCCCTCTCTCTCTCCATTTTGAAATCTAAGAAGAAAAATTTCAGAAATCCCGTAAGCTCTCTCTCCAGCTTTTTCAGATTTTCGAAACACCATATCTTCCTCATCCGGAGTCGGATTTGAGTGATTCAAGTTGGAGAGTGTTCGTATTTGAGTCCTCTAACATCTCCAAGTGGTTTGGTGGCTGTTTGATTGTGATTTCCAGTGGTTGAACACTGATTTCCGAACCAGCTGCAGAATCCGAGGTAATGGTCTCAACTTTGGGATTTCTTGCTTTTTGACCTTCCATTTGCTTGGGGTTTCTTCTTCTATATCTATGTTTATGTTTGGTAAAAGCTATTGAGAAAGATAGCTTGATTATCATTCTAATTGAAAGTTAATTTGTGAACTAATGTTGACTAGATTCTATGATTCTAGGTTTTACATATGTTTGTGAGTTGTATTGTGATTAGAATGGCATCTTAGGTTGTTTGGAACTTAATTGAATTAATTTTGTGATAAATGACCTTGAGATTTGATTTGATCCTTTGATTGATAAAATCTAGGATTTGTGTATTTGTTTGTGATTTAGAGAATATAGTTTTTGATTGATGTAAATCTCAAATCCTTGCTCTATATTTTTGACTAGTATATTGATTGATTTTAATCTCATATATCTAGCATTTAATTGTATATTGATAGCATCTTGAATTTGTACTTCATGAACATTTTTGTGATTCAAGTGTTGTATATGTGAATGAGACTTTGAGTGTATGTGTTAGGTGTTTCAGATGCTTAGGTTTATATTCTCGTATTTTGCATCTAGACTTGATTACTTGTGATATCACATGTTTAGGTCTAGTTGTGCCATAGAATGTATTGATCACATGTTCTATGTTGTATTGATTGTTTGCATCATTTGCATTCACATGATCACACTAGGAAGTCCTTGTAAAAGGCATGAAGTCTTGGTTAGAGTCGGGGTGACTCGGATAGCCAAGCAAGAAGTCTTGCCTAGAGTCGGGATGACTCGGATAGGTAAGCAAGGAGTCATGGCTAGAGTCGGGAGGACTCGGATAGTCATGCATGGGAGGCTCCCTAGAGGCAAGAGTGCCTTGGATAGGGAGTTGGCTATTGTATTGGTAGGCCTAGGCATATGGTTAGACATAGACTCCGATAGAGCGGGGTACACGGGAGGTGTATGCACTCTTGAGGAATTTCTAATCTACCATCGATGTTGGTTGTGTGTGGTGTCCAATATATGGTGGTTTCGCATCATTGAGGGATTTCACACTTTCCAATAGGGTTGGGTAGGCTTAGACTTCACTAGGTTGGGTGAGCTAAAGATTGGTCACTTTGTGAATGTTCTATGTTTACTTTCCAATATATATAGTACCCTAATGGTTGTATTTCAACCCGTGGATGTTTCCTCCTTGGAGGTTTTACCACGTTAAAAAATCTCATGTGTCAATTCTTTCTATCTCTCTTTTATATATGTTTATGTGTATGTTTTAATCTTGTGGTACAATATTCACTTGTGATATATTTGGAAGCAAGATTGTGTAAAGTGTGATTTGTAATCAATATTCATTTTGATCATTTTTGTATATACAATTCATTTGTGTAAATATAATTCTCTTATTCTTTGATTCTTTTGTATAGATATATCTAGATTGATATTTGTATATACATTGAACATTAATATTAATACATGTATCTTTTGTTTTTGGTTTTAATATATTTCCTTCATTAACAAGTTGTAGTAGTTTTACTTAGTGTACTTACATTGTAATATTCAAAATACAACTTGTGGAAATTGATCTTAATTGAATATCTTGTATATGAGATACATTGTTTTTTGGTATATGTTTTGTAGGCTAAGGGTGGTGAATTGAGCATACATGTGTTAATTGTTTTTCTCATAACAATCATGTTTAAGGTTAATTTGTTTGCTCACCAAGGTTTTGACATAAGTCACGAAAGAGTTTTTAAAACTAGTGCGTCAACCTATTCCCCCCCCTCTAGGTTGTTTCGTATAACCTTGTAGGTATTTTCAGATAGTAAACACCAGATAAAGCAATGGTAGCATCATTAAAAACACGTAACAATTCAAGAATTTTTATACATACATCCCAATGGTTCAATTCAAGAGAAATTGTTGGAACATTATAATTAATAAAAGAAACTAATAAATCCTTATATTCAACACTTTCACTAAGCAACTTATAAGTTGAATTCCAACGAGTGGTAATGTCACGAGAAAATTTTCTGGGACGCATATTATTCAGAGAGCAATACTTTAACCATTGTTTCATGATTTTGCTATGTCTCCAAATATAGTTAATACTATCTCTAATTGGTCTAATAAAAGCAGAAAGCTTTGTTAATCCAGCTTGAACACACAAATTTAAAACATGCCATGCACAACGTTGATGAAATAATTTACCCCAAAAATAGGGATTGCACAACTCCCGTAAGTAAGGAATAGATGTGGTATTGCTTGCAGCATTATCAAAGCCAATAGCAAAAATTTTGTTTAAAATATTATACTCTTGAAAAATGATTTTAAGGGGTCGAAAAATATTTTGAGCTGAATGCGGGTCATCGAAAACACGAAATGCAAGAATTCTTTTTTACATGTCCCAGTCATTGTCCATATAATGACATGTGATACCCAAATATGAATGACTACCAAAATTGTCGGTTCATATGTCGGCACATACGGAAACGCGACCTTGAAATTGTTCAAAAAATGTTTTCAAATTGTTTTTTTTTTTCTTTTTTGTAAATGGCATTTAGTGTACATGTGAGAGTGGATCTAGGAACATGTTGCATTGCAGGATTTAATGCATTTTGGCAATAATTAACAAAACCTACTTTCTCACCAAAACCAAAAGGTAAGTGTTCAGTTGCAACCATTAATGCTAATTGTTCTTTATTTTTTTCAGCCGTGTAATGAAATAATTTATTTGAAGAGGTTGCGTACCTGGGAATTTGGGCTTGGTTATTTGCACTCGCGAATTTGGACGGGTGAGTTTTTCTGACATGGGTCCATAACGTGCCATATCCGAAGTTTCTTGGAACATTGTATGTTTTAGTGCAGTGATTGCACTGTATATGGAAAGATCCATCTTGTAACTTACTTTTCTTCATATGCATTTTGAAGAGATCGGACTTCGTCGGCTTTTCTTCTTCACCTTCACCTGCAAAAAAATCATCCGAAGGGGGTGGGGGGTTTGTTAGGATTATGCTCAATAGCAAGAGTGTAATATTGTAATTAACAATCTTTTTCATATTAATAAAGTGATTTCTGGTTTAACAAATCATATAGCATTTATAGTTTAATATTATAATTGTCAAAGTAAATAATCATAAGGTCTAAAGACTATGAGAAAAGAAGAATTGTTCGTACATCCGGATATGTATGTGGTAGACACAATTCTTTAGTTAGTCTTAAATAATGTTCACAACTTAAGTTAAAGGTTGGGCACCTTTATCTTGTTAAAGTTGTAGAATTCTTTTACTAGCATTTGAGTGGGATCAAATGAGATATGATGAATCTAAAATCATCGGAGTGTCTTCGAGTAAAATAATCTAGTGCACTGGGTGCATTGAACTGGATCACAATGAAAAGCTTTATCTAGAACCGTCAATAGATAATAGTCTTTTCATTATCAGGACAATCGGAGAGTCTATCTTAATCCTGAGATAAATGATGGACTTATGGTTGCAAGTGATATCATTTGAGTTATCAATGAGTACGATTATATCGCATAGTCTATCCTCGATAGTTTGGTGATATTCATTTGTTAATCGATAGAGGACTTCATTTATAGATATGGACATCGTGGCTCCATTTATTAAATGAGAGTATAATATCATCATATGGATGTTTTGAGGTAATTGGATATTAAATCTCAACGTTGAGTTTTCGATAGTGTCTATTGAAAACATGGCTTCTGGACAAGTCAAAATATCCAAGTTCAAAACGTGGTCATATGAGTAAATATGGTAACTTGGAGAGTTATAGGCGGTCAATGAACTCTTGGCGATTACTGATATTAATCACGAGGATATACTATCTCCAACATGATTGTCTAGGGTATGAATGAGGAACATCTTCCTTTTTTGTCTTTATTTAAGAGTTCAATTTTAGCTCTTTAGTGGAATGAGTTAAAATTAATGGATCGGACCTAAGTGAATCATTTGTTGATTGTGATTAGGTTATGTCTATTGAAGCTTAAATTTAGATAGCCCGCCAAGATCCCCAATCCACACGGACTTGCATGAATCACTTGATATATTCTACCGGACCAATTATGGGTCCATTTAGAATTGCATTTAATGTATTAAGAATATAATTTGCACATTATTTATTTAATGGGCTGCTCAATTATATTAATATATTAATGAAAGGCATGTGGGCTTGTTTCTTTTAGTAAGAATGGGTCTGGTTCATATATGAGCTTTTTATTTAAAGTCCAATGGATTAAATGAAATAAGAAAAATAATATAAGGCCCATTTATTCAAGTGGGGCGGCAAGGTGCATTTTAACCTAATATATTATTTTGTTTCATTGTTTTAATTAAATAAGAATTAATTAATTTATTAATTAATTGTTTAATTAAGAAACAAATCTTTTCTGATCAGGAAATATATTTCCTAGAGTAATACTATTGGTAGTAGTATACTAAAAGTAAAAGACTTGTTTGATAAGAAAATAAATAATTAATTTTATTTATTTAATCAAATAAGAAGTCTTTTTATTTAGTCAAATAAAATAATAAAATATCTATGAGTTGGATTAGGGTTTGAAGTCTTAAACTAGATGGAAATTAGGGTGCAACACAAACTCTTTTTGGCTTGTGATTTGCGGCAACCCTAGTTATTTTTAGAGAAGGATTTTTGGCAACCCTAATAGAAAAGAGGAAGCAAATTTAGGCCACCTATATATTCACACATATAGAATTCGGCCACCCTATGTGTTGTTCTTGAGACAATTTTCTTCTTCTTCTCAATTCATAGAAAGTATTTTTATTCTACTAAAAACATAAAAGAGTGAATAGATTATTCTTTGATGGTACACTAATTGCTTGTTCATCAATAAGCTTGTGTGTACAACATCGATTTAGGTTCACGCAAGTTTCGATCATTAGATTGAGAACTCAAAAGTGACCGGAATAATCTTAGTCTTCTTTTGATTGTTTTTGTGACTAACAAAGAAAAAGAAAAGTTTGTTTGTCCATTCTCAGGTTTGCAATTCAAAGAAAAGGGAGACCACGCTCCTAGGTGATTCACGTTCGTGCTAGGATTGAAGATCTTGCGGATTACCATCGACGTAAGTCAATCGGATCACGCGACAAAAGGTATTATTCTTTTGTTAGATAATATATATGTTTAATTAATTAAAGGGTTAAGGTTCATAAAAAGGAAAAATTTTAAAACTACTAAATCTATTTTTAGTCTTGCTTCCGTTGCGTGTACTACGGTATTTTTCCCTACAATTGGTATCAGAGCCTTGGTTGAACCCTTTTAATTAATTAACGTATATATACGTGGATCTATTTCTTTTTATTGTGATTATGCATGTTTAGAAAGAGATGGCACTCTAGGTATTCGCATATATAATTACATGTGATGTATGGATTTATATATGTTTTATGTGAATTGTTGTTGCTCGATTTTGGTCCTAGATTTTCAATGTAATTTTTGTTTCGGAATTGTAACAAGAAGGGTGGTCTATTATCGCCATAATTCCTTCTTGATAGTTGCTAAGTTTTTTTATTTTTATTTTATTTTAAGTGCAGTTTTTACTGAAGTTTTTTATTTATTTATTATGTGCAGTTTTTGTTTGTAAATATACTGCAGTGATTAAAAATAAAAAATAAAATAAAAAATACTGCAGTATTTTATTTGTTTAAATACTGCTGTAAAGTATTCGGGTATTGAAGATTCGAAGACACGAAGAAAAACGAAGCAACCGGAACCGAGAACGAGCACCGTGCGCACCCTAGGAGTGGATTGGGCTGCGCATGGCAAGCCCAAAACTTGGTGGGCTGTGCACAGCAGCCCCTTTGTGGGGTTGTGGGGTGTGTCGCCCATGGGAGGAGGCCGAAGGATGAGCGTATGGTTGATGGGCCACTTGAAGATCTTATATTCCTAAACAATCGTAATTTACTTGTTTTTCTAGGATGGGCCAAAATTGTTGCTATTTAATTTTTGCTTAAATATTACAATATTTGTTATTGTATGATAACATGACATATAGAATAGGAGTGCCACTCATATATCTCTTTTGGTATGAACATGCATTGAATGATTTAGGTATCTAAATTGGCATCTAGATAACTTGGTAAATCATTCTTTGGGATTTAATCACACGCCTTAAATATTTGAGTGGGAGAAGGTGTTTTTGTAACACCTATGGCCTCCAAGGTTAGTTGAGCTTTATTATTTATTGGTAATCCCCCCAAGGGGCGTCCATGAATGGAATTTAGCAATATACTTCCTTACAAGGATAGACTAGACAATGGACTCAAACGAGATCTACTCCCCAAGGAGGGATTTTCGTGAGAGAAAATTGAGGGTCGATATCTTGGTAACACACTAAATGTAATTTTATTGATATCCTCCCAAGAGTTCTTGTCAATAAAATTGCAAGGCTAAAATTGAAAACGCTGGTTGTTATGTTAACAATTAGGTGGGACCTAGTCTAACTAGTAAATGGTGCGAACTCCCAAAGGGGCGTAACATTTATGGGTGTAGGATCACCGTTGAATTTTATGATTGAGTTATTTATTTAATTCAAGATAAATATTTAAAAGTGCTTTATCATGATTATTTACTTATATATGTTTTGTTTTATTCAGAAATCATGACCTCATCACTTATGAACATCCTGAAAGATAACACTTTAACTGGAGATAATTATTTCACATGGAAAAGGAAAATTGGGTTGTTGCTGCAAAGTGAAAAACATAAGTTTGTTCTAACTACTCCTAAACCACCTGCTCCTAATAATGAATCTAGCATAATGTATAGAGATGAGTATGAGCAGTGGAAGACTTCAGATGATATGGCCAAATGTTATATTATGGCCACTATCTCCGACGTGTTGCAACAGCAGCATGAAGGAATGGAGTCCGCTGCTGATATAATGATGTCTCTAGAGGAGATGTTTGCTATGAAGTCTAGGACGACTAAGAGAGAGGCAGTGACTGCTTTTATGAATCTTAGAATGAAACCTGGACAGACTGTGAAAGATCACATGATGAAAGTCATAGCACATCTCAACATTGCTGAACTACATGGCGTTGAGATAGATGGTGAGACAAAGATTGATATGGTTGTCAATTCATTGTCAGATTCCTTTGATCAGTTCAAATTGGACTACACTTTGAACAAAAAGGAATACACCTTACAAGGCCTGATGCAAGATGTTCAAAGTGCTGAAAAGATCCTTGTGAAAGGCAAAGGTCAAGAGATTCATATGGTTGGTAAAGTTGCTACTGTTAAGGCCCGTCAAAAGGTTAAGAAACAACAGAAGAAAAAGCAACTTGGGCCTACCAAGAAGGAACCAAGAAAGTAACCAAGATCAAAGGGAAATGCTTCTTTTGTGGTGAAAAGGGACATTGGAAAAGAAATTACCCAAAGTCCTAGAATAAGAAGGAAGAAGGTAATGTGAATTATCTTGCAACATGTTTTTTGGCAGATTCTACAGATTCTTGGATCATAAACTCTGGAGCCACTAATCATGTTTGTTATTCCTTGCAAGGGTTCCAAGAAAGGAGAAGGCTGAATAAGAATGAAATCAATTTGCGCTTGGGCAACGGAACGTTAGTGTCTGCAAGTGCAGTGGGAGATATTAGAGTTTGTTTGGATTCTAGAAGGCATTTAGATTTGATAGACGTTTATTATGTACCTCAATTCAAGAGGAATTTAATTTCAGTTTCCTGTTTGAATAAATTTGGATATTCGGTTACTTTTAATAAAGTTTTTATTATTAGTAAGAATGACAAAATTATTTGCCAAGGTACATTGGAAAACGGTCTATACTTCTTGCATAGAAATATCTCTCACTCGTTAGACACAGAATTAACGGAACCTAATCATAAAAGAGTAAAATTATCAATAGATGAAACCTACCTTTGGCATTTACGCTTAGGTCATATTAACCTTAATAGGATTAAAAGATTGGTAAGTGACGGACCTTTAAGTGACTTAAAGGTTAATGATCTACCAACTCGTGAATCTTGTTTGGAAGGTAAAATGACCAAAAGGACGTTCTCTGCCAAAGGTGCAAGAGCCACTGAATGTTTAGGATTGATACACACTGATGTATGTGGACCTATGAGTATTCAAGCTAGAGGTGGATATGAGTACTTCATCACCTTCACAGATGATTACTCGAGATTTGGTTATGTGTATCTCATGCGACATAAGTCGGATGTTTTGACATGTTCAAAGCATTCAAAGCTGAAGTGGAAAATCAGCTTGAGAAACACATAAAAATCTTGAGATCTGATCGTGGTGGAGAATATCTATCTGGTGAGTTTCAGCAATATCTTATTGATAATGGGATAGTTTCTCAGTTTTCTGCACCAGGTACACCTCAACAGAATGGGGTTGCAGAAAGGAGAAATAGAACTCTTTTGGATATGGTTAGGTCTATGTTGAGTTATTCAACACTTCCTATTTCTTTTTGGGGATATGCTCTACAAACTGCTATATACATTCTAAACGATGTACCATCTAAGTCTGTTCCTAAAACACCGCATGAGTTGTGGACTGGGCGCAAGCCTAGTTTACAACACTTAAGGATATTTGGTTGTCCTGCACATGTGTTAAAAGGAAAGACAGAAAAGATGGAGTCCCGTTCGGAAACATGTATATTTGTAGGGTATCCAAAAGAAACGAAAGGATATTATTTCTATAGTCCTTCAGATCTTAAAGTATTTGTTTCGACAAATGCTAAATTTCTGGAAAAGGACTATATGAATGATTTTGTGCCTAGAAGTAGAATTGTCCTGAACGAGATGTCAGGAGATACAATTCCACGAGAGGTTACACAACCAAACCCAATTGTAAGTTCCGATCCAACACAAGATCAACAACCTACCATTCCTCGTCGTAATGGGAGAGTTAGAACACAACCCGAAAGATACATCGGTCTGGGAGAATCAGTGGAGAATCTCCCGGACGACGATGATCCCTATTCGTACAAGGAAGCTATGGAGGATGTTGATAGTCGCCATTGGCAAAAGGCAATGCAATCTGAGATTGAATCTATGTTCGATAACAAAGTCTGGTCCCTTGTAGACTTGCCTAAAGGGATAAAACCCATTGGGTGCAAGTGGGTATACAAGAGGAAAAGAGGTATGGATGGAAAGGTGGAAACCTTTAAAGCTAGATTGGTAGCTAAAGGGTATACACAGAAATAAGGTATCTATTACGAGGAAACCTTCTCTCCTGTGGCCATGCTTAAATCCATTAGGATACTCTTATCCATTGCAACATCTTTAGATCTAGAGATTTGGCAAATGGACGTCAAGACAGCTTTCCTTAATGGAAGTCTTGACGAAAGCATCTACATGATGCAACCAGAGGGATTCATTGAAAAAGGCCAAATGGAAAAGGTATGCAAGTTGCAGAAATCCATATATGGATTAAAGCAAATATCCAGATCTTGGAACATAAGGTTTGATCAAGCTGTCAAAGGTTTTGGATTTATTCAGAATCTTGACGAACCTTGTGTATACAAAAGGATTAAGGGCAACAAGTTGGTTTTCCTGATTCTTTATGTTGATGATATACTACTTATTGGAAATGATGATATACTACTAATTGGAAACGATGTAGGTGTATTGACATCAGTAAAAGAATGGTTAGCAAAACAATTTGATATGAAGGACTTAGGAGAAGCAAGTTTTATTCTAGGTATCCAAGTAATAAGGGATAGAAAGAATAGAACGATTGCATTATCCCAAGCTTCATACATAGACAAGATCTTGTCTAGGTTTTCCATGCAGGATTCCAAGAAAGGTATGTTACCTTTCAGACATGGAATCAAGCTTTCTAAGGAACAAGTTCCTAAGAATGAGCATGAAGAGCAATTCATGAGTAGAGTTCCATATGCCTCGGCAGTTGGAAGTCTCATGTATGCAATGCTCTATACTAGACCAGATATTTGTTTTGCTGTTGGCATAGTTAGCAGGTTTTAATCGAAACCTGGTCCTGATCACTGGACGGCAGTCAAGCATATTTTCAAGTATCTCAAGAGAACGAGAGATAATATGCTTGTATACTTTGGAGGGGATTTGATTCCCGTTGGGTATACAGATTCTGATTTCCAATCAGATTCTGACTCCAGAAAATCCACATCAGGGGCTGTGTTTACTATTGGAGGAGGAGCAGTCATATGGAGGAGTATCAAGCAATCTTGTATTGCTGATTCCACCATGGAAGCTGAGTATGTTGCTGCATGCGAGGCTGCCAAAGAGGCTGTTTGGCTCCGACAATTCTTGATTGACTTGGAAGTGGTTCCTAGTGCGAATAAGCAGATCAATATCTACTGTGACAACAGTGGAATAGTGGCTAATTCGAAAGAACCAAGAAGTCACAAGAGAGGAAAACACATTGAAAGAAAGGATCATCTTTTAAGGGAGATTGTTCAAAGAGATGACGTGACGATTACCAAAATCGCGTCAGTAGAAAATCTAGCGGATCCCTTCACAAAGGCTCTACCTCAAAAGAGTTTCGATGGGCATCTAGAGAACATGGGCATGAGAGATATGACACATTTGCTATAGTGCAAGTGGGAGATTGTTAGGATTATGCTCAATAGCAAGAGTGTAATATTGTAATTAACAATCTTTTTCATATTAATAAAGTGATTTCTGGTTTAACAAATTGTATAGCATTTATAGTTTAATATTATAATTGTCAAAGTAAATAATCATAAGGTCTAAAGACTATGAGAAAAGAATAATTGTTCGTACATCTGGATATGTATGTGGTAGACACAATTCTTTAGTTAGTCTTAAATAATGTTCACAACTTAAGTTAAAGGTTGGGCACCTTTATCTTGTTAAAGTTGTAGAATTCTTTTACTAGCATTTGAGTGGGATCAAATGAGATATGATGAGTCTAAAATCATCGGAGTGTCTTCGAGTAAAATAATCTAGTGCACTGGGTGCATTGAACTGCATCACAATGAAAAGCTTTATCTAGAACCGTCAATAGATAATAGTCTTTTCATTATCAGGACAATTGGAGAGTCTATCTTAATCCTGAGATAAATGATGGACTTATGGTTGCAAGTGATATCATTTGAGTTATCAATGAGTACGATTATATCGCATAGTCTATCCTCGATAGTTTGGTGATATTAATTTGTTAATCGATAGAGGACTTCATTTATAGATATGGACATCGTGGCTCCATTTAATAAATGAGAGTATAATATCATCATATAGATGTTTTGAGGTAATTGGATATTAAATCTCAACGTTGAGTTTTCGATAGTGTCTATTGAAAACATGGCTTCTGGACAAGTCAAAATATCCAAGTTCAAAACGTGGTCATATAAGTAAATATGGTAACTTGGAGAGTTATAGGCGGTCAATGAACTCTTGGCGATTACTGATATTAATCACGAGGATACACTATCTCCAACATGATTGTCTAGGGTATGAATGAGGAACATCTTCCTTTTCTATCTTTAATTAAGAGTTCAATTTTAGCTCTTTAGTGGAATGAGTTAAAATTAATGGATCGGACCTAAGTGAATCATTTGTTGATTGTGATTAGGTTATGTCTATTGAAACTTAAATTTAGATAGCCCGCCAAGATCCCCAATCCACACGGACTTGCATGAATCACTTGATATATTCTACCGGACCAATTATGGGTTCATTTAGAATTGCATTTAATGTATTAAGAATATAATTTGCACATTATTTATTTAATGGGCTGCTCAATTATATTAATATATTAATGAAAGGCATGTGGGCTTGTTTCTTTTAGTAAGAATGGGTCTGGTTCACATGTGGGCTTTTTATTTAAAGTCCAATGGATTAAATGAAATAAGAAAAATAATATAAGGCCCATTTATTCAAGTGGGGCGGCAAGGTGCATTTTAACCTAATATATTATTTTGTTTCATTGTTTTAATTAAATAAGAATTAATTAATTTATTAATTAATTGTTTAATTAAGAAACAAATCTTTTCTGATCAGGAAATATATTTCCTAGAGTAATACTATTGGTAGTAGTATACTAAAAGTAAAAGACTTGTTTGATAAGAAAATAAATAAATAATTTTATTTATTTAATCAAATAAGAAGTCTTTTTATTTAGTCAAATAAAATAATAAAATATCTATGAGTTGGATTAGGGTTTGAAGTCTTAAACTAGATGGAAATTAGGGTGCAACACAAACTCTTTTTGGCTTGTGATTTGCGGCAACCCTAGTTGTTTTTAGAGAAGGATTTTAGGCAACCCTAATAGAAAAGAGGAAGCAAATTTAGGCCACCTATATATTCACACATATAGAATTCGGCCACCCTATGTGTTGTTCTTGAGACAATTTTCTTCTTCTTCTCAATTCATAGAAAGTATTTTTATTCTACTAAAAACATAAAAGAGTGAATAGATTATTCTTTGATGGTACACTAATTGTTTGTTCATCAATAAGCTTGTGTGTACAACATCGATTTAGGTTCACGCGAGTTTCGATCATTAGATTGAGGACTCAAAAGTGACCGGAATAATCTTAGTCTTCTTTTGATTATTTTTGTGACTAACAAAGAAAAAGAAAAGTTTGTTTGTCCATTCTCAGGTTTGCAATTCAAAGAAAAGGGAGACCACGCTCCTAGGTGATTCACGTTCGTGCTAGGATTGAAGATCTTGCGGATTACCATCGACGTAAGTCAATCGGATCACGCGACAAAAGGTATTATTCTTTTGTTAGATAATATATATGTTTAATTAATTAAAGGGTTAAGGTTCATAAAAAGGAAAAATTTTAAAACTACTAAATCTATTTTTAGTCTCGCTTCCGCTACGTGTACTACGGTATTTTTCCCTACAGTTAGATACACTTTCATTAGTATTGGGGGTATTGTGAGTAGGGTCGAGTCCGTCGAACTCGGGAATTGTTAGAGGGGGATTAGGAGTATAAGGGTGATCGGATCCAAATCGATCTTGAAGGAACTGGTGAAAAGTCACATCGTCATAAGTGACAGCATCACCAATGATTTCCAACAAGTTTTGCATTGCACCCTTTCCTCTGTTCACATTTCTTGAATCATCTCCCCCACTTCCACTTCCACTTCCACTTGCCATTGAAAAATTAATAATAATAAAATATAGATATATGTTAAGAAAAAATTGTTGGAATAATAATGGTAACAAAGTAAAAAAAAAATAGATGATTGAAAAAAATATATTGTTGGAAATTTGGAATAAGAGTGGTAAGCAACTAAAAAAAAAATATTTGAATGAAAAATATATATTGTTGAAATAATAGTGATAAGCAAGTAAAATATATATATATGATTGAAAAAAATATATGATGGTAAAAAAATATAAGAAATATCTATTGTATGCTAGAAAAAAATAGAATAAATAATTAATATATGATATGAGAATTAAAGAAAATTGTAAATGTAGAGAGAATTGAGAATTTGAGATTGAGAGAGATTGAGAGAAGTTGAGAGAATGAGAGTGGTGTGAAGAAAAATGAAGTGTTGGGGGGTATTTATAGGATAATAGAAAGGGGTGGCTTTGGAAATAGAAAAAATTAAAGGGTTAAAAAAAAATATGGATGGCCGTTGGTGGTCATTAGAACGGTCGTCTAATGACTGCCAACGGCCAAATGTATTTTATTTTTTTTCAAACTGAGTGCCACGTGTCAATCTGTGATTGGTCCAATTTTTTAATTTTTTTTTCAAACGGTCGCTTTCAACGGTAACTTTTGGTAAAAGACGTTGCCACGTGGCAGCATCTGATTGGTGGTTTTTTTTTTTTTTTTGGTCGCTGTCAACGGTAATATATATTAGGGAAAATTGCACAAACATACCCTGACTTTAACACATATATGAGGCATAATCCAGTTTTGCTAAAATTACAAGAAAATAACCTTGACTAACCGTTGACTGACAGTTGACTAACCGTTGACCATACTAAATGATAAAATGACCAAAATGCCCTTCTTCAATGTTTTATTAATTTTTATTTTTAAAAAATACTGTAAATATTAAAATAATTAAAAACTAATTAATTAACAATATAAAATTTAGAATTCAAATATTACAAAATGTCCAAATTACCCTCAATATTATAATATTTTTAATTTTTTAATTGTTTGATAACTGTTAATTATATATTAAAAGCCAACCAAAACAATTTAAATATATATTTTTTTAAAGAAAAGCAAATCAAATTAAATGTTAAAAGCAAAAAATAAATAGCAATTGATCTTCATGGAGACCTACGAAATCTCCATTAGCATAGGTCTCCATGGAGATCAATTGCTATTTATTTTTTGCTTTTAACATTTAATTTGATTTGCTTTTCTTTAAAAATATATATATATATTTAAATTGTTTTGGTTGGCTTTTAATATATAATTAACAGTTATCAAACAATTAAAAAATTAAAAAAATTATAATATTGAGGGGTAATTTGGACATTTTGTAATATTTGACTTCTAAATTTTATATTGTTAATTAATTAGTTTTTAATTATTTTAATATTTACAGTAAATTAATAAAACATTGAAGAAGGGCATTTTGGTTATTTTATCATTTAGTATGGTCAACTGTCAGTCAACGGTTAGTCAAGGGTATTTTCTTGTAATTTTGGCAAAACTGGATTATGCCTCATATATGTGTTTAAGTCAGGGTATGTTTGTGCAATTTTCCCTATATATATATTAATGATGCTGCAACGTGGCAGCGTATGATTGGGTGGTTATTTTTTTATTTTTTATTTTTTTTAAATGTTGCTGTCAACGATAAATTTTTTAAAAGACGTTACCACGTGGCAGCGTCTAATTGGTTGGTTAATTTTTTTTCTTTTTATATGTAAAACCGGCGGCTTAACCGGTTCAAAAACCGTCGGTTAAACCGCCAATTTTGGTCCGGTTTTTACCTCCGCCAAACCAAAACCGAAACCGAAACCGAAACTGAAACCGAAACCGAAATCGAAAAAACCGATTTCAGACCGGTTTCAAAACCGCTGATTTCGATTTTTGGTTTTCAGTTCGGTTTTTATCCGTATGGTTCCGGTTAAACCGTGGACAAAACCGTCGGTTAACCGAAACCATGGCCACCACTAGTACAAGTGTATGTTTTAAACTTAATGGATGTTTGAATTCTTAGGACCATCAAAAATTTCAGGACTAGACATTACTAGAGAATTATTATTATTATTATTGTATTTTTTTTTTCAACCAAGTAACAGTTCTTAGATATGGTAAAAGTTAGAAGTGTCAATCGGATCGGATTCGGATTATTCCAAATCCGTTTTCTTTTTTGAATTTTTCGGATTCGGATAGGTTTTGGTCAGAAAAAGTTCGGATCAGATTTTCACTAAAAAAAGTAAAGTGCCATGCAATCTCTAGCATATATATGCGGAGTCATAACTCCACATCGTAATGGACCCATCTGGGTTTTCGTTGTAGTTGTAAAATCATAAATATACTAAGCATAAATATTAAATATAAAGTAAAATCTAAGTATAAATATTATCATTAAAAACTAAGCATAAATATTAAAATTAATAACTAAACATAAAATCATAAATATACAAAGCAAAAATATTAAAATAAATAACTAAGCATAAATATTAATTATTAAATAATAATGGTGTAATTGAAATTAACTATAAATATATATATAAAATATTTTGATTTTTGAATTTTGAGCATAAATATATAAAATAAAATAAAATACATAATTTTATGATTTATGAAGCATAAAAATATAAATTTAAAATTGAGCATAAAGATATAAATTTATAAATTGAGCATAGAAATTTTAATTAAAAATTAAAATTAAACAATAAGCATAAATATATTAATTATAAATATAAAATTTAAAAAACTCAGCATAAAATTAAATGATAAAATTTAAAGAAAAAAAAAATACCTTTGTATTTTGGTGCCCTTGGTGGAGAGATTAGAGAATAATAGTTAGAGAATAGTAAATAGAGATTAGAGAGTGTGATAGTATTAGTAGTAAGTAGTGTAGAGAATTAAGAGAGAGAGAGAGAGAGAGAATGAAATAGTGTATAGAATAGAGATTAGAGGGAGAGTATTGGAAAGAAAGTGTATGAAAATTGGAATGGATGAAGTATTTATAAGAAAATTTGAAATATGGGTAAAAATATAAAATAGAAGTGATAAGGAGTAGTTTTTGTAATTTTCTTTTGAAAATTTGCATTTTAACCGTTGGTGGCTGAAGCCAACGATCAATTTTATTTTATTTTTAAATAAAAAATTATTTCCTGACAAGCCAATGGTTGGCACAGCGTGCCGGCACATGGGGCTGATACTCTCGGCCCCGCACAGAATGAGCCTTCATGCCTTGCTAGCCTAGGCACGCCTATGAGGCGTGCTGTGCCAAGGGCGGCCAACCTCCTTGGTAGGCCTTAACCGGCCAGGCATGCCAGGCCCGCCCCAACTGACACATTTACATTCAACTATCTTTAAAAGGTGATGAGCAATAGTTGATAGTTCCCAATCTTAAAATAAATCAAGCTAGCTTTATTGCCAATATAGCTAAGGGACTTGAGCTCACTGCAACCCAGGATGCAGTTAGAGTTGTGATTCATGTGCATGTCTGATTCACTCATCTCTTATTATGCGTAATTATATAAGTTCCTAGCAATCTATTAAATTTTCAGATTCAAATCAGTTTCTATGTTATATAGCTTGTCTGATAATTGTCCAAAAAACCCAATTATCTTTAATTTTGGTTGCATTTCTTTATGCAAACCTTTCTATTCTTACACTACAAGAAAATAGGGGGTTTATTGACAGTGAAAAACTGTCAAGAATGGTATTCTTGACAGTTTTTCAAACTGTCAATAAAGCCCCTGTCAAGGATTATAATGACAGTTTTATTTTTTTATTATTATTTTTTCTTGACAGTTTTTAACTGTCAAGATATATATATATATATATTTTAATTTTTATTATTTAATTATAATAACATTTTTTATTTTTAAACACCACAACCCCACCGCTGGAGACCACCATCGCTGACAACCATCGGAGAACACCATCGCTGGCAACCATCGGAGACCACCATCGCCGGCAGCCGTCGGAGACCACCGACGCCGGAACCTCCGATGCCAGATACAGCCCCCGCTAGACCTTTACCGTCGGCCCACTCCGCTGCCGGTCAACCCACCGTGAACCGCCTCCGCCGCCGGTTGACCGGCCCACTCCGCTGTCGGTCAACTACCGTGGACCGCCACCGCCGCCAACCAACCGCTGCTGCCATCGGACCACCACTGATTGCCTCTGCCTGCTGCCCCACCACCGGATCGCCACCGTCGATGGCCTCCGTCGTCGGTCCACCACCGCCGAACCAACTACCGCCGTCCAGCCACCTGTGATAATAATAACACAATTAAATGTTAGTAGTGGGAGTTGAACTTGAAACCTTACGGTCTCAAGTTCAAGTCTTTACCACTTGACTAAAACCCTTGTATGCTTACAATTGAACAATATTTATATATATACCATATAAGTTGTTAGAAATTAAAAAAAAAAAACCTTGTTAAATAAATTTAAATTTATTCAACTAATCAAAATTCTAATTTTCACGACAAACATATATTTAAAAATATTTATTAAAACTTTTAATAAAATTATATTTTTTAAAACATAAATAGTCAAGTTATTGGTCAATACTCTATGGTCACATTTGGTTACATAGTGAAATGGTAATCGGAATGGTAATGGGAATGAGAATAAGAATGTAAAGGAAATGAAAACTAAATTTTTTGTTTGGTTGGAACTTTAGAATTAGTCTCTGAAACAGTATTATTTTGTTTTGTTAACAACATAATAGAATGTAGTTAACTGTATTTTGACCAAAATACCCCTAAGTATGAATATTTTTAGAAAGGAGCTGAGGGTATTTTTGTAATGGAGTTAGGGCATATGAGGGTATTTATGGAATATAAATTTTAGTTTAGAATAGACTGGCTTTTCATTGGTTTTTAGATGGAATGCCCATTCCACCAAAATAGTGAAATCTCCATTCCATTGCATTTTAACAAACGAAACGAATGGAATGACTTTATTTCTATTCCATCCAACCAAACATGGCCTATAGGAGACTCGTGACATCAGTTGTAATAAGCATGATTTGAAATACAACTTTCACTACATGAGAGATATTTCTCAACATGCATCTTGCAATTTAATGAACAAATGTAAGACTTAGATTACTAATTTATATGGGTAACTGGATTATTAACGTGTCTCTTAGTATGAATAAGAGGATGCAAAATAAATAATCAATTTTTAAAAAAAATTATTTTTTTGAATTTTTTTTAAAATAAATGATTTAAAAGTAAATTTATTAAATTTAAAAATTTTACTTATCCAATATCGGTTTGCTCAAAAACCGATATCTTACTATAAAATAAATCCATATCGGGATTTTGTTTGGTGTTGAAAATATGAAGTAAAAGTTTAAAAAAATTATTAAAGATAATGAAAATATTATATATTATGAATGTTTTATAATATAATATATATATATATATATATATATATATCATCTAATAATATAATAATAATATATAATTATAATATTTATATAATATATAATATAATATATATATATATATATTATATATTATTATATTAAATAATATATAGTATATATTATATATTATATTATAAAAAATTCATAATATATAATTTTTTTTATCTTTAATAATTTTTTTAAACTTTTACTTCCTATTTTCAATACCAAACAAAATCCCGATATGTATTTATTTTACGGTAAGATATCGGTTTTTAGACAAACCGATATTTGATAAGTAATATTTTAAATTTAATAAATTTACTTTCTAAAAATTCAAAAAAAAAATATTTTAAATAAATTGTTTATTTATTTTGCATTCTCTTGTTTCATACTAAGAGACACATTAATAATGCAATTACCCATATAAATTAGTAATCTGAGTCTTACATTTGTTCACTAAATTATAATATGCATGTTGAGAAATATCTCCCCTGTATTCCAAATCATGTTTATTATAATTGATGTCACAAGTCTCTTATAGATCATGTTTGGTTGAATGGAATGGAATGGAAAGAAACCCATTCCATTCGTTTGGTTTGTTAAAATGCAATGAAATAGTAATTCCATTGGAATAGGGATTCAACCATTTTGGTTGAATGTGCATTCCATCAAAAAACTAATGGAATGCTCTTCCATTCCAAACTAAAATATTTATTCTATAAATACCCTCATATGCCCCAACTCCATTCCAAAAATACCCTTCTTTCCAAAAGTAATATATTATTATTATATATTATATAAAACGATATATAAACATATATAATATTAACATATTAGTATATATATGTATTATATTATATTATATCAATATATTATTATTATTATTATTATTATTATTATTATTATTATTATTATTATATATATAATGTTTGTTATTTGTTGACAGTATTTATAGCAAATCACCTCTAATAATAATATAATAATATATATTTATAATATTTATATAATATATAATATAATATAATATAATATAATATTAATAATAAATAATATATATTATATATATTATATTATAAAACATTCATAATATATAATTTTTTTTAATCTTTAATAATTTTTTTTAAACTTTTACTTCTTATTTTCAACACCAAACAAAATTCCGATATGGATTTATTTTACAGTAAGATACGGTTTTTGGGTAAACCGATATTAGATAAGTAAAATTTTTAATTTAATAAATTTACTTTTAAATCATTTACTTTAAAAAAATTCAAAAAAATAATTTTAAAAAAATTGTTTATTTATTTTGCACTCTCTTGTTTCATACTAAGAGACACGTTAATAATGTAATTACCCATATAAATTAGTAATCCGAGTCTTACATTTGTTCATTAAATTGCAAGATGCATGTTGAGAAATATCTCCCCTGTAATGAGAGTTGTATTCTAAATCATGTTTATTACAATTGATGTCACAAGTCTCCTATAGGCCATGTTTGGATGGATGGAATGGAATGAAAAGAAAGCCATTCCATTTGTTTGGTTTGTTAAGATGCAATGGAATAGTGATTCCATTGAAATAGGGATTCGACTATTTCGGTTGAATGGGTATTCTATCCAAAAACCAATGGAATGCCCTTTCATTCCAAACTAAAATTTTTATTTCATAAATACCCTCCTTTCTAAAAATAATATATTATTATTATATATTATATTAATGATATATAAATATTATATTATTATATATATTATATTATATTATATTATTATATATATTATACTATAATATATATTGCTTATTATTACATATATTATATATATTATAATATATATATTATAGTATATAATATATATAATATTAATATATTAATATATATGTATTATTATATTATAATATAATATATATGTTATATACTATATATTATATATAAATAATATATATAATATTAATATATTAATATATATGTATTATATTATATAAATATATTATTATATATATATATAACAATATATTATATATATTTATATATATTATATAATATATATAATATTAATATATTAATATATATGTATTATTATATTATAATATAATATATATGTTATATACTATATATTATATATATTTATATATATTATATTATATAATATATTATTATTATATATATAATATAATATATATATATGTTATATACTATATATTATATATATTTATATATATTATATAATATATATAATATTAATATATTAATATGTATGTATTATATTATATAAATATATTATTATTATATATATAATATAATATAATATAATATATATATATATATGTTATATACTATATATTATTATATGTATTATATATAATATATATGTGTATTATATATTTTATATTATTATATATATGTATTATATATATTATATATTAATATATTAAATAATATATATAAATATAAAATAATATTTTAACATTGTTGACAGTTAAAAACTGTCAACAATCCTTGACAGTTTTTAATTGTCAACAATGTTAAAAACTGTCAACAATTGTTAAAAACTGTCAAGAATTGTTGACAGTTTTTAACTGTCAACAAAAAACTGTCATTAAAGCCCCATTTTCTTGTAGTGTTAGTTTTTTGTACTAATTCTTCCTTAACAATGGCTATTACTTATTCCATATAAACCTTGGTTTCACTCTAAATTTTAACCTAGATGTTCTGCCATCTGATCTCATTCTTCAGCTTGGAAATAAATATTTTCAGCCTTGTATTAGTCTAAGAGGTTTCTCATATCTTTCTCTGTGGTCATGGTCATCCAATCTCTTGTCATATCCACTATTATTTTCAGCCTTTATTTTATTTTTTTATTTTTAATGGTATCTATCTATCTGCTTTTTTAGAAGTTTTTTGCTATTAGTAGGATTCGAGCCGCTGACTTGAAAGTCATTTACCAAAGCACCAACCCTCTCTCTGTGTTAGATCTTTGATGATAAGGTATTTTAATTATAAAGTTACATGCATCACTGACTTCGTATGTCCACTGCATGATTTTTTTTCTCTTTTTGGCGAATCACACATGCCTGAATGAAGCTTAGCTCAGGCATGATTAATCACTAACTCGATACATGTTTACTTTTTTGCAGTGTTCTAGTAATCAGAAAAATCAGCCGATTAATAGTTGGAAATCCGCTAGGCGGCCTCTTGCCATCCGAAAATTGACCTTATTAGGCGGAGGGTGACTAGTCAATGGCTTTAACTCCGCCTAGTCCGCTGAGGGTGACTAGTCGTTGACTTTGGAGTCATTTACTCAAACCTCATGTTAGTCCATACACCGATTGAGCTACGTTCCTAGAGGTGAGTGTTTGTGCGTTGAAATGTGGAATTGTGGCGTAGAAAAAGAGAAGTGGCACAAATAAAAATAAAAATAAAAATCAAATCTAATAATGATTGATAAGAACAATGATAGAAATAAAAAGAAAAAAATAGAGAAAAACAAAAAGTCACATGTGGGGTACTGATGCTGAGATGTATCCCACCAAATCTAAAGAGTTCATTTTTGCTCACCCTCTTAATTAGGGGTGAGCATTACCCCCCACCTTATAAGATGATAAGTGTCCAAAAGTTAACCATGGATTAACAAAAAAATTTATTATATACTTTAGGTTTTGTTTTACCAATTTTACCCTTGTTTTCTGTTCTTTATTTTCAAAACAAAAATTTAAAATCAATTAAAAAACCACAAATTTAAAATTAATTGAAAATACTTGAAATAACTTTCCAGATCAACGATTTTAAAAAAAAAAAAAAAAAAATCCAGATCAACACCATCTTCTAAAATCTAAACCAAAAGGTACAAAATCCAATACACACCCATTTTATATCGGAAAAAAAAAAAAAAAATCAAAACTCAAGAACACAACAGTAACCCACCTCCACCCACCAGTCAAAAAATTTACAGGCCTAATCACCACCATCCATCTCAAAACACCATCACCATCACCACCACCACTCACCTAACCCACCTCCACCCACCACTCTACCAGTAAAAAAAAATTACAAACTAAGTAGCCACCACTCTCTAAACAATTTTTTTCTTTTTTCCATTCAAAAACCATCATCAACCCCACTCAAAACACCCATAACCAAACCTAGCCACCAAAACCAACGGCTAACGAAACCACCATCGACGGTCTATTTTCTGACTTGGGAGTTCTTTGTGCCGTACGAAACTGAAGAAGACGGCAGTGATGTTAAAAACAATAGAAGATTGCCGTTAGAGGAGATTGTCGGAGTTCGTGCCGTTACAGGAGATCGCCGGAGAGAAGACCACTGAAGGTAGATGCTGAGAAGAAATAGAAAGGGGAGAGAAAGAAAATAATATGTTTTGGTTTAAGTTAGGGTTTGGTTTTATTGTAATATTTGTTAAATATTTTTATATTTAATTTTTATTAATTTACTCATTTATCTTTATAATGATTTTTTTGTTAACCTATGATTAATTTCTGGACACTTGTCATCTTATGGGATGGGGGTAATGCTCACCCTTAGTTAAGGTGGGTGAGAAAAATGGACTCAAATCGAAGTTAGTGAAGTCCGCCTAACATCCACTAGAACGATGCTTTTTTTAGCATTTCTATAAAGCATTTATTATTTAAAGAAGAAGACAAAAGAAAGAAATGTTTTTAATTCATGGAGTAATTATCAAACATGGCTGCTTTGATCCTCTTAGATTGTGTTTCATATTAGCAAAGAAGGGTAATTATGGGATTGTCACTGTATAGTTATGTGAGGATGCATCTTCTTCTAATTATTTTAGTCGCACCCTTTCTGAAGATTCTTCTGGTATGTAAACTCTTCATTTATAAATATAGTCTCCATCTAACCCTTTTTCGATCCCAAAATACTTGGCGTATCTTTTCATTAGTACTTGTATACTGATTGAATCTCTATCATGGCTGGGGAAACTTCTAACGTGCAAAAATTATCCTCTCTTCCTCTTGAAGGTCGAGTAGCGATAGTAACAGGTGCTTCTGGTGGTATTGGCAAAGCCATCGCTAGTCATCTCCAATCTCTTGGTGCAAGAGTTGCAAAAGCTGATCTCCTTGTATCAGAGATTAATACATCAGGTACCTCTCCTCAGCCTCAAGCAATTGCTGTCAGAGCTGATATTTCCGATCCTGATCAGGTCAAGCTCCTCTTCGATAAGACCGAGCAAGAATTCTGCTCAAAAATCCATATCCTTGTAAATTGTGCTGGGGTGATGGATCCCAAGTATCCAGCTTTGGCCAATACAGCAGTGGAAGATTGGGATAAGACATTCAATGTCAACACCAGAGGTGCATTCTTGTGTTCTAAGGAAGCAGCTAATCGGCTGGCACGTGGGGGCGGTGGAAGAATTATTCTAATATCGACATCTATTGTTGGGGGACTCTTTCCGGGATATGGAGCTTATGCTGCTTCCAAGGCAGCTGTGGAAACCATGGCTAAGATAATGGCTAAGGAGCTAAAGGGTTCAGGCATAACCGTCAACTGTGTTGCGCCGGGGTCTGTGGCAACAGAGTTGTTCTTTGCAGGTAAAACTGAGGAAACTGTCAAAAGGTTGGTGGATACTTGCCCTCTAGGTAGGCTTGGACAACCTGAGGATGTGAGAAAGATTGTTGGATTTTTGGCTGGTGATGATGGAGAGTGGATCAATGGTCAAATCATTAGAGCTAATGGTGGATCTGTTGTCTAACCAATTACATTTTTATATGTTTTTATTTTATTTTATTTTAATGGTGGCTTTCAGTTTAATGTGTACGTGTGTAGTGTGCTTATAGATATGTATGCTAAGCTTGGAAAACTAAGTAATGCCCAGGGAATTCTCATAAGATTCACTCAGGATGACAATGTGTCCGGGACGGCTATGGTTGCAGGATATGTACAGCATGATATGTTCTGATATGTTCGCTGAAGCACTTAAAACTTTTAGAGAAATGCAAAATGGAGGGATCCAATCTGATAACATAGGATTTTCAACTGCAATCAGTGCATGTTCTGGTATTAAAGCACTTGATCAAAATGTCCCCAATGCCATAAAAAATGCCGTATAAAACCTGTTTTGAGGCAATAAAAAAATGCTGTATAAAAGATATTTTGAAGCAATCAAAAAATGCTGTATAGGAAGTGTTTTGGGACAGATAAAAAATATCGTATAAGAGATGTTTTGGGAGCCAAAAAATGTCATATAATACTTGTTATGGGACAGCCAAAAAAGGCTACGTAAATTGAGTTTGAGATCAAACAAATGCCGCAAATGCAACAATTATTCCAAATGAAAAGCTATTTAAATTGAACAAAAATAAAATGAAAATGAGCCAAATATTAAAACATATCATTGGAATAACAACAAATTGAATATCTAAAAAATAATACTTCAAATTGTTTCAAAAATAATCTCTAAATCTCACAGTCTACTGCCACATACCATTTTACATAGTTTACTACCGGCCTATCCTATAACATATCTAAACATAGTCTAAGATAACATCCTTTTAAGCTTTGCTGCTTCGCGATAAAACTTATAACTGCTAGACCAAGAACTTGAAACACTGAGGTAGGACCAATTACGTACCAAGAAGCCCGAGAGGTGGAAAATCTGTAAGAGTTTGAACTGACATGTCAAAATATGCAGTTTTTAACATACAACTTCTTGATGGAGAAGGGAGATTAATTTAGTTTCTCAATGAGACTTTTTAGATTCATAGTAAATGTTATTTAATGATGGAGGGTCCCTAGAAGTCTTATGGGTTCTCAATATCACTGATTGAATCTGATCATTCACTGTATATGGGCTTGTTGATTGTGCATAAATAGTCCTCACCTGTAACTCTTTCAATATAATAAAAACATACGATAGTCTCCTCCTTCTCCAGTGCAGTAGGTTGCTACCCTAGCATCCGAAGCACATAATTTCTCTGTGTTCTTTCTTATTTTTCCTAATTTATTTATTCAACATGGTATCAGAGTGGGTTTGATGTGCTCTGCTTTGATCAAATATTTGTGAAAACCTCTGAAGGTGAAAGTCCTTTTTGGTTTGTTATCGTTTGTGTTTTATCCATGGCGGATTTAGATTCAAATCCAAGCTTAAAACATTCTTCAATACTCTTGAATGGTTACAACTACGTAACTTGGTCAAGAGCTATGACGCTATCTCTTGTAGGCAAGAAGAAGCTAAAGTTTATCAATGGAAATTCCACTTGTCCAGCTGATGCAGTTGACTCCAATATGAAGATTGGATGGCAAGTGATCAACTTGTCAGGTTATGGCTTCTTAATTCTATGGAACCACATGTTGTTGAAATTTTTACTTTCTCTGACTTAGCTAAGGCTCTTTAGGATTCATTAACAGAATTCTATGGCAGTCAAAATAATGCTGCTCGGATTTTCGAGTTAAAAAGGGAGATTGCAGCTGTTGGACAAGGGTATAAAACATTCAGTGAGTATCTCAGGTTTCTCAAAAAGCTGTGGGATGAACTGAATATATATCGTCCGCATACTACCGATGAAAAAATTATTCTGCAGAGAGTTGAGGAAGACAAAATTTTCTCACTTCTAAATGGTCTAAAACCAGACTATGAGAATCTTAGAAGCAATGTTCTAATGGGCTCACAACTTCCATCATTCTCAAATGTGATGTAGGACAGTTGGCTTTAGAGTTTGAAGAAGAGATGGACAGGAAATTGTCCAAAAGAGGTGCTCTAAAGAAACGGGTGTAACTTTTGACTCGGTTGTCAGATTTCCTATTATAATATGTTTTCGGAAAGGGTTTTCAGAGATCTATAGCATGGCAACCAGGGTTCCCCTGGTTGACGTCATTTGCATCCTCATCGAAGCAGTTTAAGTTAGGTTGTCGGGCAACCGAAGATTTTGTGTTGTTTCTTATTTTTCCGTTTTTAGTTGTTTTTATTTAGTTTGAGGATATTTTAGTCTTTTTGCTTATTTTAGGGTTTCGAGAGGCTATTTAAGGCCCTTTGTTATCAATTTCAGGATTCATTCAATAATATTATCAATTTTCAGTTACATACATTCGTTCTTTGCTGGTGGATTCCAGTTTTGTTAATTTGGGGATTACGCTGGTAAACCCTAGAACTTCCGTTCTGCGTCAAGTGGTATCAGAGCATAAGGACTTGCCTTATACGATGGTCAACAATGAAGCTGGAAGAGCTAACCTTAGCGACGCTGGTCATAGGGATGGCGATGTGTGGGCGGCGATGTGTGAGCAGCGACAGTCGATGGAGAGGTTGGAGGCTATGGTTCGGCAACTGATGGAGCGGCTGCCTACTCCCAACACCCCTACGGACCAAGCTCCTGCTCCTGTTCCTGCCCCTGCCAACAGAGATAGAGTCGAGGGATTGGCCCTAGACCGCCCTGAAGGTAGACGTCTGCCTAGAGTCGCGAGACATGTGCAGCATCAAGATTTCAGTGATGAGGATTCTGAAGAGGATTTCGTGGGTTACCAAGGAGATCGTCAACTGAACCGAAATCAACCTGATTATCGGATTCGCGTAGACATACCATTGTTCCATGGAAAACTACAGATTGAAGAGTTTCTGGACTGGATTTCAGAGGTTGAGAGATTCTTTGAGTTTACTGAGGTTGCGAAAGAACGTCAAGTCAAATTGGTAGCGTATAAGTTGAGAAGCGGGGCTGCTGTTTGGTGGGAGAAATTACAGATGGATAGACGGCGACAAGGCAAGGTTCTTATACGATCCTGGAGGCGAATGAAACAACTTATGATGAGCAGGTTTTTACCTCCTAATTATGAACAATTTATTTTTCAGAGTTATCAGAATTGTGTGCAGGGTAACAAAACTGTTGCGGATTATACTGAGGAGTGGTCCAGGCTGTCAGTTCGTAACAACCTCAACGAGACTGAGGGACAGCAGGTTTCAAGATATTTGGGGGGATTGAAGTCAACCATTCGAGACAAAATTGGGCTGCAAGTTGTGTGGACAGTAGATGAGGCGCAAAACATGGCCTTAAAGGTGGAGTTAATGGAGAAATCATCCAATCATTTTTCTCACTGCAAGAAGGACATGGGTGAGTCGTCCAATGCAACTGCGAATAGGAGTAGATTTTCACCAAGTGATGGACAGGGTCAGGCTAAAACTATTGCAGACCAGGTTCAAAGGGGTTCGGGTCCAAGTAATAATTTTGGTGGGTCACGTCCGACGGCAGCAGCAGCAATTACGAAGGAGACCCCACGAGTGGCATCAAACCCGTACAGTAGACTAGGCGGTATGAAGTGTTATAGGTGCGGCCAACCAGGCCACCGTTCGAATGAATGCCCAGCTCGAAAACCGGTGAACTTCGTGGATGCTGAAGAAGAAGAGGATCAGAATTTTGAAGAAGAGGAAAACATGGACGAGTTCTTAGAGGGAGCAGAAATTGCTGAGGAACAAGGAGAGCACGTAAATTGTGTGATTCAGAGAGTCATGTGTTCAACGAAACTGGAGGACTCTACTCAGAGAAATAATATTTTCAAGACTTGCTGCAGTATCCAAGGAAAGGTTTGTGATTTAATAGTTGACAGTGGGAGTTGTGAGAATTTTGTGTCTAGGAAACTGGTGGAGCATCTGAAGCTGCGGGCAGAAAAACATCCCAAGCCTTATGCAATTGGGTGGATTCAGAAAGGACCTAAGGCAAGCGTGACAGAAGTATGTAAGGTTCTTGTTTCGATCGGGCAGTACTACCGGGATGAGGTGACATGTGATGTAGTCGAGATGGATGCTGGACACGTGTTATTGGGTCGTCCATGGTAGTTTGATGTAGATATCACCTACAGGGGACGCGACAATGTTTGTGTTTTCAATTGGAATGGCAGAAAGATTGCAATGGTTCCAAAACGGTGTTCAAACGGTAGTTCAACCAAGACCACAGTAAAAGAGCAATCCTTAGTCTCCCTAGTCACGTCAATAACTGATTTAGAAGCTGAAATTAAGGAGGCACATGAGGTACATGTTGTAGTTGTGCGAGCTTTGGTGATAGAAGACAAGGAGGAGCAGAAAATTGTGGTGTCCGAAAAAGTGCAATCCCTGCTAGCCGAATTCAGTGAATTGGTGTCAGAAGACTTACCAGATGCCCTTCCACCAATGAGAGAGATTCAGCACCATATTGACTTAGTTCCAGGAGCAAGCTTACTGAATTTGCCTCACTATCGGATGAGTCCCAAGGAGAATCAGATATTACAAGAAAAGGTGGAGGAATTAATGAAAAAGGGGTTTATTCGAGAGAGCATGAGTCCGTGCGCAGTACCCACATTATTGGTCCCAAAGAAAGATGGTAGTTGGAGGATGTGCGTCGATAGTCGGGCGATTAACAGGATAACTGTTAGGTATAGCTTTCCGATTCCGAGGCTAGATGACATGCTAGATATGCTGGAGGGTTCGAAATTGTTCTCTAAGATCAATCTGCGAAGTGGGTACCATCAGATTCGTGTTAAGCTTGGTGACGAATGGAAGACGGCTTTCAAGACAAAGGATGGGCTTTACGAGTGGTTGGTTATGCCTTTTGGGTTATCCAACGCTCCTAGTACTTTTATGCGACTCATGAACCAGGTATTGCGTCCCTTCATTGGAAAATATGTGGTTGTCTATTTTGACGACATTTTGATTTACAGTAGGAATGAGGAAGACCATATGGAGCATCTTAGGGCTGTGCTAGAGGTGTTGAATGAAAACAAATTGTTTATTAACCTGAAGAAGTGCAGCTGGCTGACAGAGAGATTATTATTCCTGGGATATGTGGTCAGTTCAGAGGGAATTTTAGTGGATGAAGAAAAGGTTCGAGCCATTCGTGATTGGCCTAAACCGAAGACGGTAGGAGAGGTAAGGAGTTTCCATGGGTTGGCGACATTTTATCGTCGATTTGTGAGGGATTTCAGCAGTGTTGTGGCTCCCATTACTGAGTGCTTGAAGAAAGGAAAGTTTCAATGGGGTGAGGCAGCCGACACAGCCTTTGCAGTCATTAAAGAGAAATTGTGCACCACGCCTGTTCTTGCTTTGTAAGGATTCCCGTTGTTTTTAGTTGGCTTATTTCGTGATCAAACCATAAATGGGGATACTTTGTAAGGGTAGTTTAAATGTTGTTGTTAGTGCATTAGGCCCTTTGAAGACCTCATTATTGACAAGCACCAAAGGTAATATTCTAAGTGCTTTCTTGTCTTGAAGAGATAGTTGCACACACTCACAACTCATGCATATGTTTAATCTTTGTATGTTGTGTTTCTTTTTGTTGTGCATAAATGATTATTTACATCTCTTCTTGCCTAATTATATGATTGCATCTTGTGTTGAAAACATCATAGCATTTAGGCTTTTAGGATGCATCTTGTTTGACTTTGTACCACTTGCATGATTGCTTGTGGGGTGCAAATTTGGGTTGTGCGCCGGTCGACCAGCGCTGCTCACCGGCGCAAATCGCCCAATGGCGCGCCGCTGGTCGTGCGCTGGTGTGGACCAGCGCCGATCGCCCAGTTTGGCGCCGTTGGACTGGTGCTGGTGGCAGCGCCTGACGTCCAGCGCTCAAGCCAAAATTGGCTTGTGCACTGGTCCTGCGCTGGTCCACCAGCGCAGGTCCACCAGCGCACAGAGTGTTTTTCTGGCGAAATTTCAAAACGACCTCACTTCACTTATGGCCTCTATATATATGCTAACTTGATTTTAGGTCACTCACAAGAGTTCTTATTCATGCTTCATACTTAGGATATTTTTCAAGAGAAGAAAAATACACAAAGAACTCATTTTTAATTACTCAAACTCAATTTCATGATCATCAATCATCATCTAGCATCATCATAGATCATCTAGATGTCATCTTGCATGGAATCTTCATCATACTTTGCTTGGTAAGCTTTTCACTAATATCTTACATATTTTGTGTTTATTTTATCTAGCAATCTCAATTAATTACTTGATTGTTATTTTGTATGCTTTAGATACAAAATTGAGATTAGTATGATGTATGTTTGAGAAGTTGTATTGTGCTAGCATATTAGGTTTTATGCTTGATATTGATTAGCTTAACTATTTGACATGTCATTTAGTTTTGATATCTAGGATTGTTCTTAATTGCATATTAATCATCTTAGATAAGCATATAGGGTTTCCCTTGCTCTATGTTGCATTTTGGATATTTTCATATATTCACTTAGGGTTGTATTCTCTTCAAGAGAAGCTAAGTCTTGTGTGTAGCAATCGGGATTAGGTTGCTTAGATCGCAAGCAAATTGGACTAGGTTCACTCATACCGGGATTAGGTAGGTGTGTGATTACTTCCGGGATTAGGTTGTAATTGTTTGCACATTTAGTGGATTCGAGGTTCGAGTGTGGCTTACTTACATAGCCCGTGGTTTTTCCCGTGAGGGTTTCCACGTAAAAATTCAAGTGTTAATTTAATTTCCGCACCATATTACACTTGCTTGTTTATATTATCTTGAGGGTAATTTCGTAATTTTGACTAACACGAAAAATTGGGTAAAAAGCGTAAAATCTATTCACCCCCCCTCTAGATAGCTTTATACACACCGTGGTATATTTAGTTTCAATTGGTATCAGAGCGGGTTCCTAGACATACATAGGTGATCCTTGCTTATTTTGGTGTGTTTTGCATTTTGTGTGATTTTTGATTATTCATACATTTGCATTCATTTCATTCATTCGCATTCATTTCATTCATTCATAAACACTATGAGTGGAAACGGTGGAAATGGTGGTGGCCACGAAGGAGCTTCTAGCACAAGGCCTCCACTTCTTACCGGTTTGAACTATTCCCAATGGAAAGGGAAGATGGAATCCTACATATGCCAAATTCATGACCGTGCATTGATGGCGGTGGAAGACGGATATGATCTCCCTATGATGACTCCCGCGGGTGGAGGACAAGATGTTTTGAAGCCTAAGGCGCAATGGAACGCGCAAGAGTTTGAGGCTTCTAAGTGGAATAGGAAGGCGATGCATGCCATTATGTGTGCCATGGATGAGAATCAGTACAAGCTTATTCAGAATACTCAAATTGCCAAAGTGGCATGGGACATCCTTCAAGTTGCACATGAGGGAACCGAGGTGGTGAAGGAGTCCAAGCTTCAAGTCCTCCAAACTCAATTTGAGTTACTTAGGATGGGAGAGGATGAATGCTTCAACGACTTCGAAATCAAATTGATGGACATAGTAAATCAAAGCCATCAACTCGGAGACCCTTATTCGGATAGGAGAGTCAAGCAAAAAATTATGAGATCTCTCCCCGATAGGTTTGAATCAAAGGTGACGGCCATAGAAGAAAATAGTGGCTACATGGATATGAAGCCAAGTGAGGTAATTGGGCGTCTCCTTGCATATGAGTCTAGGAAGGCTCCTAGCAACACTACTCCTCCTAAGAAGTCTAAAGGAATAGCTTTGAAAGCATCTAAGGATGCAAAGGAAGCAAAGCATAAATCGGATGAAGACCTTGCCTTATTTGTGAAACGGTTCAACAAGGTTATGGGGTTCAAGAAGAAGAAGGGATTTGGGTCAAGAGGACAAGATTTGAAGAAAAAGAGTTCCTTCATGAAGTTTGAGCCTAGACAAGAGAGGACCGAAAGGAAAGGGGTCCGATGCTTTGAGTGTGGTGGGATTGGTCACTTTGCCCCCGAATGTGCGAATCACAATGAGAGGAAGAAGGGTAAAGTGATGGCCGCCACATGGAGTGGGAGTAGTGATGACTCCAATGAGGAAGATGAGTCTTCTAATGAGGAAGAGCTCATGGCTAACTTCCTAGCTTTTGCATCTTCTCACAAGAGAAAAAGTGCTAGTGAAAAGGAAGATTTGAGTCAAGAGGAAATTGACTCTAGTGAAGAAGAAAGTGACTCCTCTTCTAGTTCCAAGAAGAAGTTTGTGGAGCAAA